>OY728167.1:355054616-355672152 GCA_963277665.1 Viscum album | reverse complement strand
ATTCTAGTTTTTAAAATATTAACAACATTACAGCCCATATAAAAATTACATAAGACTATATTAAATTATATTATTATTTATATTTAAATAATTATTATCTAATAATAATATATTATTAAAAAATCGCTTATTTTAAAAATACTATAATTTATCAAAATAGTGTCTTAATACTATTTTGATTTCTTCATTTCAAAATTAAATTTTTATGAAACACATTATATGATCATTGATAAAGTAATAATAAAAAGGGAAAAATATTATAATTATTTTCTTAAAAGGAAAAATATTCAAGTTAATACTACTCAGGTCTAGATACATATCCCCATATTACACTAGAATACACCCTAAGGGTAAGGTGTGCGATGGTGGGGCTTTCTTGAGGTATTTTGGCAAACATGGTTTGGGTCATGATCATGATAAACTTGTACTTGTCCTGTAAATAGTTTCTATCATGATTTAGTTATTGAATCTTAGATTGGGATTGGTCCAACAAAAATATTAATGGTTCCATTTCCCTTGGAAGCTCAGATAGATAGGATTCATAGTGTTTATCCTACTGGCTGAGGCCATTGCTTCTTCCGTCTGTATCAATTGGAATTTATCATAATCCTTAATATATACTAATCTTAATGTTCTCTATAAAATGACTATATTATGAAAAATTAATATGATCAATGGTCTTTTAAATCCTATAATCTATATCATTCCAAAATAAAAAAAAATAATTGAATGTGTTTTCTATAACTATAAGGAATTTAGTCAATCAAAAAGAAATTTCATTTATAAATTTTTTGGTCATTAAATTATTACACACTTCATAAATTTCAACCTAAAATTTTCATTTTTCATACTAAAATATATGAGGGTACTTCTGTTTCATCACATCTTCTAGTTCCCATGTTGTTTCCTCAAACTTTTGGTTTTCCCATAGAACTTTGGCCAGGTGAGTTGTCTTGTTTCATATAACTTTATCCCTATGATATATGATACTCAATAGTTTCTCCTCATATAAAAAATAATTATACAAGGGAACCATGTATAGATTTTTTATATGATAGAGGTTCAATATGTACTTTATTAAGAGGGATACATAGAACACATCATGTACCTGGGAAAGGTTAGGTAAGAGTGCTAGTCGATAGGCCACAGATCCAATGCAGTCAAGGATCTCAAAGGGGATGATATAAATTGTAATAATATTTCCCTTCTTCCCAAACATCATGATTTTTTCCCAGTGATATACAAAGGAACACCTTATCTTTGACCTCAAGCTATGGATCACATTTATGATTATCTGCATAGATTTTTTTTTCAAATTTTTATGAATTTTATATGATTTTGAATGGTTTGAACCTTATCTATAATATCATAGATATAATCAGGTCCCATAAGTTTCCTCTCTCCAACTTCATCCCAAAATATTGAAGTATGTCACCTCTTCCCATAAAAATCTTCATACGGTTCCATTTTAATGATAAAATAGAAACTATTATTATATGAGAACTATACCAGGGGAAGGTGGTGATCCCAACACCCTTGGAAATACATTGAATAAAATCTCATTATATCCTCTAGAGTTTGGTGGGTTCTCTTTGACTGCCCATCTATATGAGGGTGATGAGCAATACCGAAACTCATCTCTGTATCCAACGATTACTGGAGGAATCTTCATAACCTAAAGGAAAACCATGAATTTTGATTAGATGTAATGGAGATGGAAACTCCATATAGTCTTACCAATTACCTTATTTATGTATTGGTGATTTTGTCAAAAGAGAAATATTCCTTGATAGTAATGAAATATCCTACCTTTGTAAGGAGATAAACTAACAACCAGATGGTATTATTTACATTAGATATATTGGAGATTTCTATGACAAAATCCATGGTTATATTTTCTCATCTCTATATTAATAAGGGAAATGGTGTCATAATTACCTTATACTTATTTCATTCAGCCTTGACTTGTTGTCATACCAACATTGCGATACAAATTCAGCAATCTCCCTCTTTATGTTATCCTACCAAAAAAATTTCTTCAGATCTCTATACATCTTATTGATTCCTGGATGAATAAAGAAGGATGATATATGAACATAATCTAGAAGTTACCTATTTAATTTTGGTTTTTGATAGGAAACATATCTAGGTTATAAACCTCATAACTCCATCTTTATAAAAGTTATTCTTCAGAATATTCCCTACCTTTTTATATAGTAGCTCATAATCTTTTAGTCCCTCCTTGATCCCCTCAAGAATATATGTATGGGTATTTATTTTAGGAATGGAGGATAAATATCCTTTTATTATTACCATGTTCATCCTTTTAATGTCCAATAATATTTGATCCCTTTCAATCCTCATCATGATAGGATTCCAGGATCCCTACTCAGAGCATTTTCCACTTTTTTCACCTTCCCATGATGGTAATGGATTGAAAAATCATAATCCTTGATCATATCTAACCACTTTCATTGGTGAATATTGAGATACTTTTGTGAGAATATATACTTTAGAATTTTATGATCTATATATATATAACACTTCTCTACATAGAGATAATGTATCCAAATATTCAATGTGAATATAACTATAGCTAATTCTAGATCATGTTTTGGGTAGTTCTACTCATGGATATTTAATTATTGGGAGGCATAGTATATTAATATATCATCTTGAATGAGTACACAACCCAAGACATTTTTTAATTCATCATTTTAGATAAAAAGTCCTGCCCCACTAGTGGGTAATATGAGTACTAGTGTAGTGATTAGCCTCATATTTAACTATTTAAAGATCTCTTTGTATTCATTATTCCATAGAAACTTTAAACCTTCCAAGTTATATTGGTTAGTGGGCTTTAAAATTATAATAATTTTCTCAAAAATCAATGATAGTACCCAGCTAATTCAAGGAAACTATGGATCTCATCCACAGATGTTGTTTTGGGCCATCCTTCAATTGCCTCTATTGTTGAAGGATCCATAAATATTCCTTTGTTAGTGATAAAATTCCCTAGTAACATTAATTGATCCATTCAAAACATTCATTTACTGTACTTCACATATAACTTTTCCTTTTTCAATCTCATGATAATCAATGCATATGTGCATTTAACCATCAATCTTCTTGATGAAGAAGACTGATTTACCCCATGGTGAAGCACTTTGGCATATAAAACCTTTATCCATATTCAACTATTGATTATTATTCAGATCTACAAGTTCAATAGTGGAAAATTTATATGGATTCTTGGATATTATAAAATATATGGGTATAAAATCAATTTAGAACTCAACCTCATGACTTGAAGGGAGACCAGAAAATTCTTCAAGAAACACATTAACAAATTCCCTTAAAATGAGCATGTCATCAAGGGTGATATTTTCCTTAGCCTTGATCATTTGAGCTAGATAAACATGCTCCTAAGGAAATAATATCCATTCTTGATATGATGATACCAAATTACATTCAACCTACTCCTTGTAATTTCATAGGATCGTAGGGCGATTCATCATATGAAGGGTAATTTTCTTCTCCTAGAAATTTATGTTAATTATATATAAGTAAATCTAATCCATACCGAAAATTACATAAAAATATAATTAAGAGAGAATCACAAGGTTTTCTTGGAATTTCATCCCATAAATATAGATTGGGGAGAAGTTATATATTTGGGATGAAATAATTTCCCCATTTATCATTTTTATAGATAGCTCCACTTCCATGATTTGAGGTGGTTTTTGAATAGTTATACTAAACTTGTGTGATATAAAAGAATGTGTAGAACTAGAATAAAAAAGTATGTTTTCTATCCTTGAATTAATAACTTGAATACATGTTACCACATTTTTTTCAGGATCCACCTCAGTAGTTGTGATGGAATAATCTCTCCCTTGCTCTATAAGACTTGGAGGGTTTTGATATAAACTATCATCAACAACCCTTAACTTAGTACATTGATTCATATAGTTTCCTCATTCCCGGTAGTTAAAACATTGGAAAACATTATAAGAGTTGACTAGATCATTAATTTATTCTATCACATTGGTGGGTTTCTACCATCAGTATTCACAAGATAGGTTCCTTTTTTCACACACCTATAGCATTTAATTATCCCCTTTAGGTAATTTATGGGATGCTTCTTCACCCAATTTTTAAAAATGGGATATTGGACTCTCTTTCCCAAATGATATTTATCTATTACATCACCAGAATTAAAATCCATTCTCCACTTTCTATCTCTATACCTGTGAGGCCCTTGAGATTCACAAATATCTATTTCTACTTTGAGGGAACATCAGATAGTTTTCTCATAGTTTTTAAAGTCTTGAATTTCTGAATATTTTCTTAGACTTTCCTTTAGCCCACAAAAGAAATTATCCATGTTGAATTTTGGGGGAAATGAAAAATATTGAGGAATATCATGTAAGTATTTTAAAGGTTAACTCATATTCTCGTATGGATTCATCATCATTTTTCTTGAGGCTAAGGAAATCCCTCTCCATTTTAAGTCAAATAGTGGATGGAAAATTTTTAGCTAAAAACAATTTCTGGGATTATTTCCACTCCATAATTTCAATATCTTACCTAGGCATTATATTTTTATCAACATCCACCATTGATCAACTTCTCCTTCTATATGATAAACAACCGACATAACTGTATCTTACTCAGATCATTTAAGGATGAAAAATATCTTTTCAATGGAGTGAATCCATTATTCCATGATTAAGAGACCATAAGATCCACTGAAATTCTTAGGCCTTTATCACACAAAGGTCTCAATTGAAACTTTCACTTTCTTAGGGGTATGTAGGTTTTCCCCTTGATTTATGTTTCTATTCAAAATTTTATTTAATTGAGAAGTAATTTTCATGAGTTCTTGAATCCTTCTCCCATTAGGTTGGGAATCTAATTTTTAATTTCCCATCACATTGGTTATTGACTCAGTTCCACCTATATCCAACCATTGAATAAAATAAATAGAGAATTAGGGATGAGAATCATTAAACTATTAAACACATAAAATGGAAACTATGAACATTAATATATAACTCATAAATGACATACATACCTTGAACTAAAAATTTCTAGGTTTCAATCTAAGTTATCCCTGGTTTATTTCCTAACATAAAATTTTATGGGAATTTTTTTCCCTTCATAATAGTTAATAAAGAGATTGTAAATATACCTAATAATATCCCCAGTGAATGTCGAACCTGGTGTATAGTAAGGCCTCTTTATCTTGTACTAGGATATGATCATGTCAATTCCCAATGTGACCTTTAGGGATTACTACCCCTATGTTCAACTAAGCCAGAGCCACATCCACTTGTAGTATTCGGATAAGGACTTTGTTAGTTAGAACCCACTTACTCTATACTTTAACATAATTTAGGGATTTTTTCAAATGTCTAGTCTTATCTCTAAGGATTTTACTAAATTTTTCTAATTCTAACCCCCCAAAACTAACTTTACCTTCCTCTAATACCAACTATGACAACCCATATCTTTAATACACCTTAATTCATGATTTATTACATAAAGGCACACTTAATAAAATCTCATAAGATTGTGAGGCCTAGTGTCCCTGGGAAATTAGGTACATAGAATATTAACTTGAAACATGGGTATAAAAACATTATTTAAAAACTCCAAAACATGACCTTATATTTGATTGATCTTCTAATACTACATAAGATAACCTAGGGATATATATAAGAAAAAAATGATTTGTAAAATCTAGTAAGGGAATAATCAAAGGATAACATAATAAAAGTAATAAATGTTATTCAAGAGGTATATGAGGGTTAAATAAAAGGGGTGATAATCATTAACATGATCATAAAAGCATGATATAAGATGATAACATCAAGGAAACATAGGAATGTGGAAACAACAGAAAACATGAAATCATAAGAATAAGTCAAGGATAACCTCCAATACATCATAACATAGTGTAATTTGGTTAAAATACCATGTACCATACATGGAATCTCATGAGATAAAAATAGTACCCAATGAATTGGTGGGATATTTAATTCTGGCCTACCCATCACATTAAAATCATATACATGAATTTGTGTGCCACATAGATCATAAAATATAAGACTGTATTTAATCTATTTTGGCACCAAAAATAAAGAGTGCATGTTAAATAAATGGAATTTACAAATAAATTAAGGATATATACAACTATATGAATACCCTTAAGTGTAAATGGGGATGGGTATTTACTAAAAAAATGTTTGTAATGGAAAATAATAAGATAATTTTTGCAGCATAACAGGTGTACATAAGGGTTTATGGAAGGTGTGAATGAGAGTGAAAGGTTGTATCTAATTACATGTGAATCATAAATATATAAAATGGATGTGTAAAATTACATTACAATATGGAAAATTGGAAATAAAAAGGGCTTATTACAAAGAAAGTACTTGAAATAAAAAGAAGAGGAGGGAGCCCCTTACCTTTAGAGGGAACTTCTAAAATTTTTGGAGGATTTTCTTATGAGATTGGGAACACTGTGGGAGGGATTTATAGAGTTAGAGAGAGGTAAAATTAATGTTCAATTAATTTTTAGTGAAGAGGAGTGGAAGTATGGGTGGGTATTTTTGGAAAAAGAGGGGTGAATTATTTATTGATTTCTAAACTTAGTTTTCAGAATCTATAAGATAAAATAATAAAACCACAAACATTGCCATGGTTTTTTCCAATGGTTTATAATAAATAAGAGTCTTATTAAATATATTATAATTCCAAGAAGAAAAATAATTAATTTAATACCATTGGTGATGTGGAAGTGTGTCGTGTTTATAAAGAATTGATTTTAAAACCTTAAAATATAATATAGATTGTGGAGGGTACATTAAGGGTTTATAAAATTAATCAAATAACACAAAAATACAATATTTTAAAGAAGAAATACATATTTTTTGTGTATTTATTTTATGGAATTTATTAAATTACTTTTGGGATACTATGATGTCATAATACAGACTGTATATTTATATAGTATTTTCTTAACGTATAATTCGAATGTCTCAAAAAATTATGAAAATTTCACAATTAGATAATTTTTATGTGATAATTTCAGAAATCATATTTATTATATCAAAATAATTTTCTAAATAGAAGAATTTTAACTCTTAAATAATTAAATACCAATTTATAGAAAGATACTAGTTTTTATGATATTAAAAACTTTCTGAACCTTATAAAAATTACAATGGACTTAATTAAATTATATTATCATTTATATTTAAATAATTATTATATGATAAGAATATTTTATTAAAATAAATTTTTTTAAAATATTATTGATTTTATCAAAATATATTCTTAAAAAAAATTTGATTTCTTTGTGTCAAAATCTATTTGTTATCAAACACATTATAGAATCATTGATAAAGTAATAATAAAAATGGATAAATATAATAATTATTTTATTTAAAAGGAAAAATATACACATATTCATACTACTAGGGTCTAGATACATAACCTCTTATTTTATCATTGTATGCTCTATGGGTAAGGCGTGTGATGGTGGGGCTTTCTTAGGGTGGTTTAGAGAACATGGTTTGGGTCCTGATCTTGATAAGCTTCAACTTCTACCATAAATAGTTTCACTCATGGTCCAGTTGTTGAATATTAGCTTAAGATTGGTCAAGGGAAATCCTAGTGATTCCATATCCCTTGGAAGATTTAATATATGGGATTCACATAGTATTATCCTACTGATAATGGTCATTGATTCTTTTGTCTCTATCAATTGGTCTTTATCATAACCCTTAATATATAATAATCTTAATGATCACTATACCATTAAAATATTATGAACAATTAAGATGATGAATATTATTTTCAATCCTACAAGAAATATTGGTCCAAAAACACCAAAGTAGTGCATCCATTTTCTATAACTCTAAGTCATTTACCCAATTAAAATGGATTTTCATTTATAAAAGTTCAGTTGATCACATCAACTACTTCCAAAACAAGAGTAGAATAAACACATATATTTACTCACACCACATATAGTATACCCTTCTCATTTTCATCGTCCATATATAGTTGTCATCAAGAAACCAATATTTCTATGTGTCCTTGATTCTTCCTAGTACATAAAACTCGATCCAAACATGGAACTTGTGGATTTAGTCTACTAAATTGATGTTGACCCGTACCAGATATAATTTCATTATGTATCAACTATCCAAAAATATATAGATCATGATACTATTTCCACTGAATCTACTATTGCTAAGGAAAATGTGATTTTTTCTAGGGATACTGCTATATAGAAGGTTTATAAAAATAAAGTGTATTATTGTCTACCCTCAGGATATTGTTTTTATGCCTATTAACTTCTAGAAAATATAGAAATATGAATTAGTGATGGACTATACTTCCACAAGAGAAATAGATAAATACCTATTTACTACTAAGTGGATCTAAATTAACTTATAATATAATCTAATTTAATAATGATAACTAATGCCTATAGTCTCATAGGGATCTCAATGAAATTAGTTAAAGAAATCAAGTTCCTTTTTGGACAAATATTTATTAGATCACTTTTTAAGGAACACTCATCTAACTTGGAAAATTCTCAATCATCTCATATCAATCCATCCCTTAGTATTTATTATTTATTTTAATATATAAATATTGAAATTATCTAACCCATAAATACCCCATTTAGATCAGAAGTACGCCAAGTGTTCCACCCAAATCCCACCTCTAAGAGGTCAGGGGCTGGAGACTAGCTCCAAGAATACATAACATACATGGGGGTCCTTAACCTACAAAAAACTACAATAGATGTGAAACTATGATACATGATATAACCAATAATTTCCACTAATATATAAATAAATTACTATATAATTGATGCATACATGTGACAATGACCATCTATAATAATTCCACATGGGAAACCACCAAAGGGAGGTGTATATTAATATAACAATATCACCATGTAAAACTAGATCCAGGTGAGGGAATAAACCTCCTCATTACAATTATTCCTAAATAAAACCATTAAAATAACCATCTCTACCATGTTCCACCCAATTATACTATACACTAGCTTTACCAACTCCACTAACTTCACATATGGAAAAGTCACTACCAAAGAATGAAAAATTTGCATAGACACAACACGTGTGGGAACAAGGCCCATCCATTAGTGAGTATAAACATACCTTTTAGGAAACCCCAACACATAAAGTAAAGATGAAATAACCAATCAAAATACACCCTAAATTTAGGGAAATAAGAGGAAATCCAAAGGTACTAGATATTCTCTAAGGTTAATACTACCTTGAATAAGGTAAGGATCATAAGATTCACCTCTCATCTATTCAATGGATCATATATCACAAAAAAAATAGAGATACCCAAAATATTGAATGACTCATAAAGCATGAAACTAATATCCCAAATATAATTTATATCTCAAAGGTAACCAAGTATGTCTAGAATGTTGCAAGACCCATAAAATCTATACCATATGATGTCACAACTACCCAAATATCATGAATTCCATTATACCTCTATGAATCCATAATGGGTGACTTAAAAATCACTATGGATTGCATGTCAACCTATGGTGGGTTCTATCTACAAAGGATGAATTACCCACAACCTATCTCATAGGAGATACACCAACCTATACTGGTGGAGGACCCACACCATATCATGTGAGGGAATATGAATCGTTCCTTATTAGTATTAATGGGGTATAAGCCATTCTTGAATGAAGAAAATTAATCCCAATTATATAATTTATATGCCCCAAATCCACTATGGGGGGACACTTAACTCCACAACACATGCGGGAGGACCCACACACTATCTCTAAAGACTCCAGGGGTTACGAACCCCATGTCTTCACCGAAAATCTCTGCCACACTCCAACACCATATACATGAATCTAAGGTATACCATATATACTAAATTCATGTAAAAGAAACCCTATTTACAATGATTTATGTACCATCATATTCTACATGAAAATTTAATCAGAATGGACACCTCAAGTATCAAATTTAGACACCCAGGTGATATGGTATGAAAAACACTATAAACTGCCTAATACATGACATGTACTCCTAGATACATTGAATGTGATACTTAAGATACAAATTAGTGTACACTTCCACTAAGTATTTCATGTTAAGTCAATATACATGGGATTTCAAGTAGAGTACATAGTTTGTGAGACCCATGAGTTGTCCCAGAGTGTATTTTCCATGGAACTCGAGTTGTGTCATTGTTATACACATTATGAATGCTGGTCCAAACAGTGTGTGTATCCAAATGGTATTCCAACCATTTAATTTAGTACATGCCTAAGTCTTGGGGTCTACTATACATGGAATGTTGCTAATAATCACACCCCATGTGATATTTATAACCTATTAGAATTCCTATCCACCACACAAAAAATAGACACAACACATTCCTGATGAATACAAACCACATGATATTTATAAATCCATATAAACCCTAGTAACACACCAAAAACCATAGATAGAATATGAGTTATTGGACTACATATTGTGTAGTTAGGTTTACTTCTAGATCCAACTGTCATGATGATTCCTTCGTTATTTCTACTATTTCCACCTTCATTTTTTCATGATGATTTTTCCACTACATCCCCAATTCTTTTCATCATCGTCTCTTTTCGGTGAATCCCCATCGATCATTGTCACCTCTAGTTGTGAGAAACTGATCCAAGTCACCATGCTCGAACTATAATCCACTAAGAACCCAAATACATGTTGTTACCACCTCTCATGATCCACATCACCAAAACCATCATCCACACTAATCCCCACCATCCTAGAGTTGTCATTAAATCACCAGATCGATGCCACCACATCACAATCACCCATCAAACCCATCATCACTATTCAACCCTTCTCCAAATGTGATATTTTCAATCCAATGACAAATAATGGTGGTTGATGATTAATTTTAATAACTTTAATTATTGTTCATCATGTATCAAAAAATGATTCATATAATAAAAATAATAATACTTGGGAATAACTCAAGAATTAATTAATAATAAATCTATTGGAAATACATTATTGAAAATAGTATATGAATAAAATCTAAATAGACCATAAAATAAAAAATTAACTTGATATAATAATTCCATAATAAATCATGTGAAGAATGGGGTGAGAAAATCAATAATAATTTTGTACCTTTATTGTTACATTTATTGATGTCATGAGGTTTTATCACCGCGAAGAGGATAATACATAAAAAACAATAAAAAAATTAAATGGATAAATCCAAGTACAAAACCATGAACAGAATAAATTAAGGATGTATAAACAAAAAATATTGGAGCCCTACCTTTTTATTGAATTACTGAAGCTTCAAAAATCATTCGATATTAATATTCAGTCCATCACCATTTTCTAACAAATCTACCACCATTTATTAGATTGGATGTTATCACCACTAATAATAAACTTCTATTTATCTATTCTATATAGATTCTATGATGATATAAATGATAATAGATGGATAAACCTAGAATATTATGAAAGTATGAATTTACATTATCACTCTTAGGTCAACCAGGGAATTTATTTAAAACCTGAAAAAGGCTTGGTACATGTCCCAAATTCCAAACACATAAATTGTACTTTCCCTATGTAAAAAACACTATTCCGGGAAAAAACAATGTTAAAATTTCCATCCAATACTCTATAAATAACATACAAACATTCTTGATCATATTATAAATATTTAATTATATCATAAATAATAAATAACCCTTAAGATTCAAACTACTTAAAATTCTAACAAAATTCAACTAGAGGGTAAACATCATGTCTTGAACTCAATAGAAACATAAAAGGCAACCTTGAAGACCTTAAATCACTATACTTAGGACACAGGTTGTTATAAAATCCCCATAACATGACTTCTCACCCCTTTAGATGTCCTGACTAATCTGATCAAAAGACTCACTATTTTTAAGTCTCTAATTCATAAACTAAATAACTTACTACCCCTTTGAGGGAAAACATCCAAAACCATCACATATCACCCAAGATATCGAATTCTAAGTCATAATTCACCAAAACATGATCATATAACCTATAAAAAACCCAAAACACTCCTTGATTCACATCTCAAATTATTCATCACATTCTAATTCACACACTTAAATACAATCAGAATCATTAAGAACTACTAAATTATATATCAATAGCCATCAAGAACTTTAACTTCCAATAGTAGAGAGACATACCAACCACTATCATTCTATAACCTCACACTCCCACTACATGACTCTTAAAACCAGAACAAGGCACTAAACCACCATAAGAGATATCAATACTAAAGTATGTACCATCATCTATATGATTCTTAAAATACCATTAACTAGACCAAATCTAACTCGATACTACTTACCATATAAATTTACTAGGTTATTTATTCCTGATCCACCATTTCATTTCCCTTTTACCAATTAAATACATTTCTTGATGATCTAAAAAAATTATTCATTTCAAAAACCACATTCTAAATCATTTATGAAAATACCACTCTTCACATTACCAAGTCATTGTCAAAATATAGTTTAAAAAATAACATTACCTATATTTTAATTTTAAATAAAAAACACATGTATTTTAAAATGAATATTATAAATCTAACCAGTGTTAAACTCTATTTCACTTTAAAACCAAAATAGAATTACATCACAAATCACTTTCCCATTCTACTTTCAAAACCAAATTATATATTTTTTTAGCCATTACCCGATTTTAAAAAAAGTAATGTAACATTGTTTTATTCTTCTTAATTACACCATATCTGAAATTCCATCATGAAAACATAAATTTATTTCCAACACTAAACAGCATGAAAAATAGTTTAAAAAAATCATAGTTCCCTTTTAAAAATAAAATAACATTTAAAACATATTAAAATTAAGACACACCAACTTTGTAAGACATAATATTATAAAAATACTTCCCTTAATCTATGAAACTAAAAATATAATTATAATAAATCAAACCTAAAGACACATATGTTACCATTGGTCATGACTAATAACCAATGATTAGTATGTTTGATTACTTTTAAAAAAAATCTAGTAGCATTTTTAGTAGTATATCAATACACAAGAAATAAACAACATGTTCAATATAAGGACATCAGATGCTTATAAATTTATATAAATCTAAAAAAACACTTAACAATAGGACATTTATTCATAATTAACACTAGTTACATTCATTTTATAAAAATATAAACTACAATGGTATGCTTAATGGGTAACACTGTTCAAAGAGTTAATATCATGCTTGGTAAAAAAAAATATAAGTAGAATAATGAAGGATGATAATAAGTAAAATTATAAATATAAAACATGTCACATATAAAACAATATAAATATAATAAGAATGAAAATTCATTCTTTAGAAAATAAAGTACTCAACATGGATGTCTAGCTACCAAAGAAAGAAGCGTGTATATCCTAACCAAAGGAACCAATATTTGGTTCATATTAACCTATTATTCACAAATATATATATATATATATATAAACTCCATATATATATATATATGTGTGTGTGTGTGTGTATATATATATATATAAACTCCATATATATATATATATATATATTACTGATATTTCAATTAATAAAAACACATGTTGGTTCCCACTATTGTATAACAACCACAGGAAAACATATGACATGGAATGACATCCTACATGTGCCTACCTATTGATGCCTAAAATTAAACAAGAATCCTAAAATAGAGATTGAATCATATTAAATCCCTATATACACATATGAATTTATATTCTATCATGCCCAATATAACAAGAAAAAGTATCACTCAACCTACGGTGACTACTAAGTACCTAGACGCCCCCTAGTAGCCATAGCTTCTTCCATAAAGAGGTTATGATGTAATTTTATGGGTTACTTATCAATTATTTATGGTCCTAAATATTTCATAAACCACAAAATCCTATATTATATATAACCTAAAAATACCACTTTGGTACTACTTTTCAATGTCTATAACCCAAGCATCTGTATGACACCCATATCACATGTGCTACTACTATAGGAGCACTCCTCAATCCCTAAGGTTTGGAGACTAGAATTGTGGGTATTGATATAACACTTAGAGGATAATTACCCTCTTTATTAAAATAAATAAATAATTTAAAGTCTCCATTGTAAATTTGGAATGATCCATCCATATTTTAGACATCCCAAAAACATGGATCAAAATAAAAAAGATCATAAGAAGAATGAACAAGAGTGTGAACAACCTATAACTATTTACACATGAATCCATAAATAACCAAAAATTATGAAAATAATGTTATCAAAATATACTAAAAAAAATAAATCCAAATAGGTTCTAATACCAAGGAAAGTCCATGAGGAATAAATAAAATACCAAATAAGACCTTTTAGCATCTCTAGTAATTTGAACTCTAAAGTGGTTAAAATTCAGTCCTCCATAATAAAAAAAATACCTAAGGTCATTCAACAACTAATAGATTATATAGGTACCTTAAAAAGTAGTAAAATAGGGGTTGAATGTCCACCAAGGTGTCTATGTAGGGTAAGATCACATAATACTCAGTAGGGAACCACAACCATTGTCTCAACATTGTAGGGATATAACTTGTGTTTGTTTAAACATGCACACCAATTTATATACATATATAACAAAAAAAACTTTATAAATATCCATTTATAAAAATAGAGTTGTAGAATATAGTGAACTTATTTTACCATTATTATCAAATATGAATGATAAACCCTACACTGGGACGATCCATAACTATCATATCTACTTCAAGCCTCAACATGAGATCTGAGATGAGTAGGACTAGGAAATATTACCTCCATTCCTAATAAAAAAGAATAAAGTAGTCCAAGTGTAATAACCATCCTAGGATTATTAGGAATATTGTATACTGGAGTCATGGAAATATTTTATCTTGTCTCTTTAGTAGTAGGTGAAGGGAAATAATCAATTTAGGGTCAGAACCTATCCCATTCAATCCTATGTGTCATGGCTTCATGGACCAACTTTAACATATATAATAAAATTAATATAAAACTTATAGCATGAAAATAAATTATCAAATTAATAACATTCATAACAATATGAAAACTAATTACATTAAAAAAATACTTACTTATCAAAGAATCAATGTGATAGGGATAGAAAAAAACTTAGGCATTATCAAGATGCATTATCAAAAACATCACTCACCATGCTATGTACAAAAAGATAAAAAATGATTATAAAAACATAGGATGGATATCCATACTCAAGATAATATAACAATAATATTATCTATCATGATTTTTATAATATAATATTAACATGATGGTCCCAACATTAAACTATATGCATGCACATGATATGAACTTCATAATAGTACTCAATCATGATAAAGATCAATATGGAATGAAAACAAGGCTCTAAGTAGTTTCCAAATACATTTGATATTTATAATCATATAACAATAAAACATGCTAGAAATATACCAATATAACCACAAGTATTTGACATAGTCGAACCCTAAGGAATACAAAGGAGGTACCGATTAAGTATGAAGATATTTTATTATATTACTTTTGACCAAGTGTGAATGAACCAAACATGGATATATACTAAGGCATACATGAAGTAAGGATATGGATAAAAAGGTAAAGTCATAGTATAAAACTAGGGGCATATACTTGTGGAAGAAAAACCACTTCAATTGAATGGGTTTAAATTTTCAATTTAAAACCCAAAAAATACTTTAAAACATCAACCCGACACTTGATACAACTCGGTTTTATTTATATAGCCAGGTTTTAAAAGATAAATGTTGTTTATTATCCATCCATCCAAATTATATTTTTATTCAAAAAGAGAGTACAACAAGAAACCAACTAATCGGGTCTGAAATAATTCAAACTAAGGGCATCCCCTCTAACTAAAATCACTCCCTCTGGCTTCAGGATGTTATTAGTGAGAAGAGTAGTGCTAATGGATATATGGTCCTCCAAATAGGATAGATTATCTTCCACCCTATTCCCCTCATGACAAGTATGAGTCACATGGATGTGGTCTCCCAGAAGAACTCTGCATTTGCGAACAACGTATTCAATAGCCCAAGGAGAAGAACCTCTACCGAGCAGGGAATCATGAAGGATCATTGAGTCGGTCTCCACCTGAGTGATGAAAAGGTTCTTCTACATGAAAAGGGTGAGCCCAGTGAGTGTCGTTTTATCCATGGATTTAATAGAGGTGTCTTCTCCATAGAATAAAGAGTAGGCTAGAACAACATTGCCCCTCATACCACAAACAACTCCCCCTTCAGTCATGGTGCCCATCGAACATGACCCGTCAGAATTCAGTTTCAGGCCACTGATGGGAGGATGCCAGCAAACCCACATCCCCTACAAGTGTTCGAGAGAGGGAGATGAGGTCGAGTCCCTAGACTGTAGAAACCATAATGATGGAGCCCCCACCATTTAGAGTTTAGAGAAACCAAATCCGCCTGCAGAAACCGGGTCCTCGTGATGATGGACCGCAATGAAGGAGTATGGCCCTCAAATATTTCATGATTCCTATCTTGACACAAAATCCAAAAACCCACATTAAAAATTGATGTCTGAGCTAGAAGTTCCATAATAGAATCTATCGTTCCCTGAATCCATCTGACCAGAAAAGGAGCATCCCTGATATCCCAGAAGGCGAAGGCTGTTAGGCCACCAAAGCTAGACCACACTTCCTACGTACAATCCCCTTCAAAGAAAAGATGTTGAGAGCTGTCCTCCCACCCTGTGTTACAATAATGGAACCTTTAAGAAAAGATGATCCCCACCTTCTTGATGTTCTCGTACATGGATAAGGACTGATTACTGATGCACCATGACAGAAAGTTGTATTTCACTGGAGTTTTGTTGCACCAGATCAATCCTTTCCAGCTATCCTAAAGGTTTTTCATAGAGACCATCCTGCGGAAATACCTGGAGGAAAATACACTAGAGGAAGGAGTAAACACACATTTTTAAATCTCTGAGTTGAACATGATGGAATAGAGGATCCCCTATTTTTCTCAATCAAGGACAGCCTTCGTGAGTCTAGGATAGAGACTCGCTTCCTTCACTGTAATCATGAGAGCCGGACAACTAGGGTAACCAAGAACTGTGCATGCCCAATTACCATTCCAGAAATATATATCCCTGGTGCCAACCAACCAGTGGGAGTTTTGTTGGAGAGTCTGAAATAGAGGGGAGATGATCGACCAGAAGGGAGAGGAGTAATCCCTCATAACCTCCCCAGAACCTCTGCAAATCTTTGACATAGTCTTTCCTGAGAGAGTCTGTCCCTAAAGAATATACCATTCAATATTTTCATGTATGAAATGGAGCATTCTCTGTAGACTCTGCACGTTGATCCCCCGTCATGAAAAGGTCATGCCATCCTATCCCACGAGACTCAGTTCCGCTTTCTTTTAGACTTAGCATCCCAGATAAAACTACAGAGCACCTTGTCAATAATTTTTATAACACCGTGCATCACATAGGAAGAAGCCATCGCATGAACTGGGATTGCCGACGGGATGCTATTGACCAGGGAAACTCTTCCTCCAAATGATAGGAAACGGTTCTTCTAGTTCAGTATGCGGCTCATGATCCTGTTCACAATTTGATCAAAGTTGCGAATATGAAGCCTACCTGAAGAAACAGGCGATCCCAGGTACTCCATGGGGAAATATCCATGCTTCATGTCATGGCGGTTGTAGAGAGAGGCTACCATCCTGGGAGAACACCTATGATAGATGAAGAAATAGTTCTTTGAGATGCTGATAACTTGCCCACTCCAAAAGCAGTACTCAACCAGAATTCTTTTGATGCCTTGAACAGAACCCTTGCCACCATTCGTGAAGATAATTGTGACATATGCAAACATTAAATGGGAGATCATTGGAATATTCATCTTTCTTCTAAAGGGAATTATATCTCCACTTGATACACCTCAGTTGATAAGGAGACTAAGAGAGTCATGGGCCAGGAAAAATAAACTGGGAGAGATCGGGTCGCCTAGCCGAAGGCCCCTGGTAGCCTTAAAGAAACCGTGACTCTTACCCAAGAAAGACCCAATATGATATTTTTTATATAAAACTTCCTTAAAACATTATAAATACCATAATAATTTTCATGGGATTAGGTTAGGTATTTACTAAAACCAAAGGCTTTCCATTTTGAATCAAATCTTCCCACCTCACAAACTTAGAAACCAAATTTCTCCCAATAACACTCTCTTAACAACAGGTTAAGAGTGGTTATTTTTATTATATCTTGTTCAAATTTAGGTTAAAAAAGTGATTATTACTATAGAAAATAGATGGGACTCATGGAAGTACACTTGAGTTATATTATTAACAAACGAAGGAAGTTTATACCAAGGGGAATATTTTAACATTCAAGTAGTTTTCAAGATGGTTTGAGATTAACAACACCATTTGGGTTCCATTTCATCCCAATATTAATATTAATTTGAGTGTTAGAAACATTTAGATATTTTGAATTAGTGAAAATACTTAATCATGGGTTAAAAACTCAATTATCCCATGAAAATCATTGGTATGGATCAAGAATCACTAGGGATATTCAAAGTAAAACTAGTTTATTCAAGTTTACAAAATAATCAAGAGGGAATGGGCTCTATTGAATATTTCCAATTGACCCCACTAGAAAAATTTTAGTTATTTATACTAAAATATAATTGGTAAAAAATAAATTTATGATTTTGAAAATATGTGATGATATTTATAAATAATTAAATAAATTCGGATATAGGTATGTTACAGGCATAGTTTTAGAATCACTCAGTGAGTTGATTCCACCTGCCAAAATTCATACTGACCTTAACTTACTCCAAACAATCACCACCAACCCCAAAAACCATTAAATCACAATTAAATAATTAAATATACCAAAATACATAAAAAAAATAATGGAATATTAATAAAATTACAATGGAAACTAATTTTAAATACTCTATAATTTCTTCTAAACATATAATATTTTCATCCTGAATAATCCCTAAGTGTAAGATCTCAGACATCCTAAAGGTATGTTATCATTTAAATTTTGGTTTAAATACCTTAAGGTTGGATAATTAAATGTTTTTTGGGTGTATGAGGAAGCTTGGGGGTGTTCTGGGGGTTCAGGACATGAAAGAAAAGGAAATCAGGTCATCGTGTTCATGTTGTATGTTTGGCTCATGGTTAGTGAAAAACATGCAGGGGATGAGGCCAAACTATGCAATTATGGATATAGGCATTTCATGGGATTAGTTCATAGTTTGTAAAAATGTGTATAATCCCTAGGAAATCATGTGACTTGGACCCCTTTGGGCATAGATAGGGGCATGGTTGGTGCATGGTTTGGAAAACTATGTAGCCAAACCATGTGGCCCATTAAAAAGTGATAAATTTCCTTTTTACCCCTTAGGATTTTAAGTGTTTCACCCCATTTCTTCCCCCATTTATTCTCCAACAACCCTAGTGATTAACCATTTAGACCCAATCTTCCCAAGGGTCATTCTCCTTTGATTCTAGGCCTTTTTGAGTGTTTTTGGGTGCGGATCAAAGCTCTGGGTAAGTCTAACACTCCTCTTGCTTCTCTTTTCTGGATTAGGGCATGTGGTTTTGTTCTTATTCTTCTAAAGCCATAAAACTATATTTTTCTGGTGGATCGTAGTTTGGGGATTGAAAGGGTGATTGAATTCATATCTAAGGCTATTTTTAAGCAAGAATTTGTCTATATATTCATTGTGGGTGGTTTATAAGTTATATCACATAGTCTTGAGGTTGATTTGTGTATGTTTGGTTGTACTTTTTCTTCCCTTGTTTATGTGTTTGGTTTCTTTAGTAATATTTGGTAAAATGGTTGCTTGGAAGATGAATTAAACCCCTCATAATATCCATGGGATGCTTTGATATTGATTAAACTAGTTTAAGGTCACCCATGGGGTATACCAATATTTCCAAACTTAGGAAATTGAAATGTTAAGCATATAATTTCCTTGTGATAAAGTAGATCTCATAATGAACATGTTGATATGATTATTTGAGTTAAAATTGGAATAGTGATAGTTTTTTATATACTTGGGTAATGGATTAAGGTATTATTTTTCTTAACATGAAATGGGTTGAATGTAATAAGGTGATTATGCTAAGTGACTTATGAATTGTACTTGAATTGTTTATGTGGGTTAAAGCATGTGAAGTTATAAACATTCTAAATGGGTAATGGTCATGAGTTTATAAATTTGTTAAATGGGTTAACATATAGGAATTGATGAATATGGAATTAGTCTAATACATGGGAATTGTAAAATATTCATAAATGGTTAAGGAATAATGAAGGTAAATGGGTTAAATGGGTTACACAATGAAAATGGTAAATGTGATAATGATTAAGGCTTGATATTAATTATACATGTTAAATGACTATGAAATGTGAATGTTATGTTTATTGAATGTGTATGGTTTATGATATGGTATATGTGGTAAATGGATAAATAATCATGTTCACAAGGAATGGTAGTTGTGGGGTATTAGACTTGAGGATCTACGCCCACAGGTCGAGTTATATTGAGGCTCTAAACCCCACCCCATAATGCTCGAGTTAGGGAAGGGGAATGAAGATCTATTCCCCTAAATATTTCATTCTATGAGACTACCAAGATTGAGGATCCAAGGTAAGTGTGATGTATTTGTTTATGAAATGTTTTCCCTTATGAGATAGGGAACTTGACTTATTACCTTATTCATAGTAATTGATTGTCTTAGGCCATTGTGTAAATGATGTAAATCCCTAACCCAGGGAACATGTAATGGAAATGAATTAAGGGATGAATATGGTTTAAATGATGACATGGAACTAATGATATAAATAGGTAAAGTAGATATTGTTAATTAATGGAACCCGAGTTATATTCTGTTTATATTGAATTTTAAATGGTATTTTCATGCATTATCTATTTATATTAGATATTTTGTATACACCATTGGTGGTGACCTATTGAGTTTTACTCATACCCTGATCAGACATTTATTGGGTACCTGAGTATATTTCATGGTTGCAGGTCAGGACAAGAAAAAAGGACCTATGATAGAAAGTTGAGTTGGGCTTGGGATGTGAAGGGATGAGGATCCAGACTTGGATTTAGGACTCATTTTGGGGATTCAACTATTTGTCTTTATTTTGGATTTCCTTCACTTTTGGAACTGTTATTATGACATGGAACGTTCATTACTAGGTTGTTGTTTGTACCATGTTTTGGAAATGGTTAGTAATGTGTGTTTCTGGTTTATATTTTATTTTATCCTTTATTTTATGTGCTATCTTCTGTGTCTAACTCTAGTAAAGAGGGTATAGTCTCCCCTTGTGATCCATTAGACCCTCACTACTAGTCAGCAACCTCTGGCATATGGGGAGGCACACTTGAGGTCATTGAATGACCCAACTCAATGCACCAGTTTTATGGATTCAAGTTCGTGGATGTTACACTAAGAAACTAACCATAAATTCCACCCTAAAATCTAAAAAACCCTTGAGAAATAATACCTTAGTCACCTTTAATTGAAAAAATGGTGAATTTAGATCATGAAACTGACATGATCCTCTTTGAAGTAAGAGAAGAAGAATCTACATGTACCTAAATAAATTCCACCATGTCCTACAAGAATTTATCTCAAAATCCATAATTCACCATGAGAGATTAGAAGAAAAGGAAAAAAAGGGAATAGAATTTGATAATTGAATTTTACCTAGGATCTAGGTATGAAAATCACCCAAGAGTCTTCCTTGAAGCATGGGGGCAGGTGGAATCCCACCAAGTACTCAGTCAAGTACCACTGGGTACCCGGTGGCACCCCCAAGCCACCCATCCCACTGCTTGGACCAAAGGTTACTCAGTGGCCTTCCACCAGGTGCCTGGTGTCACCTATAGCTGGCACCCCTCCATAGGTACCCTAATCCTATAATGCTCTTATTGACCCTTAAATCATATAAAAAGTCTAGGAATTCATCTTCCAACACATGAAACCAGATCTGAATTCTCAAATTAAAAAAAAAACCATAAAGCAGAACAAAAAATTCAATTAAACCCATATTTTAACCATTAAAAATTAACACTACAGGCCTTAAATTTATATAGCTAGTACACTAGCCATTACAAACTCTCCACCATAAAACTCCTTATCCCTAAGATATTATGTGTGGTGCTAACCAAATTCACACTACTCTTAAGAATCTAATTCATAATGTAAGGGATTTACTACCCCCATAATTTTTAAGAACCCGGTTCTTCTCTTTGAGATACGGGATTCTTCTTTTCTCTTTTCCTTTAGTGTTTTTTATAAAATAAGGAAAAATGGGGAAAAATCCTAAATTTTGGAACTACACGCCGTGTACTTTTGGCCGTGTTGGGATGAGTACGCAGGGCGTGTAGCCTTGTTGGCGACAAAGGGTGTAGGAACCGAATACATGTCGTGTAGTGGTCCTTTACACCTCGTGTAGTCATTCGGCATGCCAAAATAGTAAGGCGGTGAAGCAACCGCCAGCTAGGCGGCAGTACACACCATGTACTCAATAGTACATGCCGTATAATCATGTCGACAGATGAACAATGTGGTGGTGCCGCCAGAGGAACGGTTAAATTAAAGGAGTACACGCCGTGTACTTGGAAGTACACACTGTGTACTTTGATTTTTCGGCTTAAAATAGGCAATAACCTCCTCATTTGGCAGAGGAGTCATTTTAGCCATTTTGGAGCCAAAGGAGGAGGCCAAACCTTTGAGGATCCACCGGGTGTTTGTCTGAAATCGGTTTCCGCCTCAGACAATCCCGTTGGAACTGTACGGGTAAGTACTTCCATCTCTTTGGCTTCTTCTTACCAATTCTTCTCCTAACAGAAGTTATTTGGGTTTGAACAGTTTGTCTTCTTCTTCAGATCTACGCCGTTCTTGGGCGTTTCTGGAGTCGGCATTTGGGTATATCGTTCATTGTCATTTAAGGTAGGTGGCTTGATGTTTAGTTTTCCAACTGCTGTGTGTTTTTTGCGTTTTTGTGGCATGAACCCATGTTGGGGTGTAGTGTGGCTAAGGAAATTGCTATATTAAACCCATATAATTGATTAGGTATTTAATTATGATATTAAAATTCTGGTTGGGATCGTTGCTTGGATCCAGGAACCACCCTGGGGGTGTGTTCCACTATTTAGCCGTTTGGCCAGGGTACCTGAGGGTTTGCCTTTCATGTAGTAATTGTAGAATTGCCTTGAGAGGAATTGCTTGTTACTGCATTTTGACATGTTGGGCATGTCCCGGTTACCTGTTTATCTTGAGGGCGTTGTTGTATTTATCCTGAGGGCTTTGTTGTGATATGCCTGAGGGCACTGCACTATTTAGCCCGAGGGCTGTAGTATTTCGCCTGAGGGCAACCTTTCGTGCCTGAGGGCTTTACTTCTGTGCCTGAGGGCGACACTTCCTACGACTGAGGGCAACTTCTATTACGCCTGAGGGCTATACCTGTGGGTTGGATTATGCTTACCTGAGGGTAAGGTTTTTCTTGTCTGAGAACGTGGACTGTTTACTTAGAAATGCACTGTGGTGATTTCTAATATTTAATGGATTAAATGAATAATAAAATGGAAATATAACTGGTAATTAGTTACTTTTGAGTACTTCTTACTTTATTTCATTTTACTACTGCACACTATTGTTGCATGCTTACATACAGTAGGGCACGGGCCTTTGGTGGGTGCCTACTGAGATATATTTCTCAAACCCTGTTTGGGTCACGTTTTTCGGCCCAAACAGATTACGTTTCTGCAGGTGTGGATAGGGGAAAGAGTCCCTATACAAGTTCTTGACTGTTGCTAAGGAGTAGGAGGGCATGGGACCGAGCCTAGGCTCGCGATGCCGCTACCACCTGTTTTGTTTTTCTGTACTTGTACTCTTTATTGTACTATATTGATTTATAACATGTTCTAGATGTTTTCTTAGAACTAAGACATGTAGCATCATTATTTATATACTGTTGGTTATATCCACTACTGTTGATTATTTCAGTTGTGTATGGTTTAATGCTTTCGTTGTTTGTCGTATGTTTCATTTGTATTCTGCTGCGCTACACTTTGACAAATGAGGGAATAGTTTCCCCACTATTAGACCTGGGCCCTCACTGCTAGTCGGTAGCCTCTGGAATTTGGGGAGATGCGCTTGAGGTCACGTGGTGAACCGGGCTCGGGGCACCCGTTGCGTGCCACCCGGGTCCGGGACGTTACAAAGTGGTATCAGAGGGGTTCTTTTCTTTGACTTACTATTTGGAGTCGTAGTCAGGGATAAGACAAACAGTAGTTTGTAATAAGATGTGCCTGGGCGTAGCTAACCTGAATATAGGTAAAATCTAGTCTACCTCGTATTTTTTGCAATTTTACTGATTTTTCAATTTACAATTGATATGATTTCACCGTTGGGTGACACAATTGTGATTGTGCTGTTATATTTTATATATGGGTTCTATTATGTTGCAACCCGATGAGATGAGGGTATGTCGTCACATGCATCATTTAGGTACATTCTATAAATCACATGCCAGACATAATTCCATGCCATATAGGTGCATTAGAAATTTCTTGTTGTTGTGATAGTTGTTGTGCTAGAAAAGAATTCTGTTGTGATAGCTGCTCTGATAAAATACCTGTTATTTGATAGGGTAATTTTATGTGAGCCAGTTTATAGAATGGATGCCAAAATTTGGTCTTTGGGGAGTATGGGCCCCCATTGACTAGAATTTGGTGGATCATTGACTGTTTATTAGTTATAACACAGATAAGCTGTCAAATTTTGATTTGTGGGGAGTATGGACCCTCGCGGATCATAATTTGGCACTTAGGTGTTGTTTTTCAGTGTTTTCTGGGCTCTGGGAAAGTTTCTGAGGCATACTGTCCGGAAACCCGGTATACAGGCCATGTAGTATTATTACACATTCCGTGTATGGCCTTCTATTCAGGAATAAAAATGAACTTTTTAAGTACACGCCGTGTACTCTGAGTACACACCGTGTAGTCTCTTCCTGTGTCACAAACCGTGTGGGCGGCGACACAGGGTAGGGAAGAGCTTGGGTAAAACACGCTGTGTACCAGATATACACGCCGTGTAGTTTTGACCTGGAGTCCGGCCGTGTAACTAAAAAACACAGGTCGGTGAACTCCTTTATAGAACATGCTGTGTCAATAATGTACACGCCATGTAGTGTGACCTGGAGACTCGGCCGTGTAACTAATAAAATGGGTCGATTTCACCATTCCTTGAACATACCGTGTACCTTTGGGGACACGCTGTGTAGTCTTGTCAAAGGACAGACTATGTGGAGTTAGCCGTGTGGCTGGGAAACGGGGTTTTTGACACACCGTGTGTGTGTGTAACACACTGTGTAGTTTCAAGCCGAGTAGTCGGCCGTGTCACAAATGACACGGGCAGTTGTAAAATAACACCATACATGCCGTGTATATGAAATACACGCCGTATAGTTTTTGTTCAAACAGGAACCGTGTGGCTTAGCCGTGCAGAAGGACCCGAGAAGGGAAGGGAAGTCATGTACACGCCGTGTAGTCATTGTACACTCTATGTAGTCTTGTTTTGAAAATTTTGAATGACTTATTCCTCCTATTCCCTTTTGGGTTTCTTCGTCTTCGGTCTTTTATAATCTTGTTCTAAGGCGTGTTTTTGACCTTCTAGTGTCATGCCACCTAGACGACCATGCGTTGTTCGCCAGGAGAGCAGCAACGAGTATACTCCAGAGATGGTGGGCCATGGGCTACCAGTTGATCCTCCAGCAGAGCCAGATGCGGCTCCAGCTGTTATACTAGACACAGGTGCGGAGGCGCAATTCTGTGAAGGCTTTATGCGGTTCATGCAGACCTTTCAGGTAGCACCGCCAGCTGCCACATCTATGGCTGAGCTGACGCGTATATTTCCGCAGCAGCATCTGCTGATGTTTTCAGGGGATGGTGGACCACAGGCTGTGGAATCTTGGTTGGGGTCAATGCAGAATATTTTCGAGCATCTTGAGACACCTCCAGGGCGGAGGGTCAAGATCGCGACGTATATGCTGCGTGATTCTGTCAAGAGGTGGTGGGATGTTACCACCCAGTCAGAGCATCACAGGGACATGGCGTGGGAGGATTTTCCAGGCAGTCTTCTATGACTTCTTCTTTCCTGAGGCGCTGAGAGTAGATAGAGCTCGTGAGTTCATGAATCTGCAGTAGGGCGCTATGTTAGTGATGGACTATTCTACTCGTTTTACGGAACTTCAGCGCTTTGCACCTGTGATGGTGGGTGACGAGACATTGCGAGCCAAAATTTTTGAGGATGGTCTTCGGTATGACATCTGAGCACTGGTGAATGTCTTCAGGTTTCATACTATACACGCTATTGTGAACCAGGCGCTGATTACAGAGAGGAACCTATGGGAAGCTAGCAGTGTGGGCCAGGACGGTTCAACACCAGTTACTAGTACTATTTTTGTTGGCAAGAGGAAGAGACAGATGGAATTCTCTCAGGGCGGCAGTACCAGTCAGGCAGTTTCTTCAGGTGGCCCGGTTAGGTGCTACCAGTGTGGTAAAGAGGGGCATAAGAGACCGTAGTGTCCACGTGACCCAGTGGAGTGTCGATCTTATGGAAATATGGGTCATCTGTAGCGCTTTTGCAGGGTGTTTTTACGAGTGGCTAGTGAGAGGGGTTCTGTGCAGACTATGCATGTGGAAGCAGGACCAGTGGATTCTTACCAGTCGGGGAACTGGAGTACGTCAGGGTGTTCAGGTAGAGATGGTGGTCATGGTCATGGTATCCAGACACCAGGATCTCAGAGGCAGCAGGGCGAGACAGCTCAGGGTATCTAGGCTGTGTCGCAGGTCCGCGGCACTGGGCAGGCATATGCAGTGCAACAGACCCAGTAGGGGCAGGATCCCAGACCTTCTACAGTCAGAGGTACTATTCTAGTAGCTTCTGTTTTGTCTTCTATACTTTTCGATACGGGTGCTACGCATAGTTTCATATCTGTACCCATAGTGGAGAGCCTTGGGCTCTTTGTTTCTACTTCTTCTAATATGATGACGCTAGAAACACCATTGGGGAATAGAACGACTGGTGTGTGTCAGTGCAAGGAGTGCCCCCTTGAGGTTGGTGGGTGTCACTTCCTTTGGGACCTCTATGTCCTAAAGATGAAAAGCTATGACGTCATTCTTGGGATGGACTGGTTGGTTCCCTTTCGAGCCTTTGTAGACTGCTATCGTCGCAGGGTGCGTTTCACGTCACTAGAGGGAGGAGAGTTTCTATACAAGGGCGAATGGGATGTCCAGGTGAGTCGAGCTGGACCAGAGCATCGTGGGCAAGGTGGAGTCACGACCTAGATTTCTAACTTATATCTGGATGATCAGGGGACTTGTCAGACAGATTTCCCTCCAGTTGTTGATCATTTCAGGGATTTCTTCCCGGACGACTTTTCAGGTCTTCCTCCAGAGCGAGAGGTGGATTTCTCCATTGAGATTGTGCCAGGAGCAGCACCAGTGTCCATTCCTCCATATAGTATGGCTACACCTGAGTTGCAGGAGCACAAGAGGCAGTTATAGGAGTTACAGGAAAAGGGTTTCATCCAACCCAGTACTTCTCCTTGGGGTTCACCGGTCCTTTTTGCAAAGAAGGCAAATGGTACCCTCAGACTTTGCGTGGATTATCGGAAGCTGAACTAGTTAACGGTTAAGAACTGATATCCCTTACCGAGGATTGATGATCTTTTTGATCATCTTCATGGAGAACGAGTGTTCTTGAAGATTGACCTGAGATCAGGATATCATCAGCTACGCGTAAGACTATCTGATATACCTCTCACGGCTTTCAGGAGTAGGTATGGTCTATATGAGTATACGGTTATGCCGTTCGGACTCACGAATGCGCCAGCAGTTTTCATGGCTCTGATGAATCGTGTGTTCCATCCATATCTTGATTCTTTTGTGGTAGTATTCATGGACGGAATCTTGGTGTACTCTCGCACTCGACACGACCATGCCACCCATCTTGAGATAGTATTGAGTACACTGAGGGAGCATTGGATATATCCTACGCTCTCAAAGTGCCACTTTTGGATGGACCAGATTCACTTCCTGGTCATATCATCTCTGAGGCAAGAGTTTCAGTAGACCCATAGAAGGTGAGAGAAGTAGTTTCCTAGGAGCAGCCTAAGAACGTGTTTGACATACGGAGTTTCTTAGGGATGGCTGGTTACTACAGACGTTTTATACAAGACTTCTCCTGCTTACCAGCACTGTTGAAAAGTCTGACTAAGAAGGGTGTGAAGTTCGTTTGGTCGGAAGCTTGCGAGGCAGCTTTTCAGGACTTGAAGGGAAGGTTAACATCAGCACCGATCCTAATATTCCCAGAGCCAGGTAGGAGCTATACAGTTTACTATGATGCATCATGGATTGGGCTGGGAGCAGTGTTGATGCAGGGCGACCGAGTTGTTGCGTACGGGTCTCGGCAGTTGAGGCCACATGAGAGGAATTACCCGACGCATGATCTCGAGTTAGCTGCAGTTGTATATGCTTTATGCTGTTGGAGACATTATCTATTGGGGATCATTTTGTGGTTTTTACTGACCACAAAAGGCTCTAGTATATCTTTACTCAGCATGACTTGAATCTGAGGCAGAGAAGGTGGGTCGTGTACCTACAGTCCTTCGATTTTGAGCTTGCCTATACACCTGGTAAAGGTAATGCATTAGCTGATGCACTGAGTAGGAAGACTCAGATACATGCAGTGTAGGAGGCCAGCAGTGAGTGGCAGCTCATGGCCTTGTTCTCTGAGATGCATCTGGAGGTGCACGACAGTCAGGGGCAGAGTTATCCCTCATCTTTAGCAGTGACATCTACCCTCCAGGATAGAGTAAGGATGAGACAACTATCAGATTCAGAAGGCCTAGTTCTACGGGAGTCAGTGGAAAGTGTGGACCCTTCTCCTAGTTGGACGATAGGCGACGACGAGGTTTTGCGTTTCCATGGACTGGTATGGGTTCCAGGGGATATACGCGAGGAGTTGATGCGAGAGTTTCGTGCTTCAGCTTGGGAAGTTCATCCCGGGGTTACCAAGATGTACCGCGACTTGAGACGTCAGTACTGGTGGACAGGTATGAAGAGAGATGTAGCTGGTTTTGTTATGAGGTGTTCCACCTATCAGCAGGTGAAGGCGGAGCATCAGAGACCAGCTGGGCTGTTACAGAAGTTACCCATTACTGAGTTTAAATTGGATGATGTCACAATGGATTTCGTGACAGGGTTGTCGAGGTCACCTCGAGACAATGATGTTGTGTGGGTTGTTGTGGACAGACTCATGAAGGTAGCACACTTCTTGCCGGTCAAGGAGACCTTCGGTGTTGACGAGCTCGGAAGGATGTATATCCGAGAGATCGTGTGTCTTCATGGGGTCCCTCGTTCTATCATTTCTGATAGGGATGCCCACTTCACGTCTCATTTCTGGAAGATTTTTCATAGGGCATTGGGTATATAGGTGCTTCTGAGCACAGCATACCACCCTTAGATAGATGGCCAGTCAGAGCATACGATATAGGTGCTAGAGGACATGTTGCATGCATGCGTCCTAGACTTTGGGGGATCTTGGGAGAAGCATATACCCCTAATCGAGTTTGCCTATAACAATAGCTTCCAGGATACTTTTGAGATGGCACCATATGAGCCTTTATATATTAGGCCATTCCGTTCACCTTTGTGCTGGTTAGAGGCAGGTGAGGCAGCTTTACTGGGGCCACAGATCATACAGGAGACGTCTGAGCAGGTCCAGTTGATTCAGAAGCGGATGGCTACCGCACAGTCTCGTCAGAAGTCATATGTTGATCACTGCAGATGACCTTTGGAGTTCGTGGTCGGGGATCGGGTTTTCTTGTGTGTTTTTCCGAGGTTGGGACACAAGAGGATCAGGAGATAGGGTAAACTTTCACCATGGTATGTGGGACCATTTGAGATTCTTGAAAGAGTCGGTCTGGTTGCTTACTGGTTGTGGTTACCGCAGCGGTATCGAGCCATGCACGATGTATTCCACGTATCTCAGCTGCGTTGCTATCATTCAGACCCATCTCACGTCTTTCATCCCAAGGAGGTTGAGCTGGAGGCAGATGCGTCCTTTGAGGAGCATCTGATTCATATCGTTGACAGGAGCACGAAGGCTCTCCAAGGCCGGACAGTTCCTCTCGTACGGGTGATATGGTAGTATGGCCGAGTGTAGGACAAGACCTGGGAGCGGGATACCAACGTACGTGCTCAGTGGATGGAGTTGTTCATGGCTATATCTTCTCCACCCTTGGAATGGAAATTCGGGGACGAATTGCTATAAGGGGGGAAGTTTGTAAGAACCCAGTTCTTCTCTTTGAGGTATGGGATTCTTCTTTTCTCTTTTCCTTTAGTGTTTTTTTATAAAATAAGGAAAAATGGGAAAGAATCCTAAATTTTGGAACTACACGCCGTGTACTTTTCCACACGCCATGTACTTTTGGCCGTGTTGGGATGAGTATACAGGGAGTGTAGCCTTGTTCACGACAAAGGTTGTAGGAACTAACTACACACCGTGTAGTGGTCCTTTACATGCCGTGTAGTTAGTTGGCAGAACAAAATATTAAGGCGGTGGAGTAGCCGCCAGCTGGGCGGAAGTACACGCCGTTTACTCAAGAGTACATGCCGTGTAATCATGTTGACGAATGAACAGTGTGGCGGTGCTGCCAGAGGAATATTTAAATGAAAGGATTACACGCCGTGTACATTGTTTTTTCGGATTAAAACAGGCAGTAGCCTCCTCATTTGGTAGAGGAGGCATTTGAGCCATTTTGGAGCCAAATGAGGAGGTCAAACCTTTGAAGATCCTCTGGGTGTTCGTCTGGAATCGGTTTCCACCTCAGACGATCCCGTTGAAACCGTACGGGTAAGGGATTACATCTCCTTGGATGCTTCTTACCAATTCTTCTCCTAACAGGAGTTATTTGGGTTTGAACAGTTTTTCTTCTTCATCAGATCTACGCCGTTCTTGGGCGTTTCTGGAGTAGGCGTTCGGGTATATCATTCGTTGACGTTTAAGGTAGGTGGCTTGGTGTTTAGTTTTCCAACTACTGTGTGTTTTGTGCATTTTTGTGCCACAAACCCATGTTGGGGTGTAGTGTGGATGAGGTCGTTGCTATATTAAGCACCTATAATTAATTAGGTATTTAATTATGATATTAAAATGCTGGTTGGGATCGTTGCTTGGATCCAGGAACCACCCCGGGGGTGTGTTCCATTGTTTAGTCGTTTGGCCAGGGTACCCGAGGGTATGCCTTTAATGTAGTAATTATAGAATTTCATTGAGAGGAATTTCTTGTTACTGCATTTTGACATGTTGGGCATGGCCCAGTTACCTGTTTAGCCCGAGGGTGTTGTTGTGTTTAGCCTGAGGGCGTTGTTGTGATACGCCTGAGGGCACTGCACTATTTAGCCCTAGGGCTGTAGTATTTCGCTTGAGGGTAACCTTTTGTGCCTGAGGGCTTGACTACTATGCCTGAGGGTGACACTTCCTACGCCTGAGGGCAACTTATATTATGCCTGAGGGCTATACCTACGGGTTGGATTCTGCTTACCTGAGGGTAAGGTTTTTCTTGTCTGAGGACGTGGACTGTTTACTTAGAAATGCACTGTGGTGATTTCTAATATTTAATGGATTAAATGAATAATAAAATGGAAATATAACTGGTAATTAGTTACTTTTGAGTACTGCTTATGTTATTGCATTTTACTACTACACACTATTGTTGCATGCTTACACGCAGTTGGGCACGGGCCTTTGGTGGGTGCCTACTGAGATATATTTCTCACACGCTGTTTGGGTCACGTTTTTCGGCCCAAACAGATTACGTTTCTGCAGGTGTGGATAGGTTAAAGAGTCCCTATACAGGTTCTTGACCGTTGCTGAGGAGTAGGAGGGCATGGGACCGAGCCTAGGCTCGCGATGCCGCTACCAGCTATTTTGTTTTTCTGTACTTGTACTCTGTATTGTACAATATTGATGTATAACACGTTCTGGCTGTTTTCTTAGAACTAAGACATGTAGCATCATTATTTATATACTGTTGGTTATATCCACTGCTGTTGATTATTTCAGTTGTTTATGGTTTACTGCTTCCGTTGTTTGTCGGATGTTTCATTTGTATTCCGCTACGCTACACTTTGAAAAATGAGGGCATAGTTTCCCCACTATCAGACCTAGGCCCTCGCTGCTAGTCGGCAGCCTCTGGCGTTTGGGGAGATGCGCTTGAAGTCATGTGGCAAACCGGGCTCAGGGCACCCGTTGCGTGGCACCCGGGTCTAGGACGTTACATAATTCATAACTTCCCAAACATGCATATGTAAACCAAGAGACCAATTCCATCTCCCAAGTAAAAAAACATAATTATATCACCTATAAATATCCCAAAACATAACTCAAGTCACATCTTAGATTATTTATCCCATTCTAATTCATACTTCCAAATCCAATACCAATCATGAAGATCTACTAAATTCTATATTTATAACCACTAAAATATCTAAATAGAAAAGAGACATACCAACCACAGTTAATCTATAACCTCTTCAAATTATCCATCACACCCCCTCTGTGTGACTCCTAAAACCAAAAAAGGGAAGTAAACCAACATAAAAGATATCAATTCTATGAGATATACAATCAATATTATGACTCTTTAACTATGAACAACTAAACCAATGAATACTATGGTGCTCCCTACCATAAAATCTTACTAGGATATCTCTTCTTGACCTAAAATTGTATTTCCCATTTAATAAGGAAATACATTTTTTATATTATTTATAAAAACCCATTATTTATTAAAAAACCAAATTCTGACTCATTTATGAAAATAACACATTTCACTTCATCATTTCATAGTTAAACTCTAGTTTAAAAAATATTATCTATATTTTATTTTTAAGGGAAATTAAAATGTCTTTTAAAATATATATTATGAATATAACATGTTATAAAATCTATTTCACATTAAAATCTAAATGAAATTACATTATAAATCACTTTACTATTCCACATTCAAAACCAAATTTTATATTTTTATAGAATTTACACAATTTAAAACAAAAGTAAGTTAAAATGTTTTTTTTCTTCATGAATGAAAATTTTATATTCTATCTTGAAAACAACTTTTTCTTACCAACTCTGAACAACACAAAAAATAGTTTTAAAGAAATAATTGTTCCTTTTTCAAAATATTCCACCATTTTTTGAAATATTTAAATTTAAACACCCCCTAATTTTTAGACATAATATTATAAAAATACTTCCTTTACTCAATGAAAATAATAAGCTTATCATAACTACTCAGACTAGAAGACACAAATTCCCATTGGTCATGATAAAAAAGTAATAAATAGTATGTTTAACTACTTCTTTTCAAAACAAATTATAACTGTATTTTTTACAGCATATTAATACATATAAAATAGAAAAATCCCCACTGGTAGGATATAAAAAACTCAAAAATATAAATAAATATAAAAAAACATCATGATCCTATAAAATTATATATATTTTTAAGTAGCATTAATTGCATACTTGTAAAATAAATATAAACAACAAATAGTGGCATGCTCAATTGGTAATAGTAATCAAAGAGTACATATCATGCTCGATGATAAATTTTAATAATAAACATGGATCATGATTAAAAAAATATAAATAGAAAACATAATACATGATTATAAATATAAATTTAAGTAAACATAAAAGGCACCCTTTGAAAAATAAAGTATTAGACACGGATAACTAGCTTTCAAAGAAAGAATAATGTCTATATCAACTAATGGAACCAAATTGTTGGATCATATTAAACCAATCATCACTGATATATATATATATATATATATTATTGTTTTAGTTAATAGAAACCTCAGTTGGTTCCCACTATATTGTAACATTTATAGGTAAGCATGCGATATAAAATGACATCATATGTGTGCCTACTTGTTGATGCCTAACTTGATGCATGTATTTATAAATAGATATTGAATCGTGGTTGAGACCTATATGGGAATCCTAATTTACATTCCATTATAATTAAGATAACAAGTTAAATACTCACTCATCTTATACTTCCTACTGAGTACCCAAACATCCCCTAGTAACTTGAGCTTCTTCCATAAAGATGTTCATGATAACCTTTTATAGGTTACTTCTCAAGTCATGATGGTCTCAACTTCTATATAAACCTCAAAATTCTAGATCCCAAAGAACCTAAAAATACTTTACATATAACAATTTATAAATTCCATGACCCAAACACCAACACGACACCTAGATCATTTGTAATACTACCCTAGGAGAAATTTTTTATCCCTAGAGGCTTGAGACTAGCCTTTTGGGTGAATAACCTATAACTCTTTGACATGAACCATTTGTAAGTTGGAAATATTATAAATAGGATAAAAACCAAATTGGTCATAAGAATAATGAAAATGAGTGTGAACAACATAAGTATCTCAACATGAATTCATACATTATTAGGCATAATGAAACTCATAGTATAGAATTAGCCCAGAGCAAAAAGTCAAGCCAAATGGTTCCTAAGACCAAGGAAATCCAAGATTAACTATAAACGTTTAGAAAAATAACTCAGACTACCTCCAATATCTCCATATCCAATATTTAAACCAATAAAGGTCCTATAAAAAATACAAATGGTATTATTAGGTTATCTAATAGCCACTAGTACCTATAAATTACCTTAAAAGGAACCAGAAGAGGAGTTGTATGACCACCGAGGTGTCCATATAGGGTATGAATATATAATACTAAGTAGGACACCACTAAAGGTACCTCAACACAATTATGACATAATAAGTGAATACATAAAAATGTTTAAAAATTTATAAAAATAAACACTAAAAATATTTATAAATAAAAATTGATAAAAACATATCCATAATAGATAGTGAATCACTTTTATGATCAGTATCAATAATAAATGATAACCCCATGTATCAGGAGGAACCATACCTATTGTACCTTGTTTAACCCATATCTTGGGATTTTATATGATAATCACTATAAAATATTATAGTCATTACTATTAAAATAGTATAAATAATTCTGGCTTCAATATCCATCCCATGAAGGTAAGGAATCACGTATAGTTTATTCAGGGGGATCTTATAGCCCATCTTATTGGGATTATGGGAAGGGGTATAATAGAGTCTGGTTCAGAACCCATCACATTCAATCATATGTGTAAATGTTTAGTGGGATTGCTTTAAAAGTATATAATAAAAATATATACCACTTATATCCTGAAAATCAATTATCAACATATTAACCATATTCATAAAATCAAAACTAGTTACATCAAACAACATGCTTACTTATCAAAGAAAAAATGTGCTCATGAAAGGACCAACTATATGCATTCTAAATAAATATTATCAATATAATCAGTCATCATGATTTATAAAAAAAGGTAAAACAATTATTATTACAATATATGATAGATAGATATTCGTAAGACAACACAATGATGATATCATGCATCATGTTTTTTATGACATTGTAATAAAATTATGGTCGCAACATGACACCATAACCATGATCAGTATATGTACCCCCATAATAGTACTCGAGAATAATAATAATAGGCATGGAACAAAAACAATACTCTAAGTATTAACCTAATCTAAGTAATATTTATAATCATATTGTATCCAAACATGTTAGAGACATACCAATAGAATCACAAGGGTTTGACACAAACTACCCCAAGGAATAATAGGGAGGTTCCAGTTAAGGATGCATCTATTTCATCATATTACTTCTGATCAAGTGTGTATAAACCATAAATGGTTCTAAACTAAGGAATACAAGAGGTGGTGATTGGGATAACAAGATCAAGGAATAGCCTACAACTAAGGGAATATGTTTTTGGAATAAAAACCACTTCAAATGAATGTGTTTAAGTTTGAAATTTAAAATCCAACCCATAATCTAAAACCTAACCCAAAACTTTATACAAATTGGATTTACTTAAGAAACAAATTTACACAATAAGAAGGTTGGATATCATAGATAATTTATTTTTTAAATTAATATAAGTGAATAAGGAATAAGGTAAGAGAGGAAACTCAAATTAGGATTTTTTTTCCAAAATAAATCAACTTTATGATGAGGTTTTATTATTTATATAAAATTTAATTAAAAACTTATAAATACCACAATTTTTTTAAATTTTCAAGGTTAGGTACTTACTAAAATCAAAAGTATTTCCATATTGAATCACCTCTTACCACATCAAAAACCCAACCACTGTATAGTCACTAAAGCACTTTCTTAACAATAATTTAAGGTTGGTTATTTTTCTTATATATCATTTAAGTTCAAATGGAAACAAGTAATTATTATTATAAAATATAGGTGGGATTAATGAAAGTACAATTGAGTTAAGTATTTATAAAAAAAATAGGTCTAGACTAATGGGATACTTTTAATATCCATGTTGTCATCAAGAAGGTTTGAGACTAACAACACTAAAAGGGTTCCATTGAAACCAAAGATTAATATCAAAGAAATTTTCCAATGCATTTTGATATTTAGGATTAGTTAAACAACTTAAGTGAGGGTTACTAACTCGCTTATTAAAGGAAACTCATTATCATGGATCAAGACTCTCTTGGATTATTCTAAGTATAACTAGTTTATAAAATTTCACAAAAAATTGAGAGGAAATGGGTTCCAGTTCATTGTGCCAACCGACCCCCCTTGGAAAAAATTTAGTTCTTTATACCAAAATATGATTGGTAAAACAACTATTTATATTTTTGAAAATATGTAATTATCTTTATTAATAATTTAATAAAACTTGAAGTAGAAATGTTGTATGTATAGTCTAAGAATCACTCACTGAGTTGAGATAACCTACCAAAATTAATGTAAAGTTTTACTAACTCTAAAAGATCACTGATATCCCCTAAAACCATTAAATAAAAATTTCATAACAAAAGGGACCAAAACACATAACCAATATAATGTAAGATCAATAAGAATCCAAATAAAACCAACGAGAAATTCTATATAATTTCCACCAAAAATATAACATCCATTGACCTAACTAATCTCTATGAAAAAACCATAAATTCCAACCTAAAAGATGAAAACCCATAGAATAAATCATACCTAAATTTTCTTCAACTAAAATAGTGATGAATAACAAGAAATCAACTTACATGATCCTACATGAAGTAAGAAAATAGGAAGACCCATGTATATAATTGAATTACACCATTCATAAATGGAGTTAATCTAAAAATCACTAATTCACCATGAAAGATTAGAAGAAAAGGAAAGAAGGGGTAATATGAGGAGATAATTGAAGTTAACATTGGTTCTAGGCATTGAAATCAACAATAAGTATTCCTTGAAGTATGGGGGTAAGTAGAAAAGAATAGGGAGAGTTCAAAGGATCCATGAGAGGGGTATTATTTTACAAAATAAAATGAGTTTGAATGAGGACAATAGGAGAGTAAATAGGTATTGTAGGTGAAAATTCAAAAAAAACTCACTAAAAATTTCTTAGACAGCCCATCAGGTATCTGTTGGAACCCCCAAGCCACCCAAACTATTTAATAGACCAATGTATACCTGGTGGAATTCCACCAGGTACCTAGTGTCACATATAAGTGGAATTCATTAATAGGTATGAAAACCCTCTAAAAGGAAAACCCCTATATAAAAAAAGGAATTCATCCTAAAAAAATAGGAACTAGATTTGGATCCTTTAATGAAAAATTATCCCTCAATAAAAACCAAAAAATCAAATAAACCCACACTTTAACCATTAAAATGTTTCTACAAAGACCTTAAATAACTATATCTAGGATATGAGTTGTTATAACCTCCCCACCATATGACTTCTCATCCGTGAGAATTATAAGGAGATTATCACCAAAAGACTTACCACTCTCAAGTCTTTAATTCTTAAACTAGGGGATTCACTATCCTCATGAGTCATAACTTCTAAAATCATCACATTTCACCCAATAGATGAAATTTCATGTCCCAAGTCACTAAACCATGATCATATCACCTATACATAATCCAAAATGAACATCAATTCACATATAAAATTATTCATCTTATTCTAATTCATATACCCAAATATAATTTGACCCATCATGAACCACTGAATTATATATCCAAACCCATAAAAATATTTAATTTTTACAATTAAAGAGATATAAAGACCAATATAATTCTAAAAACTCATCAAATTTTCCATCACATGCCACCATGTGATTCCTAAAACCAAAATAAGGCACTAAATCACCATAAGAGATATCAGTGTTAAAGGATGTACCATCATCTATAAGACTATTTAAATATCATAAATTGGCCAAAATAAAACTACAATACTCCCCCACCATAGAATCTTACCAGGATATCAATTTTTTTGTGGAATTTGGTGAGTTGGAATATTGTTTATTGTAAACATATTATATTAGCTTAGTGTGACTGAACTAAGTAACAATCCCTGTGTCTTATATGCATGATTTTTTATATTCTGTATAGAATAAATTGGTGAGTGTGGGAAAATTAATCATTGAAAAAAATAATTGAGGGATAAATATAATAAAGTTAATAATTATATCATCATATTAAGAATAATTAAAGGGAAATCTATTAATTATGATGTCAAGATCATCTAAGTAGTGAGAGTTTGAGGAAAATATTTTAATTGGAAAACTTACATGTCGTAACTCACTCCCCCGATCAGAGTATCTCTCACTAAATTACCTTATGATCTTAACATATTTAATGAAATTATTATTATTTTTAGATTTATGATAAATCTGAAATTTAGGTGTTTTTGATGAAAAGTATATATTTTTTGGATTTTAAAATCAGGAGATTTTATTTGAAATGTGTATTTTATGAAAAATTAAAATTTCATCATAAAATTAATTTGAATTTAATATATATTGATTTTATGGATTGAAAATTTAAAATCATTTTAGAAGGAAAATTGTTTTAAATGAAATAAATGAATCTTTAATATGTGAAATGGCTAGGAAGTGTAAAAAATGGATATAAGGGTTGAGTAATGATAGATATTTACATGGACAGAACGTTTCATGAGTTTTAATGTAACAACCCGACCCCACTAGGCTGGAGACGGTGCATTACTTGTGATATTGGCATGGTTAGAAGGAATGAAAATCCCTAAGGAACGATCAGTTTAGTAGTCTTGAAAAACTAGATACATAGATGTTACTCAAATTACATTGGAAAAGGTTAAAAAATACAATACATAACAAAAACTAAAAACTACATCCACAGGGACTCAATAAAAGTTCTTCTCTTCATCACCTGTTGAAGGTAGAAAATGAAAGGGGTGAGCTCAAACGCCCAGTAAGGGTTACAAATAGAAAAATCATGATTCAATAATAACTAAATTGTAAAAAATTTGATATAATCAAAATGGAATGATGAATAAATGAAAAACTCACACCATTAAAAAAGTGAGAATGAAACTGCATCCATATATTTTATCATAGTGAAAACCCCATGGATAGTAATAACTGATAATAAATAAAGAGAATGCTTATTAATTGGACTTCATGTATCTGGCACATGAAACCATAACACCATTAAAATGGTTTAGTTCTGTGGGTATAAACTCGTCTGATTTTTGGAAACAAACTCGAAGGGTTTGTCGCCAACTAATTTGTCTCATAAGACCTGTCGATGCATCGAGGGGCTGTAGCGGGTACCACCCACCACTACAAGTCCTAATAATTCTTTATACATTGATTTAATACAAGAGAAATATTCCTTTTCAATATCCATATAGAGTATAAAATACGGATTCATCAATATTTCCATAGTTAAAATAACATCCCAAATATACACCGTATGTGAAATGGTATACGGTTTATACAATAAACATATCCATGGCATGAGATTATGGATATTTAATATAAATATAATTTCAAATGTAAATTTATCTCAAATGGGTATTAGGTACACCACATAAGGATTATTAGGTGCACAAAACATAGTTAGTCACAACAAAGGGGATATTCTTGAGAAAAAGTGAGAGAGAGGATCCCTTACCTTATGCTTGAAGGTGTTCTTGACTTGTTATTAAAGACCTGAATAAACAAATTAGGATGATTAATTCATAATTCCAGAACCTCTTTTATATGTAATTGATATGGTATAACCTTATTAAGTTCATTAATGTCCTTTTTGTTGGATTTAAGAGATTCAATTTTATTGTTTTGGAAGCATTTTCTTACTTGGTTTCATGCTTTGTTTACTTGTATTCATGAATGGAAGTTGGTTTAAAATATGGTTAAACATCCATAATTTTTAATATAAATTATTCGTGAAATTAAAGTGACATAAATGATCTTATAGTGATTCTGGTTATATACCATGAGGATGACTCATTCGATGAGTTAAAAATAAACACTTGAATTTGGCTTGGCAGTTTTGTGCTCAATAAACTTGTTTTGTATTATTATTCCATATTATGAACATGTAAAGATTCCAGAACATTAATCAAGATAAAACACATATATTATGACCTGGTTCAACCATATAATTGGTTTCATGACCAGACTTGAAAGAATTAATGGAAATTGAAATTACATCGTCCACGATGTTGGTAATTCGACACATCACAGACAATGTTATTTATTCCTTAAATAAGTGGGAGAGGAGAGGAATAATGATGATGAATTTTCCATAAACATGAGAACATCTAGAATATACAATATTCTGGAGCTTCCATGCATCTTGGTTAAGAGGAGGTGAGGAAATAAGAAGAAAAAAAGGAATCTTAAAATGAAAGAAAACTTGATAAATTTCTCACGAAAATTCGGCAGCCTAACGGCGTCTCTTAAAATTTCATAAAAATAGTTTGATGAGAGGAATGGAATATCTCATCATTCATACATAATATGTACAGTAAGGGGGAATATTTAATGAAATATTCCAACACAATCCAAATGGAATGGAAGAGAATAACATAAAATTAAAGAAAATAAAGAAAATAAAAGAGGTTGTTTACCTCTTGATCTCTTCTCCTTGAGATCCTTCTTAAGGGCTTTGGTTTTGGTCTTTTGGTGAGACCAGAAGCTCTAGGATGTTAGGAAGAGACTTGGGAGGATTTTTGGGCAAAAATTAAGTATGGCTCAAGGCTTTAGAGGTGTGGGAAGAAGAGGGGAGTGAGGGTGGTATTTATAGTGGAGGAGAGAGAGTATTTTTCATTATTTTAATCATTATTATAATATTTTGCACAAGACTATGAATAAACATAATTCATGTGACCCCAAATAGTAATAAAGGCTTTTGAGTTCGAACCAAGTGGACTTACATCACTTATGATGTCATAAATAGTGTATTTTACTGATAATTTGATTATACGATATTTTATCGTATTTCACTATTCATAAAAAATTCTTGAAATTCATAAAATTCCTAAAAATTCACCGTTAACATTTTTCGATGGTTAGAATTCAAAAATTAATTCCATTTTTTGAAAATAATTTTATAAATATTATTAATTTAATTTTTAAATAAAAGCATACTTAATTTAAAAATTAACAATTCTAATTCTATAACTACTTCTATATCACAATGAAAAATTAACCAAGATGTTATTATCTTAAAGCCTTAAGAAAATAAAATACTAATAAAATTTACTATTCATTAGGGTCATATTACTATTCATAAGGTATGTTACTATTCACCAAAAATCAAGTTTTTCTATCAGACTCCAAATGACTTACTGATCACAACTCTAGATGACCATTTTTCGAAATTCAGAACATATAAGTGGAAAATTTATATTTAATGGATAGGTTTTGACTATCTCCTAAATAAACTAGTGTTGTTTTAAAGGAACACAGTGATGAATAGAATGTATTTAAGAGAGACATACCCAAAAAAATGTTTGGGGTGCTACATTATTCCCTCCTTCGGAAATTTCATCCTTGAAATTTTATGTATAAATCCCACCAAAAAGATGTGGGTAGTTATTCTTCATAACATCCTCAGGTTCCCATGTTGCTTCCTCCATATTCTGGTTTCTCCAAAGAACCTTTACTAGACGAGTTTTCCTATTTCTCAACACTTTCTCCCTTATGTCAAGAATCCCGATAGGCTTTTCACAGTATGACAAATTAGGTTCCACTTCAATTTCTTCATATGTGAGTACATGCGTTGGGTCTGGCATGTATTTCTTCAAAAATGACACGTGGAATACATCATGAACTCTGGAAATATTTGGCGGCAACGATATTCGGTAAGCTACAACCCCGATTCTTTCCAGGATTTGAAATGGTCCGATATACCTGGGGCCCAGTTTCCCTTTCTTACCTAACCTTAAGACACCCCTCCATGGAGATACTTTCATAAATACATGATCTCCTACTTGGAATTCCAAATCCTTTCTTTGGTTGTTAGCATAACTCTTATTCCTACTTTGGGATGCTTTAATACGAGCTTGTATTTTCTTCACCTATTTCGTGGTCTCTTCAATAAGTTTTGATACTATTAGTTTCCTCTCACCAACTTTGTCCCAAAAAGTTGGAGTTCGACATTTCTTTCCATATAATGCTTTATATGGATCCATTTGAATACTAGAATGGAAAATATTTTTGTAGGAAAATTCCACCAGAGGTAATTATTGATCCCACTTACCTTGGAAGTCGAGAGATCATGACCTCAAAATATCATATAAAGTTTGAATAGTCCTTTTAGACTGTCCATCGGTTTGGGGGTGATATACAGTACTCATACGAAGCTTAGTATTCAAAGACTTCTAGAGACTTTTCCAGAATTTTGATGTAAACCGAGGATCTCGATCGGATACAATTGATAAAGTTGCACCATGAAGTCTTACAAATTCATTAATATACAGTCTTACCAGGCTCTCAAGTGGTAAATCCTCTCTTATAGGAAGGAAATGTGCTGATTTTGTGAGATGATCAACAATTACCCATATTTCATCGTTCCTTCTAGGTACCCTTGGTAGTCCGGTGATAAAATCCATCATAATGTTATCCTACTTCCACATCAGAATAGGTAGAGGTTGCATCACTCCTTTGTGATGTTGTCTCTCTGCCTTCACTTGTTGACAAACTAGACACCTTGACACATAGTCAGCAATTTCCCTCTTCATATTATCCCACCAAAAATATTCATTCAGATCTATGTACATCTTGGTGCTACCTGAGTGTATAGATAAATTTGAGGTATGAGCATCGTCTAATAGTTCCCTTTTTAGCTCAGGTACCGATGGAATGCATAACCTCTTCCCAAACATTAGAACTCCTTATTCATACACGAAGTTAGCCTATCTCCCATCCTTGACAGCATTTATTTTCTTGTGCAGATTCTCATCATCATATTGATATCTTTTTATCTTCTCTAATAAAGATGGTTTATCAATCATTTGAAAGAGGAAATATGTTTCTATTTCCTTAAAAATTCCCATATCCATCTTTAGTAGATCCAAAAATATAGGATCTCTCTCAATCCTTATTTGAGTCAGAAGTCCATGATCTTTCCCACTTAATGCGTATGCCACATTATTCACCTTTCCCGGGTGGTAGTGTATTGAACAATCATAATCTTTGAGTAACTCAAGTCATCTCCTTTGCCTCATGTTGAGTTCTTTTTGTGTGAAAATGTATTTCAAACTCTTGTGGTCTGTATAAATCTCACATCTCTCTCCGTAGATATAATGCCTCCATATTTTTAGAGCAAAGATTATAGCTGCTAACTCAAGATCATGAATTGGATAATTTTTCTCATGGGTCTTCAATTGTCTTGATGCATAATCAAAATATTTATTGTTTTGAATAAGGACGCAACCTAGTCCATTCTTTGATGCATCATTGTATATTACAAATCCACCACTTACAGATAGAAGAGTCAAAATTGGAGCATTGAACAATCTTCTTTTCAATTCTTCGAAGCATTCTGTACATTCTTTTGTCCACACAAACTTAACTCCTTTACATGTAAGCTTGGTCAGCAGGTTATCCAGTCGAGCAAAGTTCTGAACAAAACGCCTATAGTAACCTTTTAAGCCAATAAAACTGCGTACCTCAGTTATGTTTTTTGGCATGGGCCATTCTTGGATTTCCTTTATCTTTGCAGGGTCAACTAGGATTCTATCCTTAGAGACAATATGGCCTATAAATGAAACTAATTGAAGCCATAATTTTCACTTTCTAATCTTCCCATATAATTTATTTCTTCTAAGAGTTTCCAGAATAATCTGCAAGTGATTCTCATGGTCTTCCTAGCTTTTTGAGTATACAAGGATATCATCGATGAATACCACAACGAATTTATCAAAATATTCCTTGAAAACTCTATTCATTAAATCCATGTAAATAGAGGGTGCATTTGTTACTCCAAAAGGCATCACAGTAAACTCGTAATGCCCATACCTAGTTCGAAATGCTGTCTTAGGAATATCTTTCTTCCTCACACGCAACAGATGATATCCGGATCGAAGGTCAATCTTCTAAAAGTATTGATATCCATGAATTTGATCAAATAAATCATCAATCTGGGGCATAGGATACCTATTCATTATTTTAATATCATTGATTTCCCTGTAATCAATGCAAAGCCTCATGGATCCATCTTTCTTCTTGACAAAGAGGACAGGGGCTCCCCATGGAGAAACACTAGGTTGAATAAATCCTTTTTCAATCAATTCCTCTAGTTGTTTCTTTAGCTATACTAATTCCACAGTGGCCATTCTATAGGGAGTCTTTGATATAGGTCTTAAAATAGGAATTAAATCAATAGAGAACTCAACTTCACACTCTGGAGGATGTCCAAGTAAATTTTCTGGAAATTCGTCAATGTAATCTTTCACTATGTGCACATATTCAATTTGAAGATTTATTTCCTCGTCCGTAGATATTGGTTTATATTCCTCTCCAAGTATTGAATTCAGTAGAGCTACTGGGGTTGGTTCTAGATAAGAATCAGTTGGTGATGTTTCTAATCTAAAGACAAGGGATTCTACACCATTTTCAAAGATTGTAACTTCATTCTTCTTATAATAAATCTTTGCATCATAATTTGACAACCAATTCATACCAAGAATTATATCAAAGTCAGTCATTGGTATAATGACAAGGTTAGTAACTAAAGCACGTTTTGGTGACTGGAGGGGGACTATTCAACATGATTTTGTTGCAATGATACATCCCCTGGGAGTTTTTACTGACAACTCCTTTATTAAATAAAATTGGAAATATCTAATTTTCTTGGAAAAATGAGAAGATATAAATGAATGTGGTGATCCAGAATCAAATAAAGTGTTGGATAAGTTTGATTAAACAATTAAAGTACATGATACCATGTCAATAGGAACTTCAACCTACGCGGTTGTAATTGCATAGGATCTCCCTTGTTCTCTTGGATTTTTATGAGGCATGTTTCCTTAGTGATTAGGACACTCATTTTCATAGTGTCATATAACTTTGCAATTGTAGCATTGAATATCATTGAATTGTTTTTCCCCTTGCATTCATCATATCGATGACCCTTTACTCTGTAGTTATAGCAGACTCCCATTCCTTTCAAGAATTTCCCGAGATGATTCTTTCCACAATTCTCACATAATGGGAAATTCTTTGTTCCCTTGTTCTTCTTTGGTGCTTCTCCTTTTCCTTTTTTATCATAGTACCACTTATTATCTTGGTTTCCTTTGAAAAGATTTGATCTAGAAAATTCCTTCTCTATTTTGATGGCACTTGATACAATTTCATCATATGATGAAAATGATTGAGAAGCCAGTAATCTTCAAAGAATTGGTTTAAGACCTTCAAAGAAATGATCAATCTTGTCTGTCGAGTCACGTATGTAATCTACGGCATACCTGGCCGGCCTTGTGAATGTAACCTCATACTCTGCAACACTGTCTTCTTCCCTTTGTTTGAAGGCAAGGAATTTCCTCTTCATTTCAGTTCTTTGCTCACGAGGGAAATATTTTTCGAAGAATATTTCCTTAAAAGTACTCCATTCCATATCTTCTATTTCTTCTTCCTCCGTAGTATTTTGAATCAGGGACCATCATTGATCAACGTCTCCCTTGAGACAATATACATCTAGTACTACCTTTTCATTTTCATTGCATCTTAATGCCATGAATAAATTTTCAAGGGACTTGATCCATTGCTCAGTAACCACTAGATTGGTAGTCCCGCTGAAAGATGGGGGCTTCTACCACATGAAACGATCCAAAACAGGTGTGGAATGGTTATTCATTACAACTTGAGTAAGTTGTCCCAATATGGTCATGATCTGATCTTCTCCAACATTGACTATTTTGACCTGATCAGTAGGGAGATCCCTACCTTGCCCACGAGTATTGATTCCCCTTCTTCCATTAGATGTCATTTCTAAATAATGGGATACAGTAGGTTAGTTTATGAATCTCAAATAGGAAAAAAACACTCAATATAAGTTGAAATTCTATTCATAGCTAATATTATAAACATGGTTCCTCTAAAGAAACATTTGCATTCAACTCCTTCATAATGGATTGTAAAGAAAATGTGAATTATCCTAAGAATGTCCCCCAGGAGTTTCATAACCAAGAGTGTAGAAATTCCCATTATCGTGCACCAGTTCCCATTTGAGTCTATCTCAATGCGGTGTTTTCTGGTTTTACCCCTAGATACATCTGTACTAGAGCTGCCTCTACCTGTTCGTATCCAGATAGGGACGTATTGCTCAAAATACCCACATAATCTATTCCTTACAAAAATACCAGGACGTTCATGTATGTCTTTCCTCAAAACTATCTTAGGGACTCTTCCCTAATCCACGTTTTCTAAATTTACTTTCCAAGTTTCCTACTAAACTTCCTCTGATACGAACTGTAACACACCTACCCCACTAGGCTGGAGCCGGTGCATTACTTTTGATATTGGCATGGTCAGAAGGAATGAAAATCCTAAAGGAACGATCAGTTTAGTAGTCTTGAAGAAACTAGATACATATATGTAACTCAAATTACATTGGAAAAGGTTACAAAATACAATACATAACAAAAACTAAAAACTGTATCCACAGGGACTCAATAAAATTTCTTCTCTTCATCACCTGTTGAAGCTAAAAAATGAAAGGGGTGAGGTCAAACTCCTAGTAAGGGTTAAAAATAGCAGAATAATGATTCAGTAATAGCTGAATTGTAAACAATTTTACATAATTAAAATGACATGATGAATAAATGAAAAACTCACACCATTAACAAACTGAGAATGAAACCACATCCATAGATTTTGTCATAGTGAAAACCCCATGGATAGTAATAAATGATAATGAATAAAGAGAATGTTTATTAATTGGATGTCATGTATCTGGAACATGAAACCATAATAATGTTAAAACGGTGTAGTTCTGTGGGTAGAAACCCATCTGATTTTTGGAAACAAACTTAAAGGGTTTGTCGCCAACTGATTTGTCTCATGAGACCTGCCAATGCATCGATGGGCTGTAGCGGGCCCCAACCACCACTACAAGTCCAAATAATTCATCATAAATTTATTCAATACAATATAAATATTCCTTTTCAATATCTGTATGGAGTATAAAATATGGATTCATCAATATTTCCATAGTTAAAATAACATCCCAAATATACACCGTATGGGAAATGGTATACGGTTTAGACAATAAACATATCCATGACATGAGATTATGGATATTTAATAGAAATATAATTTCAAATGGAAAGTGATCTCAAATGGGTATTAGGTGCACCACATAAGGATTATTAGGTGCACAAAACATAGTTAGTCACAACAAAGGGGATATTTTTGAACAAAAGTGAGAGAGAGGATCCCTTACCTTATGCTTAAAGGTGTTATTGACTGGTTATTAAAGACCTGAATAAACAAATTAGGATTATTAATTCATAAGTCTAGAACCTCTTTAAAATTTAATTTATATGTTATAACCTTATTAAGTTCATTAATGGACTTTTTTTTGGATTTAAGAGATTCAATTTTATTGTTTTGGAAGCATTTTCTTACTTGGTTTCATGCTTTGTTTACTTGTATTCATGAATGGAAGTTGGTTTGAAATATGGTTAAACATCCAGAATTTTTAATATAAATTATTAGTGAAATTAAAGATACATAAATAATCTTATAGTGATTCTGGTTATATACCATATGGATGACTCATTCTATGAGTTAAAAATAAACACTTGAATTTGGCTTGGCAGTTTTGTGCTCAATAAACTTGTTTTGTATTATTTTTCCATATTATGAATGTATAAAGATTCCAGAACATTAATCAAGATAAAAAAACATATATTATGACCTGGTTCAACCATATAATTGGTTTCATGAACATACTTGAAACAATTAATGGAAATTGAAATTACATCGTCAACGATGTCGGTAATTCAACACATCACGGACAATGTTTTTTATTCCTTAAATAAGTGGGAGAGGAGAGGAATAATGATGAGGAATTTTCCATAAACATGAGAACATATAGAATATAAAAGATTATAGAGCTTTCATGCCTCTTGGTTAAGAGGAGGTGAGGAAAGAAGAAGAAAAGAAAGGAATCTTAAAATGAAAGAAAACTTAATAAATGTCTCACGAAAATTCGGCAGTCTAACATCGTCTCTTAAAATTTCATAAAAATTGTTTGATGATAGGAATGGAATATATCGTCATTCATACATAATATGGATAGTAAGGGGGAATATTTAATGAAATATCCCAACACAATCCAATGGGAATGGAAGAGAATAACATAAAATGAAAGAAAAGAAAGAAAATAAAAGATGTTGTTTACCTCTTGATCTCTTCTCCTTGAGATCCTTCTTAAGGGATTTGGTTTGGGTCTTTTGGTGAGAACAAAAGCTCAAGGATGTATGGAAGAGACTTGGGAGGATTATTGGGAAGAACTTAGGTATGGATCAAGGCTTGAGAGGTGTGGGAAGAAGAGGGGAGTGAGGGTGGTATTTATAGTGGAGGAGAGAGAGTATTTTTCATTATTTTAATCATTATTATAGTATTTTGCACAAGAGTATGTATAACCATAATTAATGTGACCCCAAAGAGTAATAATGGCATGTGATTTCGAACTAAGTGGACTTACATCACTTATGATGCCATAAATAGTGTATTTTACTGATAATTTGATTATATGGTATTTTATCGTATTTCACTATTCATCAAAAATTCTTGAATTTCAGAAAATTCCTAAAAATTCACTGTTACCATTTTTCGACGTGTAGAATTCAAAAATGAAGTCCATTTTTTGAAAATAATTTAATAAATATTATTAATTTAATTTTAAAATAAAAGCATACTTAATTCAAAAATTAACAATTCTAATTCTACAACTACTTTTATATCACAATGAAAAATTTACCAAGATGTTATTATCTTAAAGCCTTAAGAAAATAAATTAATAATAAAATTCACTATTCATTAGGGTCATATTACTATTCATATTAATATTCATAAGGGTATGTTACTATTCACAAAAAATCAAGTTTGTTCTATCAGACTCCAAATGACTTACTAATCACAACTCTAGATAACCATTTTTCGAAATTCAGAACATAGAAGTGGAAAAATTATACTTAATGGCTAGGTTTTGACTATCTCTTAAATATCCTAGTTTTGTTTCAAAGTAACATAGTGATTAATGGAATTTATTTAAGAGAGACATACCAAAAAAAATGTTTGGGGTGCTACATTTAATATTAATGGGGGAGGACTATTAATTACAAAACACTTATATAGATGAAAATACATGGTGATAAATGTTAGGATCATATGAATGAATAATTTTAGTATATTTATATTATTTCTCACGATTCTTTTAATTGATATGAGAAATTAATATTGGTGATTTAGGGTTGAACTGAGAAGGGTTAACAATTTTTTTGTGAAACTTTTTTGTGAATTTTATTATATAATAACATGAATCTATATGAAACCATTTTATGAACTATTATTTTTCAAAGTATTTTATAGTTTTCTTAAGATAATTGGTTATAGTGTTTGAAACAGATCATATAAGTAAATTCATGGGAGTGATTCTGTGAAATACTATTGAGTAAAGTGTTACTCAACAATACCTGAATATCTCAATGTGTGTGTGGATAATGTTTTTTTTCAATGAAAGAAATTAGAAAGATACATTATTCATTGATGACGGATAATAATAGATACATTCTGGGAGGGGTATATTTGTGTTATACAATGTGTTAATATATATTTTGACTATCTTAGATGGATAAATTCTGACAATTTTATTTTTGGTTACTTGTGTCTTATCTTCTTCATTTTTTCTTTTCTTTATTTTTCTTAGTCTATTTATTTTAATGTTTTTAAAAAAAATACTTTTTTAGTTTTTATGAAAACTATATTTAAATCTCATATAGTTTTCATTTTCTTTGAGAAAGAATTATTCCCTGATTATTACATTATATACCTCAACACTATTTTGTAGTCTCTAATGATCTCGGAATGTGCCCAATTCCATGTGGTGATCCTTATCTATTCCTGTATTTGGGTATTTAGTTTAGGTTATTAAGTTTATGGTTTGAAATTTTCTAATTTCATTGATCATATTCATTGATTATAAATGTAAGTGTACCAAGATGGTGAGATAAAGTAGTGAGATTTGATTGTGAGTGATGTAAAACATTAGGTATGGTTCATTTTCTAAAAACCAATAAAATAGCGAGTTACTAATCTTGATACACAAACAATTTCTCAAGTTAATTCTCCATTAATATATCCCAAATTGGGTAATCCATGTAAAATCATATTCTACCTATTTAATTTTGATTACATATATCAAAGAGCAAGAGGGAGTATATTAAAAAATCACAAGGAAAAGATAAATTGAAATTAGATAAATTCATGAAAGGTTTAATTTTTACATACCGTTATTCACTCCCTCTATCTGGGTATATTCACATAGAAAGTCTTAAAAATTGGTGTTAGACAGAATGCTATTTTTCAAGGGTATTTTTCTCTCTTTACTGATTATGGAAGCGATGAACATTCACAAAAGGAGTTCTAGTATTTGATCCAAAAACATCCAATTATGGAAGAATAAGATAAAACACTACATTTTATCTATTTTAATGGATGTACAAACATTTATTATGCCTAAAATTGTTAAAAAACATGGAAAGCAGACCCCTTACTAAAAAAGATGATAAAGAGTTGGTTTGTTATGTTAAAGGACTAAATGATCTGGTGAGAGAAATGTCAAGTATAGTGTTCACACAAGGTGTTGTCTTGAAAATTTTAAAAGGATAAGTATAATAAATTATTGAACATATATGAGGCTAATTTAAAATTTAAGGAAGAAAAAATCCAGTTTTTTAGAAAAAATTATGGATAATTAAATATTCTTCCAATGGAATATGTTGATTCATTATTTAATCTGGTGAATGGCATAGTGGAGAATATGCGAGGAGTTGAAAAAATACTTAAATATTTTGTCATATTGAAGAAAATCATATGAATATTACATACTCAATTCAATATGAAATTCTTGGTGATTGAGAAATGGGATCTCAAAATGGTATCCATTAATAACCTTCAAAACATTCTTTTTTGCATACAAGATGAGAATGGATAATGATAATATAATGGATAGAAGTGACACAAAATCTCTCACTAAGACCCATTCATGGATTGGTGATAATAATGAGAGTTCCACCCCAATCCTAAATTCAATAATCCAGGGGATCATGACTATCATTGAGGTTATAACCATACACATATGGAAGGCATTTCCCTAATGCATAACAGAAGACTAAATAAATACTCAAATCTCAAACATGGTCAATAATAAAATACATGATCAGCATATATTATAAATAATACTTATTTTATGAATTAATATAAACATAGAGTCATATAATAGTGGAAAAACAAATGTATAATATAATCCCTAAATTATAAATCTAATGTACATTAGTGGTATATGGATAACATGACAGAAACACCAAGCTCTAATAACTCCCTGATATAATGTCTCCTAAAACCTCTATAAACTCGCTCATAAATATCTTTAGACAGTTATATAATTAGTGGTAATTATATATACATAATCAATAGATTATTTCTTTGTAACTTCCAACTATTCCAATGTGAATATAGCATGCCAATGCATTTGTGTATAAAATCTAACACTTGAAAATTCATCCAAACATAGATTAAGTCTATATTTATTATTATTACCAAATTATCACCTCAAATCATTCTTCTAACCATACATATAATATATATAATACAAATCAAATTAAAATAATTGTAATATACCCTGAAAATCAACTCCCATCAACCATGTTTCCACCCATGTAGAGTTCTAACATCAATTCCTTCCACCCATTTTTTATTAAAATAAAACCATTCATAATTAATATAGAAACATATCCATATACGGGGTGAATATTCATCCCACTTTTATTCATTTAGCTAGCATGTTCACTAACTAAATGTTAGGATTCACCTGGGAAAAACCATCCTAAGGTTGTGGTTTTGTATTGAAAAATACTCCAATATCTTTTAAATATCACAAAGTTTAATATAGGTAACTTAAAATTCCCATAACCCAAATTAATATTCATAATTACTATTTTTTACTCACATGGTGGAACTTCATTCCTTTTTCCATGTGGCTCTCCCATGTGTATGACTTATATTATTCATAGTACTCTCGCCCTTATTCATTATGGTACTCCCATAGTATATAACCTATATTCTCTATACTCTAGTAGGAGAATATAAAGGAGGAACTATAAAATTAATGGTCCTAGGGTTCATTATATCAAGGAGTCTATATAGATCTTGAGACATACCAATAATATAGTAATATCATCTTTTGCATAGAACTAATAACAAGATCTTCCTAAGGATAAATAATATCTATATATCCTATATCCTAAGCTCTACCACAAAGTTAATCTAATTGCTCATATTATAATAAAATTATAGGATATATCCTCCATCTAAATATACCCTTTATTACTATATAAAATATGCTAAAAAATTAGAGAGTATTTCTAAGGTTATTAGAGAGTTTTGATAATAATTATTGATAGTATCATGTTCTAGGTATCATAATATAACCCCACATTATTATAAGAAGATAGAGTAAAAATAATAATGGGTGTAACAACCCCCCATTTATTTAATATCAGGTCCCTATTCTGATTCCATATATCCCATGTTGACAAAATATAACCACTGTAACACTCAATATTCAATTATAGTTAGTAATCAATTCTTCCTAAAGAAACGATAGTATAATGACCATAACTTTATTCAAGAATGTGATTAAAAAAAATAAATTATTACATTTTATAAATTTAATTTTAAGAAAATTATTTCCTTTTTTAATTCATCATGTCAAAATTATATTAGGATAAATTCTTGATATTTTTTAGAAATAGTTGATTTTTATGCAAGTAGTTAAACATAATGATTTTATAAAACTGTCACTTTTATGATGTTAAAATGATATAATAATAACTTGAAATTTTATAAAAAAAATTATAAAACAAATATATATTATAGAATAAATATAACTCATATAAAAAACATAATATTGAACTTATAAATATATGCCTAACATTTTGGAAATCTAAATAACATTTTTGTTCAAATAAAAACTATTTTTAGTTATTTTATATTAATCAAGTATATACAAGTTTACCTTTTTTGGTTTGGTCTGAAATAAAAATAAGTCTCATTTTATTTAACATAATCCAAATAAATCCATTTAAAAAAACTATAATTTATTTTTCAATAAAATATTTTTTAGTCTTTGAAAACTTTTTTTAAAATAGGTTTCATTGCGTTTTGTGAACTTATATTAAAAATTAATTTTTTCCACTTATAAAAAATGAATATTTTAAAATATTTTAAATATTTTTCATTAGAATAATTATTATTAGTTAAAAAATTCAACTTTATGAAAAAATTATAATTTTATAAATATATTATATTATTTACCTCTTTACCGTTTTCCCATCAAAAAATGATAATGTCGCTCGTGCGTATGTGTGGACTACCACCTCCATGAAGTGATGTGATAAATGGTTTAGGTATACCTTTCATGAATGATTATAAATATATAAATAATGAATATATATTATATTTATATCGTTATTAAAGTTATATATATTATGGAACCATGATAAGATGCATGGAATGAAACTACCTAATCGAAACTTACATGAAAAAAGAAACAATTAACACTCAAAAATGATGTTTTTTACGAAGAATTATTAATAAACGGGTGATGAAACATTATAAAAATATCATATATGATATTATAAGTATTTATATGGTTTTTTATAAAATTATAATAAATTTATACTTATTATAAAGGAGGTTTAAATCACTTATGAATCAAGTCAAACTTGAGGTAAGGGTTTATTTCACAATCACATCATTATTCTGAATTATTTATTTTTAAGTTTTTGTTGGTGTAATTATATGATATTTCTATATTAAAACCAATATATTTTATTATAGTATAGTTATTTTTATTATTTTCAAGTATTCTTTCCATTTCAATATAATATTTAAAAAAATAATACATTACATTTCAAATGATGGAAACACTTTAAAAAAATTTAAAATTCAACATTTTATATAAAATAGTTTAATAAATCATAAGGCAGGTAAAATAGAATACAATTGTGGCATATATTCATTTTAAATACAAACAACTGAGAAACATGGTCATATGACTAAAGGTATGATAGTTCAAGGCTAAAGGACTCCACACTCTCAATGTGACATAGTAATATGTGTATACACATTCCCCTTTAGTACAGCCAAAGGTAATTTCATCACTATCCTATCAGGTATGTGACATGCTACATTTATTTTTTGGAATGTTGTAAATCATTGAGGGCTATCTGAATAACTCACTAACTATTTAAGGCTTTAATTTTCTCTAATAACAAATCAATGATGGGAAATTTACTTTAAGTCTACTTAAAATACAATTCATCTCATTATCCATCTCAAATATACCAATTTTCCATTTAAAAACCAAAATGGTATTTTAATAAAAACATCACTTTTCCCATGGTAAACCCCAAAGGTTTCTACCAAAACCATTTCAAGCTATTTTTTATAAATAAGAATTTTAAATCAATTCACAATTAAATTTCAAAATTTTAAATTCTAAAATTTAAATTCCATATAATTTCACAATTACACCCCCAATTTAATAGAATTGGGGTTTTTTCACAATCTCATGCGAAAAAGAAATTTCCAAAACCAAATCCCAAAATTCAATGGAATTGGGTTTTCAACAATTCAATTTCATAAGAATCAAATACCATATATACAATTGAAAAAAATTAATCAAATCAAGAAATTTAGGGCTAATTAAATTTGTCTAATCAAAACAGAATGACCTTCCTCAGGATCGCTAGATCTTGAATCACAAATCCCTAATCAGGATTCACCAATGGAAAATGACAGAAGCAAGGATCCAAGAATTAAACATAGGTTTAGGTTCCAAAATAAAGTTTATTAGGTCTTCCCACAAAATGGTGATCCAAATAACCCTAGGGAGGATAAGAGAGAGAGTGGGAGATAGAGAATGAGAAGAGTAAACTAATAGGGATAGGATCAAACATTTTTTACCAAGCTTCAATCTGCTTCCTTGAGGCTACTGAGGGGCCAAAAATTGTCCTTAGGAGATTCTAGGGAAGGAGAAATCATTTTGGGGTCATAAATTTCTATCAAGGTTCTAAGAAAAAGGGGTTCATGAATTTTAAAATTGTTTTTTGGATTAAAAAATATCATACACATAGTTAGTTGGGAATGGGATCACAGTTAGAACAAACTGTGTGCCCTAGCCATGCACCCTTTTTAATCAGTTTCATGGTTTCTCCTAATAGGTCGCATGGTTTTTCAAACTGTGCACCAAACACAAAAAATACCACTTCCTTGGTTTACATGATTTTCTATAGTAGGGAGAATGGTTTGGGAAAACCATGCACCAATCGTTCACAGCCCCAATTTTTTCAAAAATTATAAAATTTTCACCTAAAAGACCCCCAAAATAAACCCAAACAAAGCAAGGTTAAAAGAGGGGTTTAGTAATACTTGAAAATAGTGATAGGATGTGACAACCTCCCCACCATAGAAAATTTCTATCCCCAAAAAGCCTACTCTGAAGCTTCTAGCCAAAAATGAGGCCACTGATCTCTCATCATTGCATCCCTCTCCCATGTCTCATGAGAATCAGAACCATATTACCATGGCACTCAAACCAAAGGTGTAATCCTCACACTAAGTACCTTGGTTTCAGAATCAACTATCCTGACTGGAAATTTAGTAATAGATAAATCATGTTTAACCTTAAGATCACTCTAGCTCAGAACATGATATGTATCATATAGATACTTTCGTAGCTGATATACATGTAACATGTTATGTATCAACATCATTTTTTGTGAAGTTCTAAATAGTAATGAAATTTTCCCACCTTCTCAATAACCTCAAAAGGTTCCACAAAGTAAGGAGTAAGTTTCTCTTGCCTCCTGCCAATGAGCCCGTACCCGAGTGGTAAGGGCTCCTGCTTGGCATCCAGGAGACCCGGGTTCAAAACCGGGTGGAGGCGAATATCCGAGTACTGTAGAAGTACTGTAGAAGTTACTGTTCGGTACTGTAGCAGCAGAAACTATTCACACAATTTAGGCTTTCGGGCAACCGGTTTGTGCCTACGGGTCTCCAGCTCCTTCGGGTTATCAAAGGCCTTTGGGCCACAGGGCCTTCGGGTCATGTAGACCGTGGAGTAGCCCAGTTCACGCAGAACAGGCCCCAGAAGAGGATCAAAGAAACAGGAGTAGAAACCACCAGATGCAGAGCTAACCAGATTGGAAGAATGAGAGGGTATGGTAGCTTCCATCGGGACCAGGCACCGTGCAGCTTTGTACGGGGCAATACTAGCTGATCAATAATGCAAGGTGGGGAGCTAGGTGATCAATGATGCAGAAAGCTGGGGAGGGGCAGTTCAAGTGGGATGGGCCTATGGGTCATGTATTGGGAATGGTATGCCTCTGGGCCTTTGGTTTATGTATTACGAGTTTGTCGGGCCTTGTGACCTGGGCCTACGGGTCATTTTCGGGTTCCCCTTAAACCCTTAAAAGTGGGATTATCCATAATAAAATAAAAAAGAAGGCCTTCGGGCTATTCAGAGTAAGTTTCCCTTGTCTCCTAAGTCGTCGATGACCCAACTGGGGTGAGAATTTTAAGAACCCCTGGTCACCAACTAAAAATACCAACGATATGTGATGATGATTAGTATAATAATTATACTATCTCTATGCCATCAAAATTATTTGATGCATCAACTAAATCTTTGTTGTTGTATCTTGAACCAAGCTTGATCCAACCAAATTACTTTCACCAATCTCTGACCAACACAATGGAGATCTATACAGCCGACCAAATAAGGCCAAAAATGTATCCATTCTGATCACGGATAGGTAATAATTGTTATAAGAAAACTAAACTAGCCCTATATGGTCATCCAAAGCCCCACCAATGTCAATAACACAAGTGTTAATAATATCCTCAAGAATTTGTATAGATATTTCTATCTTTCCATCCGACTGCGGATGGTATGCCACGCTCAAATGGACTTGATATCCCAGTGACTCTTGAAGGCCTCTCCAAAAATGTTAAGTGAAATGTGAATCCCTATCAAAGATAATAGCAGATGGAAAATCATGAAAAGAACAAATCTCTTTAACATAGATATTTCCCAATTCCTCAACTTTGGTTGAATCATGAATGGGTATAAAGTGATCCTATTTTGTTATTCAATCAATCAAAACCCATATCGCATTCCTCTTTCTATGGGTACATGGAAACCTAACCGCAAAGCCTATATAGATCTCATCCCACTTACAAGTAGGAACTGTAAGTGGATGAATAAAACCCGAAGATTTCTAGTGCTTGGCCTTGACATATTGGAATATATAACAATGAGAAAAAAATTCTGCAATGTCTCATCTCATACCTGACCACCAGAATCGACGTTGCATGTCATAGAACATATTCATGGTTCTTGTGAGCACAACCCACTATGAATTATGGAAATACAAAATAACAGCTTTTATTACCTATAACAACACAATAAAGAGATTCTAATAGTATTGAATGCCCTATTTGGATAATGGCCACTCATCAATTTTCTACCCACCATAAAAAGAGTCTCTGATTCTACAGAACACATCATTAAGCTGTTGTTCCTAAAGAATCAAATCGATAAGAGTGGATATCAATTGAACACTATCCAAACAAACCTCAAACCCTTATTTTGGGACTCCAATATGAAATTGGGAAAATACATCCATCAAGTTCCGCTATTTTGATGATTATTTCACTTCTTGGGTTGGAAGTTTCCTACTCAAATAATCTATGATGACATTACCTTTCCCCAGGGTGTTGGCGATGTCAAAATTGAAAGAGTGTATGTATTCCACCCAATGCCTCTAGTGGAGATTCAAATATTTTTGAGAGAAGATATAACTCAAGCTCTTATGGTATGAATACATGGTAAACCTTTATCTATAAATGTAGTGCTACCAACTCTCAAGCGCATGCATCACGGCTAAGTTTTCTCAAGGTCATGGGTCAGATAAGTTTTCTCATGTGGCCTAAGTTGACAAGATATATAAGCGATGACATGATCACCCTGCATAAGAACACAACCCAAACATGAATCAAATGCATCATAGGAAACCACATATCCCTACCTAGACTCTGGAAGAGTCAACACTAGTGCAATAGTCAAAAGAAGTTTCTTCTAAACAAAATAATTCTGACATTTTTCATCCCAAGAAAACATTACTACATTATGAGTTAGAGAAGTCATCATAGAATAAATAAATATTGTATGAGGATTGGTTAGAACAAAAGGAATTATAAGGTAATCATAATGGTCATACCTACTCCTAAAGGTAATTTTTTAAATGTTGGGTTCTTTTATCCTCAAATGATGGTAACCAAAGTGAATATCAATCTTCAAGAAAAACTTATCCCCTTTTAACTGATCAAACATATCATCAATTCATGGAAACAAATACCTGTTTTTTACTATCACTCTATTGAGTTTTCAGTAATCAATTCAAAGGATAAATAGATCATCACCCTTCTTAGAAAAGAGAACTGGTTCCACCCAAGGCGACACACTCAGGTTTATAAAACCTTTCTTTAGAAGATCGTCCAATAAAGTCTTTAACACTTTCAATTCAGTTTGTTCCATGTGATAAGAAGTAATAGAAACTAGTTGAGTACTAGGCTTTAAATCAATAAAAAACTCTACCTCCATTATTAGTGGTATACTAGAAAAGTCACAAGGAAAAATGTTGGGAAACTCGATAACAACTAGAGAAAGATAACTACTCAAAGATTCCCACTCTAGATCAAAGGATAACATAGATATCACTTTCCCCAAATCCATATAAGAAGGTCTGGATCTACTCTACTTTAGGTCCCATTTTCCTTGAAAGATATGACAAATCCCATCAGAGGTAGTAAGGGAGAGACGTTAAAGATAACAATCAATCCATTATTTATTGGAAATGATCTAATCCATCCTGAATATGATGTAAAGTGGTCTCATGTTTAGAACCATAAAACTCTAAGCAATATTCACATATTATAGAGAGAAAACAAAAGCGGTACTATAGAGACCCTGCTCTCTCTTTTTTCCAAGGGATTTAGTAATATCCATTACATAAGATAAAAGATTTGTAGGAAGATTTAGTATATTAAAAATATAGGTTGAAATAAATGAATGAGATGAACCAATATCAAATAAATTAGTCACTAATTATTAAGTTATAGTGATGGTACCTCGCACGGTCACTGGACTTGTATCCTATTCCTCTGGAGACTCTTCCACTGCATGAAGAATATTCATTTTGGATTCCAGCGGTTGGAACCCTTTTATACATGAATCATATGATTTACTCAAAGTTTTAGAAGGTGATGATGATCCCATTCCACTACATGGAGTGGAATAAACATAGAAGAACTTCTGTAAGTGACCCAAGAATCTATAGGAGCCAAATATCTTGGGTGCCTCAGTGAAAACCCTCTTTGAATTCCCTATCTTTCCACACTGGTAGAAAATCAAAGGGCCTCTTATAGGAAATACAGGAGGTTTAGAAAAACCATGCTATCGAGAACCACTATGAGAATCATCATGCTTCCTCTTTCCCTTAGTGGAAAACAAATTGCCACTATTAGGAGAAGAAACTCCCATCAACCTTGACTTAACAGCCAGGTTCATTTAGACCATAAATGATCTATCCAATACCTCAGCATAAGAAATAATATTTAGAGAGAAAAATTGAGAAAAAATATCATGTTGAAGTACCAACTTGAACCATCAAGTCTTCATCACATTATTTGATAATATCTAAGGTGAAAAATTCACTAGCTCAGCAAAATGGTTTCCATACACTGTCACGGTTCTGTCAGCCTACTCGAGTTTGAAAAATTCCATATACTTGGATAATACCATCGAATCTAGATATAATTAATCAATGGAAAGATCCTTGAGGTCTTTCTACTCTAATAACTCATGCTTCTTCACTTTCACTATCATTTCCCAACATCTCATGCTCGGTCCCTCCAGCGCAAAGGTGGAACACTTAAACTTATGTTCTTCATGTGTCTCCAAGAATTCAAACAAGTTCACAATCTAGATCAGCCATCCCTCAATCAGTTGTAGAGAACTAGATATGTGGATGATGGTGGATTATAGTGAATAAAATATTGAGAATGATCCCATATAATGTACCTATGAGGTTCCACAGCTGGATCCTGAATGGGAAGTGGTGGTAGTGCTTGTCCTAGAGCTTGGACAGTATGTACAATCACCTCAACCAGGTTTGGATCCATGATAGGATTTTCTTGCTGAGTTTCATCATCATCTTCATCCATGATCTGATTTTCACATATTCTTGGAGGCATGATGCTATAAAACATCAACACACAACAAAGAAGACATTAGATTAACACTTAAACAGAGAAATAGGGGAAATTATTCCCAACAGATAGATAACAAGATTTTTATTTCAATCTATCCAAATCAAAATCTGGGAAAAGACTAGAACTAAACCTCAAGAAGTCTTTCCCAATCCACCCCTAGTGACATAAGGTTCATTGTAGTGATATTTTTCTAGGAAATCAATCACAACTAACTCTTAAGTCCCAAAAAGAATATATAAATGCATATTAACTTCAAGATAATAAGCTCAACCTAGAAATTTGATACCAATTTTTCATAAACCAGTATGGGTACCCTGGTAACCCAATAATTGAACCAGTCTCAACATGGACTAGAGGGTGTTCCCAATCCTCACAGGTTGGTGACTAGCGCCTAGCATCATACAAAATGAAAGTGGGAACAAATTTTCTAAAAACACTATAGAATAAATATAAAAAATCAATATGCATACAAAAGAAACTCCATAGGGATAAGTTTAGCATAAGTAAATAGGTATAAAAAAACCAAAGTACTACAGAAAAGTACCAGAAAAATAGGAAGGTAAATAGCCCAACTCCCAATGGATGAAACTCTCCAAGTCCACTGATCAATAACTAGAACCACCGCTAGGTGGTACTTTACCCCTTCTCGAACCTAGAAGGATAAAATATACAAACACATGAAGGTAGAGGTAGAGATTGAGATAAAAGACTTATAGGGTCTCACCAAGGATTCCATAATAAGATGTAAATATTTAAATAACCAAATAAATATATTTCAATTTTAAATAAATAGGTTTGGCATTTCAAATTCATATTTAAACAAATCATGCATTAAATTTCAAATAATGGAAATACTTTAAACAAATGAATTAATTCAAAATTTTATATAAAATAGTTATATAAATCAAAAGGAATGTAAAAAAAATTATAACAATGGCATATATTCATTTCACATGGTTTTTCAAACCGTGTTCCAACCATGAAAAATCCCACTACCTTGGTTTGCACAATTTTCTCTAGTAGGGTGCACAGGAAAACTATGCACCAACCATGCACAACCCCAAAATTTTCAAAAATTATAAAATTTTCACTTGAAACAACCCTAAACTAAAATCAACAAAATAAAGGTTAAAATAGGGGTTTAGGAATATCTAAAAATAGTAACATGATGTTACATATTCATATATGATATCTTGTTACAAGTCCTTGACAATAATATTATGTTGTTCGGCATTATACATTATGTCATTATGAAACCAGTTATTGTTATCCATGTGATTATTTATGTTTTTATGACATTTGTGGATATATTCATCTTTTATGATATTAATTATATGGTATATTTTATTATTATTTATCTCTATCATATAATTCATGCTTTATTTATTCTATGATATCTTAAGGTATACTCTTTCCCTTATTAAGCATCTGAGTGCACCTTATTTTTATGTTTTCCTTTCACCAATAAAATAAGAAGGATTCTATGAAATAATTTAGAGATTAAATAGAATAAATAATAATTTTATAACTAGAATTTTGAAGTTGTATTTCATGTTTTTAGATTTAATGTAAGAATCATGCATGTATATAGTCTCCCAAGACTATTAAACTATTCGATCCTTTGTAATGTTATCTCTTATATTTTATTCCAATGTAGTAAAATATTAATAGGCTCCATGTTACCTTATTTGGGTTGTTATAGTTGGTATCAAAGGAAGTTTAGTGTTAAACTTGGGAATAAGATTTAGGAAAACATAGATTATACAACATAACCCTATAACAGACTCCAAGGATAAGCCTAAGTATATTATAATATAATAAAGTATTAGTAAATAAGATATTAGGTGGTTTTCCTAGAAAATTTATTCCTATATAGATACTGGAAAGTGGATGTGACTGTGTAACAAATGTACCTTGGGGAAATAACTCTAAATGGAGAGTATTGGGTATTAACTTGATTTTCACCAGTATACAATGAGTGGGCCTAATACTACACACCTAGATAGACACTCTTAGGGTATATTCTTTGGTTAACCTACATGATATTTATAAACAATTATTAAATATTTTTTTTATTTGAAGATATTACATAAGATACTAATCTTATGATCCTGATATTAGCTATGCACAAATTTTCAATTTATGTTAAGTGTTAAACTAGACCGAGAATCAAATACTATGATTTAGAATTCGGATGTTATGAGAAAATTAATAACATGATATTGATTAGAAATGACATATAGTGTAAGTAATGGATACTATTTTAATTCATGTAATCTATGTAGGTATTACCCTCTTAGAAAACATAGTAAAGTTGAAGCTAGATCTAGTGCTGAACAAATTATAACTATGTGGGGTAGTTGACTCAAATTTTTACTAATAGCCTTGCCCGTATGGAGTAGCCAACTGATCCCCAACATGATGCAATAATGTTGGACCATTTCATGCATCATAAACATCTGTCACTCAATGGAAATACTAATCCATTAGTAGATGAGAAATGGATCAAGTCCTTTGAAAATAGATTTTTCACTTTGGGAATTAATGATAGAGAGAAACTTATTATAGTAGTTTATCATCTTAAAGGTGGCACTGATAAATGGTGGTCATTGATCCAAAACACTAAGGAGTTGGAGGAAATAAATAGTATGGTGTGGAAAACTATTGATGATATATTATTTAAAAAATACTTCCCTCGTGAGTAGTGAGATAATATAAATAGACAATTCATTAATCCATGGGAAAAGGAAGGAGAAAATATAGCTAAATATATATCTAACATTACAAGATTAGTAACTCATACAGTGGATTATGTGCATAATCCAAGTAGTAATTTAGATTGTTTCATTGATGGGATAATTCCTTACCTTTGAAGGGGGTTATTATCTCATAACTTTTTAATATATGAGGATATAGTATTTAGTCAATCAAGATAGAGAAATAATTCTTCAAGTCTTATGTTTTCTAGGAAAAACAAGAAAATAAGTGGGTGGATGAGCACTTGGGAAAATGAAATATGAAAGAAGGGAATAAGGTAAGGTTGGTATTTCTAAATTTTAATAACTATGGAAATAAACACCATGGAAAATTATAGATGGAAATGATAGTTCGATTCAAATTGTAGTGAAATTCCATCAGGATTATGATTGAAAGGGAAATAAATAAGCTAGTAGTGTTCAATTATTTAAATATAATGATATGGGGAACCATGTTAATGAATTCCCCATGCATCAAGGTAATTTGACTTAGAAAAGTATAATGGAGAAGGGCCAAGATTATGTGATCACTATAACTAAGGTTGATGTTCCTAAATATGTAGTAGCATGTAAGTTAATCATAGCCTAAAATTTAGCTAATGAATTATTTGATTTTGGATGTTTACACACTTTTATATCTTATATGTTTGCTAAGAAAATTAGATATTTCCCTAGAACCTTAATAAGGGAATTACCAATCAAGACTCATAGTATAAATCTTACTATAATAAGGATATGTGAGTCATCTCCCATTATGAAACAAAAACTTACCATATTTTTAATTTGAGAATTTATTAATTAGAGAAATATATTAAAATTCTTGATAGATATATAGAATACATCATCTTTAGAGGGGATAATTTATCATCTAAATCATGTCTAAATCTACCTCTACTAGATCTCTTTAATGAAATTATTAGAGAAGAAGATAAGACACAACCTATAAATAGAAAAGGTATCCTTGTAATAAAGTATGTACTTATTATGTTGGAATACATTGATGTGTTTCCCAAAGAACTTACTAGAAACCCACTTGAGTGTAAAGTCGATTTTTACATTTATTACATCCTATATGAAAACCCTATATCTAAGACTCACTAATAGATGGACACATTGGAATTAGTGGAACTGAAGAAAAATTGTAGGAATTGTGTGATAAGGGATTTATAAACCTTAGTGTTTCACCATGGGGATCCCCTATTCATTTTGTTAAGAATAAATATTGTTCTATGATATCGTGTATTGATTACAGGGAAATCAGTTACATCACTATAAAAAAACAAGTATCCTCTGCTCTGCATTGATGACTTGTTTGATCAACTTCAAGGAGATAATATTTTTCAAAAATTCATCTTCATTCTGAGTGTCATCAGTTACTTGTAAAAAAGAAGGATATTCCAAAGGTGAAATTTTTCATGAGGTATGGACATTATGAATATATATTAATTCCCTTTTTATTGACAAATACACCCTTTATTTTTATGTAAATGATAAATACAGTATTCAAAGATTATCTTGATAATTTTATTGTGGTATTTATTGATGATATCTTGATACACCCTAAAATATATAGTGATAATAAGATTCATTTTCATATCATTATTAAGTCTCTTAGAGAAAGGGAGTTATATTAAAAATTTAGCAAATGTTAATTCTAAATTTAGGAAGTTTATTTTCTTGGACATATTGTATATAAGTATGGAATATCAATTGAACCTTCAATGATAAAGGAAGTTATGGATTAACCAATGTCAATAAATATAACCAAGGAATGCAGTTTCCTTGGATTATATAACCCATTAACCAAGTTAAAACATGAATGGGTTAAGTTTATATAGTTATAATAATGCAAGGAAAGTTATGAAGATTTAAAGGGGAGATTTTTCAATGCACTGGTATTGACTTTACCATCAGGAAGGTGTGGATTTGTGATATATAGTGGCACATCAAAGAAAGTATTTAGTTGTGTCCTTATACATAAAAATATATTTGCTTCTTATATATCAAGGTATTTAAATATTATTGAATAAAATTATCCAACACATGATCTTGAGTTGACATCCATAATATTTGCATTGAAAATATAGGGAAATTACCTTTTTAGTGAAATATGTTAAATATATAAAGATCAAAAAAGTTTAAAACACATATTCTCATAGAGATATCTCAACATGAGTAAAAGGTGATAGTTATAACTACTCAAGGATTATGTTTTCTCAATACACTTCCCCCATGGGAAGGAAAATAAGGTGGATGATTAATTGAGTAGGGAAGATCATGGAGTTTTGAATAAAATAAGGATTAAAAAAGATTCTATATTCATGGATTCAGTAAAGTTAGATATGGTAATCAGTAAGGAAGGAGAACATAAAATATATTACAAATTATTTCCAAACCACCCCTATTAGAGAAAATAAAAAGTTCTCATCTTGATGATGAGAATATTCAAAATAAAACCATGGTTATGAATGATGGTAAGTTGGTATACTAAATCTAGAAAGATTTTATTTTAAAATTTTGAGAGAGGTTATGTGTTCTATCCATGATAGAGCTACAAATAGAATTATTATATGAATCTCATAGGTCAAATTTCTTTATAAATCCTAGCTACAACAAAATGTATCAATATTTGAAGGAATATTTTTTATGGGATAATACAAAATAGGAGATTACAGGCTATGTAACAAGATACTTGGTTTGTTAATAGGTAATGGTTGAGAGACATCATCCTAAAGGATTCATGAAACCTATACCTATTCTTATGTGGAAATGGGATGATATTACTTGTAATTTGTCACTAGATTCTCAAATACTCTGTAAAATTATAATTACATATGGGTTATTATCTATAACCTTACCAAGTCTACACATTTTTTAGCTATAAGAGAAGATATATGTCTTGAGCACCTCATACGACTCTATATTAATGAATTTATGGGACTTCATGGTATACCTATTTCAATTGTATCTGATCGTGATCCACCATTTAAATTGAAATTATTAATGATAAATTATAAGGTTCTTGACATTGAGATTTATTTGAGCCCAAACTATTATCCTCAAAATAATGGGCAGTCTGAAAGGACTATTAAAAAATTATAATACATATTGAGGTCATAATCACATGCCTTTTAAGGTATGTGGGATCAGTATTTACCTTTGGTATAATTCACATATAATAATGGCTTACATTAAAGAATTTAAATGGAACCATATAAATCATTTTAAGGTAAGAGGTTTCATACTCCAAATTGTTGGGATGAAGTTGATTAAAGTAAGATTATAGGCCCAGATCTCATAGAGGAGACAATAGTGAAAGTGAATAATATTCATTATTATATTAAGGTAGATCAAAGCATAAAAAATAGATATACATGTAACCAAAGTAATGATGTGTAATTTCAAGTGGGATATTATGTTTTATTGAAGGAATCTCAATGAAAATGTGTTATAAGGTTTGAAACGAAATGGAAACTAGGTCCCAAGTACATTGAGCCTTTAAAAATTTTGGAAATAATTTTACATGTAGCTTATCATTTGGAAAGTACACATAGCCTTTATAAATCTCATGATGTGTTCTAAATATATTTATTAGGAAGTAAATAATAGACCAAATTCATATTATCAACTATGAGGAAATATAATTTGAACCAGATTTATCTTACTCCAAAGAGCCTATCTAGATTATTAACACTAGAGAACAAGTGTTGCAAAATCATATGAATTGATTGGTGAAGGTACTTTAGAAAAATCATAATATTGAAGGGGTGATGTGGGAACATAAATAATTTATGATGAATAAAAATACACATATATTCATGACGTGATGTTATAGAAATTTATAGGACAAAATATATAAAGGGGCAAGAATATAACACTCAAGATTCAATTATATAAACTATGCTTTTCTTCCTAAAGAAATGGTTATATAATGCATATATATTTATTCAATAATATGATTAAAAAATAAATTATAAAATTTTTTAAATTGAATTTTAATAAATTAATTTCAATTTTAAATTTAGAATTTCAAAATTATAAAAGCATGAATTCCCTAGATTTTTTAGAAATAGTTAATTTTTTGATGAATAGTGAAAAAATACTAATTTTACAAAACTATCACTTTTACGATGTTATTATGATATATGAATAAATTTAAAGTTTTTGAAACCCATTTTATAGAACAAATATAAATTAAATAATTCATATGAAAATATAAAAATATAATTTTTTACTTAGAAATATATGCCTAATATTTTGTAAATCTAAATAATGTTTTTATTCAAATAAAAACTATTTTTAGTTCTTTTCTATTAATCAAGTATTTACAAGGTTAATTTAGGTTTCAGTTTGGTTTTAAAGAATAATAATTATCATTTTATTCAACATAATAAAATTAATTCAAATTGAAATAAAATTATACTTTATTTTTCTATAAAATCATTTTTATGCTTAAAACAAACATTTTTCTAAAATTGGTTTTTATTGCGTTTTGCACACTTATATTAAAATTAATTTCTAAAGAATATAAAAATTAAATATTTTAAAATGGATTATATATTTTTTTATTATAATAATTAATATTATTTAATAAGGTTGACATAATTTTTTTATAATGAATAGTAAAAACTGTAAAAATTTGTTAGCACTATTAAGGTTAAAACAGGTTTATTAGGGGTTAAACTAAGCTATAAGGGTAATAATTCAACATAAAATTGTATAATTATTATTGTTTGAATATATTTGTACCCTATATTATATTAGTTTTATTAATTTTTCATTTTTAAGCATTATAATTTAGAGATACATTAATTATATTCAAATATTTTAAGTAATCCCATGTGTGTCCACTCCCTCACTTATAAATGAGAACCTTCTATAATCCATTATTCAAAAATTTTGAGCCTTATATATCATAAAATAACCACCCTAATAGCTTCCTATATTCCTTCCAATATTCATAGATCCTATAGTATTCTCTTAACACCGATATTTCAAGGCTTAAGGTGCAAGCCAAAGGAGGTCTCTCAAAGAAGATGTAATCATCTTTATCGACTCTTTCAAGTTTATTTCTTATTATAATTAATGTAAATATATTTTACCCATAATAAATAATTAATATAATATCATAAATATAATAATATGTTGTTATTATTATTATGGGACAATAATTTTCCTCCTCTTTTTCATCCTATGGGAAATGAAAACAATGCTCATGTGTACATACGGACTACCGTCTCCACGTAGCTGTGTAATTTTTTTTCATAAACAATTTTCATGGATTGTTATAAATATGTAAATAATTAATATATATTATTTTTATAACATTATTATGATTCTATAAATATAATAAATAATTTAATTCCTTACCCTTACACCCATTAAAAAATGATAATGTTGCTTGTGCGTATGTGTAGACTACCACCTCCACTATGCGATGTGATTAATTTTTCCGATATTCCTTTAATGGATGATTATAAATATGTAAATAATTAATATATATGATATTTTTATAATGATCAGATTTATTTATATTATTTAACCATGAGAAATATTCAATGAACAAAACCATCAAACTGAAATATACATGTAAAATGAAAGAGTTAACACTCAGAAAAGAAAAGTTTAATAAAGAATTATTAATAAAAGGGGGTGAAATCTTATAATAAGATAATATATGATATTATAATTATTTATATGGTTGTTTTATATAAGTATAATCAATTTTAATATATTTTTCAGGGGGTTAAAATCACTTACAATGTAAATTAGAGATGAGGTAAGAGTTTATTTCTCAACCACATCCTTACTCGATATTATTTTTGTTTAAGTTTCCATTGGAGTAACTATAAGAAATTTATATCATAAAACAAATATATTTTATTATACTATGTTAATTTATAGGTTTTTGAATTATTATTTATCATCTTACCTTCTTTGTCACTCAAAAAGACCAAAATAATGTTTTAAAGGAAAATCAAATTTGGTTTTCAATTCATCTTGGATTATTTAACTTCTATGTACATATTTTTTAAAAATTATTTCAAGAATATTTTTTATATTTTCAAATTATCGATTAAATTAATTTTTACCCTTTTTTTAATTTCTATAAAAATATTTTAAAGGAATCTTCTTGTCGTTTTCCAAATAAGGAACTTTTTACCAAAGGTGTGAACAAAAAAATTAATTTTTAACGCATAAAATAATTTTCCCACTATCAAAAAAATTAATTTAATTTAATATATATTTAAAATTTTCCATTTTTATTTTCAAAGAAATTTTTTTCCTAATATTATATAATTTTTTGTATTTTAATATAAGTGATTTCAAAATTAAAAGTTTATTTTTCCCAATAAATGTTATGGTGAACTTTTAAAAGTATTTTCATCTATGTAAACATAATTTTATGAATCTTATGATTTACTAGGAATATATACTATTGATACCATCCACCATATTACTTTTTATGGCTTATGATTATGTTATTATATTTATTGATTAGGGATATTGTTAACATTTTATATTCTAGTTTTTCAATACAAATGTTTATGTTGATTATGTATTGAATTTTTAATTCACCCCTTTCTTATGGTAAATGAATTAGACTTTGTAAGTGATTAGAGGGGTCTTTTATAGCCCCTAGATACATTTTTGGGTCTCTTGAGACAAACTAGTTTGGGTATTTGTAATATGCCTTACCTATTTACATATGATTTCATGGAACAAGAGCTTGACGATAATATTATGATTTTTGACATTATGCATTCTATCATTATGAAACTAGTTATTGTTATCAATGTGATTATTGTTGTTGTTACAAAACTCATGTATATATTACCATTTTATAATATTAGATATATGTAATGTTTGATTATTATTTATCTATATAATATTATTCATAATTAATTTATTCTATGATAGATTGTTTTGTACACTTTCCCTTACTGGGCATCTTAGATCACTCTATTTTTATGTTTTACTTTCCCAAGGATACCAAGGAGGGGTCTATTGATGATTTCAAGTATTTACTATAAGAAATAATAAATTTATAACTATAATTTATAAGTTTTATTTCATTTTTTAAGATGTAATGTGTGAATAATATATGTATCTATTCTTCTAATACTACCAAACTATTAGATCCTTAGAAATGAGATCCCTTGTATTTTATACCAATTTTGTAAAATAACAATCAGCTATGGGTTACTGTATTTGGGGTGTAACAATCACCATGAAAGTATCTAGATGAAATTATGTTTTTAGATAATTAGTGACATGACCTAAGTGCCCTTTAGCACATCCCTTATGCGATTCACTAGTTTTATCACTTGATAGAGATTCATCATCAAAGGTTCATCCATTCAGTGGAATGAACCCCATTCCATAATTTCACAACCCCATGTAAAAAATAATTAAACATGGAAATTAATTTTTATTGATTAAAATTATAAAAATTTATATCAAATTTTAGTCAAATACCTATATGTAAAAAATGTAACAAAATTTCTAAAAATACAATATAATCAAACTATTTTAATAACACCATATCCATTATATCATTATAAATAATTATAATTATATGATTAAAATATTCTTTATCATTCATTTATAATCATAATTTCATTCTTCAAAAAATAATTCATTAATTAAAATATCCAAAAAATAATTTTCCATATAATTATAATATTATTAATAACCATACTTTTAGTTTTGATAGTTTTCTAATCTTCATGATTTAATTAAATCTATCGAAGGGAAAAAAAGAAAGTTCTTTTCAAAATGGAGAAAAAAATGTATTTAAGTCACATACCTCTTAAGTTTTCCTTTTAAATTAATCATTAGTCATTCAATACACCATTATTTTTTATTCCAAAAAATGAAAAGTAAGAGAGTGATAACCACTAAATGGTTGTATAGCAGAGAGAATTCAAGTGTGAGGATTATGGGTATCACCATCCATTTTTATAGATAGAAACCCTCCTCACACATTTGATTTACTCTAGTTAAACCCCACATTAAAACCTTTTGCCTCCCATATTCAACCTCCCATTTAGCTTTTTATGACTAAAATACACCTCACCATTATAATTACACTTGGACATCAATGTATCATATTCCACATTCCCCTATTTCATGGTAAAAAAATTTATCTCCATAATAAATATCTTATCTCTACAAAATTTTCCATAAAACACATTTCTATTAAAATATAAAAAATACCATTTTATCTCTTTATAAAAATACAAAAAAATAGCTATAAATTTTTTCACAAAATCTCAGTCATTGTTTTTTGAACCAATATATTAGATCCACCTTTAAATATTATTTCAATTGAAAATTCCAAAAATAAATCACATGATCTCAAAACTCTTTTTCCAATCACACAAAGTTTCACATCCTGTGATGAAAAAGACTTCATAATATATCCAACTTAAAAAAATTACTATAGAAATGTTTGAATTAAAGATTATAAACAAAAGTAAACATAAAAAATAATAATTTCAATTATATCTGATTCAAATATAAATGAATATAATGAAAATTTTAATTCATATAACGAGGAAGAAAATGAAAACAACTAGAATAATCTAAGGTATTACACCATAATCTAGGAATCTCATTACCATTTTATCTCCTCTATATTACCATGTTTCTATCACACTTGAACCAGTTTATACATAACCTTCTTTCTATAGTCCTCAATCTTAACAAGATGCTTCATAAATATTGCATCTTCCTCTGGCTCAATTTAATTTCATTCGATCACATGAGATTCATAATGAAAATAATTTATCAATTATGACACATGAAATACATCTTGTACTCACACCTGTTGCAGTAGTATCACTAACTGATAAGGCACCCCACCAACTCTACTTAGCACCTCAAAAGGATTAATGAATCTTAATGATATATTACTTCCCCTCCTAAACATGCATTGACCATTCCTAAAAGAGAATCAAAATAGGCATGATCACTTAAAATTAATGTACTATGTCTATAGTTTTTATATAACTTATATATACTTTACATCATCTACATTCACTCCTTGGTTTGATATACTCTCTTTATCGCACTCTACACTAATCTAGGTTCAATTACCATTATTTCTCAAATATCCACCCAACATAAGATAAAAGGAAAATGTAATTATTTTAAAGATTTATATGATTTGATTCCAATAGATGACTAATATTTGTTATTATAAGTGAAATTTACTAAAATTATATGATTAAACCATGACCCACTAAATTCCAATAGGTATGCTCTCATCATTTCCTCAAGGGTATGGGATGTCATCTCAGTCTGACTATCAATCTAGGGATGAAAAGTAATATACATGTACAATTGGGTACCAAATTCATGATATAAACTCCTTAAAAACCTTAATACGAATCAAACATAATTGTTAGATATAATAGATCAATGAACTCTATATACCTTTACTAATTTTAATACATAAAACTACACCAAGGATTCCACTAAACTGTACTATCTAATGTGAATGAAATTCATTGAACTCATTAGTATATCCACCAACACCCAAATAAAATCATAAAATCTAGGTGAATGATGTAATATAATTATAAATTCCATGGATATATATTCCCACTTCTATTCAGGTATATTCAATGGACATAAAAACCCTGTTAATACTGATGTTTATTTATCACTTTCTCACAAGTAAAGAATTTGATCACAAATTCCTCCATACCCTACTTCAAACCTGGACACCAAAACCCCTTTTTCAAATCATTGTATATTTTATACACTCCCATATGTATAACCATGTGTAAAATGGAATATTCATGGAAAATATATTCACACATATCTTACAGTATAAAAATATGACCTAAAAATGTAATACTATGGTCCTTATATTTGAACCATCTATCCAAAACATCATTATGAATAATATGATATCTCTACACATGAACCTATCTATCACTAATTTGATACTAAATCACTATCATTACCAAAGAATAAGATACTATCATCAGATATAAATAATCTTTTCCATCAACTTTCTCCTTATCATGATTTTAAGCTACTAAGTGCTCTATAATCTTCATTTTCTCTCATTAATCTCTGAAAACATCCCAATGAAATTTATTAAAAAATTAATCATCAACCATATTACCATTTACAAGGGTATATATGATTACAAATTTATAATATTGAAGGAAATAAATACATCTAATCTATCTCAAGTTCAAGTTTCTTTTTGAAAATATATAGCATAGACTCTTATGGTCATTTAAAACCACAAATTTCTCTCCCAAGATATTATTTCTATATAACTTTAATGTAATATCTACATTTTCAAGATTTAGATCCTTATAATCATAGTTATTATCCTAAGATAAAAACTATTTATACCCATATTCTATTACTTCTCTCTATTTAATTAATATAAAATCTAATCCTAGATGTGTAACATCACAATAAACCATCATAAAGAACTCCTTCCTTTATTAATCATAGAATGGTCATACAAAGTAGCTTCTACTTAAAACACTCAAAATAAACATGGAAATTTTCCACTTGAATAAAGTATTTCCCCATTTAGTCAATATAGATTAAGGATTAACTATATAAGAGTAAGTCATGAGCTATTAATAATATCCTAATATCCCATGAAAACCATGTACCTTTGATACATTCTTGGAAGGTTCCCAAGAAATAACTACATTAATATTTATTTCATCCATAATAATTAAACTCTTAGAAATAATATTCCCTAGGAAATTAACACTTCATATATATAAGCAACAATTGAATAAATTTTAATATAGCTTATGCTCGTGTAATAAATCCAGTGCAATCCTAATATACTTAACATGCACTACATTTTATCAATAATACATAAATATATCAGCTATAAATACCACAAAAGGATAATAAATATATGGTCAAAATTTCTAATTCATCAACTCCATGAATATATTTGGTTAATTTTTCAGAATAGATGATATAACAACATACCCATAGTGACCATACCAACATCAAAAAGAAGACTTAAAAATGTATTACTATAAAACTCTAAACTGGTGATATCCATTCCAAAAATCAATCTTTTAAAACCAATTTTCACATTTAAACTATTCAAAGAGATAAAAACCCTTATTTGTAGATAATGATTCTTTACCATTACTAAATTTAACCATCAATAATCATTGTATAATATGAAAACACCATATAATTTCTTTGAAAATAAAATTAGTGCACACTAAGGTAACACAAGAGATTGAATAAAACCTATATTTAGTAAATCACCAATTTGGATCCTCAATTCATGCAGCATTATAAGTACTATTCTACACAACACTAATAATATTTGTTCCATTCTTAGAATAAATTATATCCTAAATTTAATTTCAAAATGTGGAGGTAAATATATAACATCTTCTATAATGAACTATGTTGTAATGACTCATACTGTTGGGTATTGATGAATTTGGAGAATGGATAGACTATATTAGAATTTCATCCATGGTGATTTTTAAGTTTTGGATTTAGATTGAAGGAATAGGTAAATACAAATATTTAGGAGGTAGAAATGGATGTTTTAGAGGTAAAAATTTGGGTATAAAAGACCTAAGAATGTTTTTAGGTGTTTAATAAAGTGAATTAATTAAGATGTGGATATCAAAATCCATTGGGTACTCATAGGTATCTTTTGGGTTCCCACTATAAAGACTAGTGGGGCTCCCCAACTGATCTGTCTAGTGATCACCTGATGTGGTACCACTAGGCACTCAATATTCCATTGGATGGTTGGGGAAAGTCCACTTGGTACTTGGTAAGCCTAAACCTCAATTATTTATTAGTTTAGTTTGTTATTTTAAGTAAGTTTTAAATTTTAACCACCCTTTGGATCCCTTTTCTCTAATTGACTAGAATAGGGGGAGAATAATCCTCTCTCTTATCATTACCACTCCTTTGTTATGTGGTCCATGGTGTTAGGGAGGAGTTTGTTTCATTTTATTAAGGTAATATATTCCCATTCTTATTTGTTTACTTCCCATCCCTTATCATTTGATTTACTCATTTCCTATTATATATTTGAATGTAAATTCCATTATATAATGGTGGAATCACATAACTTTGGTGGTTATTTCATCTTCACTTCATAGAGAAGGATTTAGAAGACTAGTTTATCCTCATTTCATATAGTTTTTCATTATAAATTGTTCCCACTGAATTTATTTTGGTATATTATAATAATTTGGTGAATTTTATGGTTAATTTAGAGTCAATAATTTGGTATTTTGGTCATTTTAGTATTGGGTGTGCGTATGTAGTGGATTACGCCTTGCTTTTTATATTTTCAATACCATAACACCACTAAATGATCTTTTAAACCATTTATTCCATTGTATTTTTACATTTAAATTAAATGAATCATTAATTTGTGACAATTAATGATAAGAAAGGTGATAATTATATTCTTAAATGGTCAATATGATCTTGGGATTATTAAATGGGTGCACAATTTAATAGGTGGCCTTTAACCATTGAGAATGTTGATTTATTTTTTGTTTTTATTGATAGCTTGATTATTATTTTCACATGATTATTTTTGTTATTAATGGATTGATTGTATAATATTATTTCACTCCATAAATATGGAAACCTTGTTTTCACCTAATAGTCAATAAGTACCACATAGATTTCTAATTTTTCATTGGTGGATCTTTGTTTGAATGAGTGTTGGTGTCCCATATTATGGAATTTTTTTTGGTGTGAGTTGGTTTTGACTTAGTTTTATAAAGTAAAATGTTTTTACATTTAAATATTATTTTAAAGAAGAAATTTTTTGAAAATAAATTTATAAATAAATTGGATATTTAATAGAATGTTTTTTAAATTAAATTTCAAAAAAAAGTGACAGTTTTCTAAGAAAATTTCATAATTTTTTCATATAAGGGGATTAGGTATGTAAATAAAACATATGATTTAATTTTAAGTGATATATAAAAGATATTTTGACTAATTTTTTAAATGAAACAATAAATTGAATTATTAATAAATGATTTGGTTTAATTGAACTTGAGAGGGAAATTCATAATTTTCAAAGAATTCATGTTTAGTATTTGATTAATGGTTTCCTTTTATATGATCTCATAATCCATTATTATGCATGATCATATAGGAACCATATCGAGTAACTTACCTTGGGTGGTGAGTTTTTTAGACTAGTATAGGATATCTATTAAGATTATTGATAGTGGGTTATTCATAGGACCTTCAGAGGCACCCCATTGTGATTGTAATAGAGTATTGGACTCTTGAGTAACCTTGAATTCTTGGAGTGAGTCATAGTGTTCAACAATAATTTGATTTAGTGATCACACATGAATAATTATCAGGGTATAGAGTAACAATTGGGATAGTACGAGACACATAATATTAATATATTGAGGTGTGATATATCTCAACAGCAGCCTATGGGTTGGGTTTGATAGTCTGGATGAGGGTTTAGCCTCCTTAGTTCCTTATAGAAATTACCTATTGAATAAACTCAATTTTTGTATTTGGAGATAGTCCATGGTTTGTGATAAATCCATAGTATGTGTTGGGATTTGAGAATAGTAAGAGAGTGGATTCCCTTCATAGTGATATTAGTTGGGAGGTGAGTGGGTTCCATCCTTAGTAATACGGGTTAGGAGAAGAGTAGGTTCCCTCCTTGAGTTATTGATAATAGGAGAGTGCATTCACTTAGTGGTGATATCTTATTCTAGTAGGAGACTACGAAAATGGGAATATATCATATGAGGTAGTGATGGTTTCACAACTTCAAGGATGACCTCGGGATTCATCTTGAGCTCATGAATCATATTTTTATTTTATTTCAAGGTCATATGCAGTTATTTATTTTTCCAATAGGGATTTTTAGTCACTTTTGTTTTGTTCTTTCCTATAGGAATTAGGATGCGGAGAAAGGAAAAATGAGGCTCTGTGCATTATAGTAGGATATTCTTGAGAGGAGACTACCTGATTCATGTGATAGAATAGAGATACTTCCTCAAACCTACAGCTACAGTGCAATAATGTTAATGGAACACATATTTTTTATTATATTTATATATGATCTAAGGGATCAATATAAAGTAGTAGTGTTGTGATATCATATCATAAGATCTAACCTCTATGATGACTTGAGATACATGGGGATGAGAAAAATTTACTTACGAGTAGTTACCAATTTGACTGTACTTTTTTTATTATTATTACTATTTGATAGTTTTTATTGATGGTTGGCCCCTCTTTTATTTAACATTGTTATATTATTTATACCCTTATTATTTCCCATTATACTACTATTTTTTATTACTTAACATTTAGTGAGTTCACTGATGGGTCAAGTGGGACTCCAATGAGTGAATATTTGTGGATATATAGTGATACCTCCCAATGAAAATTCCTATTGATACATTAGTGACAATATGGTATGCCTCATTGAGATACTAGGGTATACAAGTCTTAGATTATAGGAATGTGGGACCTATCCTTATTCGGGTAGTTCTAGTTGAGTGTTCAAGGTGTGTGTGCCATATGGGCATGATGACACATAGGTATGGATTTTTATGATTATGGATGGGTTATGTTTCTGAGTGGGTTAGGTTTCACTCACCACAAACTTTCACATAGATATACTTTATCACTAGCACCCAAGGAGTCAAGGCATGTGATAGAATCATATTAGATTTTTGGACTCACCCCTACCTATGTTCATGACATGGGTTTCGATGTACATGGGTAGACCTTCATATTTTCATTTTAGGAATTGGTATATACTTGGAGATAGAGGAATGTCTTGGGATGTAAAGTATATTTTAGGGTTATGATTCAATATGAGTTGATTAGTGAGTTGGGATGAAGAAAATTATACTATTTTAGTGGTTGTATTTCATATGTACTGGTCAAGGGGCCATGAACATGTATGAACAATATGGTTTTGGTTGAAACCCAAGTTTCTATGGGATATCCTATATTAGAAATAGGAACTCTAGTAAAGTGATGTATTATTTTAGGCATTCCAAGACGGGAAGAACTTGAGATGTGTTATAGGTTTTAGCTGATACCTAGTTTTGTTATTCATGCATCATGATAGTGTAATTATTAGGGAAAGATAAACATCCTTATGAGTGGTATTGTTTGACATACTTCCATTATAGGATTCAATATTAATTAAAATAAACTAATAATCTATTCAATTATTTCTTAAATATACTATAATTCATGAATAGATTAATATGAATCCTAGGGGTTATTTGATTATGATGTGATCAATTGAAAATGATTGTTTATCTTCCATGGGGAAATGGTTTTCAAGTGTTTTTATTTTTTTAGAGAAATATATTTTTTGAATAAAACTCATTTAATGGCGTGAGGTGTTCATAATTTTTTTACTTTACATGGCTCGTGGAACTGGTGGTTCTGAGATAAAATAGTATTTTAGGGGTAGAAATATTTTTAGAAATAAAATTTATATAATTTAATAATGTGTGTAAAATAGTTTTATATAGTTATTTTAATGAAATGAATGGTGTGGCCTGGGGTTTTAGGATTTTTTGGTTTTGAGTAAATTAGAGAAAATAATTTTGAGACTTGATTACAAAATTGGTTTTAAAAAATAAATTCAATTTTTGATGACATTTTTTATATTCTAGAGATATTTGGATTTTTAGTTTTTTAAAAAACCTTTATATTTAAAGAGAGTTTTGATAAAAATTCATCTGAGTTTTTGTATATATGTAGTGATTTTGAATTGATTTTAAAAATAAAAAATGGATGGAATGAAAATGGGTCTTCTTGGTTTTTAGCATTTGGACTAGGAGTGAATTAGATATTTTTAATTGTATATTTTGGATCATGTAATGTTATTAGCGATAGTGATAATAATGATTTATTCTTTAAGGATAGGTGTTTAGTGTAAGGATGGAGCAACTTATTATGAGAATTTATGGTTTCATGGATTAGATCGACTGAGGGACATTTTTGGTAGGCGATTAATATGGAGGGGAGTACAATTAGAGGAAATTATATTTTAGTAGTTAATAATTATAGTGGGGAGCACCATAAGGCTAGATATTGGTTGATCATCAGTGTTTTGGGATTGTTGGATGCATTCATTCACCCTATTTTTGTAAGGATGGTGAATAAAAGTTGGTAACTTGTGTGATTTAAAGTGAAAAGGTACCAAAGATGAGATGAAACTTGTGGAGTGATCAGTGGTAATTTTAGTGATTAGGTGGTGTGGATTTTAGTAAATAGTGTGGTCAGCTGTTGGAGTTGTGTTATAGAATCATGACTGGCATTCAAAGACATGTCACAGTGATCTAGCGATGAATTGATGACTAATATAGGTCAATATGTTTAAAAAAATTATGGGTTTTTGTTTTTTAGGATGAAATTATAATGTGGAGTTTTTAATGACCCATTTCATTGGGTTTTAGTGAATTTAGAGATGTTATAGACTTTAATGGAACTATATCCTTGTTAAATGTTAAATATTGGATTCAGATTTAAGTAAAAGGGTTATAGACATACTTAAGTGTAGTGATGGATATTTTAGTGGTAAAATAATGGATAAAAACATAAATAACGTTTTTGGGTGTTTAATAAATTAAATTATTTTGGAGGTATTTGTCAGCATCCACTGGGTACTTGAAGTTTTCCACAATGTATACATTAAAAATACTCATTAGGTTTCCTCATTAGTCTTCTTTGACTAGATAAAATTAGCTGAGAGCCACTCTCATCCCCTATATTTCTTTCCCCTTTATCCTCCTTCAATCCATGGTTCTTAGAAAAAGTTTTTTTCTTCTCATTAATGGAATATCTCCACCTTACCCCCTTTCCTTCCACCCTTTCCCTTTTATTTAGTTATTTACTATTAAGGATTCAGAAGGTGATTCCATTTAAGTGTAGTGGAATCAAATCTCTTTGAAAATTCTTTGATACATGGTATATATATGCAGCTCAGGAAGGTTTCTTTTTACCCACTGCATATATTTTCGCTTAAGGAATCATGCCTAGAAAATTTATTTGAGGATTTTTTTTAGGAATTGGTTTAAATTTAGGGTTAATTTTGAAGTTAACAATTAGGTATTTTTGCCATCATAGGCTTGGGTGTACATCTATAGTGGACCACACCTCATTTATCATAGTTTCAAAATCACAACACTATATGGTAAGTTTTATTCTATTTATTAAATCAGGTAATTTTTATTTAAAGTGAATTAATTATGAATTTGTGTTGATTATTGATGAGGAAAGTCCTTATTGTATTCTACATTGGTCAGCATGATCTTATGATTATTAAATGGGTGCATGATTGAGGTAGGTGGACTTTACCAATTGAAAATAGTTATTATTTGGTTCTTAATGTTGACTACTGTTTTATTTTATTTTCATGATTATTAATATTATTGAAGTCATGTTTGAATAACATTTAATCACTCTATAAATGGGATGAGATCGTTTTGGTCTAATAGTCAACAATAACCACATAACTTTATAAATGTTTTTTTTTTGTGTTTATTTGTGTTAATGAGTGATGGTGGCCCGTTTTATTTTGTTCTAGGTGGTGTGAGTTATTTTTTACTATGTTTTATAAATGAAAATGGGTTGTCCTTTAAATGTTATTTTAGAGGAAAAAGATTTTTAAATGGAATTTATAAAGAAAAATGGTGATTTAAAATAATGGTTTTGAAATGAAATTTCAAAACAAAGTTACAGTCATCAAATATGATTTCACCAGTTTTTTCTCCAAGATCTCAGGTTTATAAATTTTCCATGTGGTCATTTAAATGATATATAAATGATTTTTTTGACTCTTTTTTTGAAGTAAAACCTAAAATGTATATTTTAGACTCTTTGGATCAATTAACCTTGATAGGTCTATATCTAGTTTTAAAATCATGAGTATGTTATTATTTAAGCTCTTTGATTGATAGTTTCCTTGTATGTTATCTCATATTCCATTATGATTCATGATAATATAGGAAGAACATATAGAGACTTTATTTGGTTGATGGGTTGGTTATATTGGGCTGATATATCTAATTTGATTCTTGATAGTAGGTTATTCATTAGACCTTGGGAGGTGCATTTTGGTAATTCTAATTGAGACTAGGTATATTGAGTAACCATGGCTTCTTGGAGTGATTTATTGGCTTCCGTTAGATTTTTATTGAGTGTTCATATATAGGTTTTGATCAGGGAATGAGGTGACCCTTAGGATTGTGTGAGACTCTTGATATTGACTGAGTGATGTGTGAGATCATTCACCATTAGTCTATGAGCATAGTTATATAGTCTTGATAAGTGATTGGCCTCCTTAGTTCTTTATAATAGTGTATTTTTGATTTAACTCAATGGATGAGGTGGTCGATAGTCCTTGTATTATGTTAAATACATGGTATGGGATGGGATTTGTTTACTGGAGTAGATTGGTTTCTCTTCTTAGAGATGTTTGTTAGAAAGAGAGTGGGTTTCTTACTTAGTGATGTGGATTATAGGGAGAGTTTTTTTCTCTTAATGGTGTTTTTGAAAGGAGAGTTGGTTACCTCCTTAATAAAGATGGATTATGACATTAGAATAGTGAGAAACTAGGTATATATCCTATTAGGTGGTTATGTATTCATGATGGACATATTAAAAAGGATACGACCCCATGGGAGGTAATGTTGAAGATGACCTCAGGATTCACCTTGAGCTCACAAAGTGTGTTTATGTTTTATTATTAGGATGTGCATGATAATTTTTTTTTACCCATTTAGGATTTATACATTCTATGGTTTTCCTCTTCCTAATGGTTGTTCATATATGGAGTGATGACAAGTGAGGATTTGGGAGAGATGGTGGAAAACACTTGGGAGGAGATTCCTAACTATATATGATTGAGAAGACCTACTTCTTCCAAGGATCCACCTATAGTAAGAGCATATCAATGTCACACACTAGTTAATGATGATTTTGATATATGATCTAATGTATTAGTTTGTAGTGGTAGTGAAGTAATATTATCCAGTGGGATTAGTCCCTTGTAATGGATTGTGATATATGGGGAAGAGATGAAGGTACTCTATGGGTATTCTGGATGATAGCTTTGAGGAGGACTGGTGAGGTGAGATGAGGCTGATTGTGAGTTATGTGATTATAATTTCATTTGGATAGGTACTATTATTTAATTTACCTATTTATTTTATCATGAGATTTTGGTTCAATTGATATTTTATTCTATAATCCCTCCTTGATTTGTTTATTATCATTTGATAGTTTCTATTAATGGTTGAGGATTTTTTGATTTCCCAATGTTTTATTCTTGATATGATCATTATTTACCATGATATTTTGGGTTTTGGTAACATGATGGGTCATGGGTTAACATATGGGACAAGAGTAACTCTAATGAGCTAGTATTTATGGATATAGAGTGATACCTTCTGGTGAAATTTTTTGATGAGATATAAGAGAAAGTGTAGTATGCCTTATTGGGATATGGGGGTTTATGATTCTTTAATTACTAGCATGTGAGACCTAGCCTAAATTGGGTAGTTTCAGTTGAGTTTTTGGGGTGTGTGTGTCTTTTAGACATGATATCACATAGGTATAGATCTTTATGAACATTCATGGGATTTGTTTTCATGAGGGTTGAGTTTCACATGTCATAAACTTTCATATTCCTCCACTTGATTACTAACCATTAGTAAGTCAAGGTGAGTGTGGGAATCCTACCATCTAGTTAGAAACATACCCTTCCTATGTACATGACATGAGTTTCAATGTACATGGGTAGTCCTTCATGTTTTCATTTCTAGAATAGGTATCATATTGAAAATAGACACATGTCTCAAGATGAGTTACGTATCAGAGGCTAATGATTAATCAAGAGTTGATAGTGAGTTGGGATGAAGGATATTATCCTTTATTTTTTTAGCTTCACTATATATGTATTTGACAAAGATCTATCATATTAGTGTATTTATTATTGATTTCTAACATTTATATTATTATTTTAATACTCTGTTATATATTGAATCGTGTATATAGTAATTTTTTTATATAATGGACTATGAGATGTCCTCTTAGATCATTATTTTATATTAGTAAGTTTTGGTTATGTTCGTTATTTTGACAGACTATACTAAATTTTTGGTATATTCAAGAAATACCATTACAATTATATTTTAAGGTTTAGTCTCCCCATGATTATTTTTAGTCCCTCATTTCTATTCAAAAACCTTTGGCATATATGGATACATGCTTGAGATCCAATGATAGTCCAACTCTAGTGATATTCAGGAAGATCAGGCTAGAAAATCACATTTGCAAATTATTGAACAAATCCAAGGAGTGGCACATTATTCCCTTATAATACTTGAATCATTAGGATTTCTAACTAATATAAATTTCGATAGAGTTTAGTACATCAATATCTCATTTGATGATCATGTTCACCAATGAATATGGAACTCTCACTACTCAATCCAAGGAATATAACTCTTCATTGATAATAATTAACATAATTCCAAAAAATTATAGCCAATCCATACTAAGTATAAAATCATATGACTACATCTATAATAGAAAAAATTCCCAAGATAATTTAACCAGTCTAATAACTATTTTTCAACTATGTTAAACCTTAAATAACCTTGAATAACCCCTGATGGTTGTCAATAACTCCAATGGTCGATGAAACCACTCTATATAAAGTTTTTTCCCATAAAAAAGGGTAAAAATGGTAAAATAATGTGATCTTAATATGTTAAGTAGTTCCAAAATAATATTATAATAAAAATATGTATTGCCTTACACCACCTCTAGTACATTTTCTTCATCTACATCTAATAAATGTCGTTGCTACCAAGAAACTCATATTTCTATGTGGACATGATTCCTCCCATTACATAAAACTTGATTTGAAAATAGAACATGTGGATGCAGTATAATAAATTGATGTTGATCTATTCCAACTATAGTTTCATTATGTATCAACAATCGAAAAAGATATCGATCATGTTTCTGTTGCCACTGGATATACTACTACTAAGGAAACTATGGTTGTTATTTGGGATATTTCTACATAGAATGTTTATAAAACTATTGGGAAGGATTTTACACCATCATTCTATTGTTTTTACATTTATCAAATTCTAGAAAATATGGAAATATGAATTAGTGATAACCTATACCACCACAAGATAAGAAAATAAGGCCCAAGTTACTACCAAGTGGATCTGAACTACCTTATTCTGAAATCTAATGGAATACTGATAACTAATACCTAAATTCTCATATGGATATCAATTAAATGAATTAATTACCTCCAGTTCCTCTTTGGAAAAATATTTATTGGATCACTTGCTAAGGAAAACTCATTTATAATAGAAAACTCTCAATCATTTCCACTTGATCCATCACCTTAGTATTTTTTCTTTACTTCAATATATAAATTTTGACATGATATGACCCACTGAGATCCCATATAGGCTGATAGTATGTAAAATCATGTTACTAATTTTAGATATTTCTAAACCCCCTATTTTGATAATTCTTTGGTTAGGTTTTGTTTGGAGTTGTTTAGGGAGAAATTTTGGATGTTTTGAAAGTTTCTAGGATAGTGCACAGTTAGTGTACGGTTTTCCCAAACCATGCGCCATCATAGTAGAAACCGTGAAAACCCAGATAGTTGTGTTTTGCATGGATAACATGCAGTTTGAAAAATTATGTGTCCACCAAGGAGAAACCATGAACCTAGAGAAAAATGGGTGGATGACTAGGGTGCATGGTTTATCTAACTGTGTGGATCTACCCATCTAACCATGTGTACAGGATTAATTAATCTGAAGATTATTTTTAAAACACCTGAAACCCTCATTTAAGGTTGTTGATGGACCTAAATTGACTCCCTAGGATTTATTCTTCCAAGGGATCTCCCAAGAGGAGATTTTGTCCCTTCTACACCCTTACAGAAGCAGATCAAAGCTTGGAGAACAACATTCGATCTCCACCTAATAGGTTTTCTCTTCTCGATCTCTTTCTCCCACTCTCTATTCCTTTCTCCCAATGGTATTGTAGATATCTATGTTGGTTGGAGGATCTAATACCCACTATTTTAGGTCATGGAACTAGTTTGTTTCTTGGATATTTGATTTTGATGCTCTTTGAAGGATTTTTCCAGAGTTTGGCATTTTTAGATCCCATGTTTCCAAGGTAGGCAGTTCCGTCATGATGAACAATTTTTATTAACCCTAAATTACTTGATTTAAATTCAATTTTTTGATTAAAATGAAATTGATTAATATAAATGAAATTTATTTTGATTTGTTGATTAAAAACCAAATTACATTGAATTGGGGTTTTGAAATTGAATTTGAAAAAAAACCCAATTCCATTGAATTGGGGTGTGCTTATGGAAATTGAAGGAATTTAAATTGTGGAATTTAAATTGTGAAACTGAATTGTGGAATTGATTTGTGGAATTTATTTCAAATTTTTATTTGAGAAAAATGTCTTGAAATGACTTTAATAGAAACCCATTGGTTTTATCTTGAAAATGAATGTTTTTTTTATTAAAACCCCATTTTGGTTTTTAAATAGAAAATTGGAATATTTGAAATAGAGAATGGGATGAATTGTATTTTGAACAGTCTTAAAATAAATTTCCCATCATTGATTTGTATTTGAACACATGAAAACCAAAGGTAGTTATTGAGTTATTCGGATAGAAATCTATGATTTACAACACCAAAAATACATATGCAGCATGTCATGTCCCTAATGGGATGGTGATGAGTACTCATTGGTTAGTATCGAGGGGAATATATATACACATAATGTCGTGACAACTATTTGAGTGGGTGGAGTCCTATATCATGAAATATCATACCTTTAGGTATATGAAAATGTTTATGGATTGTTTTTATTTGAAATATATTCCATCTATCATTATAAAGATTTTATCATGCCCTCTAAATTTATATAAACTATTTTATATAAAAAAATTATTGAGACATTTGTTTAAAGTATTTTTCATCATTTGAAATGTAAATCATGAATTGTTATGAATATGATTTGAAATGTCATGCATATTTATGTAAAAATTAAAAGATTTATTTGGTTATTAAATTATTGGAATATTTTATGGAATCCTTGGTGAGACCCTACTAGGATTTTAGATCACACCCTACCTATGCCTTTGGGTGTTTGTTGATTTTCTACATCCTGGTTCGAGTAAGGGTAAGGTGCCACATGGAGGTGGTGGTAGTTGTTAATCCTTGGACATGGTGAGTTTCATCCCTTGGAACTTGGGTAGTTTTCCTATTTTCTAGTAATTTTGGTTGTAATTTGGATTGTTTATACCTGTTTGACTCCTAGTACACTCCTCCCTATAGAGTTTCTTTTGTATTCATACTGACTTGTTTATCTTGCTTCCTTAAAGTTTGTAGAAAATTTGTTCCCGCTATTTTTTTGTATGATTCCATGTGATAGTAGCCAAAACATGGGGATTGGGAATTACCTTTGGGCCATGTCAGTATCGGCTCAGTTATTAGGTTACCAAGGTACCTAAGATGGTTCATGAAAAAGTGGTACCAGATCTCTAGGTTGAACTTCTTGTCTTGATGTTAGTATGCATTTGTGTATTCTTGTCAGGACATAGGAGGTATTTGTGATTGAGTGTCTCACCAAATCTCACCACAGTGAACCTTAAGTCACTAGGGGTGGTTTTGGGAAAGAAGTCTTGAGGATTAGTTTTAGTCTTTTCCTTACTTTTGATTTGGATAGTATGAAATCCAAATCTATTTTTTCTATCTTTTGGGATTGATTTCCCATGTTTCTTAGTTTGAGTTTTAATTTTATGTCTTCAATGTTATCTACTGATGTTGTGTAACTGCATGCCTTAAAGAATACATGAAAATTTTATCCAAAAGAAAGATAATAATGAACCTCAGTGAGTAAATGTTCTCATGGATCTGAGTTTGGTCGAGCTGATTGTGTGTACTGTCCAAGCTCTGGGACAGGCACCACCACCAGTTCCCATTCAGGCTCCATCTATAGAACCTCAAAGAGATTTTATCCAGAATCGTTATCAGAAATTACTTTACCAAAATACACCAACATTCAAAGGCTCTAATGATCCTCAAGAGGCTGAGTAATGGTTGATTAGTATTGAACTTTTGTTTGAGTTATTGAAAACATCTGATAAAATCAAGGTGAAGTGTGCCACCTTCATGTTGGAAGGATCGATCAAGTGATATAGGGACATGATGGTGATTGTGAAGAAGAATTATGGATTAGAGTTGAAAGACTGTAAATTTAATTTCACTGGCTAGTTATACCCATATTTTATGTTGTTGGATAAGGCGTTTGAGTTTTTCAAAATTGAACAGGATGAAAACAATGTGATAGAATATGCAAACTATTTTGATGAGCTCATGCAGGTCTCACCTGAGATAGTATCAAATGAGAAGATGAAGAACATACATTTAGATCTAGGACTTCAACATGATATTCATTATCATGTTTTCTTGTTGAAACTACCTTCTTATGCCGAGGTACTAGATAGAGCTCTAATGGTCGAAATGGACCTAGCTGGAAAGCTAGGGATGATGGGAGTTTCTTTCTCTCTTAATGGAAGTGTGAATTACTCTAAAATAAAGGGAAAGCGTGATTATTCTCATAAAGGTTCTTGGAAGTAGGGTCATTATAGACCTCTTGTAGTTCTTAGAAGAGTCTATTTGATTTGTTATCATTGTGTCAAGACAGGGAATTATAATCAATTTTGCACTGAGGAACCCAATATTTGTTTCTCCTATAGATGCCGAGGACATTTTTAGAAGTTCTACCTTGTCTTTTATTCTCTACATAGTGGCATGGGATCATCATCACCTGTTAAAATTGTGGTGCAACCAGATGATTCACAGTAAAAGGTATTATAGCCACAGGCATTTAGAATAAATCTTATTCACATAGTATAAGATTATCTAGAGGAATTAGATACAAGTCCAGCGACTGTGAATGGTACCATCACTATAGATTCATCATTAGAGACTAAATTACTTGATACTGATGCATCTCATTAATTTATTTTAACCCTTATTATTAATCTACTAAATCTTCCTATGAACCCTTTTTATTGTGTGATGGATATTACAACACCCCTTGGAATAAAGATATAGAAGGGTCTCCAAAGTGCTTCTTGTGTTTTCTTTTTATCAAATGTTGAGCTTGCTTGGAGTTTCCTGGTTCTCTACATAAAACCTCTTAACATCATATTTAGGATGGATTGGATCACTACCAATAAATCCATGATTTACTGTTATATTTGACGAGAATCCTTTACTGCGCTTGATGGGGTGTTCCATATATTTCAAGGATAATAGGACCCAAGTTAGAGTAGAGATGGACCTTCTTATATAGATTTGGGGAAGATGATATCTGTGTTTTCTTTTGATCAAGAGTAAGAATCTTTGAGTGGTGATCTCCCTCAATTTTTCATTGATTTTACCAGTGTTTTTCTTACTAGATGCTATGGTTTACCATTGGTAAGGGGGGTATAATTTTATATTGATTTGGTACCTAGTACTCAACCAGTGTCTATTACTTCTTACTCAAATTCACCAACTGAAATGAAAGAGTTGAAGATTTAGTTGAATGATATTCTAGATAAAGAATTTATATGCCCATGTGTGTCGCCTTGGGATGTGTTGGTTCTCTTTTCTAAGAAGGTTGATGGTTCCCTTCACCTTTGTGTTGATTAATGAAAACTCAGTAGAGTCACGGTAAAGAACAAGTAATTGTTGCCATGAATTGATGATTTTTTTTGAATGGTTTAAAGGGGAGAATTGGTTCTCAAATGTTGAACTTTGATCTGGTTACCATCAATTGAGGATAAAAGAATATGGCATTCAGAAAACTACCTTTCAAAGTAGGTAAGACCATTATGAGTACCTTATCATGAAATTTTGTCTAACCAATTCTCTTCTAGTGTCCATGGATTTGATGAAAAGGATTTTCCATGAGTATCTTGATAATTTCATGGCAGTATTTGTGGATGAAATTCTTGTTTTCTCTAAGTATAAGGAGAATCATGTTAATCATCTGAGAGAAATTCTGGAATTTTTGAGAAATCAATGACTTTATGCCATGCTATCAAAATGTGATTTCTGGATTTGGGAAGTGAATTTCTTGGGACACATGGTGTCAAAACATGGTATTTCAGTTAATCATGAAAAGTTAAAAGTCGTTATGACATGGGAAAAACCATAAAATATTTTTGAGATTCAGATATTCTTGTGTTTAGATGGGTATTATCATCATTTTGCTAAAGACTTTTCAAATTTTACTTCTCTGATGACTACCCTAACTGGGAAGGGAATAAATTTTTCTTGGGATGAAAAATTTCATAATTCTTTTGTTGAGCTGAAACGCCTTTTGAATACTTCTCTAATGTTGACTCTCCCAGAGGCTAGGTAGGGATATGTGGTATTCTATGATGCATCAGTTTTAGGTTTTGGATGCATTATTATAAAGGGTGATCATGTTGTTTCTTATTACTCTCATCAGTTTAGGCCACATGAGAAGAATTGTTTGACCCATAAACTTGAACTCATAACTATGATGCACACACTTAATATTTGGTGGAATTACCTTTTCATAGAAAGTTTTTCTGTATTTCATACCACAATATCTTGTGTTATATCTTCTCTCAAAAATATTTTAATCTCTTCCAAAGGTGTTTGGTGGATTACCTGTAATCATTTTATTTTGACATTTCCTATACCCCTGGGAAAGGTAATGTCTTTTCAGATTCTTTGAGCTAGAAAACCCCGACCTGTGAAATGAAAGAATCATCTAAATAATGGAACTTGATGACTCTCTTTTCATAGCTACATATTTGAGTCTAGGAATTAAGGGATGAGGTTTCCTTGGCCAGTTTTCAATTCAAATACTCTCTTCTTGAGATGATTGTTCAAGAACAACATATTGATGATGAATTCCATATCATTAGAGACTCTATTTATTGTGGGGAGACCATTCCTAACTTAACAATCTCTATTGAGGGAATTATATGATATAAGAATAGTTTTGTTGTGCCGCTAGTAGTAAGGAAATTAGTGACGGGGGTTGTCATAATTCCCAGTGGGCAGTTCACCCAGGAACCATGAAGATACTCTATGACATGCAGTGGAAATTATGGTGTCCATGTATGAGATGGGGCATTTCTGAATTTGTATCTCATTGTTATATGTTTTAATACGTCAAGAAAAATCACCAGAAGCCTTCGGGTTTTCTACAACCACTTCCAGTCCCAACTTGGAATCGTGATGAGATATCTATGGAATTTTTATTTGGGTTTCCACATACCCATAGAAAGAACAATTTGATATGGGTTTTTATCAATCAGCTGACTAAATTGACTCAGTTTATACCCATTTAAGATATAACCAAATTTGAGGATTTGGGAAGTCTCTATGTAAAATATATCATTAATTTTCACAAATTTACATCTTCTATAGTTTATAATAGAGATCCCTGGTTTACTTCTCTCTTTTGAAGAGGCTTTTAGGAGGCACTGGGATCTCAGGTTCATTTGATCATGGAGTACCATCCGAAGTTGAATGTCTAGATAGAAAAGGCTATATAGATTCTTGAGGATATGCATCATTAATTCATCCTTGACTCTAGTGGATCTTGGGATGATCACTTGGAGCTAGTTGAGTTTTCTTATAAAAATAGTTACTAGTATTCGATTAGAATGCCTCCTTTTGAGGCCATGTATGGTCGGCCTTTCAGATCTCTATTGTGTTGGTTGGAGGTTGGTGAAAGTTACTTGGTTGGACTGAGATTGGTTTAAGATACAAGAAAAAAGATTTAGTTGATTCGTTAGAGAATAGTGATGGCACAAAGCCGATATAATTCTTATGTTGATCATCGTTGTAGACTGTTGCAATTATCAATTGGTGATCAGGTGTTCTTGAATGTTTCGCCCTTGTTGGGTCATCGACAACATGGGAAGCAAGGGAAATTTTTTCCTCTTTTTGTGGGATTTTTTGTGGTTGTTAAGAAGTTGGGAAAAGTTTCTTATCATTTATCACTTCCACCAAAGTTTCTATCAATATATAACATGTTCCATGTATCTCATATCCAAAAGTATATATCTAATCCATCTCATGTTCTGAGAAGGAGAAATCTTGAAGTCGATCTTGATTTATCTGTCACCAAATGTCTAGTCAGGATAATTGATTTTGAAACCAAGGTACTCCGTTGGAGGACGATACCTTTGGTTTGAGTGATATGGAAACACAGATCTGATAATCATGAGATGTGGGAGAGGGAGGCACTTATGAGATAATATTGGCCTCATCTTTTGACATTGAATCTTCTCAGTAGGATGTATGGGGATAGAAAGTTTCTATGGTGGGGAGGTTGTAACATCCTGTTACTATTTTTAGGTAAACCTAAACCCCCTCTATAGATTGTTATTTGTTTGGGTTTCATTTGGGGTTGTTTTGGGAGAAATTTTGAATGTTGTAAAAGTTTATGGCCCAGTGCATGGTTGTAATATGATTTTCCCAAACCATACACCATCTCAGTGGAAACCTGCACTTGGAGAAAAAGGGGCACACAGCTAGTGTTCACGGTTTATCTAACTGTGTGAACCTACCCATCTAAACATATGTATGGGATTAATTAATCATAAAATTAATTTTAAAATACCTAAAACCCTTGTTTAAGGTGCCTAATGGACCTAAATAGACTCCCTAAGATTTCTTCTTCTAGGGGATCTCCCAAGATATGATTTTGGACCCTCTATACCCTTTTAGAAGTAGATCAAATATTGGAGAACAACATTAGATCTCCACCTAGTAGGTTTTCTCCTCCCGATATCTTTCTCCTTCTCTCTCTTCTTTTCTCCCTAGGGTTTTTTAGATCTCTGTGTTTGTTGGAGGATTTAATACCCACTATTTTAGTTCTTGGATCTAGGGTGTTTCTCAGATCATAATTTTTTATGTTATTTATAGTTTTTTTCTAAGGTTTGGCATTTTGAGATCCTGTGTTTCCAAGTTAGGTGGTTTTGTCATGATGGACAATTTTTATTAACACTAAATTGCTAGATTTAAATTAAATTGTTTAATTTAAATGAAATTAATTGACATAAATGTAATTTCTTTCATTGGTTGATTAAAAACCCAATTCTATTGAATTGGGGTTTGGAAATTGAATTTTTCATGAAATTTAGAAAAAAACCCAATTCCATTGAATTGGGTTGTGATTATAGAAATTGATGGAATTTGTGGAATTTAATTTGTGGAATTAAATTGTGCAATTTAAATTGTAGAATTTAATTTGTGAAACTGAATTATGAAATTTATTTTTGGAATTTATTTCAAATTTTTATTTGATAAAAATGGATTGAAAATATTTTTATAGAACCCCGTTGGTTTCATCTTGAAAAAAAATGTTTTTTATTAAAAACTTGTTTTTTGTTTTTAAATAGAAAATTGGCATATTTGAAATTGAGAATGTGATGAATTTTATTTTGATCAATCTTAAAATAAATTTTCCATCGTTGATTTGTATTTGAGCACCTGAAATCCTTAGGTATTTAGTGAGTTATTCAGATAGCAATCTACGATTTACAACACTAACAATACGTCTGCAGCATGTCACATCCCTGATGGGATAGTGATGAGTACTCCTTGGTTAGTATTGATGGGAGAATGTGTACACATAGTGTGTGGAGTCCTATAGCCTAGAACTATCGTACCTTTAGGCGTATGAACATGTTTATCACTTGTTTGTATTTTAATCATATACCATTTTTTATTGTGAACTACTTACCATGCCTTCTGAATTTATATAAACTATTTTATATAAAACATTTATTGAGACATTTGTTTAAATTATTTTACATAATTTTAAATTTAAATCATCAATTGTTATGAAAACTCTTTGAAATTCCTTTCCTATTTATTTAAAAATTGAATGCTTTATTTGGTTAATCAATTTTTAGAATCTTTTATGGAATCCTTGGTGAGACCCTATTGCTATTTTAGATCACACCCTACCTATGCCTTTGGATGTTTTTAGAAATTCTACTTCTAGACTCAAGAAAGGGTAAGGTTTCACTCAGAGGTGGTATTAGCTATTGATCCTTGGACTTGGTGAGTTGTGTCCATTGGGACTTGGGTAGTTTTCTTGTTTTTTGGTACTTTTGGTTATACTTTTTATACCTATTTGAATTTTGGTACACTTCTCTCTATGGAGTTTATTTTATATGCATACTGACTTGATTATTTGATATCACAAATTTTGTGGTAAATTCGTTCCTAGTATCTTTTTGTATGATTCCAGGTACTAGTCTCCACCCAGTGGGAATTGGGAACACCCTTCAGGCCATGTCAAGATTGGATTGGTTATCGGGTTACCAGGGTACTTGGGTCAGTTCATAACATAGTAATTCAAGTGTACCACCCAAATCCCACCTCTAATAGGCCATGGTCTAGTGACTAGAACCAATAATACATAACATACATGGTAGGAATTAACCTATAACAACCTATAATAGATGTGCAACTCTGATACATGATAAAACCAATAATCACCATTAATATATAAATAAATAGTTATATAACAAATTCATTAATTTTAAAATGAAAATATACAATAATTCTACATGGGGAACCACCAAAGGGGAATATATATGATTATAACAATATCACCAGGTATAATTGACTCTAGGTGAGGGAAGAAACCTCCATGGTATAAGTATTCTCAGAAAAAAAAATATATAACAGAAACAGTCTTCAAAATGTACCACTAAATGCTACTATACACTAGCTCTACCAAATACACTAAATATGAAACATTTGTATAGATATAACAAATGTGGGAACAAGACCCATGCATTGCTGAGTATAAACATACCCAATAGAACACCCCAACACACAAAGTAAAGATGAAATAACCAGTCAACCTAAACCCTAGACTAAGGTAAATAGATGAAACCCAATGGTACTAAATATTATATAATTCCATGATAACCTTTAATAAGGTAATAATCATAAGATTAATTGATCACATCCTTGAAGGATAATATCTCATAAGAAACTAGAGAACCTAGAATATTGAAAGGCTCATATAGCCTGAGGTCGATAGCCCATTTGTAAGTCATATCTCAGAGGTGACCAAATATTCCGGACATGTCACAAGACCCAAAAAATATATATCACACAATGTCACAACTACCAAAATATTATTAATTCCATGCTACATTTCAATATCCATCATTTGGGACTCACACCTCACTGTGGAGTTCATGTTAGTATATGGTTGGTTATGACTCCAAATGATGAAAGACCTGAAACCTATGTCATAATAAAAACACTAACCTCTACAAGTGGAGGACACACCCCCATCATTCGAGGAAATACCAACTCTGACTAAAGTATGGGAGAATCATGCCTTTTTAGTATCAAGAGGATATCGACCATGCTTGAATGGAGGACCCAAACCCCAGATATGGAATCCATATTTCCAGATCCACTAGGGGGTACTTAACACCCCAATACATGTGGGGAACCCTCACCCAATCACAAGATTCTATATGAGGGTTAGATACCCCATTTATTCCCCAAAAATCTTTCCCACACTCCAACACCATATCCATGAAGCTAAGGTATACCATCTATAAAAAATTCATGGAAAAGAACCCCTACTGACAATGAGTTATGTACCATCATATTCTAAATAGAAAATTAATTATAATTTATATGTCAAGTATCAAATTATAACAACTAGGTGGGATGGTATTAAAAACACCATAGACTACCTAGTACATGACATATACTGCTATGTACATTAAATTTGATCCTTGAGAGGTGGTTGTTTGTGTAATTACACTAAACAATTTATGTGGGGTCTACATACATGGAATTTCAAGTAGAGTACATAGTTCGTGGGACCTAAGAGTCATCCTATAGTTTAATATTAGTGTAAATAAAATTTTATCATTGTTATACACGTTGTGTACACTAGTCCAAATGGTTTTTATGGACAAATGGTTTTCCAAGTGTATACTATGATACATGCTTGAGTCTTGGGATCTATTATACATAGTGCATAAGCTATAGCCACACCCCATGTGATATTTATAACATTTAAAAAACCCTAGTCTCCATGAAAATAAGAGAAACAATGTGTTCTTGATTAATAGACACCACATGATCTTTATAAATCTGTATAAATACTAGTGCTAAACCCAAAACCGTATATGGAATTTTAGTTATTAGAGTACATTCCATGTCGTTGATTTTACTTCTAGATTAAAATTTCATGATTATTCATTCATCATTTATACTATTTCTACTATTTCTACCTCTATATGTTCCTTATGATCTTTCCACCACATCCCTTATTCCTATCACCATTGTCTCTTTCTGGTGAAATCTAATTGATCACAATCACCTTCAGTTGTGAAAAACAATCCAAGACACCATGACCAAACCGTCATCCTCCAAGAACCCCAATTAATTCTTATACCTTATCTGATGGACCACATCACCATAACCATAATCCAAAATTATCCCCACTATCCTAGAGTTTTTTCACCTCACATGATCGATTCTAGCACATTTTCATCACCCTTTAAACCCATTATCACTATTAAACCCTCCTCTTGATGCAATCTATGTCAATACCCTAACCAATAATAGTGGGTGATTATTAATTTTCATAACTATATTTATTTTTTATCACATATCAAACATATATTCATATAATAAAAATAATAATACTTGGGAATAACTCAAGAATGAATTAATTATAAATCAATTAAAAATTCATTGGTGAAAATTGTATATGAATGAAATATAAATAAACTAAAGAATAAAAAAATAACTTGATATAATAATTCCATAATAAATAATTTGAATAATGAGTTGGGAGAATCAATAATAATTCTCTACCTTTATTGTTATATTTATCGATGTCATGAGGTTTGATCATCATGATCGGGATAATCTATGAGGAAAAATCAAAAAAAATATCAATGGATAAATCAAAGTATAGAACCAATAATAGAATAAATTAAGGATGGATAAAAGAAAAATATTGAATCCCAACATTTTTAGTGAATTAATGATGCTTAAAAATTCATTTGGAATAGATTTGTTGTTCATCATCGTTGGATCACAGATCTTCCATCATTATTTCGATTCGACATTATCACCACTGATTATTTTCTTCCATTTATCTATTATCTATAGATTATATTATGAGAGAAAATATAATATATGGATAAACCTATGAGAGGATGAAAATTATGAATTTACATCATCACTCTTAGGTTAACCATGTTTTTTAACCTAAAATGGGCTTAGTCCAGGTCTCGAAATCCAAACACATATATTATACTTCCCCAGGCTAAAAAACCCTATTACAGGAAAAAAACAATGTTAAAATTTCTATCCAATACTATTTTAATAATATACTAACATACTTACTCAAATAATAGATATTTAATTATTTCATAAATAATAAATATACCTTAAAATTATAACTAATTGGAATTCCACCAGAATTGAACCTGAGGGTAAACATCAAATCCAAAACTCAATGGAACCATAAAAAGTCACCTTGAAGACCTTAAAAACTATATCTAGGACACATGTTATTACAACATCCCCACCATATAGCTTCTTACCCCCGAGAATCCTTGAGAGACTCTCGTCAAAATACTCACTACTCTTAAGTATCTGATACATAAACTAATGGATTTATTACCACTATGAGGGAAAACATTAAAACCCATAACATCTCACCAAATAGATCCAATTATAATTCCAAAGTAATCGAACTAGGATAAGAACACCTATACACAACCCAAAGCACACCTCAAGTAACATTTTAAATTAGTCATCATGTTCTAATTTGTACTCCTAAATATAATCCAAATCTTTAAGAACTTATAAATTCTATATCAACAACCATAAAAATATTTAAATTCTAATAGTAAAGGGGAATACTAATAACTATCATTCTATAACCTCCTTACATTATCCATCACACTCCCACTTCATGACTTGTTAAACCAAAACATAGAATCAAACCACCATAAGAGATATCAATGCTTAAGGATATATTGTTATATATATGATTCTTAAAATACCATCAACTAGCCCAAATAAAAATAATATACTCCATACTATAGAATTTTACTAGGTTATTTATGCCTAACCTTCCATTGCATTTCCCATTTACCACGTAAATAAATTTTTGGGATGATTTATAAAAAAATATTTATTTCAAAACCAAATTCCAAATCATTAATAAAAAAACCACTTTTTACATTACAATGTCATTGTAAAACTATATTTTAAAAAACATTATCTAGATTTTATTTTTAAAGAAAAATAAAATTTATTTTAAAATGAATATTATAAATCCAACATGTGTTAAACTTTATTTCACTTTAAAACCAAAATATAATTACATCCCAATTCATGTTCCCATTCCACTTTTAACACCAAAATTTACATTTCTATAGTATTTAACAAATTTAAAACATGAGTAAGGTAACATAGTTTTTTTCTTATTCAAGAACCCATATCTGAAATGGAATCTTGAAAACATAAAGTTTTTCCGAAAACATAACAACATGAAAAATATTTTTAATAAAATAAAAGTTCCCTTTTCAAAATAAAATACCATTTAAAACATATTTAAATTAATCCATGATAAATTTGTAAGACATAATAATAAATAATCTTCATTTACTCTATGAAACTAATAAGATTATTATAATAACTAAAACCTAAATACATAGGTTCCCATTGGGTGTGACTAATAACCAATCATTAGTATGCTTGACTGCTTCTTTTAAAAAAAATATAGTATCATTTTTAGCCGTATATCAATACACAAGAAATTAAAAACATGTTCACTAGAAGGATATCACGTGATTATAAATTTAAATAAATCTAAAAAAATAACATTTTAATAAATAATAATACATTTTTAAAAAGAAACATTAGTTACATACTTGGAATAAAAATATAAACAACAAACATAGGTATTCTCAATGGGTAACACTAGTCAAAGAGTTCATATCATGAATGGTGAAAAAACATAAGTAGAAGCATGAAAAATTCTCACCTATAAAAGTATAAATAGAAAACATGTCAAATAAAGAAGCATGGGTATATTAACTGAAGGAAACAATTTTTGGTTCATATTATCCTAGTAAACACCAATATATATATAATAAAAATACATATGTATATATATTACTAATTTTTATGTTAATACCAACCTAAATTGTTTCCCATTATAATATAACAATCATAGTCATGCATGTGACATGGAATGACATTCTATGTGTGCTTATCGGTCTATTCCTAACATGATATATGAATTATAAAACAGAAATTGACTCTTAGTAAAGCCATATATGAACATAACAATTACTATTATATCATGCCCAATACAATAATTGAAATTATAACTCAACCTATAGTGCCTATTGAGTACCTAGATGTCCCCTGGTAACCTAAGATTCTGTTATAAAGAGGCTCATGATACAATTTTATGGGTTACTAATCATGTATTGATGGTCCTAAATATTGCCTAAAAAAATAATACCAAAACCTAGATAACCTAAAAATACCACTTTTATACTAATTTGTAGATTCTATTACATGATCATCCATATGAAACCCTTATCACTTGCGCTACTACCATAAGATCACTCCTCATTCTATAGGGGTTTTAGATTAGAATTGTGGATCCCAGTATAATAATTATGGGATTTTTTATGCACTTTATTAAAAAATTAAATCATGTAGGATATATATTGGATGTTTTTCATGACCTATCTATAATTAAGACATCCCAAAAATAGGGCAAAAAGTAAATAGGTCATAAGAAGAATGGAAAAGAGGGAGAACAACCCAGAGCGATTTTCACATGAATGAATACATAACTAGGAAACATTAAAATCATATTATAAAAATAAAACAAAAAAAATTTAAACCAAATGAGGCCTATGATAAAGTAAACACCATGAGGAAAAAATGAAATATCGAACAAGACCTCTAAGCATCTCCAATAGCTCCAACTCTAAAGTGTAAAACTACTGCACTTTCATAACAAACAATAATGATCTACTAAGGTGATACAACAACTGATGGTATTTATAAGTACCTAAAAATTAGTAGAATAGGGGATTAATTTCCACCAAGGTGTTTGTGTAGGGTGAAATCACATAATACTTAGCAGGGAACCGCCAACAGTGTCTCGACATAGTAGTGATATAACATGTGTATGCTTAAACATGTCTATATATTTAAATACATATATAAAAAATCATAATTATAAATAACCTTTTATTAAAACATAGATATAGAATATAGTGAAGAAATTTTACAATCATTATCAATTATGAATTATAATCCAATATTATGGTAGGATCTATAGATATCATACATTTTTCGAGCCTCAACATTAAAAATGAGATGAGTAGAACTTGGAAATATTTCATCCATTACTACTAAAAAAGAATAATGTATTCCATGTGAAATAACCACCCCATAATGATATAAAATCATGTGTACTCAAGTCAGGGAGATCTTGATGCCTATCTCTTTGGGAGTATGGGAAGGGGTATAATTAAGTTAGGGTCAGAAACTATCTCATTTAATCTCGTGTGTCAATGATTGGTGCACCTACTGTAATAGTTTATAATAATATTAATATAACAATTCTATAATGAATATCAATTATAAAATTAGTAAACTTGGTCATGATATCAAAACTAATTACATCAAACAACATTATTACTTGTCAAAGAAAAAATTTACTAGAGAAAGGAAAAAATTTAGGCATGCTCAAGAAACACTATCAATAACATCACTCACCATACTTTTTACAAAATGGTAAAAACATGATTATCACAACCTAGGATAGATATCCATGCTCTATATATTATAACAATGATATCATCCATAATAAATTTTATAATATTATAATAACCTATTAGTCCCAACATTAAACTATTTCTAAGTGCAAGATATGTACCTCCATAATAGTACTGAATCATGATAGAAATAAACATGGAATAAAAATAATACTATTAGTAGTAACCAAATCCAAGTGATATTTAAAATCATATAGGAATCAAACATTCTAGAAATATACCAATGTAACCACAAGGGTTTGACATAGTTTACCCCCAATGCATACTAAGGAGGTAATAATTAAGGAAGCATATATTTCATCATATTATTTTTGAACAAATGTGCATAAAAAACATGGTTCTATACTAAGGTATACATGTAGTAGGTCTAGGAATAATAGGAAAATCCATAGACTCTAACTAGAAGAATATCTTTGTTGAAGACAAACCACTTTAATTTAATAGGTTTCAGTTACCAATTTAAAACCCAACCCATACTATAAAACTTAAGCCCAACATTTGAAATGATCAGATTTTATTTATGTAACCAAGTTTTAAAAGAGTGAAAGGTTCATATAATAGAAACTATGTTATAGTACATAATTTAAGTAAAGAATTAAGAAACAAAGAGAGGGAAGTAAATTTAAGAATTATTTTCCAAAAGAAACCATCACCAAGATAATGTTTTTTCTATATACAACTTCCTTAAACCTTTATACGTACCTCAATAATTATCAAGGGTCAAGGTTAGGTATTTACTAAAACCAAAATTCATTCCATGTAAAATCACCTCTTCCCGCATCACAAACCTAGCCACCAAATTCCCTCCATAACACTCTCTTAACCATAGGTTAATGTTGGTTCTTTGGTTTATATCTTGATCATATTTTGGTGGAAAAAGTGATTATTATTATAGAATATAGGTGAGACTCATGGAAGTACAGTGGAATTATATAATTAAAAAACCAAGGAGGTTTAGACCGTGGTAAATCTTTTAACATGCAAGATGTTTTCAAGATTTTTTGAGACTAACAACACTATAAGGGTTCCATTTCAACCCAATATTAATATCAATTAAAGTTTTAGACAAATTTGGACATTTGGACTTTGTGAAACTAGTTAAAAATGGGTTAATTACTCACTTATCAAGGTAAAATCATCAGTATGGATCAAGACTCACTAGCAGTATTCAAACTACAACCATTTTATTTAAGTTAACAAAAAAATTAATAGGAAAGGTGTTCTAGTTCATAGTTCCAAATGACCCCCTTTAAAAAAAATTAGTTCTTTATACTAAAATATCATAGGTAAAAAATAAATTTATGTTTTTTAAAATATTTTATTATCATTATCAATAACATAATAAAACTGGAGGTAGGTATGTTTCATCCATAGTCCGAGAATCACTTGGTGAGTTGAGACCACCTACCAAAATTATTGGAGATATTTACCTACTAAAAACGATCACCAATAACTCCTAGAACTATTAAATCATAATTCATAACCAAAGATACAAAATTACATAACTATTATAATGGAAGATTAATTAAATTCTAAAGAAAACTAATGTGACATACTCTATAATTTCCTCAAAAAATATAATTACCCTTTACCTAACTAATATCCTAGAAACCAACCAGAAATTCCACCCTAAAATTTTAAAAACCCTAGAAAAATAATACCTAAATCGGCTTTAATTTAAAAAATGATTATTAGAGATCAATAAACTAACACAATCCTCCTTAAATCAAGAGAAGAGGAATCCATATGTGCCTAGATTAATTCCACCATGACCTACTTAAATTCATATCAAAATTCATAATCCACCATTAAAAATTATATGAAAAATAAAAATAGGGAATATAATGAAGTAAGGGAGGTTTACCTTAGATCTATGCTTGAAAATCATTCACAAGTCTTCCTTGAAGCATGAGGTAAGTGGAAGAGAATAGGGATACCAAAAAGGACCCATTGGGGGATCTCTTTATGATGGAATAAAATGAGTTCAATAGAGGAGGAGAAGGAGAGATAAAATAGAAAATGAGGGTGAAAATATGAGAACACATTCACTAAAAAAACTCTAAGGAAACCTCCCAAGTACCTAGTTAAGTATCAAATGGTACCTGGAGGCACCCCCTAGCCACCCATGCTACTTCTTAGGAAAAAGGTTACACGGTGGCCTTCTACCAAGCACCCAGTGTCGCCTACAAGTGGAAGTGCTCCAATGGTACCTTGAACCTATTAAGCCCATCTAGACCCTTAAATCCCAAAGAAATAATAGGACTTAATCTTCCAACACTTGGTACTATATTTGAATCTTCAATTGAAAAATGATCCCAAAATCAGAATAAAAAATTCAAAGAAACCCATGCCTTAACCATTTAAACTTCACCCCAAAGACCTTAAATCACAATAGTGAGGACACAAGTCATTACAACATCTCCTCCATAAAATTATCATCCCAAAGATTTCTTAATATATAATAAAAAAGTCACACTACTCTTAATTCTTCCATTCATAAACTAAGGGATTTACTAACCCTATAATTAATAACTTCCAAAAGTGGCATATTTCACCCATGTGATACAATTTTGAGTCCCAAGTCAACAAAACATGATCATATCACCTATAAATAACCCAAAAAAACACTTTCAGTAACATCTCAAATTATTTATCCCATTCAAATTCATACTCCCAAATCCAATTCCAATCAGGAATTACTACTAAATTATATATCTATAACCATTAAAATCCCTAAATAGCTAAGAGACATCCCAACATCTATTATTATATAACCTCCTCAATTTCTCTATCATTATCCCTTTGTGTGACTCATAAAACCAAACCAAGGCAATAAACCACCACAAAATATTTCAATGTTAAATGATGTACCATCATTCATATGAATCTTAAAATACCATCAACTAACTCAAATAAACCTATAACACTACCTACAATAGATTTTTATTATGATACCTCTTCTAGACCTACCAATTAATTTCCCATTTACCAAGGAAATAAATTTATCATATGGTTTATAAAAACCATTATTTATTTCAAAAACCACATTCCAAATAATTTATGAAAATTCCACTTTTCACATCATCAGGTCATTGTAAAATTCTAGTTTAAATAAAAAAATATCTAGTTTCTCTTTTTAATGGAAAAACAAATTTATATTAAAATATAAATTATAAATATGACATGTGGTAAAATCTATTTCACTTTAAAATCAAAATAGAATTACATTTTAAATCACTTTGCTATTCCACTTTGAAAACCAACTTTTTAATTTTTACAGACTTTACCCAATTTAAAACATAAGTAAGGTGAAACATTTTTTTCTTCATAAAACTAAAATTGTAATTCCATACTAAAAACATCAAGTTCTTCCCAATAATAAAAAACAACAGAATGGTTTTAAATAAATCATAGATCCATTTTCAAAATATGCAACAATTTTTTAAAAATATTTAGATTTAAAAATCCATCTACTTTTTAGAAATAATATTATAAAATTACATACCTTACTCAATGACACTAATAGGATTCTCATAGATACTCAAACAAGAATATATATATCTCCATAATTCATTACCAACAAGAAATGATTAATATATTTGAATTCTTATTTTAAAAACATTATATAAGTATTTTTAATAGCATATAAATACACATGAAATAAACAACATGATCAATAATAGGATATAAAATGATTTAAAATATAAATAAATCTAAAAAACATCATGGTACTTAATAGAAATACATTTTTAATAATTATCATCAGTTGTATTGTTGGAATATAAATATAAACAACAAATAGTGGCATACTCAATAGGTGACACTAGTCAAAGAGTATGTATCATGCTTGATGAAAAAATATAATAAGAAGCATGGAACACAATAAAAAACAAAAATATAAATATAAAACATAATGCATACTGATAAATATAAAGATAATTTCAAGTAAAAGGTTCCCTTGAGTAAATAAACTGTTAAACATCGATGACTACCTATAAAATAAAGAAGCGTGTATACCTCAATCAAAGGAACCTATTATTGGTTCATATTAACCTAGTAATCACCAATATATATATATATATAATTATAGAAAAAAACCATATATATATATATTATTGGTGTTTCAATTAATGAAAACCTCTTTTGGTTCTTATTATAGTATACTAATCATAGGTAGGTATACGACATGGAATGACATCCTATGTGTGCCTACCTGTCGATAACTAACATGATACATGTGTACATAAATAGAGATTGAATCATGGTTGAACCCTATATTTGCATCCCATGTTACATTACATTATACTAAAGATAGAAAGTGAAAGCATCACTCAAATTATAGTGTATACGAAGTACCTAAATATCCTCTGGTAACTTGATCTTCCACCATAAAGAGGTTCATGAAGCCTTTCTATGGTTTACTTCTTAAGTCTTTAAGGATTAACTTTTGTCTAAACTTCAATATTCGAGATCCCATATAACCTCTAAATACTTTACTAACACCACTTTATAAATTCCATGACTGGAACACCTACATGACACATAGATCATGTGTGCTACTACCCTAGGAGTTCTCTATGATCCCCAAGGTCTTGTGACTATATCTATATGTGAACAGCTTATAACTATCTGACATGACCCATTTGTAATTCATATATCCTAGAAATAGGATGCAAACCAAATAGGTCATAAGAAGAATTAACGAGATTTTGAACTACCTGTAACTATCTCAACATGAATTCATATATATCCAGGCAACATTAAACTCATATTATAGAAATAGGAAAGGAAAACGGTCAATACAAATGATGCCTAAGACCAAAGAAAATCTAGGAGGAACATGAAAAGTGCCGAACATGGCCTCTAACCACCTCTAATAACTCCATCTCCAAAGTGGAAACCCATATCAATTATATAAAAAGTAATAAGAATATATTTAGGTGAAATAATATCCACTATTACCTGTAGGAACCTAAAAAAACATAAAAGAGGGGTTTCATGACAAACAAGGTGTCCATACAGGGTATGAGTACATAACACTCAGTAGAACACCACTGAAGGTGTCTCAACATAGTAGTGAGATAATAGGTGAATTAATAAACTTGTATAAAAATTTATGTATATATATATATATACAATAAAATAAAATTATTAATATTCATTGTTAAAAAAAGGAATAAAAGATAGTGATGCACTTTTACAATCAGTATCAAGTATGAATGATAACCCAATATATGAGCAAGATCCATATATATTGTACCTACTTTTATTCATAACTCAATATTTGAGATTAGATGGACTATGAAATATTATAGTGGTTCCTTTTAAAATAGAATAAAGTAGTCTGGGTATAATACCCATCCCATGAGGATAAGGAATTGTGTATAGTTGATTCAGGGTGATTTTAGAGCATTTCCCATCCGGATTATGGGAAGGTGTATAATAGAGTCAGGGTAAGAACCCATATCATTCAATCCTATATATAAATGGCTATTATAATTGATTTAATAGTTTATCATAACAAACATATACCACTTATAGTATAAAAATCAATTATCAAAGTAGTAACCATGATCATAAAATCAATTCTAGTTACACAAAACAACATGATTACTTATCAAAAAACTAATGTGCTCATGAATGAAAAAACCATAGGCATGATCAAGAACAACTATATAAAAAATCCCTCATAATTATTTATAAAAAAGGTAAAAACATTATTATTACAATATAATAAATATAACCATGCTTAAGACAACATAATGATGATATAATTTGTCATGTTTTTTATAAGATGGTAATAACATCTTGGTCTCAACATGAAATGATATCCATGCTCAAGATACGTACCTCCATAATAGTACTCATAAATGAAATAAATCAAAATGGAATAAAAACGAGACTCCAATTAGTCACCTAATCTAAGTGATAGTTATAATCATATAGCATACAAGCATGATAGAGAAATACCAATAGAACCACAAGGGTTTGACATAGTTGACCCCCAAGGCATACTAAGGAGGTAACGATTAAGGAAGAATATATTTTATTATATTACTTCTTTACAAGTTTTCATGAACTAGACATGGTTCTAGAAAAAGGCATACATGATTTAGTCCTTGGGATAATAAGAGCAAGGCATAGCCTATAACTAGGAGCATGTGTTTTTGGAAGATGAATAACATACAATGAATTCATTTAAGTATTTAATTTAAAAACCAACCCATACTTTGAAATTTTAACCCAATACTTTATAAAAATAGGATTAATTTAAGAAACCGATTTTCAAAATAAGAAAGTTTAATATCATGGAAAATATGTTTTTTTAAAATATTAAAGTTAAGAAGGAATAAAGGAAGAGAGGAAACTCAATTTAGGAAGTAATTACCAAAATAAATCATAACTAAGTTAAGGTTTTTTTCTTTATTTAAAATTTCATTAAACACTTATAAATTCCACAATAGGTGTCAAGTGTTCAGGTTAGGTACTTAATAAAACCAAAATACTTTCCATGTTGAAAAAACTCTTACCACTTTACAAACCAAACCACCACATCTCCACTAAATCACTCTCTTAACCTTAGGTTAAGGGCGGTTTTTTCTCTTATAAATCATTCAAGTTTAGGTTGAAACAAGTGATTGTTATTATTGAATATAGTTGGGACTCATTGAAGTACACTTGAGTTAATTATATAACAAACTAAATAGGTTTAGACTAAGAAAATACTGTTAACATGAAAACTTCCATCAATAAGGTTTGAGACTAACAATGCTCCAAGGGTTCCATTATAACCCAAATTAATATCAAAGTAAGTTTAAAAAATTTATTGATATTTGGGATTAGTGAAATAACCTAAGCATGGGTTACTTACTCACTTATCAAAGGAAACTCATTATCATGGATCAAGACTCCCTTGGAATATTCTAAGTATAAATAGTTTATTAAAGATCAAAAAATGACCAATAGGGAATGGGTTACACTGCATAGTTCCAACCAACCCTCCTTGGAAAAAAATTAGTTATTTATAGAAAAATACCATTTATAAAACATATATTTATATTTTTGAAAATATTTAATGATATTTATTAATAATTTAACAAAATTTAAGGTGTATATATTGTAGGAATAACCCAAGAATCTCTTAGTGAGGTGAGATGACTTACCAAAATTAATGGAGAGATTTAATGACACCAAAATATCATAGGTAGCCCCTAAAACCATTAAATTAAAATTTCATAACCAAACAGACCAAAAAACATAACTAATATAATGGAAGACTAGTTAAAATATAGATAAAGCTAATAAAAATTAATTTATAATTTCCACTAAAAAATATAACAACTATTGACATAACTAATCTCTAAGATACAAACCATTAATTCTACCCTAAATATAGAGAACCCTAGAAAACATCATACCTCGATTTCCTTCAACTGAAATAATGATGAATGATAAGCAAGTAAGAAACACAAGAAACTTTGATGTAAGTGAAGAGGAAGCCCCATTACCCTAGATTAATTACACCATTTCCTAATATAATCCATTTAAAAATACCTAATACACCCTAAGAGATTTGGAGTAAAGGAAAAGAGAGGGAATATAAGGAGAGAAGCAGGGTCTAACTTAATTATAGGCATGAAAATAACCAATGAGTATTCCTTGAAGAAAGGGAGTAAGTGGAAGATAAGAGAGAGAGTTTAATGGATCCATGATAGGGCACTCATTTTTTAAAAGAAAATGAGTTTTAAGTAGGAGGATAGGTGAGGAAATAGGGATTATGGGTGAAAATTAAAAAATATGATCATTAAATAAACTCCTAGATAGACCATTAGGTATCTAATGGAACCCCAAGTTACCAAGGACGTTTTCTAGACTAATGGGTACATAGTGGCCTTCCAACGAGTACCTAGTGTCACATATAAGTGGAATCCCTTCATAGTTACACTGAACATCGAAAAATCATCTCAAGAATTAAACCCCATATAAAAAATGAATTCATCCTCAAACACCTAGAACTAGATTTGGATCCTTAAATGAAAAATGATCCTTCAATAAGAACCAAAAAATCAAAAAAAACCTACACTTTAATCCTTCAAAAATCACCCTAAAGACCTTAAATCACTATATTTAGGTCATGGATTTTTATAACCACCCCATCATATGAATTATCATCCTCAAGAAGTCCTTGGAGATTCTCACTAAAATACTCACTACTCTTAAGTTCCCAATTCATAAACTTTGGGATTTACTATCCCCAGGAGAAAAAACATCTAAAACCATCCCATGTTTCCTAAGAGATCTAATTCTAATTCCCAAGTCACTAAACCAATATCATATCAATTATACACAATAAAAAACACACCTCGAGTAATATCTCAAATTATTCATCTTGTTCTAATTATAAATCCTAAATCAAATCTAAATCATTAATAACTATTAAATTCTATATCCAAAACCATAAAAATATTTAATTTTCACAATACAAGAGACATAAAAACCACTCTCATTCTAAAACCACCTCAAATTCTCTATCACTCACCCACCATGTGACTCCTAAAAACAAAATTGGGCACTAAATCACTGTAAGAGATATCAATTCTAAAGGATATACTATCATGTATGTGTATATTAAAATATCATAAATTGGCCAAAAGATAACTATGATACTCCACACCATATAATATTACTTGTCTAACTATTCTTATACAGTAGTTCCATTTCCTTTTTACCAAGGAAATAAATTTTCTAGGATGTTTATAGAAATCCATTATTTATGTCAAAAACCATATTCTAACTCATTTATGAAAATACCACTTTTCACATTACAAATTAATTGTAAAACTCTATTTTAAATAAACATGTTATCTAAGATTTTATTTTAAATGTAAAATATAAGTATTTTAAATTACATATTATAAATATAACATGTGTTAAACTCCATTTCAATTTATAAACAAAATGGAATTACAATACAATCACATTCTAATCTAATTTTTAAAACTAACCCATAAATTTTAATGGGATTATACAAATTTTAAATAGATGTAATGTAGAATAATTTGTTTTTCATGGACCCAAATCACTATCTTGAAAACATAAAGTCCTTACCAATACTAAAAACATAATAAATTATTATAAAGAAATCATAGTTCCCTTTTAAAAATATATCACCATTTAAAAAATATTTAATAAACCACTCTCCATACTTTGTAAGAGATAATATTATAAATATTCTTACATTACTTGATAACATTAATAGGTTTCTCATAATTTCTAAAACTAGAAGACACAGGTTACCATTGTGTATTACCAATAAGCAATGACTATTATGTTTGACTAATTCTTTTCAAAACAATTTCTAGTAGCATTTTTAGAAAAATATCAATACATAGAAAAAAACATGCTCACTAGCAGGATATCACATGATGATAAATATAAAGAATTATTAAAACTAACAATATGCTCTTTAAAAAAGATATATTTCTCAAAAGTAACATCAGTTGAATACTTTCATAGAAATATAAATGGTAAATAGAGGCATTCTCAACATGTAACACCAATAAAATATTATGTGTAATTATTAGTTAAAAAATATAATAAGAAACATGATACATGATCAATAGTAAAAGTATAAATAGAAATCATGGAACATGCTCAACTATCTAAATATTTTAAGAAGTAAAAGGTATGCCTCAAAAAATATAGTATTAAACGTGGATAACTAGATCTCAAAGAAATAAGTCTGTCTATATCAACCAAAGGAACCAACTATTGGTCCATATTAACCTAGTAATAACCTATATATATATATATTGTTTTAATTAATAAAAACCTCAGTTGGTTCGCACTATAAAATAACAATCATAGGTATGAAGGTGACATCAAATGGAATCCTATGTGTCCCTACCCATAAATACCTCACATGATACATGAATAAAAAAATAAGGATTGTATCCTAGTTGAGACCTATATACACATCCCAATTTACATTCCATCATAACCATAACAACAATTGAAAGCCTCAATTAGCCTACATTTCCTACTGAGTACCTATATATCCCCTAGTAACTTTAGTTTCATCCATAAAGTGGTTCATGGTGCCTTTTTATTGGTTACTTATCATGTACAAATGATCCTAAATCAAGTATAAACATCAAAATCCTAGATCCCATATAACCTCAAAATACCACTATGATACCACTTTGTAATGTTTGTTACCCAAACACCCATACAACACTTGGATCACATGCACTACTATCACAAGAGGGATCCCTAAACCCTAGGGACGGGAAACTATCATTGTGGGTCTTGGTATAACACTTGGAGAATGATTTAACTGTATTTTTTAAAAAAGATAATTCATGGTTGATCTCTACCAAAAATCCTTCATGACCCATCTATAATTCAATCATACCAGAAATAAGATGTAACCCAAAGATATTTTAAGAAGAATGAACAAGAATTTGAACAACCCATAACTATCTCCACATGAATGTATACATAAATAATTAATATTAAACTCATGGTATAAAAGTAATCCAAAACAAAAGTCAATACAAATTGGAACTAAGACTAAGGATAGTCCAAGAGGAATATGTGAAGTACTGAACAAGACCTTAAACCACCTCCATTAGCTCCAACTTTGATGTAGGGATCCATCATGTTTCTATAAGAAATATGAACAATACTAAGGTTTTTAAAAACCATTAGTACCTGTGGGTAATAAAAAAAGAAACAATAGAAGGGTTACCTATCCACTGAGGTATGCATATAGGGTGTGAGTACATAGTACTTACTAAAGCACCACCAATAGTGTCTCAAAATATAGTTATATGATATGTGTACTCTTAAAAATGCCTAAAATTTATATAAATATACAATAAAAAACTTTATGAACAACCATTGATAAAAATGGATCTGAAATATATATTGAAATACTTTTAAAATTATTATCAATAATGAATGATAACCCCCTATATCGGGAGGATCCATACAAGTCGTACTTTCTTTGAGACTCAGTTTGGGATCTGAGAAGAGTAGGACTAGGAAATATTATAGCCATTCCTACAAGAAAATCATAAAGTAGTCCTAGTGCAATACAAATTCTATGAGGATAGGGAATTTTGTATACTTTAGTTAGGGTGATCTTATAGCCTGTCCCTTAGGGGGTATGGGAAGGGGTATAATAGAGTCAGGGTCAGAACCATCCCATTCAATATTTTGAATCAATGGTTTGTGGATCTTATTTAAATATTTATTGTTATATAAATATACCCCATCTATCATTGAAATCAATTATCAGAGTAGTAACCATGATCATGATATAAAAACAAGTTACATCAAACTACAATATTACTTATAAAAGAAACAATGTTCTCAAGATAATAAAACCCATAGGCATGATCAAGAAACACTATCGATAATATCACTCATCATTCCTTATAAAAAATGGTAAAAACATGTTTATAAAAACATAGGATAGATAACCATGATCAAAATAGCATAACAATGATATAATCCATCATTCTTTTCATAATATGGTAATATCATATTGGTAAAAACATGAAACTATAACTATAATACAGATATACACCACTATAATAGTAAAAAATCATGATAGCAATCAACATGGAATGAACACAAGACACTAATAAGTAACCTAATATAAGATATAGTTACAATCATGAAACATTCAAACATGATAGAGACATACCAATGGAACCATGATGGTTTGACATGGTCGACCCCAAGGTATACTAAGGAGGTACCCATTAAGGAAGCAAATATTTCATCATATTATGATGGGTAGGGAAAAGTTTCTCCCTAGTATGAAGGGTACAAAAAAATTTCACCCTAGTATGAAGGTTAAGGTGAATTTTTTCCCTAGTATAAAGATTAAATAGAAGTTTCACCATAGTATGAACCTACAGGATTACTTGGGAGCGTGGAACGTTAGTATTGTCCCAGTGTGAGCTGGATACATGGATCCCAAGTGTGGTCTACCCAAAATGGGGTGTTTCACCCTAGTTCTCAAGAAACATTTTTGAAGTGGTATTTATCAATGGGTTTAGTGATAAAATCTATAAATAACCCAATAATCCTTAATTTCCATTTTTTATTTAGGTTTTGACTTAAAAGTCCCCTAAAGGAGATGAGGATGATTTGGATGTGCATAAGGGATACTATCTATGTGTCTCTTGATTATTACCAGGTGCTTTCCTCTCAAAATGGGATGCATGGGGTTGTATTTATAGACTAAATTGGACTAGGTCATGACACTAGGTGGGTAACCATCTCCTATATTGCAATGACCTGAGTTTTTCCTCCTTAAATAAATACTATGTTTGATGGATTTCACTACATAAAACACAAAAACCAACAAAATATGGATTTTTGTAAGTTAGTAATAGAATTGGTTTGTGTAAATTGTGGTAATATAATTATTAAAATAAATAAATAAATACACATAAATAAATATATATATATATATATATATATTCGAACAAAATAAAGTTCACTTTAAATATCAACTCAACTAGTGCAGCTAAGAAACCAATGAAATGTCTTTTCTAAAATTTACTTCTTTTTATGAATAATATATTTTTATACATATAAATTATTAACACTAGTTTAATTAGTAATTTATAGAAAATAAGAAGAAGAATAGATAATATATGAAAAGTTGAATTCTTATAAAAAACAATATTTTTTCTATTTTTTATATTTTTAATTAAAAATAAGATTTATAAGTTTTAGTATGTAAATTTTTCAAAATTAACATAATTTTTATATTTATCATGCCCATGTTATCTTAATATTAATTTTTTAGATAATTCTAAAAAAATGATTTTTAGGTGAATATTGTAAAATACTATTTTTACTAATAACATGAATTTATGAAATTATTAGTATATAATTATGAATTAAAAATTTATGAAACCTTTTTATAATAAAAAAATATGTATTTTATAAGTAAATTTATAATTTTAAAAGTGAATTTATAATTTTAAAAGTTTTAGTTTTAATTTATTTACCCATATTTTAAATTTTAGAATTTAAGTTATATTTTTTTAAAAAAAAATTGTTTTTTATACATTATAAATTTAGTATTTTACAAGTAATTTTAATCACTTTTAAAAATTGAATAAAAAAATGGATTTTAGATTTTTAATCAATATGCCCCAATTATATAATAAGGATCATTTTATTTTTGAGATTAAGGGATAAATTACCTTGGTAAAATATCACATACATGACATATTTTAAAGTTATTTTTCATTTAATTTCCATTCATTATTTGTTTTGGGGGTTTACCAAGCTTTTATAGAGGAATGGGTGAGTTTTCCTGAATTGGGCCAAACCGTGAGCCCAATTCCATATTTAAAAATAAATTTTCTTCCTTTATAACTTATTCAGTTTTTAACATTTTTCATCCATTTAAATTCCTACTTTCCTCCCCTGACCTATTAACACCATCATGTCAATTTGTAGCCTTTAGAAATCCATAACCAAGGTGTATTTGGGTTTTTATTTAAGGGATTGGGCTTGCTCGGAATCCCATTTCCAGTTTTAAAAATGAATTTTTTTATTTAATAACTTATTCAATTTTAAGTATTTTTTGGTGATTCTAAGTCTCACCCAATCCCATTGAACCCAGTAGTGCTCCCAGTATCCTCCCAACCTATTTGGAGCTCGTATTCATCGTGATTTAGTGCATAACTTCATAGGATGTCTCAAGTCGTCCAGATTTGAGGAGGTAAGTTCTTTCCTTCATAATTCTCTCAATTCTTACTCTTTTTCCTCCCTTCCAAATCCTAATTCGACCATTCCTCCACAACTTTGAACCTAAAATACATGGAATCCCTCAAAGTTGATAAAACCTATTTTTAACCCCATTTTGAAGGGGGATTTGGTGGAGGAACTTCAAAGAGTCTCAAGTAAGTGTCACTTCTCCTTAGTTCCTCCCCTTTACATGAAGTTTCATTCAATTTCCTTGAAGTAAAAAATGACCAGGGGGTAGGGTTCCGAACATAGGGTTTAACCTTGGGGTTTATTGGTCAATTATTATGGGTTTAGGTTTGATCTAAGTCTCTATTGGTGCACCGGTGGTGCGACTTGATTTTTGCACGGTGATTCAAGGGTTTCCTTTGATTTGGTAGGTGATTCCTTTTGGTATGAAATCTTTGTAACCTAGATAATATTTTTTAAGGTATTTACATGTCTATTTCATTTTAATGTTTTTGAAAAAATTTGTTTTAGTGGCAATTATAAGGCAAATGAATTTTAAGTGCAAATTTTTGGTGAAATTTGGGGTTTTTCATATAAATCTTTTATTAGTTCATTAAGGGCTTCTGTATAAATACTTAGTTTTTTTTATTTAAATTTAATAGGTCTGAAAATACTGTTTATAATGTTTATCCCCTTTGGTTTTTGCTGCAAAAATGGTTTTTAATGGTGTTTGTAAAGAAAGTGAAGTTTTGGTGCCACTTTGGTGTGAAAATGGAGATTTTACAAAGTTATCACTTCTTGTTTAACATGGGGCAGCCCTAAAATTGATTTGTTGTTTAAATTGAAATTTATTTAGATGAACTTACTGTTTTGGTGACTTACATGTGAACATAGTGTATTAGTGGGGTTCTTAAGGGGTTTTGAGTGCAAAAAAATGCAGGATTTTGAGAAGTTGTTTCATTAAAAATCAAAGTGTTTGTTGTGTGTTTTAAGTGGTATAAAATGTGATAGATACTTTACTTGGTGTATGCGAACATTAGTGGTGTTTAAAATGAAAATGGATATTTTTTTCATGCTGAAATTTTTTGAGAACAAAGGGGGAAGCCCGGGTACCTAGGTGGGGCGGATGTGTACTAGTATGACTAGTGGACCAGATGGGTTTTGTACCTATTCCACCTAGAATTTGGATAACTAAAACTCTAACTAAACTATGTGGATGATGATTTGGGACCACTAGGATATGGTTATGTTCCCTACTAGTGGATCGTGCACAAGAACAGATCTTACTATGGTTACTTTACACCGAGGTATGAGGTACATTGGGCCCGAGACTATCTTGTGCCTAGGGGTGTTCCCAATTTTTTTTCTCATTTTATTTGTGATATTTTCCCTTGTATTGAGGTTTTTTTGGAATTAATTTATAGTATCAAAAATTTCTATTTAAATGTGTGAACATTCTGAAAATTTTAGATTGAAAACTATTTTCAATTGAAAGTTGCATTTCTTGGAATTTATCATTGGTTTTCTTTGCGTATTAAAACTAGTTGATTTTTCACATTGTATTGCATTCTCTTTGGAATCACTGGGTGGTATCCAATTGGGATTATGCTCATTCCCTAATTACACCCCATGGGTTTAAGTAGGCTTGGTTATGTTTGACTTAGGTAAAGGAAAGGATTTGGGTGGTGGTGGTTCGGGGTGTTAGTTCCCATCCTTGGTGCGAAGTTGTGGAGACGGCTTGTGGGTGATGACCCCTTGTCATGTGGAGTCCTTGGGGATGTCTTGATATTGTATTTATTTGTATTTGGGCCACTTTTATTGTCTTTAAATCAATGTATTCAGTTCTAGTTTTTTCTTAAGACTTGTTTGGCTCGAAAATTTCAGATTTATATTATGGATTGTTTTTAATGTTTTATGCTTTCATACTCAGGTAAATCATTCCCAAACCTAAATTAATGATACCCGGGCACTTTTTCCAGCCTATGGGGATAGGGAACACCCTTAAGGACTTGTCACGGGCCAGGTTTGGTGCTGGTATTGGTGGAGACCCAATTCAGTTCGTGACAAAATGGTATCAGAGGGAAGGTTAATGTTTTTGGGTTATATTGCTATTTTGGGATGAGTTGGGATAGACATGAACTAGGACTATCAGGGATTGGGGTTTTGGTTGTGATTAGGGTTCCTGGACCACACCTCTTGTGGTAGACCTTTAGTCACTAGGGGACGTTGGAATTTACGGATTGACTTCACTTCCAGGTGAGACGTGTGGGATTCAGACCACACATGGACATCAGGCAGAGGTGGAGTTGTTGTTTCTTTTATTACTAGAATGTTTTTCTATTATTTATATTTGATTTATTTGATTAAAATTTTAATAATTGTGGTATAGATTATTGTTTTGTTACTTTTTCATTTTGTAGCAACATGCCTCCCCGGAAAGCTTCCACGCACCCACGGGAGGAAGCCCGAGAGAGTTCTCCCACACCGATTGATCAGAGGCTAGTTGAGGTTGTGGTCCGGGATATCCAAGCTCTAGGTTAGGGATCAACTCATGATACTATTCCTGCTATGGAAGAATATATGGTTCCTAGAAAAGATAAAGCTTGGGATTTTATGAAAAAAAATCCTCCTACCTTCTGTGGCAGCTCAAAACCCCAGGAAGTAGAGGAATGGATTGATAAGATAGAGCATATATTTGAGTTCATGGAAACACCTAAGGATCTCAGGGTGAATTGTGACTCCTTTTTGTTGGAGGGTCCTAGCCATAAGTGGCGGGAGTCAGTGCTTCAAACTGGGAAGAATGAGCAGATGCGCTGGGGAGATTTCAAGGTCGTCTTCAATGAACAGTACTTCCCTAAGGTCTTGGATTATTCTAGGTCCAGAGAGTTCATGGACCTTATTCAGGGGAATCGATATGTGATGGATTATTCCAACTGTTTCGCTGAGTTGGTTTGGTATGCTCCATAAATCATCTCCAATGAGCAGGCGAAGGCCTAGAGGTTTGAGAAAGGATTGCGACCAGAGATATACTCCCAGGTGTTCTTGTTTAAGCTAAGGACCTATGCTGAGGTCGTTGATTGGGCATGCATGGTGGAGATTGATAGGAAAGGTATGGCTGGTTTCTCTGGTTCAATATCATTAGTGGTAATTGGAAGCTCCTCAGAGAAGAAAAGGAAGTGGTAGGATCATGTGAAGAAAGGATGTGGCAGTTCAGGCCACTCTTCTAGGCAGTTTTCGTCTGCGGCTTCTGATGTGAGATCGGTCATGTTCCACCAGTGTGGGACGCCTGGGAACATCTGACCAGCATGTACACTTCCTCCAAATCCTTGTTACCAATGTGGAGGTATGGGGAATTTGCATCACTACTGCGGTGTGTCACGTCCACTCCCGATTGGGGCAGGGTCAGTAGATTCAAGAGGTGTGCCAGCATAATCTGAGTCGTCACGGACTGGAGGATCTTGATTTGGAGGCAATAGTGGTAGGAATGGGTCATCTTCTGGGCAGATCCAGTTCAAGGCACATCCATAGACTAGCAGTCATCCTCAAGAAGAGACCAGACATCTCCATGCAGTGGATCAGGCACCAGCAGGATCAGAGGCAGGACCGTCGATAGTTTGAGGTACTGTTCTGATCGCATCTTCTATGGATGCTTATCTTTTTTATACTGTTACCTCTATTTCATTTATTTATGCCCTTTTTTGGACATTCTGAATTTTCCAACTGATTTTATGTCTTTCAAGATGGAGTTGGTGACACCGCTGGGAAAGAAGAAGGAGCAGGGCCTCAGGTGCCCCTCATGTGCACTTTTTATGTCAGGGGTTGAGATGGAGTGGGACCTCCTGGTTATGATATGAAATTGTTTGACATAATACTTGGAATGGATTGGATAGTACACTTCCAAGAACACATTTATTTCTATAGGTGGTGAGTGAGTTCCATGGCACCTGATGGGAGTCATCGGGTTTTTCGGGGAGAATGGGATCCTCAGTCGGGCCACGCAGGACCTCCACTCCTAGATTTGGGAAGTCTTTACTTTCAATTATCATCGCTCATGCTAGAGGATGATGGTATTTCCCTTGGAGGTGCACTACCATATGTAGTGAATGAGTTTAGGAAGGTATTCCCGGATGATTTCTAAGGTTTTCCCCTAGAGCGGGATGTGCAGTTTTTGATTGATCTAATGCCAGGAACACAACTGATATCTCTTCCCTCTTATTGCATGGACCCAACCAAGTTAAGGGAACTAAAGATATAGTTGGATGACTTATAATCCAAAGGATTCATTCACCTGAGCATCTCTCTTTGGGCTGCTTCTGTGTTGTTCATGAAAAAGGCTGAAGGATCCCTCTAGTTGTGCATTGACTACCAGAAGCTGAATAAGGTAACAATTAAGAACAAATATCCCTTTCCCAGAATAAATGATTTGTTTGATCAGTTGAAGGGGGGAAAAGTGGTTCTCAAAAATATTCTTGCGATTGGGCTATCACCAGCTTAGGGTGAAGGAGTCTGATATCCCCAAGACAGCCTTCTGAAGCAGTTACGACCACTTTGAGTATTTGGTCATGCCCTTCGTATTGACCAATGCTCCATCGGCCTTTATGGAACTCGTGAACAGGGTGTTCCATTAGTATCTCTATTCCTTCATTATGGTGTTTTTGGATGAAATTCTAGTATAATCTGGATCTGAGGAGGAACATGAACATCACTTGAGGATCATCTTGGGCACTTTGTGGGATCATCGCCTCTATGCAAAGTTGTCAAAGTGCACTTTCTAGATCATGGAAATGAGATTTATGGGGCATGTGATCTCTAAGAAGGGGGTTTCAGTGGGCCCTGATAAGATTAGTGCATTTATGTCATGGGAACAACTGAATAATGTGTTCGAGATCAGGAGTTTCCTTGACCTGGCTATTTATTACAGGTGATTCATTCTGGATTTCTCTCGTCTTGCTTCACCGATGACCACACTCACCCAGAAAGGGGTGAAGTTTCTATGGGGTCCAGAATGTCAGGAATCATTTGAGAAGCTGAAGAGGTGGTTGACTACTACCCCCATGCTGATTTTTTCAGAGGCTGGAAAGGGATATGTGGTTTATTGTGATGCTTCAGGTATGGATCTTGGGTGCATGCTTATACAGGATGATCACATGGTGGCGTATGGCTCTAGCCAACTCTAACCACATGAAAATAACTACCCAACTCATGGCTTGGAGATGGAAGTGTTGATGCATGATTTGATGACTTGGCATCACTACCTCTTTGGGGAGATGTTTGTGGTCTACTCTGATCACAAAATCTTGGCCTATATCTTCTCGCAGAAGGACTTAAACATGAGGCAGTGTCATTGGATCGAGTACTTTCAAGGGTTCAAATTTGACATTGTCTATACCCCAGGAAAGGGTAATGTGGTGGCCAATGCTTTGATTAGAAGAGTTCCATTGCAGGCTTTGAGGAAGTCCAGTGATGAGTGGACTTTGATGGGTCTCTTTTCTCAGATGCTTGTGGAGACCAGGGAACACAATGAAGGGACATTCTTGGCAAGCATCCAATTCACTCCTTCTATGTTGGAGTTTATTCAGCGGTAACAGCCCAATGATGATCTTTGTTAGTGGTCGAATCTATTTCTTCATGGTGGGGATACATCCTATGATTGGTCATCATCTCCCGAGGGAATATTGTGCTTCAAGGGCCGTTTAGTAGTGTTGTTATCTCTAAGGAAGGTGGTGATAGAGGAAAGCCACCAGTATTAGTGGGATATCCATCTAGGTTCCACCTAGATGTATTATTATGTCCATTGGTAGTTCTGGTGGCCTCGTATGAGACGAGACATAACAGACATTGTGTCGACATGGTACACATGCCAGCAGGTGAAAGCAGAGCATCAAAGGCCCTCTGGTTTTCTCTAGCCATTACCCATTCCTACCTAGAAGTGGGACGATGTCACCATGGACTTAATTGTTAGATTACCTCTTAAACCTCAGGGTAAGAATGCCATTTGGGTGGTGATTTATCATCTGACCAAATCAGACCACTTCATTCCAATCAGAGATATAGCTAAAGTGGATTAGTTGGGCCGTTTGTATCTTCAGGAGGTGGTGAGACTCCATGGCATGCCATCAATAGTTGACTCAGATAGAGACCCATATTTCACTTCTCATTTATGGTAAGTCATTTATAAGGCCTTGGGGTCTCAGATTAAGATGGGCATGGAATACCATCCTCAGACGAATAGTCAGACAGAGCGGGTGAATTAGATTTTGGAGGACATGCTCCGTGCATGTGTCCTAGACTTTGGAGGTTCCTGGGATATCCATTTGGGGCTGGTCAAGTTTACTTATAATAACAGTTATCAATCCTTGATTCTAATGGATCCTTTTGAGGCGCTCTATGGTCGGCCTTGTCGGTCCCCCCTATGTTGGACTGAGGTAGGTGAGACCTCACTGCTGGGGCCGAGTATGGTGCAGGAGACGTTTGAGAAGGTCAAGTTGATCAGGAAGCATTTATTGATAGCTCAGAGTCTCCATAAATCATATTCTGACCGGAGGCGTCAATATGTAGAGTTTTCTATGGGTGATAGGGTATTCTTGAAAGCGGCCCCTTGTGTGGGTCATCGTTGATTGGGGAAGCAAGGGAAGCTGATGTCGTGATATATCAGCCCTTTTGAGATCACCGAACATATTGGAAAGGTGGAATATAGGGGTGCCTTACCTCCTTAGTTGAAATCCATCCATGACGTCTTTCATGTCTCCCACTTGAAGAAATAAAACCTGGATATATCCCATGTGCTGAGTTGAGAAGAACTAGAGATAGAGCCTGACTTGTCAGTTTTTGAGCGGCCAGTGAAAATAGTGGACTCCCAAGAGAAGGTGATTAGAGGAAAGTCTATTTCGATGGTCTAGGTTCATTGGAAACATGTTAATGATACACATGATACATGGATAAGAAGTCATGGGTTGAGGAAGAGTATCCACTCCTGTTTTCTAATCAAGCTTCAGGTTGACTTTCTGGGACGGAAAGTTTTCATGGTGGGGAGAATGCTCACATAAATGAAATATTTTAAAGTTATTTTTCATTTAATTTCCATTCATGCTTTTTTTTGGGGTTTCCCAAGCTTTTATGGAGGAATGGGTGAGTTTTCATGAATTGGGCCAAACCGTGAGCCCAATTCTAGATTTAAAAATAAATTGTGTTTCTTTTATAACTCATTCATTTTTCAACATTTTTCATCCATTAAAATTCCTAATTGGCATCTCCTGAACTATTAACACCACCATGTCAATTTGGATCCTTTATAAATCCATAACAAATGTGTATTTGGGTTTTTATTTAAGGTATTGGGCCTTCCCAGAAGCCCATTTCCAGTTTTAAAAATGAATTTTGTTTATTTTATAAATTGTTCAATTTTAACTATTTTTCGGTGATTCTAAGTCTGACCCAAGAACATTGAACCTAGTCGCGCGTCTAGTATCCTCCCACCCTCTTTGGAGCTCGTATTCATCACAATTTAGTGAAGAACTGCATAGGATGTCTCAAATCGTCCAGATTTGAGGAGGTAAGTTCTTTCCTTCATAACTCTCTCAATTCTTACTATTTTTCCTCCATTCCAGATCCTAATTTGACCATTACTCCTCCTCTTAGAACCTAAAATCCATGTCAGTACTCCAATTTGTTAAAACCTATTTGGAACCCCATTTTGAAGGGGGATTCGGTGGATAAACTTCAAAGAATCTCAAGTAAGTGTCTCCTCTCTTTAGTTCCTCCCCTTTACATGAAGTTTTTTTCAATTTACTTGAAGTCCAAAATGACCAAAGGGAATGGTTTCAAACCTAGGCTTTAAACTTAGGGTTTCTTGGTTAATTATTGTGGTTTTAGGTTCGATATAAGTCCCTCTTGGTGCAGCGATGGTGCAACTTGATTTTCCCACGGTGATTCAAGGGTTTCCTTTGATTTGGTAGGTGATTACTTTTGGTGTGAGATATTTGTGACCTAGATTCTATTTTTATGGTATTTTAATGTCTATTGAATTTTAATGTTTCTGCAAAAATTGGTTTTAATGGCAATTATAAAGCAAATTAATTTTAAGTGCCAATTTTTGGTGAAATTGGGGGTTTTTCATATAAATCTTTTATTGGTTCACTAATGGATTCCCTATAAATACTTAGTTGTTTTTATTGAACTGTAGTAGGGCTGAAAATACTGTTTATAATGTTTATACCCTATTTTTTTGCTTCAAAAATGGGTTTTAATGGTGTTTGTAAAGAAAGTGAAGTTTTGGTGCCACTTTTGTGTGAAAATGGAGATTTTACAAAGTTATCACTTCTTGTTTAACATGGGGCTTCCCTAAAATTGATTTTTTTATTTTCATTGAAATTTATTGGGATGAATTTAATGTTTTAGTAACTTACAAGTGTTCACATATTGTATAAGTGGGGTTCTTAAGGTGGTTTGAGTGCAAAATAATGCGGGATTTTGAGAAATTGTTTCATTAAAAATCAAAGTGTTTGTTGTGTGTTTTAAGTGGTATAAAATGCGATAGATACTGTACTTGTTGTATGTTAACATTAGTGATGTTTTAAATTAAAATTGATATGTGTTGCATGCTGAGATTTTTTGAGCATAAAGGGGGAATCCCGGGTACCTAGGTGGGGCTGATGTGTACTAGTACGACCTGTGGACCGGATGGGTTTTGTCCCTGTTCCAACTAGAATTTGGATAAAAAAACTATAAATAAACTATGTGTATGATTATTTGGGACCACTAGGTTATTTTTATGTTCCCTACTAGTGGCTCGTGCACGATAATGGATTTTACTATGGTTACTTTACACAGAGGTATAAGGTACATGGGGCCCGAGACTATCTAGTGTCTAGGGGTGTTCTCGATTTTGTTTCTCATTGTATTTGTGTTATTTTCCATTGTATTGGTTTGTTTTCATAATTAATTTACAGTATAAAACATTTCTATTTAAATTTGTTAACGTTCTGAAAATTTTAGCTTGAAAACTGTTTTCAATTGAAAGTTGCATTTCTTGGAATTTATCACTGCTTTTCTTTGTGTATTAAAACTGCTTGCTTTTTCACATTGTATTGAATGATATTTGGAATCACTATGTGGTATCATATTGGTATTAGTATCATACCCTAATAACACCCCTTGGGTGTAAGTATACTTGGTTATGTTTGACTCATGTAAAGGAAAGGCTTTGGGTGGTGGCGGTTCGGAGTGTTAGTTCCCATCCTTTGTGCAGAGTTGTGCAGACGGATTGTGGGTGATGACCCCTTGAAGTGTGGAGTACATGGGGATGTATTTCTGCTATATTTATTTGTATTTGGACCACTTTTATTTTCTTTAAACCAATGTACTCAGTTTTAGTTTTTTCTTAAAACTTGTTTGGCTCGAAAATTTCAGATTTATATTATAGATTGTTTTTAATATTTTATGCTTTCATACTCGGGTAAATCATTCCAAAACCTAAATTAATAATACCCGGGCACTTGTGACAGCCCGTGGGGATAGGTAACACCCTTCGGGCCTTGTCATGGTCTAGGTTTGGTGCCGGTATTGGTGGCTACCAGATTCGGTTCGTGACATAAAAACTAGTTACTGTGGTGAGAACTAAAATTGTAAAAGTGAGTAGCCTTAGAGATAATGGGACTAAAATATTTAAAAAATGTTTATATTTTAATTTTTTAGGTGTTTATATACCTTATCTCCTATTAGATCCATTATTTATCAATTTTTTAGCCACTTTCCTTGATATTATCTTCCCATTATTGAAAATTTTTGGTATTTACAAAAAATGCTTCTCATTTTCACTTATAAAAGGGGAACTCCTATTTTCACTTACCATCAGACCAAAAACTATTAATTTTGACCAAAAATATACCTAAAATTATCTTACACACTCCTATACACATTAATTAGGTTTCTTTCCTCTCAAAAGACCATCCCTAAATAGTTTAATCTCTTTCACAAAAGAGATAATCCAAGTAAGGTATAAGTTCTTAAACCTATCTTTCTTTTTCTATTTTAATGTTCTCATTTCTTATTAATAAAATTTCAATTCAACATAATAAAATAATAACATCATATTAATTCTTATACTAGTATTTTATTATAATTATGGTACAATAATTAACCACCCACACTTTTTCTATTAAGAAAAATGAAAACATGAATTGTGCATTGTGCAGAATACCACCTCCATGAATAAAAAAGTTCATTTTATTTAAATTCTTTACATGTATGATTTTAGTTTATATTTTATAAGTATAAATGATATATATAAGTAATATATATCATAAATATGGTTATTTTTTGGATAATACAAAAAGTAATGATGATTATGCGGTAATCCATCGGTATCGATAAATAACTCGAAACTAGTTCTTCAACATTTTTATTTTCATAAAACATGACTAAAACTCCAAATTAATAAAAAGATAAAATTATAAGTATTTATAAATAATCAATTATAGAACCTTTAATTATTTTTAAATGATTATATTTGTTAGAAAATGGAATATCAACCCTGCTTTTATGAACCTAGTTCAAAATGGTCAAGATTATGAACACCTGATGTTGAAAAGAGATCACAAAAATATTATAAATGAAGAGAATTTTCATTAATTAAGAGTATAAATATAAATATATAATAATAAATTAATTAAATAGCTAATTAATTTCTTTATCTTTACGATACAAGAGGTGAAATCATTTTTTGGGATTTAAGGGTAAAGGTAAGACTTGCAAACTCAAACACTTTTCTTTGAGTTTTACAATTTATTATTGAATTATGATCATAGGTATTTAGTTTTGAATGATGTAATATTTTAATTTATTGGGAATAAAGAATTTTTAATTCCAATCCACATTCATGAATTTCTTTCTTTTCACTTTTTTTAAGAAAATATAGGCTTTTTGAAAAGAGAATCATAACTTTGAAATTTAAATCAATGAGTTAAAGATGTTTTCAAGAAATAACTTTTGTCATTTGGTTTTTGTTTTACTCTATATATTAAAAAAATTACATATCCAATGAAGTGAAATTTCATGTTTATCCCTCCATTATTCTATTAATAAGTGGTTATTTTTAGGTGATCATATTTTTTATTTCAATCGATTTACTTCAGGGTGTTATTTAATGTTATGAAACTCATTTTTTTTTGGGTTCTTTAGGAAAATTTAATGATTTAAATTTGTATGTTTCATAAAAATAATTTTATTTCCATGTTTTATTTATGAAAAGTTAGTGAATTCCATTTGGATGTTTAAGAAACCCATTCTTTTTCCATGGGTTCATTAAGATGTGTTTATGATTGATTTTAAGTGGAAAATATATGTATGTATGATGATGGGTGGGGTCCTATATCACCCTATAATTCATTGGTTTAATTTTATATGTCATGAGATAGTCAGGTGTGGGTATAATGAGTTTGTTCACACAGGTTTTGGAATGATAGGTTTTCTCACATTTTTAAGTGTGGACATAATGTGTTTATTCACATAAGCATGGGAATAATGAGTTTTCTCACACAAATTTTCTTATGATTATGGTTATTACATATTTCAAAGTTATTCAAAATGTTTTGAAAAAAAATTAAGATGCATTTCATTCCCATAAAATGCTATGTTTTTATGATCATTCTTTACTTTTAAAGTATTTCACACTTTTATGTCATTCTCACATGTTATATGACTATTGAGATTTTTTTTGAGCTAATCCATATATTTTATGCTTCTTTAATGATCTATTTTAGATATTATGTTACTATAACATGTTTTATGATTATCATCTAAGGTATTTTGATCATTTATTATGATATTTATGTCTTACTCGTGTTTTCCTTCAAGTTATGATATGTTTTTACCCTACCAAGTGTCTGAGATTACAACTTTCTGATGTTTCCAATCCCTAGTTTATGAATATTATTATATAATGTGATATATCTAGAAAAGGATCTAGAGGAGCATGATTATTGAGAAAATTTCAAAATTTTAATAAAATAAAATGTTTATGTATCTAATTTACAAAACACTAAACCTTTCAGTCCTTTGATTATGATATTGTTGTGAGATTCATTATTTAAATCATGAGATTATTATACTATTTATATTAAGTATCACATCTTAGCCTAATTAACTCTATGGATAGTAACTAAATCAGTTGGAAACAAGGCATCAAACATGCCTCCCCATACACCAGAGGTTTTTTATTAACTATGAGGGCCCAGTGTGTGTATGTGGGGGGGAATATATCCACATAGAAGAGTAAGAAACTATAATAAATAACCAAATATAATCCATATAAGAAAATAAATTGAGTGTATAAGAAATAAATATAACAACGAATAAATAATAAATTAAATTTAGTAAGATCCCAAACAACAATGTCATACATACAACACTAATCGTCCCCTGGAACGATGACATATATAGGAGCAAATAAAATAAAATAAAAAGTAAAAGGCTATATTAATAACTCCATGATAAACCATATACCCTATCTACACTTGAATATCCAACCCATCCTACTCAATCAATCCTAGGCCTCAGACCATCCTGTCACTATAACCAAGTGAGTGATTGCTTGGGTACACTAGTGTAATGGTGGCCCGAGCAGGGTGTGAATACAAAACTTAGTACGAAACCACCAACACAGTCTCATACATATCCAGTAAATATAGTGTATTTATATGTGAGATACTAATCATGATAAAAATAATAATAGTGACTAACTATTTAAAATGAAATAAAACCACAAAATTCATATCAAAGACTGCTACTATAAGTGCATGCCCATGAAATGTAATCCAAAGTTGATCCTTGGGTTCATGATCCTGATTGGATAAAAATCTTGAAAAATGACATTTATCTAGATTTAATTCCACTCAATCCATATATAATCAATTTGATCCCTATTTATGTGCTCCTGATCAACCATACCCACTTCAGCTAGCATTAGAATGTCTCTAAGTAAGATACGTCACCATATAGGGATACATGTCCCAACCCTAGTATCACCCGTACTAACCTCTTATAAGTATAATGAAGGATTACAGGTATCAATTGGATATCTTGTAAATATGTAATTGATTTTATTTTTATGATTCCTTCTCATACCACTCAAGATTCATGTAATCCATTCCTATATCTGATTCCTAGGTCTCGGTTCGTATGAAGTCACAACATGGGGGCTTGGATGACCCTGAGGGGTGTTACCATTAGGATATTTGTAAGTAATACTCTCATAAACCGAAATGATAAATCATGATCAATTCAAAAATGGATCAATATCCCATTCCCAAAAAAGTTTGGGCAATGCAGTAACGGTGTATCCACCCAATTATGAGAAATATCTTAGGAATCGCTCAAGGAGATCATCATAAATCTCAAAGAATATCTCAAATCCAAATCTCGGGGGAAAATGTGCCTACCTGGAAATATCATATTTGTACCCTAAGTAAGGAATGATCCTAGTAACACTAGGAATCCTAATAATTATCACACAATCAATAAGGATCATATGTCAGATCCCAAGAAGTACCTCTAGGAATCCTTATCATACATCGCATCATGTTAGGCTCATCGGATAGGAAGTACGTATGGAAATCATAGTTTAATCAAGAGTAACTATGTGAAATTATAAATAAATAGTGATGTTTTATGAACACCTAAATCCATCACTATTTCCAAATACCCTTGGAATTACATTTCAAGTATGGGTTCTAGTTTCCACAGGTTACCATATCTACCCAAATCCATAACACACTCAATCAAGGTTATTTGACCACCAAGACACCCATCGGGGTCCCCTAGGTCATTAATCTAGAGATGTATCCCTGGTGGGATCCTAGAGGTCCACACATGAGTAAAGGAATCCTTATCGGGATCCTGTAAGTCAATCCATGGTCTCAGATCATCACCTGATGCACCATGGAATCATGTCCCCTAGCATCGTAAAAAGGGGTAGTATAACCTTACTGTCTACATGAGGTATCTAAATATTGGAAACCACTAGGAGATGGTTCATGACACAATTTTGATATTAAGGTCTCTCTCTAGGTTGGTCTACAAACCCAACCCCATCTTGGTCTACCTAAGGATTTTCCACCTAGGCCTTCCCAAAAGATGACATGTCTTACTAAGTGCGACCTCACCTCCTAAGAGTTCCATAGGCTACTTTATATCTCAAGGGACTAAGTCTCAGCCACTAAGGGACATGGAATTAGACTAACACCTAGGGGTTTTTAGCGACCTCTATAATTCATCCATTATAATTTTCAGTTTTAATAAGTTAAATATCCACTAATGTAAATTAAATAGGTGGCATCACCCTTAGGGGATTCCTAAGAATACAAATACTACCATAAAACGCATAGATACATAGGGAATGTATGATAGAATACTTAAATTTATGTTGGGGTGTCTAGACTTGACCCAACCCAAGATACCTGACATGACCCACCACAAGACGTCTCCTAGCTCGCGTTTTCCTCCCATAACCTTCCCTTTAAAGTGATCCAGAGAAAACACTACTCACATGACTTTTATCCACTCTCACTCACATTCTCCTCCTTACTTCCTCCCTCTCCCTCCCCTATCACACCATGCTTCATCCACCTACTCAGATAGCCTCCCTCCTCACTCACCTCCTTCATCTACCTCCCCTCGTGAATGGTTAGGATAATCTCTAATTTCCCAATTCACCTCCTCCTACTTGTGTCATGTGTGTGTTGGTGTTTATATACGTAGCTCTTTATGGTGACTCATTTTATTCTTCTTATATTCCCCCTTCACTAATGTTATATTGATTTCCCCTATATATCATGCGTTCATTACTCAAAACCTAGTGCTTCTACTAGGGGTGTATCGTAGTGAGAGACTCGTTAGTGGGTGTGAGTGTTTTGTAGATATCCCAAATAGCCATTCATGGAAGGTGGTACAACAAGTGAATCTACTACTCCAACTGATGGATGAGCTTGAATTCATATGGGGTATACTCAAACTACCCACTAAATTATAGAAATAGGATGGGGTAGTGGTAGAAAACTGGTAGAATAAATATAGGGTAAGTGATATCCTAAAAAGGAAACAATTCCTAAAGCACCTTATAGAGTTTCTGAATCATGGGATCATTTTTATAAGAAAAATTATGGAGGAGTTTTATGTAATTATTGGGGTAAATATTATGATTTCATGTTTGTAAAACATGGAAATACTAATTTTAATAGGCATTTGACAAGATACAACAAAAATCCTAACAAAAATATTGAGAAAATTCAAAGCACTATTGGTCTTAGAAATAAGTGTGAAGATTAGGATAATGGGATAGTTAAAATTTTAATAGATCATTTTAACCAAGAAGAGTGCATAATATCTCTTTATAAAATGATAATCATTGATGAGGTATCATTTAAATATGTTGATAATCAAATATTTCGGGAATTTATTGAATTTGTTCAACCTTAATTTCAAGTTCCATCTAGACAAACAATTGATATAGATTGTTTGAAATTATATTTGACTAAGAAAGTATAATTGATGTCTATTTTTTACATTTTCTCTCATATGGTGTGTCTTACTAACAACACATGTAATTTAATTCAGAATCTAAATTATATGTTTGTGACTACACATTTTATTGTTGATAATTGAATCTTGAATAAGAAATTAATCAGGTTTTGTATTTTTGAAACTCATAAAGGGAAAAAATTGGCTGAGTATTAAAATAGATAGTGAAATAATGGGGAATTTAATCGGTATTGTTACTATGGACAATGATAAATCTAATAATACAATGACCAATTATTTTATGAGGAGGGTTAATGATTGGAATGGTTCTATTCTTAAAGGATATTATATGAATATGAGATGTTGTGCACACATTTTAAACCTTATTTTTAGTGATGGGTTAAAGTAAATATCAGCATCAATTGATAAAATCAGAGTTTCATACAAGTTTTTGAGAATTTCACCTTATATATTGGCTCATTTCAACAGAATTTCTGAGGAGTTAAAAATTTCTATTAAATAGTCTATAATTCTTGATGTTCCTATTAGGTGGAATTCTTGTAACTTTATGTTGGATGCTACAGAAAAGTATGAGAAAGTATTTATTCTCTTTGAGGAGGATTCAAGTTTTAGTAGTTCTATTATTAGTGAAGGTGTGCCTCCTAAAGAATATGATTGGAAGAATACTCATGCATTTTCCAAGTTTTTAAAAATATTTTATGATAGAATTATTGAATTTCCAAATTCTATGTATGTGGTATATCCTACTTTATTTTATAATCATTGTGATGTATATAGAAAAATCTAGAAATGGTTGAAAAGTAATGATATTTTTTTTTTAGTGAAATGGATATTACAATGAAGGTGAAACTAGAAATTTTTTGGAGAATTAGTTCCAATTATAATTCTCTATTACATGTGACAGTTGTTCTTGATCCCCAATATAAATTAGATTATGTTTAGGATATTTTTCAAAATTATGTTTGATGATGAAGAGAATAATGAATTGATCAGTAAATTAATATTGGTTAAGAATATTATCTTAAAGTTTTAAAAATACATATATCTCATCCATATAGATCAATATGAGTCAAGTTCTCATTAAGATTTAAATATTCATGATGATATTATTTTTAGTGAGAACTATGAGAAATGGAAAAATGCATATAAGTCAAAGATAAGAAAAATGAAACTGAAACAACAAATGAACGAATGAAAAATATATATAAAGGTTGATTATTGGGAGGATGGTCTCAAAGGATTTGATATTTTAAGATTGTGGAAAGTAAATACAATAAAGTATCATGTTATCTCATTCATTTCCAGATATATTCTAGTTATTCCATTATCTACAGTCTCTTCAGAGTCAAAATTTAGTACATAAGGATGAATCTTTGATCCATTTATTAGTTTTTTAAATCCCAATACCATTGAGTCATTAATTGTTTCCCAAAATGTGTTTATAAAATCTAAACCAATTGAGATTCAAAAAAAAACTTGATGAAGATGAATTGATTGAATAGGTACCATTAAAAATATTATGATTTTTTATCACTTGACATTTATCAATTATAAACCTTTGTATGAAAAATAAAAATATTGGATTGTTATTATATTTTTTTAAGATATTCCATCAACCAAGACTTGTGATCAAAGTTTCATTGTCTAAAATAGAATCAAGGATCAATTTTCATGAAGGTATAAATTTGTGATTGTTTTATAAATTCTTTATAAAATAAATTTCTTTATTATTTGTCCATAAAAACATTTCTTTATTTTTTTTTGAATCAAAGTGTTAATTTCACTAAAATGTTCTCATTTCTTAAACATAGTGAAAGTGTTGTAGCCAAAAATTACATGCCAAAGTAAATATTTCCACTTTATTTTTCCTTATTGGACTTTCACAACTTAAAATTATAGGCAAAAAGTCCATAAAAAGGTAATTACTTACCATATTTGTTTGTTTACAACCAAATTACATATCAAATAATTTATAGAATACTTGAAACATGTCAATATATGACCCAAATAGCCATAAAATCAGGAAATCTCCAATATGAAAATATTATTCATTTTTTCTAAAGTTTAGTTACAAAGCCCCCTAATTTTTGAAATACTCTCATTGAATTTTTTTAATTGATTTATTTATCCTTTTACTCTCATTTCCCAATGATTAATTATATAATTTACACTGTACATCATTTTTTCAAGCTTTCTCCATCATCACCAAGAAAATTCATTCCCATTAAAATGATCCTTATTCTTATTATAAATTCTTCAAGTTTCTTTGAGTATTTATTAATTTTTTTAACCATCACACTTTTTTATGAATCCAAGCATCATATTTTCTTACTTGGTTAACTTTTAAATTTCCTTAGTAATGTAACCACTTAATATTTAATATATTTAATCATCTTTACCATTTCATTAGTTCAAACATTTACCCATACATTCATCTTATCTTATGTTTGTATTTGATTTAAATTAGACACTTCATATAGATGTTCTTGAGAAAATAAATTAATTTTAGCTCCCTTTAGGTTTCATGGTTGGTGTATATATCACTGTATATTTTTTGGGAGCTCACAATAGGTGTTTCTAGGTGTTTTAGAAAAAGTTCCAAGTCATGGAATGGTAATAGGGTTGGATTTGTTTAATAAGACCATTCACTTATCCATTAGTGGGAGGAATGACTGTATAAACCCATTATTATAGATCACTAAAGTGCTTATTATTGTCTTAATTTTCATGTTTACATAAGTTCTCTTCACCTCTCAAAGGTGTATGGGATAGTTGTACTACTTCTTCAAGACTAGTTGTATAAACCCTTAATGCATGAATTGAAAATTCCAATTTATTCAAGAAATTTTTGCATCACTTAAACACTATTAATACATTAATGGTGTGTCAAATTTATTTCTCAAATCTAGGTAGAATGATTCCTAAAAATATTAGTTTTTTACACATTATTAAGGTCCTAAAAAATTACCCCAAGTTGTGTTGCATCTTTCTCAATGAATAAAGTCCCATTTTGAAATGATTTTACTTCATTATTATTATACCTTGTGTTTTTTATTTCTTTTATTAATTCATATTGATTCTATGTTATGGGAATATAGGTTGATTATTATTTTTTGTCAAAAATATCTTGGATTGTAATATGTTTGATGATCAATGTTCTTTACTAGTCCAAAATGATATTTGGAACCCAACCATGACCCGATTCTAGGTCTCGTGGATTTTTTTGAGACAACAGGGCACCATATAGTTAGCTATTTTATTTTTATAATTACTAATGGCAACTTTTATAAGGATATTTATATTTTATTACTCTTTTTGGAAGTTTATTAGAGCACATATCACTAACTTATGAATATTTTTTTAAATAAGGACTATTTGTGTTGTCATGTATCTCTATTATACTATTTGTAACTATTAAAATCTACTTTTAAGAGCTTCTTAGGGTCCATTGATAAGTTTTTTGAGTAAGGGTTTTTTATTTTGTTTCAGAAAAATCTATTTGAATTAGTGATTTGGTGAAAGTTCTTCTAAATTTCTTAGTGGAGATGTGACTTTTTATCACTCATATAAGAGTCTTTCTTCAAGAATTTAAGTGACTAGTGGTTATTGTTTTTTCTAATTGTAATTTATATATTAGATTTCAAATGTATGAGGTGTTAAATCCCACCAATGGTATCCTATCTCTATCCTTCAATGTGGCATGTAGATTCGTAATTCATCAATAAACAGATTAATGCTACCTAGCCTGACCTAAACTACAATATTTCAGGTCAGTTCAGGTCATTTGGTCATGCATCATGGAACCTGACCCCCCACAGATCAGGTTTTTTACTTATGAAGCATGTGACCTGACCTGACCCAACATTTTCTATTTTGGTTGGGTCAGGTCTAAAACCACCTTTTACTTAAACCAATCCAACCCACAAATACCCCTAACTTTAGGAAGATTTACATTTAATATTTTCAAGGTTTGATAGTAGTTTCCAAGTCCTTTAAAAGCTCATATGAGACATATGAAGTCCTATATAAAAAACAAAACCATCAAAAATTAATTAATTGTAATTAAACTGTAATTAATTAATTAAACTTAACAAGTTATAAAAAATTAAACAATTTTATTTAAAAATAAATAATTCCCAAAGCCTCACTATAAAATTAAATTTCATTGGATCCATGGCCTCATACTTACCAATAACTCATAACATATTCTCTTAAACCGGGCCAAATCCCTAAACAACAACATCAAAATAACCACCATAAAAAATTAATTTTAAGCATTAAATATTTATAAATTCACCATGATGACATACCTATATGAAATGGAACGTGGTGAAGATAAAATGAAACCATGAGTCACCATGTTCCCTAAAAATGAAAAAAAACCTATCACCTGTATCTGATTTCACCATACTCTAGTGGAATCCGGACCAAAATCCAAAACCAATGAAACCGAAGTTAAAGGAGGAAGTAGAAACATACATAGGAGGAAAAAAGAGATGAAGACTTACCTCAAGTCTTCCAATTCATTTGATAACATCTGATTCCAACCAAGAAAAAGGGAGAACTTATATATAGTAAGGGATAAGAATTAGGGAACATGAAAAAGAGGCTATTGAGTGAAATGATGAAGAAAATGGGGTAAAACCCTTTAAGGTTTGAAGGGTAAAAATGGTAATTTTACCCTTTTTAATGAGATGTAAGATTTTTCCATGAGGTTTATAAACCATTCACCAATAGTGTTCCTTATTTGTATTAGGAAAACAAACCTCACATGGTTAGATGCACTGTTTAATAGACCATTCACCAACTATACAGTTGGAATCATCTCAAACCCTCTATATCGCATGGTTGCAACACAATGTTTAACAGACCGTGAACCAACCATGCGACATTTCTATAGTAAATTTTATACCCCCACATGGTCTCCACTAATATACTACACTGTTCCTAAAACCATGTGCCTATACAAATTGGGCCACATGGATGAGCCGCATGATTTTCACTTACTATGTGCCCTAATTTTCACTTATGAAAAACTTAATAATTAGGATTTGAACCTGCGAGACACTCTTGAAACATCCAATCCATTTTCTATGCCTTATTTTACACTAAAAAACAAAACTTTGAGTCATTACAACCTTCATAATTCTATTTTGAATCACTGAACACGATTTGACCCATCCGGTAAATAGAAAATTCAAATTCTTCCGGAAATTTCCAACTCAAAAAACAAGGGATATTATAACCTCCCAAACTTTAAACTTCTCATCCCAGATAATCCTTAGTGGTTATAAAAATGGATAACCCAACCTAATCTAATTGTAAATTCCCACTCAAACAGCCAAGTTGTATTCTAAGTTCCCAATGGGACTCTATGTACAACTTTTAAACATATGGTGATTAAACCAAAAAAACCAAAGACAGGACTCATAACCAATATCGAAACATCAATATGATACTTACTTGAGATCTTATAACTGATACATGACCATTTCATCGCCTTAGTCATAAATCGGTGTATGGCGCTCCCCACCATAGGTTCTTTCTTTCAATGACCAATTATGAGCTTTAAAACTTCCATAATCATAATTTATTACCGAGACATGACCCTAGCATCCAAGTGATTCTTTTGGAACTCGTTATACCCAATAACACATAAGGACACTACCTCTTTTCCTTGATTTGATTTAAAAATTAGAATCCCAATTGACCAAGCTCGATCTGGTTACACTGGATTTTCCTTGAAAAGCCTTTTCTGAACCTTAGACTACACCTGTGTCACCCCAACAACATGCATGATGGGGTTCCTCACCAAACATATACAACTATTCAATATAACTCAAGTTGAAGAATATTTGGAAAACTATTATTGAAAACACTCATATTTCACAACCGACGTATCACCAAAACATGATTCTAATACCTTTACCTTAAGTCACATCAAGATCATTCAAATCATGTTCACCAAAGCCTATAAAAAACTTTCGGTGATGTCTCTTGGATGAACCATCCTCATTCTGATGACATAAAAAATCTAAAAAGACCATCTAAATATTGGTATCATCTTCACATGACCCTTCTCACATTAGGGTTACATACAAGTGATCAACTTCCCACTCCCCACATTAGGATCATCCTTATTGTAACACATATTGTAACAAGTTCCTGATCACTACATCCCATGCCTTTTCCATATTTAGACATAATAGCTGTCATGGATAGAAACTCGCTCATTCCCAAGTGCTAACACAAACATTACCCATCACCTATTCCTAACCCACATACATTAAATCCATGACATTAGCTAAGTTTTAACTCATAGTGCATGTCAACACCCTCAAACTTCCAATGGATTACTCCCCACTATATTTATTAACTTTATATTCTTCTCTAGGAAACTTTCAAGGAGTCCCTTCATCAAACCATAAAAATATATTTAGATATATCATAATATTGTTGACGCTCTCTAGGCATACTTAGGGTGATGTCAAGATATTGGACATGATAATATATAAACTAGAAGTACATTATGATTTCATAAATAGGTGTGTATTTCTCTCCCCAAGACACACTCACATAAAACTAGGCTATACATTACTTTAAATAATCCCTAACACCATGTTTCCCAACAATGTGTTTCCAAGTCCAGCCATGGGTCAATCGCCTCACGAAACCCAATTTATTCTCTATATCTCCCCTACCACAAAGGGATATTCCTCATTTTACCACAACTCTCTGGAAACCATACCCATAAAATTTCATTAAAACATTATTTGTTGGCTCACACATGGTCTCTCACCAATTTATGATTAAAATGGTACCACACATAACCAACATGTATTATTCCTTTCTTTACCAATGTAGTGGGAACACAATATTGTACCACCCAAAATAAGACCTAACTTATGCTCCTATGAGCCATTCATCAACAAGACCAAGATGACTGTGATATATGGAATTTCGGTATTAACATATAGGTTCTCCCTTGGAACTCCTCTTTAAAATCAGTCACCTCACTAGTACCACGATTTATTCTAAGATTTATTATCACAAAACATTGTTTTCCAAAACTAAATCATGAACTACACAACCACTGGTTAATAGGGATATGCACCAAAACATTCCTACCTACCAAAGATAGTATTAATACCTAATTAACCTTGGTACTTCCATGAAAACCAAATGCATCATCCTTCTTATATCACAAAACCCAAGAACATCCCATGTATCAGTCTCCATATGAGTAAACAACCAAGATAACTACCTAAAAATGCATCTTTAAACCCCCCAAAAAACCCTCTCATAGGATGTCATTAGACAAAACATAGACCTATAATGGACCAAGTCAATAGTAAGGGCCTCTAGGTCTTTCACCTATACCTACCATTCAAGTCTCAAAATAGGGACACTAGGTCTATCCACCTAACATAAAAGGTCAAGCCTCTCACCAAGGTCACATCTCATGGGGAATCACCCATGCCCTATATAAACTATTAAATGACATATAACACGCCTATAAAATATCTCTAAAATAGGTAAAAACAAATTCTAGTTAAGAGATTATCGAATTACTAGGGTAAAAACTAGTCAACATGGGTTCAATTATATAGGTTCTCAATTCCAGGTTATAGAGGAAAACACCCTTTAGGTTGTAATTGGAAACCCATTTAAAATAAACCCATTATAACTACTAACATAAGGGAGATATCTAGTATTTTAAACATTTAAGCCATCACCTACTTAGCATCGGCCTACCAGGCCCTGATCCACTCCGAGCATCCTCATAGGGGAGTTCTCCCTGTAGGGTTACAGTTTCAAGTATCATAAAGATAATGAACTAATCCTCCCTATGAATCCATATATGGTAATACCCCCTCAAGGTTCTAGTTCACTGTAAAAGTTTTGGTACCCATCAACATCTCACTCAATGATCCTACTAGATAACCACATATAAAGGTAGATTCTGTAAAATATCATAGAAATATATATTAGAAAACTCTATATATGTTGTTATGAATATTTAGTTAACCAAACATGAAATAGATAATACCATTAATGTTTTTACTAGAACTTTAAATAATTTAACCTAAGTAACAATTCTCCATACTAATTATGATTTGTGATATTCCTCTTGCCTTTGTCAGACAGGTGATAAAATCAATCATTGGCCTCTTACCAGTGGGACGAGCACCATTACCCCATACTAAATCATAAAATTTAACATCACATGTGCATCTCTCAAAGTGAAAATCATACTCAATAGTAATATCACAAACCAAGAACATCAATCCCATATACCCTGGAACTCATGACTTCTTACTAGAACTTGTGTTCTCAAAACACCAGTCTGATATCCATCACAAGCTCTGATGCATTCCTAATACTCTTGTATTCCATTTTCCAAATAGTAATACGCCAGGAAAGAAACTACTTTGATACTAATTTATTATATCCCATCCCAGTTCACTCTATGAATAGTAATAAAACTAATTGGTGAAAAGGCCTCAAGTTCACCTCCCTATATAATAGAGGTTTATGACTAATAGCAACGACCTATGGAATGTTTATGGGGAGACTATGACCTCATATCAGAGTAAGAAACTGACATAAGTAACCAAATATCATCCATAGTAGAAAATAAACTGAGTGTGGAAGCAATAAATATAACAAGGCTAAAATAATAAATGAAATGTAGTAAGAACCTAAACATCCATATCATACTTATAACACTAATCCCCCATTAGGTCGGTCACATATACATAAGTAAATAAAATAAATAGAAATAAAATTATAATATTACACTACTAACTCTGATTCAAACTATATATATTATCTCCAATTTCAAATCTAAGCCATTATTTTTTATCAATCTCAGGACTCATCCCATCTTGTTCTTGCAATCAAGTGAATGACTGCTCAGGTACCCGAATGTAATGGAGGACCGAGCAGGGTGTGAGTACAAAGCTCATTAGGGAACCACCACTATGATCACGTACATATCCAGTAAATGAAGTGCATGTATATGTGAGATGCTTATTATGATAAAATAATAATAACTAAATAATAAAAATGAAATAAAACCAAAAAATTCATAATAAATATTGTTTTCATAAGTGCATTCCCATGTAATGTAATACACATTAAATCCTTGGGTTAGTGATCCTAATTGACTAGACATCCTAAAAAGTGAAATAATCCATATTTAATGGAACTCAATCCATGTATAATCAATTTGATCCCTAGTTCTAAGATCTCAATCGAACATACCATCTTTTTCCAGTGCCAAAATATCTTTGAGAAATGTATGTCACCACAGGGGGATACATGTACCAACCCTAGGATCACCCATACTCACCTATAATAAATATAATTATGGATTCAATGTATCAACTAGATAACCTATAAATATGGAATTTATCTGGTTTCTAGACATCCTTCACATACCACTCAAGTTATATCTAATTTAGTCCGATGTTTGATTCCTAGGTTCCTGTCCATAGGTAGTTACAACATGGGAGATTAGATAAACCCTAATGGGGATAAACCTTAGGTGATCTATAAGGAATAATCTCCTAAAAAAAGATAATAACTTCTAATCAATTTAATAAATGACTCAAAAACCCATTCCCAGATAAGTCTGGGAAATGAAGTAATATTTATTCCACCTAATATTAAGGAGTATCTTAGCCATTGCTCAAGGAGATCATCATAAATCCCCAAGAATATCTCAAATACAAATATCAGGGTAAAATACACCCACTAAAAAATATCATTTGTGTGCCCTGAGTAGGGAATGATCCTAGTAACATTAAGCATCTTGATAAGTATCACACAATCAATAAGTCTCATAAGTCGGATCCTGTGAAATACCTTTGGGCATTCTTTTCATACATTGTATCACATCTGGATAGTTGGAAAAGTACTAAGAAGAAATTCTGGAAATCATAGTTTCATAATTAGTAACCATGTAAAATAATAAATAATTATTTATTTTGGCTAAACACATAAGCCGATCACTATTGCCACAACCCCTTGGGGTTACATGTCTGTTATGGGTTATAGTTTCCACCTGCTACCATCTATACTCAAACCCATAATGCACTCCGTTAGGGTTGGTCAATTATTGGGGAACCCACTGGGTCCCCTAGGTTATTAATCTGGAAAGGAATCCCTGGAGGGATCCTCAAGTTCCACACATGAGAAAAGGATTCCTTCTTGGAATCTTGTAATTCAAGCTATGATCTTAGGTCAACACCTAATGCACTGAGACATCATGTCCTTGGGCATCGTAAAAGGGGGTAGCATGGCCTTTATGGATACACAAGGACTTTCCACAATGGAAATAATTATGAGATGGTTCATGATCAAATATTAGTGTCAATATATCTCTTTAGGTTAGTCTACACACCCAGCCCCATCTTGGCATGCCTAAGAATTATCCACCTGGGCCTATAAAAAAGCTAACATGTATTACCAAGTGTATTCTCACCACCTAAGTGGTATAAAGGATACTTGATGTCTTAAGGAACTAAGTCTCTCCCACTTCAGGACAAGTCATTAGACTAACACCCAAAGGTTGTTAGTGAACCCTAGTATTCATCCATTATAATTATAAATTTTAATAAATTAAACATCAATTGGTGTAAATTAAACAAGATGTGTTCCATTAGGGGTGAGTCCAAGAATACACATATTACCATAAACATGAATAGATACATAGGGTTGGTACAATAGACCACATACCTTTAGTAAGTTTTCCATTTATTTTTTCCAAGGTCTGGCAGCAGTTTCCTAGGCCCTTCCAAGCTCATCTGAGACATACAAAGTCTTGTCTCAAAACCAAACCCCCAAAAATCAATTAATTATAATTAAAATATACTTAATTAAGTAAAAATTACAAGTTATAAAAAATTAAAAAAAATTATTTATAAAGGAATAATTCCCAATACCTCACAATCCAATTACATCACACCAGATCCACTACCTAATTATTTCTAACAACTCAAAACACATACTCAACCTCAAAATGGGCCTAATACCTAAACAACAGCATCAAAATAACCACCATATCAAATTAATTTTAATAATTAAAGCTTCAAAACTCACCATAGTGAAATACCATGATTAAATGACATACAATAAAGATAAAATGGCATCACTGGTCACCATCTTCATATCTAGAGTAAAAAAACCCATCACTAGTATTTGATTACACTTTGCTCTGGTGGAATTGGGACCAAAATATCTAATTGACGAAAGCTAATTTATAAGAAGAAAGATAATATCACAAAGGAGTAAAATGGGGTCTAATACTTACCTAAATGTTTCAAAGAAATTTTATGGGATCTGATTATAACCAAGAATAAGGGAGAACTCCTATGGAAGAAGGGATATGGAGAAGGGCACATGCGGAGGAGGCTACTAAGTGGAATAAGTAGGAAATGGGGGTAAATACTTTTAGTTTCAAAGGCATTAAATGATAATTTACCCATTTTTAATGATCCACATGGTTTGGATTCATGTTTTTACAAACCATTCACCAATCATGCACCTCCTCTATCCAATGAAAAACACAATTCGCACAGTTTAAAAGTATATGTTCCAACCATGCAGTTGGCACTATCTCAACCCTTCCATCTCATAAAGTTGTGTCTCCCATTTTAATAGACTATGAACAAACTATGTGACATTTAAATAGTAAATTATATACCCCTACATGATATCCCCTATCCTACTAAATGGTTTCTCAAATCATGTTCCTATAAAAATTGGGTGGCACTGTTGAGCCTCACAATTTTCACTAACCACATAAAAACCATGCGCCCAAATCTGAACATTTCCAAAACTTAATATTTTTTCCCCAAATCCCTGGGACAATCCTAAAACCTCCAAGAAATATTCAATGCCTCATTTAAAATATAAAAACCTAAATTTAGGCATTATAAACATCATAATTCCATTCTGAATCTATGATAAATATTTAACCCATTTGGTAAATTAAAAATTCAAATCACTCATGAAATTTCCAACACAAAAAACATGAAATCTTATATTGAGTTTATCTTGGGTCCCTTTAGTTGGTATCATAGGTAGTGTATAGTTATTTTTGGATATTAGTTTATATAAATTTAGAGAAAAAACATAGAGAAAGTAAAAGGGATGATTTTAAGTATCGGATAACATCCTAATGTTTTTGTACATTAGAGATTGTGTGGTTCTCTAAGAAATTATGTCCATGTCTATACACTATAAGTGGATAAAGTATTTGACATAATTATAACTAGGGGAAATAACCATGAATAGGTCATATTGGGTATTAAATCTATTTTCACATGGTTCATGATAATGAGTCCTAACTACACCCTTGGTTTGACATTATCGGGGGATATTCTTTGGATAATCACATTATATTTAAAAACCATTACAAAGGATATAAATATATATAAATATTTTTAATTTGAAATACAATTATGCATAACCAAGATTAAAGCTTATAGATTCATAGGCTAACTCAAGCACACCATTTATAAAATCCTTCTTCTAAGTTTATAGTTTCCTTTTATGTATAATCATTAATTTAAGTATACTCATTCCTAGTTTTCCATTAGTCAATGTAATGGGGGAAACCTGAGTGAACTGAGTTAAAAATGGGTAAAATGGATAATGTGTAGATTTTCCCTATGATCATCCTAATGAGTCTCCGTATGGAATGAAAAATTTCTTGGAAATTCTCATTGAACTATCATAATATGTTGGAAACAAACAAAATCATGTTGATCTCCAAAACACACCAAGGAGGTTTAAACACACTATAAATTCATTTATGAGGAAATTTCTACCCTATTTTAGTGGGTATTTTAATCAATTGGTTACTGAGCAGTGGGATAATGAAATGGAAAACATATTTTTCATTCTCTAGTGATTATACCATGAGAAGTTTGTTTTGTTAGTATATCATATAGAAGGTGATACAGACTAGTATTAGATTCTCATTAATAATTGAATGAAAAATGAGGACATAAACTATATGGAATGGGAAGAGTTTAAGAATATTTTTTTCTCTAATTATTTTTCCATGGACTCTTCACACAAAAATGGAGCATTAATTCTTGGAATTAAATCAAAATGGGATGAATCTATTGGATCATTTGAAAAACAAATTCACAAGACTTGAGTGGTATGAATCCATTTTTATCTTGAACACTGAGAGTAAAATCTATCACTCATTTACTAGTTTAAATAGTAGTCTTTGAATGACGTTATCCATAATATACTTCAGAATCTATAAAGATATTTTTTGATGTGAACTAAATATTGATATAGAAACAAAAAACATCTCAATATTATAGGGTAAAGAAGAGGAAAATAGATTATCATGTAAGAACTAATGTTAAGAAGCATGGGGGAAAGAAGTCCAATTTTCTACATGAAATAAATGTGGGAGAAAGAAGCCAGGTAATTGTCTTAAGGGGTCATAAAAGTGTTTTATGTGTGGTAAAGTAGGACATTAAGACCATAATCATTGAACTAAGGCTTAGAGGCCGATTAATGCAATAGGATATAAGAAGGCCCCAACTTATGATATACCCTCACTATAATGCCTCAAGTGCAAGGAGTTAAAACATTATGTGAATTGATTCCTTAACCCTCAAGACAATGAAGGAAATATAAACCATTAACCACTCAAACTAAGGGAACAAGGAAGGTAATTTATGATCACTATCATTGAGGTAGATCATGACAATGAATTGATGCAAGGTACACTTGATCTCTTTTATATATTTTAAAATACCTTATTTTATTCTAGTTCATCACAAAATTTTTCTAAGAATGTGTAATCACATCATGAAACAATTGATATTAAACTATCATTGAAAAACTATAGTGGCACAATGATTTTTTCTAAGATTTAAAAATATGATTTGATTGATATTTGTGTGAGGATACTTCATGAAGATCTAATTCTTATTCCTTTGGTTGAATTTGACATAATATCGAGTATGGATTTTATTTCTCTACATAAAACACATATCAACATTTGGGATAAGGAAGTATCATTTCATATACCAAATCATCTTATTTTCATGTATCGATGGAACGATGATTATGAAATACCTTTAGAAGGAAATTCTATAATGTGGGTTATGGTACCCAAAAAATAAGCTACTCTTGCATAAATTGATCATGTTGGAATCAACATTTATAACATGATTATTTTACATGAATATATTGATGTATTTACAGATGAAATGTCTGGTCTTCCCCCATAGTGTGAGGTTGATTTTTCAATTAAACTCATACCTGGATCCATGCCTATCTTAAAGAGCATACATATAATGGTTCCCATTTAATTATAGGAGTTAAAGAAGGAACTGCAAGATAATTTGGATAAGGGTTTTATATTCCCCAATGCTTCACTATGGGGTGCACCAATACTATTTTTCAAAAAGAAGGATGGATTGATATATATATGCATTGATTATCATGATATTAATAAAATAAATATCAAGAAGTGTATTTCATATTTATAAAATGTGAATTTTGGATACAAAAGGTGTCATTGTTGGGTCATGTAATCATAATAAAGGTCATATCAGTAGATCCATCAAAGATATAAGTTATTGAGCAATGTACCAGACTAACCAATATAATTAATATACATAGTCTTCTTGGGTTAGTAGGATATTACTGATGGTTTGTGATAAATTTCTCATGGATATCAAATATACTAATCAATTTGACTCATAAGGGAGTAAAATTAATTTATACAGAGGAATAAAAATAATGTTTTAAGGAAATAAAGAAGAGGTTGGTCACTGCTATTATGCTTACAATGCCCTGTCGTGGATAAGGGTTTGTAATATACAGGGATGATTTAAAAAACTGTTTGGGTTGCATCATTATGAATAATGATATGGTGATTACTTATGGTTCATTTAAATTAAATATTCATGAGGAAAATTACCTGAAGCATGATTTAGACTTTGAAGTAATGATCTTTGCATTGAAGATTTAGGGACACTATCTCTATGGAGAAAGGTGTGATATATATACTGATCACAAGAGATTTAAATATATATTCACATATAAGGAATTGAATATGTGACAAAGCATATGGTTAGAGTTGATAAAATATCATGACTGGTTAATACATTACCACCCAAGGAAGAAAAATAAGGTTTTTGATTCTCTAATCAAGAAATACCATGATACTCTATTCATGATGAGGATTGAAAATGACCCATACTCATGGATTTTTAGAGAATTGATCTAGAATTCATAATTGTGGGATATAAGCCATATATTTATCAATTTAATACTAAATTTTCCATTCATGTAAAGATTAAAGAATCCTAGAAAGATGATGTGGAACTATAGAAAAAGGTAACAAATATTATGAGTTCTAATTTGATAAATATGGAGTTATAAGGTTTGGAAACTAGATATGTGTCTCTTCAAATCCAGAATTAAAGAAAGAAATTTTGGATGATGCACATATCTCATCATTCTATATACATCTAGGTAGTAAAAATATGTATAGATATATAAAATAAAACTATTGTTGGGATAGTATGAAGAGTGAGATTATAGAATACATATCTCAAATTTTTTATGCCAAAAAGTTAAGACTAAATGAAAAAAGTATAAGGGTATGTTGAAATAATTATCAATACCATTATGGAAATGGGAAAACATCACCATAGACATTATCATTGGACTCCACAAAATGTATAAAGGCCATAATGATATTTGGGTTGTAGTCAATCACCTTATAAATTCAGAAAATTTTATTTCCATCAAATAATATTTTTCCATTGACCAACTTACCAAGATATACATAATAGAAGTAGTGAGTATATACCACTATCTATTGTATCTAATAAAAATCCAAGGTTTTTCTTGAAGTTATAGATAATCCTTAAGAAATATTTAGAGACAAAGTTGAGCTTTGGAACTACATATCATCCTTGGATAGGTGATTAATCTGAGATAATAATTCAAAATCTAGAGGATATATTGAGATCTTGTTCGATGTATTTCCAAGGATGTTGGGATAAAAACATCCCCCTCGAAGATCTCCCATATTAAAAAATATTCTATTATAGAATTAATATAGAACCATATGAGGCTATATATGGGAAGATATTCATGTATCTAACATGTTGGGATTAATTAATAGAGAAGAAACTGATAGGTTCTGGCCTTATCCAAGAAATTATGGGAAATTTTTAAACCATTTAGTGTCACATGAAAGTGGAAAAAACTAAATAGAAAATTAATTCTGATAATAATTCATGAGATATAGGGTTTGAAGTTGGTGAAAAGGTTATCCTTCAAATATATTCATGGAAGTGAGTTAAGAGATTTGGGAAGAAATGGAATTTAAGCCATAGATACATCAGTCCCTTCAAGATACTTGATCATGTCAAGGTCATAGCCTATCTCTTAGGTATCTCTTCACACCTATTCCAAGTACACGATGTGTTCCATGCATCACTTTTGAGGAATTATATAACAAGTCCTTCACTTGTAATAATCTTGGAATATTTTCAACTAGAACATGATCTCTCATATGATGAACAACTAGTGGAAACTCTAGATTGAAGAGATAAGGTGATGCAGAACAAGAACACTCATTCGATAAATGTTCTTTGGTGAAATCATAAGTTTAAGGAGGTTACATGGGAACCTGAGTTTATGATGAGATAAAATTACCTTAACTTGTTTTATTTTAAGTACTAAAATTTTGAGTATTAAGTGTGATGAATTTAGTTTTTCCACCTTAAAAAAATATTATGTTCAATGGATTGTGATACACACAACACTAAAACCAAACAAATATAGATTAGTGTAAGGTATTTGTATAATTTATAGGTATAAACAATAGTAATAAAATTATGAATATATATGTGTGAAAAATACAAAGTTCAATTTAAGTATTGACTCAAATAGTTCTTTTAAGAAACTAATGAAATCCATTTTATAAAATTTACTTATTTTAATACATAATATATTTTTATATTAATAAATGATTTACACTTTTTTAATTAGTTTTTTAAAGAAAATAATAATAATAATAGATAATATATGAAAAAGTCACTTTCCTACAAAAAACTGTATTTTTTCTATATTTTATATTTTAAATTAAAAATAAAATTTATAGATTTTAGGACATTACTTTTTCAAAATAAAAATAATTTCTAGATTTATCATGGTCATGTCATCTTAGGATTAATTTTTTTATTTTCCTAAAAAGTATTATTTTTTGGTGAATATTGTAAAATAATGTTTTTAAAAATAACATGACATTATGACATTATCAGTATATAATTATTAACTAGAAATTTATGAAATATTATTGTAAGAAAAAAAATATTTTATAATTGAATTTATAAATTTATAAATTTTGGTTTTAATTTATTAATCCATACTTGAAATTTTAGATTTTAAGTTATATAATTCAAAAAAATATTTTTAATACATTTTATATTTAGTAATTTAAAATTAATTTTTATCACTTTTAAAAATTGAATAAAAAATAGATTTAAAATTTAAAATAATTATTCCCAAATTATATAATTAGGACCATTTTATTTTTGTGCTTAAAAGAAAAAATTACCTAGTTAAAAACTTGTGACTATGGTGAAAACTAAAATAGTATAAGTGAGTTGTCTTATAGGTAAAGGGACTAACATATTTAGAACATGTTTATATTTGAATATTAGAGGTGAATATTGACCTTATATCATATCCACTCCAATATTTATCAAATTTTTATCCATTTTCCTTGATAGTGAATTCTCATTTTGAAAATGTTTTGGTATTTATAAAAAAGATGCTCCTTTTCACTTATAAAAGTGGAAAAACTCTCCTCACTTAAAATCACACAAAACCCTATTAATTTGGTCTAAATTATACAAAAAAAACTCTCCTCCATAGTTATAGGAACCTTTAGTAGGTTCTTATCTTCTTAAAATACCATCCCTTAAAGGTTTAATTCCCTTCATAATGGAGATAATCCAAGAAGTAGGGTATAAGTTATTAAACCTCTATTTATTTTTCTACCTCTTTATACACTTTTATTATTCATAGAATTTCATTTAACCATTATAAAATTATAAATAATTATAATTATTATACTTTTATGGTATTATAATTATGGAACAATCATTAACCACCCTCCCCTTTTCCATTAAGAAAAATGAAAACATGAATCGTGTGTTGTGCAGACTACTGCATCCATGAGTAAACATGTTCATTTTCCTTCACTTTCTAAATGGATAGTTTTAGTTTATATTTGATAAATTTATATAATATATATAATTATTATATATCATTAATGTGGTTATTTTTTTTATAACACAAAAAGTGATGATCATTATGAGGTAATCTATCAGTATCAGTAAATAAACCAAAACCAGTTCTTCGCCATTTTCTTTTTTACAAAACATGACTAAAAATCCCATGTAATAAATTTATAACACTATAATTCATTATAAAATATCAATTATAGAACCTTAAATGGTTTTAAAATTATTATATTTTGTGGATAAATGAATATTGACACTGCTTTTATGAAACTATTTCCAAACAGTTAAGATTATTAACACTCCATATTGAAAAGAGATCACAAAAATATTCTATATAAATATAATTGTTATTAATAAAGAGTATAAATATAAATATATAAGAATAAGGTTCTGAAATAGGTAATTAATATATTTATCTTTATTATAAATGTGGTTAAATCTGTTTCATGGGAGTAAAGTATAATGAAAAGGGACTTGGTAACTCAAACTCTTTTCTTTAAGTTATACAATTTCTTATTAAACTATTTTTTCTAAGACATTCATTTTGAATTATGTTATATTTTTATCTTGGGGGAAATATTTTTTAATTCTAGTCCTATTTCATGTATTTTTTCACTTATTTTTTATAAAATAAAGTATAATTTTTGAAAAGAAAATCAAAACTTTGACCTTTACATAAATTATTTCAAAATATTTTAAAAAAATATATTTAGTGATTTGGTTTTTATTTTACTCTCTATTTTAAAAAAGATATGTCTCCAATAAAGTTACATTTCATGATTTAACCTCTATTCTTCTATTAATAAGTGACTACTTTTAGGTAATCAAGTTTTCAACATCAATCGATTTACTTCATACTGTTATTTAATGTTATAAAACCCATTTTTATTTCTATAGGGTCTTTATAAAAAGTGAACTATTTCCATTTGTATGTTTTATAAAACCCGCATTATTTCCATTAGTTATTTATGAAAAGTGAATGAATTCCATTTGTATGTTTAAGAAACCTATTCTTTTTCCATGGGTTCATTGATATATGTTTATGATTGGTTTTAAGTGGAACACATATATATGGATAATGATGAGTGGGGTCCTATATTTCTCTCCAATGCATTAGTTTAAGTTTTTATCTCATAAGATAATCTGGTGTGGATATACTTAGTTTTTTCACATAGGCATGGTCATGATGGATTTTCTCATATTTTTAGGTGTGGACACAACAAATTTTTTCACATAAACTTTGGAATAATGTGTTTTCTCATATTGGTTTTCCTATTCTTATGGTTGGAACACATTTGTAAGTTTTTCATCAAGTTTTTTAAAATTTCTATGATATTTATTTTTCATAAAATTTTAATTTTTTAATATTATGCCTTATTTTTAAATTATTTCTCATTTTTATGTCATGATCACATGTTATATGAGTATTGAGATGTATTTTGAGTTAGTTCATATCTTTTATGTTTACTTAATTATCTATTTAATATCTTATGTTACACTAATATGCTTTATTATTATCATATAAGTTCTTTTGATCATTTATAATTATATTTATGTCTTCCTCATGTTTTCCTTCATGTTATGATATTGTTTTACCTTACCAAGAATATGATCTCACCCATTTATTATGTTTCTAATCTATAGGTTGTGAAGATGATTATATCATGTGATATATATAGAAAAGGGTCTATAGGATCATGATTATCAATAAATTTTCACAAATGTAATAAAATAATATGTTTATGTAGTTAATTTATAAGATAATAAACCTTTCAGTCCTTGGATTGTGTGACTGTTGTAAGATGTGTTATTTTAATCATGAGATTATTATACTATTTATATTAATTTTATCTTGGGTATCTTTAGTTGGTATCATAGGTGGGGTATAATTATTTTTGGATATTGTTTTATATAAATTTAGTGAAAACCATAAGAAAAATTATAAGTGATTATTTTTAAGCATATGATAACATCATAATGTTTTTGTAAAATAGAGATTGTATTGTTCTCCAAGAAATTACATCTGCATCTAGATACTATAAATGGATACATGCTCTTAAATAGTTATACCTATAGGTAATATCCCTAAAGAGGGTGTGTTGGGTATTAACTTTATTTCCACTTGGTGTATAATGATAAAGTCTTATTGAACACCAGGTTTGACACTCATGTGGGATATGATTTGGTTAATCACATTATCTTTACAAAACATTATGAAGGATTTGAATATATATAACTTGTTTATTTAGAAATACAAACATGGATAACCTATATTTAAACCTATAAATTCATATCCTAACATATGCACACCATTTATGAAATCATTCTTCTAATTTTATAGTTTCCCTTTATTTAGAATCATTAATTTATGTATACTCATTCCCATTTTTTCTTGGTAATGGTGGGAACCTGAAAAAACTGAGTTAAAAATGGGTGAAATGGACAATGGGGATATTGTCCCAATGAGAAACCTGATTATATTTGGGGTGGAATGAAAAATCTCATAAAAATTCCCACCCAACTATCTCTAACTATGGGAAACACCCAAATCATGTTGAACTCCCAAACATATAAAAGTGGGAGTAACTTGCTAGTAGGTTATTTATGAGGAAACATCTACCCTCTTTTAATGGTTCTTTTAATACTCTAGTTTCTGAGTAGTGGATTGATGAAAAGGAAAATATATTTTATGTTATTTATTGCTTGGACAATGAGAAGTTCATTTTGGTAGTTTATCATCTTGAAGGTGATGTTGACTAGTAGTGGAGTCTAATTAAGAATAACATGAAAAATGAGGACATAGAATATATGGAATGGGAATAGTTTAAGAAGATATTTTTCAATAAGTATTTTCCATAGACCCTTCACAAAAAAATGGAGTTATAATTCTTGAAATTAAATAAAAAATAGGATGAATCTATTAGATAATATAAAGAAAATTTCACAAGACTTGTGAGGTATGCCTCCAGTTTTATCTTTGATACCAAGAGTAAAATAAATCACTTATTTACTGGCTTAAAGGGTAGTATTTGAAGGGATTTATCCATAATATACTTTAGAATCTATAAATATATTTTTTTGATGTGATCTTAAGGTTGATATGGAAACTAAAACCTCTTAATATTCTAGGGAAAGAAAAGGAAATTGGAGTATCATGTAAGAACTGATGATAAGACACATGGTGGAAAGAAATCCTAATTTCATACATGTAATAAATTTGGGATAAAGCACCCAGGTAATTATCTCAAGGGATTAGGGAAGTTTTTTAAGTTTCTTAAAGTAGGACACAAAGACCACAACTATCAAACTAACTCTAAGAGGTTATTTAATAAAATAGAAGAGAAGAAGGTCCCAACTAATGATCAACCAAAACCACAATAATTTAAGTGTAATGAGTTTGTATATTACTCAAATCAATTACCCAATCCTAGGTCCAATGAATTAAAATGGTTCCTGAAACCTCCCAAACCAAGGGAACAAGGAAGGGAATTCGTGATCACTACCATTGAGGTAGATCATGATAATGAAGTGATGCATGATGCATTTGATCTCTTTTGTAGGTATGTTGATGCCTTATTTGATTTTGGTTCATCACATTCTTTTATATCACATAATTTTTATAAGAATGTGTAATCACCTCCCCAAATAGTGGATATTAAACTACCAATGAAAAACCCTAGGGGAACAAGGATCATGTATAAGATTTAAAAATATAATCTGTGTGAGATTTGAGGGAGGATACTTCCTAATGATCTAATTTATTTTTCTTTTGGTTTAATTTGATGTAATATTGGGTATGGATTTTATTTCTCTACATAAAGAACATATCAACTATTGGGATAAGTAAGTCTCATTTCATATCCCAAATCATCCGATTATCATGAATTGATATAAGGATGATCATGAAATCCTTGTGGAATAAAATTATATAATATAGGTTATAGTACCCAGTAACAGGAGACTCTTTGATCAAATGATTGGAGAGTAATTCAAAATTGATAATATACCTATTGTATGAGAATGTACTGATGTATTTATGGATTAACTACCTAGTCTTATCTCAATGTTTGAGGTTGGGTTATTAATTAAACTTATACCTAGATCTATTCAAATATCAAAGATTCAGTATAGAATGGATCCCATTGAATTATAGGAGTTAAATAAGAACTAAAATAAAATTTGGACAATGGTTTTATATGCCCTAGTGCTTCACCATGGGGTGCACTAGTATACTTTTTCAAAAAGACTCATGGATCAATGCATCTTTGTATTTATTTTCACAGGATTAATAAAATCATGATCAATAACAATAATCTGTTATCCCTATATCAATGAACTATTTTATCAACTTAGAGTATCTCAATAATTATTTAAGATTGATCTTTGATCTGGATACCATCAGTTTTGGGTGAAAATGGAGGATATTTCCAAGGTAGCTTTCTGTATAATGTATAGACACTATGAGTTTATATTGATTCAATTTGAACATAAAAATTCCTATGAAATCATTATAGATATAATAAATAGATTATTTAGAAACTACATTAATCAATTTGAGGTTTACTTTATAGATGATACTCATATATATTTGAAGTGAAAGAAACAGAATGAAGATCACTTGAAATTTTTGTTAAAGACCTTGATAAAGGAGAAGTTGCATGCTAAATTTATAATAAATGAATTATGAATAAAAAAGGTTGAATTAATGGGTCATGTCATCATAAGAAAGGGAATATTAGTATATCCATAAAATATGGAAATTATTGAGTAATGACCCAGACTAACAATTGTAACTGAGATTCATAGTTCTTTTGGGTTAGTGGGATATTACTATTGATTTATGAGAAATTTATCATAGATACCAAGTCCACTAACTAATTTGACATGGAAAGTATTAAAGTTCCTTTGGATAGAGTAATGTGAAGAAATTTTTAGGGAACTAAGGATGAGTTCAGTCACTACTCATGTACATACATTACCCTACCGTGGATAAGAATTTCTAATATACATTTATCATTAAAAAAGGGTTTGGGTTACATCCTAATACATAATGATAAATCAATTGTTTATGGTTCGGGACAATTAATGAATCATGAGAAAAATTACTTCATGTATGATTTATAGCTGGAAACAGTGATGTTTTCATTTAAGATATGTGACATTATATCTATGGAAAAAGTGTGATATATATACTGATTACAAGATCTTGAAATATATATATTCATATAAATGAATTGAATATGAACCAAAGTGTATTGTTGTAGTTAATAAAATATCATTACTACTCAATACACTACCACCCGGGGAATTCAAATAAGGTTTTTTTTCTCTAAGCAATAAATAACATGCTACTCTATCCATGATGAGGATTTAAAAGGGCCCGATACTCATGAATTTTTATATAATTAATCTTGAAGTAATAATGGGGGATATAAATATTATTTTTCCCAATTAAATGCTTAAAATTCCATTCATGTAATGATTAAATAATCCTATAAAGATTATGTAGATATATAGAAAAATGTAGAGAATATTCTAGAGTTCAAATTTGATAAATATAGAGTTATAAGGTTTGGAACTCAAATATGAGTCCTATCAAAGCCCGAATTAATGAAGTAACTTTTGGATCATGCATATATATCACCCCTATTTATACATTTGATAATTATTAAGATTTATAGAGATCTAAAACAAAACTTCTGGTGGGATAGTATGAGTAAAGACATGTAAGAATACGTATCTTGATGCTTGGTAGACTAGTAAGTTAAGTTTGAATGAAAAAAGTCTAAGAGTATCTTTCAACCATTACCAATACTTGTACAGAAATTGGAAAACATTACATGGACTTATTCTTAGGACTCCCCAAAACTTATAATGGACATAATTTTATTTGGGTTGTATTTGATTACCTTATAAAGTTAAAACATTTTATTTCTATAAAATAATATTTCTCCTTTGACCAAATTTCCATGATATACATCAGGGAAGTGGTGAGGATTTATAGAGTACCATTATCCATTATGTCTAATCAGGATTTGAGTTTTACCTTTAGGCTCTATAGAAGTCTTCATAAATCATTATAGAGAGAGATGGTATTTAACACTGTATATCATCCTCAGATGGATGGTAAGTATGTGAAGAAAATTCCAAATCTACAGGATATGATGAGATCTTATTTGATGTATTTTCAAGGACATTGGGATAAACACCTCCACCTAGTAGAGTTCTCATATAACAATAGTTCCCATTAAAGCATTAATATTACACCATATGAGGTTATTTTGGGGAAGAGATGCTGGACTCCAACATGTTGGGATAAATTTGGAGAGAGTAAGCTGATAGATCCTAGCGTTGTCTAATAAATGATGGAGAAGGTTCAAACCATTAAGTAGAACATGGAAACAGCACAAATTCAACAAAATATTTATGTAGTAATAATCATTGAGATCTAGAGTTTGAATTTAGTGATAAGGTTTTACTTCAAATATCTCCATGTAATTGAGTTATAAAAATTTGAAAGAAATGGAAGTTGATCCCTAGATACATCTTTCCATTTGATATCCTTAATCGTTTCGGGGTCATAGACTATCTCTTAGGTCTCCCTCTGCACCTCTACCAAGTACACAATGTGTTCCATGTATCACTTTTTAGAAAGTATATACCAAACCATTCAAATTTTATAAGCTTGAAATCTATGCAAAAGAAACATGATCTCTAATATGAGGAGAGACCAGTGAAAATTCTAGATTGAAGAGATAAGGTTCTACGGAACAAGTTCTCTAAACTAGTCAAAGTTCTATGGTGAAATCATAAGTTTAAGGAGGATACATCAGAACCTGAGTATGTGATCAGAGAAAATCACCCTAACTTTTTTTCTACCATGTAATGAAATTTTGAAAATGAAATTATTTTTAAGGGGGTAGAATGTAACAACCTGAATTTTTCCTCCTTAAATAAATAAAGTGTTCGATGGATTTTACTATATACAACACCAAAATTAAAAAAATATGGACTATTTTAAGGTAGCTATGGAATTTTTAGGTATAAATAGTGGTAATGAAATTATACAATAAATAAATAAATAAATAAAATAAATAAATAAATAAATATGTATACATGTAAACAAAATAAAGTTCACCTAAAACATCGACTCAACTAGTCTAGTTAAGAAACTAATGAAATCTATTTTCTAAAATTTACTTATTTTAAAGAATAATATATTTTGATATTAATAAAGGATTTACACTATTTTATTGGTAGTTTATAGTAAATAGGGAGAAGAATATATAATATATGAAATGTTGATTTCAAATAAAAACAGTATTTTTGATATATTTTATATTTTCAATTAAAAATAAGATTTATAAATTTTAGGATTTTAATTTTGAAAAATTAACACCATTTTTTGATTTATAATTTCTATATTATCTTAATATGAATTTTTTATATTTTTCTAAAAAGAATTATTTTTAGGTGAATAACGTAAAATGTTGTTTTTACAAATAACATGAATTTATGAAATTATTAGTATATAATTATGAATTATAAATTTATGAAACCTTTTTCCAAGGAAAAAATGTATTTTATAAGTGAATTAACAATTTTAAAAAAAATTAATTTAAAACTCCATATTTTACATTTTATATTTTAATTTATATTTTAAAAAAATACATCAAACATTTAGTATTTTAAAATTAATTTTTCAGAATTTAAAAAATTAAATAAAAATATTTATTTCTAATTTAGATTTATTAGGACCAAATTATATAATAATAACCATTTTATTTTTGGTCTCAAAGGATAAATTATGTAGGTAAAAACTAGTTACTAAAGTGAAAACTAAGATGATAAGTAAGTAACCTTAGACGTAAAGGTTCTAACATGTTTAAAAAATGTTTTTATTTGCATTTTGGAGGTTTTTATAAATCTTATCTCCTTTAAAATCTATTATTTATCAATTTTTATTCACTTTATTTTAAATTCAATTCCCATTATTGAAATTTTTTTAGTATTTATAAAAATGCCACTCTTTTCACTTATAAAATGGGAACCCCACTCCTCAATTACCCTCACAGAAAAACCTATTAATTTAGGAATAAAATATACTCAAACATATCATCAACACTCCTAGACACCTTAATTTTGTTCTGGTCTTCTCAAAATACCACCCATTAAATGTTCATTTCCCTTCTCAAAGGAGATAATCCAAGAAGTGAGGTATAAGTTCATATACCTCTATTTTTCTATTTCTTTGTATTCTTTTATTATTTCTCAATTTTCATTTTTACACCATAAAATTATATCATAATTATCATTATTATACTGATATTTTATTATAATTATGTTTCAATCATTATTTCCCTCCCCTTTTCCATTAAGAAAAATGAAAGCGTGAATCGTGCGTTGTGCAGACTACCTCCTCCATGAATAAACGTGTTTGTTTTACTTCACTTTCAAAAATGGATGGTTTTACATTATATTTGATAATTATATATGATATATATAAGTAAAATATGTTTTTAATATGTTTCTTTTTGGATAACATAAAAGGCAATGATCTTTATGAGGTAAACCATCAGTATTGGTAAATAACCTGAAACTAGTTTTCACCATTTTTGTTTTCATGAAACGTAACTAAAACTCACTTTTAATAAAATTATAACACTATAATTATTTATAAAAATAAATTACAAAACCTTTAATGGTTTGTAAACGATTATATTTTGTAGAAAAAGTAATACCAATTCTACTTTTTAGAACCTAGTTCAAAACGGTTAAGATTATCAACACCTAAAATAGAAAAGAGACCACAAAAATCTTATACATGAAGATAATTATTATTAATTAAGAGTTTAAAAATAAATATATAAGAATAATTTTCTGAAATAGGTAATTAATACTTTTATCTTTATAGAACAAGAGGTTAAATTATTTCCATTGGATTCAAGGGTAAAGGTAAGGGACTTGATAACTTAAACTGTTTTCTTTGAGTTATACAATTTCCTATTGAACTAAATTTTCCAAGAATTTCATTTTGAATGATTTAAACTTTTTATTTATTGAGAAAATATTTTTTAATTCAAAACCACTTTCGTTAATTGTTTTATTTTCACTTTTTTTAGTAAAAAATTTATTCTTTTTTAAAAGAGACTCATAAATATAACCTTTACATTGATGATTTCAATTTTTTTTTGAAAATATCTCTTTAGTGATTTGGTTTTAATTTTAATATATATATTGAAAAATATATAACTCCAATGAAGTTATGTTTCATCTTTTCCCTCCATTCTTCTATTAATAATTAACTATTTTTTGGGGATCAAGTATTCGATGTCAATTTATTTACTTCATGTTGTTATTTAATGTTATGAAACCCATTTTTATTTAAATGGTTTCTTTATGAAAAGTGAATGATTTCCATTTTTATCTTTTATGAAACCAGTTTTATCTCCATGAGTTCTTTATAAAAAGTTAATGAACTCCATTTTTATTTTTAATAAACATGTTATTTTTATGTGGGTTCATTAAGATGTGTCTGTGATTGATTTTAAGTGGCACAAATATGTATGTATGATGATGGGTAGGGTCCTATATCACCCTTAAATTCATTGGTTTAAGTTTATATATCCTGATATAGTTAGGAATGGACATAATGAATTTTTTCACATAGGTGTGGGCATGATGTTTTTGCTCACATTTTTAGGCATGGACATAATGAGTTTGCTCACATAAGTGTGGGTATAATGAGTGTTCTCAAATAGGTTTTACTATGATTTTGGTTATGTTACATTTACAAGTTGTTCATCAAGTTATGAAATTTTTTTAAAATTCATTTCATTTCCATGAAATGCCGTGTTTTCAATATTACCCCTTGTTTTTAATGTATTTATCACTTTTATGTCATGATCACATGATATATGACTATTGAGATGTGTTTTGAGATAGGTCGGATCTTTTATGATTACTTTATGATATTTTTAAGATATTATGTTAATATAACATGTTTTCTCATTATCATATAATGTATTCATATAATTTTTTATAATATTTATATCTTCTAAATGTTTTCCTTCATGTTTTGATTTTTTTCCCTTACTGATTATTTCAGTTCATCCCATTCTTATTTTTCCAATCCCTAGGTTATGAAGTGGATTATATTATGTGAGATATCTAAATAATGGTCTAGAGTATCATTATTATGGAGAAATGTTGAAAATTTTAATAAAAAAAGATGTTTATGTATCTAATTTACAAGATATTAAACCATTCGTTTCATGGATTTTGTAACTATTGAGAGATAAATTATTTAAACCAATAAATTTTTATACTATTTATGTTAATTTTAGCTTGTATATATTTATGAGTTAAAGTTGATCCATGTGATTTATGTTAAAATATTTTGGTATACAAAGTGGGGGTGCACAGATTCTTTGCACAAGTAGATGAAGTATAGTACCCAGTCACATATGCGATGGGAGAATAAAGGAAGTGAATGCAAAGGGGACTTGGGATAAATGGAATGTAAAGAAAGAAGTATTTAGGTGCAATTATCCCATTAATTCATAAGAATTTATATCTTACTAAAATATTCATCTACAAAAAAAGGATCACTAATAGATTCCCCCTTCAGAATTGGGTCTTATTGGAATAAAGAGGATCCAATTTTGAGGTAAATGTAACTCTATCATGAACATTGCATCAAAGGAGGATAATGTGATCAGGTTGGTGACTAGGTTATGGTATGGGGCTTCACTCAATTTTCAAAAGTATCTAGGTATGGGTTTCACATGATTTTCATTGTTATCTAGGAAAGTAATGTGACTCCACCCTTATAAATAGTAGGTCAACTTTTATTTTGTGCATCCTCATGACTTGAGAAAATATGTGGCTTCATACTTTATTCTTTCCTAAGTCATGTGCATTACTCAATGTAAGTGTATAGATACCTCATCAAATTTTAGATTAGTGCACTGATCAAGTCATATTCAATTGGGTTCTTTTTTTTGTAATGACACCTTCACCTAGGAGACATTACTTGGGAGATATTCCATACTTCACAAATTTTTTATTTAGTATTTTCCACATTATTTCCCTTCCTTGTTATTTCATCTATATAAAAATGATTATAATAATTTTATATTCTCCCATAAGAAATTGTAATATCCTAAAATAGATTTTTTAACAAGGATATTACTGCCCAGATGAAAGAGATGGCTAATAATGTTGAGCCCAATTCACAAAATTCCATTATATTGCAACATTAAGTACTTACAATTCTCATTATCCCAGTTCTATTCAACTACCCACTATTAAATAGGATTCCTATATGTGTATTTTTCCTTCTTACTACCATGTTAACCCCAATACTAGACTTAGATATTTCCATCGTATGAATATTGTCATCACAAGGTATCATCTGGGAAAACATCTCCCTCAATGAGCAGATTATCCATAAAAATAGCAATAATGAATATTATTGTTTAGTATATGCTCTATCAGTAGTGAGTTATGACCCTAAATTACACTAAACCATTAATAAATCTTTGTAATAGATTCAGTGTAAAGGATAGAGTCTCCATTCAGACTTTTTCCCTAGGGAAAATTTCTTTGAAGAGTGGCCATGGAAATATTTTGTAAATCAAAGTTTCACTAAGTTCAAAGATTGGTTAAGAGTTTTTGGGATTCAAGAGGCTATTTGGACCTCTCAATTCTCAATTTACCATCATTCTAGCCAAGTCCCGTATTTTTTTAGCTAATGGTACTAGGAAGCCAATACTTTCCACCTATAACATGGAGAAGTGGGTATAACTCTCAAGGACATCCACAAGGCTAGGAAAATATCTATTCCTTATGACATGTCCGATGAGTTTATCCCTGATCATATTTATCAAGATTATGTTGAGTTCAATCTATTTATGGTGATGGATTTTTTTAAATTATATGATAATGTGATGAAGAGAGAAGTTCAATCATCTCTTAACATCCCTTTTAGCACCTAGATGAAGATATTCTTACACTCTTATAGATATAAACCCAAAAAGTGAAGAGGCCAAGGATATTTCCAACCCAAAATGAAAGTAGTACTTAGAAAACATTAGTGTCTATTTTATATGATGGTTAATAAAAAAATTTGGGCTTCCAATCCAAGTTGGAGATGAGCTTAGGTATTCAGTTAGCAGGCCTTCTGAAAATATTCCTCAATAGGTGGCTATTTCTAGCCCGAGATTCTCATACCAGGGTGAGGGTGACCAAATTTATGGTGTTTATACAAATTTATAAAAGGGTACTAGTGAACCTTAATATGATAACTTTTAATAGACATTATCAAGTTTTAGGTCAAGTACAATGGGTTGAGACCCCTCACATGACTTGCAGTCCAATTTAGTTTCTATATGATTGGGTTATAGCACATCTTCGTGGATATGTCTCGTGAAACTTGTTATTTGATTCTAAATTCACCCATAGACTAAAATTACTAGAAATTATAGGTATATTACTAATAAATATTTATTCCCAAGTTATAGAACACATCATAGGGGGACACTTGCAGCTCATGTTTACCCCCTATGAAGCTCCTATCGGCATGCTGGTCATTAACATCAATGGTTAAATAGATAGTTGTTCATATAGAATAATGTTGGAGGTTGGATCACTCATATAATTATTTGATGATTTTATATCAATGATCATTACATTCCTTATAGGTTTATGTTAAAATTTCATTGTATACAGGAGGTGAACTTATCTCCCTTCCATAAAGTGAATAGATAACAACACCCAATTATCCTACACCAATTTTGGTTGAAGATAAAATGTATATACATTGGTTATTATATCAACCTAACACAATAAAAATCTATAATTTTTCTATCCTTGGAGTATGATTGATCATGGATCAAACATTACCAGGTGAAATATTGAGAGGAATTACTCCATGAACACACTGACCACCTTCTAAACTAAGGGAGAAGCCTAAGAAGACTAAAAGTGGGGGTGATGAAATCATTGATCTAGTCTCTACAACTGATAAATGTGAGCCCCCTGTTAGTGAACATGATATTTTGGTTTATGATCCTTTAGTGAAATATGCCTACACAACATCTCTGGAGGTATTTTTTTCTCATATGTTCACGGAATCCCTACAAGACAAACTTCTTTAGAGTAAAACCCTTTTGAAATATAAGTCTTAAATATAGTCCCAATTTAATATTCATTATTTTAATATACATTACCAATGGGAAGCCCTATCTCAGAGTATATTACATTTTTTGAGGTTGAAGAAACTCCTAGTGCTGGGGCCACTACATGAACAAACTAATGTGTGAAAGGGCATGAAAAAACATCCATGCTCTAATCAATCAGACCCCAATTTACAAGATGGTCATGAAAAATATTTCATTCACCAATACTTTATGGTTTTGGGGATATATGACTTTGAATATATATAAATATATGATATTATTTTATAAATCATATCTTTCCATGAATAATTTTTAGTTCAGGAGATGAACCTCCACACCTTCAAATCAAAAATCATTGAGTAGTATTTATGGAATGGGATACTCATTAATAGAATCATGAAACCATTTAGGAGTCATGAATTTGATAATGGATAACCACTATGACCATAGATATATAATATTATGAGGCCTATATCATAATAATGAGAGAAAACTTGTTTGGGAAATTGGTCTTGAGGCCACTAAGTGGAGGAATTGAGAACTTGATGCAATGATCATGGATGCATGATCATTAGTTTATTTAATTCTATAAATTGAATAGATCTTCGATGATTCATTGATGATTCTAACTAGATTTTGGCTGATTTGAAGTTCTTGGATGACCAGGTTTAGTCATAACTCTCTTTTTATATGGGAAGAATTTTTTATGGGACTATTTTTTTGACTAAAGGTAGATTCCAACCTGTGGATGTTACTATTATTTATTTTTAATGAATGTATAAAAAAATTACCTGAATCATTATCAATTTTCTAACTCATTTATCAACTCAACTATCAATTCATGGCAGTTTTCAAAATTCATAACGATTCATATCATGGTAACTGAATCCATTTGAATTTAATATGGGTATGGATAAGGTAAATCATAATTTTCAAATACTTTAGACAATGATAAAATATGAATCAATCTATTATCTCTTATAAATGTTCACTCAAATGGATATAGTTGGATGAAATAAGATGATATATATACCATTAACATAATTCATGGTGAGTCTATGAGATAAAGGATTATGGAACTAGGTTTCCTACTAAGAGTTTACACTTAGGCTGATATAATTAATCTAAATATAGTGTAATATAAACAATCACCCCAATACAATGTTAGACCACTTATATATGAGATATAGTTTCTTATTTTATGTGTTCTCTTAAATGGATATAAGTGGGATGAATATTGTGACATATATACTATCACTATAATATAAGGTTATTCTATTTATATATAAGGGAGGTGGATAACTTAACATAATTAAAATCATGATGGGAAATTCTAGAGTGAGGATTCTTATATTAAAAAGCGGTCATGTACCTTGAAATCAAATCTTTATACATTATTCACCAATCATTTTAATCAATATTCCAGGAATAGAGGGTTTCTCTTACCTTATTCTTGGCCAAGGTTCCTAGAAATCATGGATAAAAATTTTCAAGGGCTATATGGAGGACCCAATAAGATTTATATTTTTTTCATTTTCACCCTAAATTTTTATAAAACATGGATGGGAATTCTTAGTGGGAAGGATATAAAATTATTCTTAGGACACCCTTTACATGTTTTTATTCTGATAAGATTTATATCTTTTACAATTTAAAACACTTAAAATTTTTCATAGGCTATACGAGGTGCATTCCTAATGAGAGAAGACTAAAATTTTTCTTTGGTCACCATTTTGGGTTTTAACCTAGTGAGTATTATGTATCTTTCCTTGGAAAGTTTAAGGGATTTCAATTTGGACTATTATGTAGTCGGTGTTTATGTTTAGATATATTTGAACAAAAGTTATAGTAGTCTACCCTGTGGAAAGGGTGAGATAAACTAGATGTGAATAAGTTCCCAATTCCACTGATGTAGGAAGCCTTGGGGATAAGTGCATGCAATTTCAATTCAGGATTCCTAGACCTTTGTGTAGTTAGTTTTTAAGGTTGGACAACTTTGACCAAATTATAAAGCAATATACCTAGTAGTAAGGTCAAGATAAACCAGTCATGAATGAGTTCCCAATGCCATTAATGTATTAAACCTCAGGGATATGTGAATATCATTCAGGGTCATGATGCACAGCCCATTGGTTCATGTGATTTAGGGTCATGTGATGAGGTCTATCATGTCATGTGATTTAGGGTCATGTGATAACGACCATTGTTTCATGCGGTTTAAGGTCCTGAAATTAGGACCATAAAGGGTAAAAGAATAGGATTTCATATTATTTATTTAAAAATGGGTATGTTTTATGAATGTTTAACATTAAGGGTATTTGAATATATGTGAATAGTTGGTTTATGGAATGTTTAAATCATAACAATAGACATTTGAATAAGGAAATAATAGGATGGAACAAGTATGTTTAAGATGACCATTGATCAAATCTGAATGGAGGGTTATATTGAAATGTTTTTGGGGGTGTACAAGGTTAGAGGACCTTATCCTTAGGATGAAAATAATTCACACATTGTTAGTGTTGAATATAGTGGAACATATATCATTACCAAGTAAAGGTATCACTTATAACTGAATTATATCATTATTTTTACACATGAAATGTTTTTAAATTTTAAAAAACTTGAAAAATGTAGTAGGTTTATGGAGAAAATTACATTCAAGAAGGGTTTAGGAACTCTAAATTCTATTCCACCATGTATTAAATACATTATCAAGGTGAAGGTATATAATATAAAATTACTTATTAATTGGTGTAGGAGGGAAGATAAAGGGTCTTCTCAAAAAAAATCTAGACTAGTGGGTTCAATTAGCATATATTGACTTTTTATAAGGCTATATAATAGGCCCAATAATATTTATTCCATTTTACTCATGTTCTCTAACATTTTCTTAAGTCATGAAATTGGTTGAATTAGTAAGAAAAAACATGATTTTTTTCTCAATAAATCCATTATGGGTTTTTGTCCAGACAAGATTTGTGTCTCTTTAATTTTAAGTTTAAGGGTGTTGAAATTTGGACTATTAAGGAATGAAGTTTAAGGTTATACAGATTTGACCATTAATAACTAAAGTTTAAGGATGTACAACTTTGACCAAATATGAGTCGATCTACTTAATAGTTTGGTATAGTTTGACATGATGTGAAGGTAATATTATATAACCAATGTAGATAACCTTGAGGAAAGGTTCACACAGTTTAAGGTCATGGTTATTGGACCAATAAAGGTTCATGTTTAAGTTAAAATTTATTTGTCCAAATGTTTATAAGGTTTAAGGTCATGAAACTTTTAACAAAGAGTGAGGTAGTCTATCTATCTAATATTAATTAAATATGACATGAATGAAGATTCCAATTCTAGTATAACCACCTCATAGAGATGTTTACATAGTTTAAGGTCATAATTATCAGACTGAGGATTATTGGGGTTTAAGGTCATACAGCTTGGAACACTAAGTGGTTGAAGCTTATGGTCATATAACCTTGAACAAAGAGTGATATAACCAATATATCAAGGGTGAGACAAACCCATTTTTAATGGAGATCCCAATTCTAGTACAAATAATTTCATGGATGGATGCAAGTAGTTTAAGTTATTAGTTCTCAAACCAAGATGTGAGAAGGTGTGACAACCCAAATAGGGCTTAAGATCCAAGAGTTCTCTAACACCTTTGAACAAGTAATGAAAATTATGTAAATCAAAACATTAGGTGATTGAATTAGTAAGTTATGGAAAGGAAAAAGTATGTTGAGTATGATCGATGGATAATATTTGAATGATGGATTTTATAAAAATGTTGTCAAGGGAATATGGGGTTATAGAAACTTCCCATTAAGTTGAAATATTCATATAGTTGGCAGTGCTAAATATAGTGTAACATATATCATTACCAAATAGAGGTTTCCTTTGGAGTAAAATGATATCATTATTTGTATCCATGGAATGTTTTTATATATTTAAAACACTTGAGGTATGAAGTGTGGTTTGGGGAAAGGGGATATTAAAAAATAAATGGATACATTCTAGTCTCAAACTAAATATGTTTGGGATTTTATAGACCACTGAAAAGGGAACTAAATAGATGATGATTTTTTTATGGGTTAGAAATATATTGTTTAGACATCACTACATATCTTTAAATAGTAGGAATCAAGCTGTACAAAGTTATTATGCGATATCTGCATAAATATAACTCATGTGTAGGGAAATATTGTATGGATTCATTCTGATGCCTAGTGGTCATAAAAAACCAATGTGAATGAGTAAGAGACTAAGTACTGGGAGTAAAGCCACTAGGATTTTTGAATGAGCCTAAAATATGTAGTTCAAGTGTCCCTTCATATCCTATAATGACATAAATCAAGCCACACAAATTTCTTAATAAAAATATTATGCATGAATCTATCTCATATATAGGAAATGGAAATTGTTTTAGAACCATAGGAAGTTCCATGGATTATACCTAGGATATAATATTTGGGTCACCTTAGGATTGGGGAATTTTATCCTAGTATAGGGTTGTGAACATAGTTTATATTCTAGGAACTCTTACATGTATATGAATCTCATGCAGTAAAGCTAGTTGATATAAGACATACCACTATATATAGCTCAAAGTTTTTCAGAGTAGGTCATATGTTGTGTAGTTTATGTTAGTCTGAGTAAAGATGGTAAGAGGGGGTGAATTTCATTTCAAATTTTTTTTTATAAATTTAAATAAACTTGAAGGAATTAAAATAGTTAGTGAGACGAAATAAAACTTATAAGAGTTAATAACCTGATAAATAATTTTAAGTGTAATAAATTTAAATAAATGAGTTAGATAAATAAAAATAAAATAAATAACATGAGATAGTTTGATAACAATGTTTTTAAATCACCCAAAAAATGTTTCTACATATCCACCCACAATCACTTTGGATGGTTTATACTCCCTTGGGTTTAATGGTACCCAAGAAACCCATTTAAAAAGTAAATACTTTACTTTATGTACCAAGAAAGAAACCAATATCAATCACTTTAAAGGAAGTGATCACATGTATCCATCACTTATGGTTTTGAGAGTGCAATCTCCGTGATTTAAGGTCCAAACAAGTAAACCCAATATGTCCTTAATTTAAGGACCAATAAAGAACAAAAATAAAACAAAGAAGATACATTCTTTTATGAAAGTAATTTGAATCACACCCTTAATTCTCTATTTAAAATAAATAAGAGAACAAATACAATAGAGAGAGTGAAAAATTTAAAAGAGAGATTGAATACAATAAGAAATATTAAGAGATCTCTAGATAAGGAAAAATGGAAAAAGGGTACAATTACCTTCCAAGAACCTAAGGGAGTGTATTTATCTCCCCTAGGGGTTAGGAGGGTTCTTGTAGCCTTAGGGGTTGAATAGATCTGTTAGAGGATAAAATAGGTTGGCAGGGACCGCTCCCAATGACTATTTTTTTCTTCTATCTCAAGTTCGTCGGCTATCCGGTGGTATCCCACTGGGTAGCTTCTGGTACTTACTGTTGGGGGGATCCAAAAAATATTCTCATGCTCCTCTTAATATTTTCAATTGGTCCATTACCTTCACAAAAAAAATCCTAAAATAGAAATACTAAAATCCACCAAAAACCATTAGAAACACAAAAGTGTGTTTGTGGTCATTCCAAACTACCTAAGAGAGTGATATATGCAACATTATCCTCATTTTTAATGATAAAAAATAATTAAGCAATTAATCAGTAAAGATAGGCATGATACAATTCTCATGTTTGTACCAAAAATCAATTTCATTATTTCATAGTGAAATTCAACCAATCATTCTCAATATTTCAAAAATAAATTTAGAGGTGGATTTCAAGAATGATTTAAATCAATAATTCAATTTCAAAAAAAATCCCCCATTCTTATTATCAAAAATAAAAAACCAATTTTTTTTATAATTCAAGAATAATTCAATTTAAAAACTATTCAGTTTTGAAAATATTGAAATAAGTCAAGATACCATTCAAATAAAGACCTTTTCCTCCCATGATATCAAAAATTCCCTTTTATTTCACAACTATATCCCCTTTTGAATAATTAAAACCATAACTATGTAAATGATTGAAATTAAATCAATTTGAATAATATTTGAAATCATTTAAAAATATTCAGTGGGATATTGTAATATAAATAAACCTTATATTTCATAATATTCTCCCCCAAAATAAGAATCATAACTTTAGTCTCATAAATTTCTTCTCCCATTGAAATCATTATAAATCTCATAAACAAGGATTATAGAGATAAAGGGAATGCACTTATGATGAAATGAGATACAAATATAAAAGGGACAAAATGGAAATGAAGATTTCATAACTCAATTGTTTCATCAAGAGGGTTTTAAAACAAAAAAAATATTTTAAAGTCTTGAAAATAACTTTTTGAAGAATATTTAAAAAATAAAAATTTTACATATAAGTGTTCAAATTTTCAAAAAAATCATCTTTAAAATTTGAGATAAAATAAACAAAGGATCATGTTTTATAAAAAAATTATAACTTTGAAAAATTAACATGCTTAAGAATGGTTCTAAAAAAAGAGTGTCACTCTAAGAATGAAAAGACAGGTTTGTATCCACCTTAATCAGATCATTAAAACCACGATATAAAATTCCCATTAAAATAAAATTTCAAATACAGAAATTATTATATTTTTGAATAATTATTTTAATATTCAAAAATTGTGCATTCATATGATTTAAAAAATTTCAGATTTAAAGTGGGTTGGATCCCCCTAAAATGATGCATACTTTTGAAAGTGTAAGGGTACAATAAATACATGTAAATCAAGATTTTAATGAATAAAAGAGAAAATAAAAATATTCACCAAAGAGAGTGGAAGAAATAGATCAATCACTTCAAGTTTTAAATAAAATAGATAGATGAAACAATTATCTCAATATTCAAAAGGAAATGGATCGATGATTTAAAATAAATACATTATTTAAATAATAAATTAAATCAAAAATAAAATGATCATATGAATATCAATGTGATAAAGATTTAAAAATAGAGAATATAATTATATGAATCTCATGGTGTAAGTAAAGAATACATCAACAAAGATCAAGGTTGAAAGTTTAAAATTGAGAAAAATCCTCAAGAAATCTAAATTTAAATGAAAAGTATTATATTCAAGAAATTTTAAACTCTCCATTAATTAAATAATATAATTTTCAAGAAAATGGTTTTATATATTAAAATTATTTATTTATAGATTCCAAGTTTTTATTTCAAAAAGAGATATCTAAAAAATTGAAAAATAATTTTAAAAATTTAAACAATAAAAAGATTGGATTTCACAATTTCAAGTTTTCAAAAAATGAAATGTATTCCAATAATTCAGTATTCTAATATCAGTAAGATCACATAATATTACAATTGAGTAATTTAATTAAATATTATTTTTTAATTCATTTTAAAAATAAATAATATTCAGTCAAAAATTCATTTTAAAGAAGAAATTGATAAAACCAAGGAAATATCCAATTAAATTTCAATATTTTATAATGAAATTTAAAATGATATTTTTAAAATATTTTCAATACTCAAATAGTAATAAAACAATTAAATTGAAGATATATTTGGAATTGGAAAGAATTTAAATAATTAAAAATATTTTACAAGTCACAATACAAGTGTCTCGAGCACACACTATTCGTGTACCATGTTCCTCATTGGAATTTCTGTTGAGATATTACACCTATAAAACAATCACGAATATAGATATTTTTGTGCCCAAAATTCAGGACCACAAATGTTAGCTAATAATTATTTTGGAACCCACATTTTATTTTAAAAAAAATCCTAGAATAAACATTTAAAGAAAGATAAATGCATTTATACCTTTCATAATAGATAATTTTTTCAATCACATTCATGAATGAGATGCTCGATTTTCTATAAATAATTGAAAATTTTATATTTAGAGAACCCTTTTACAAAATTGGTTATATTATTTGAGGTTCTATAATTATTTGAAAAAGAAACCTCATAAGTTCCTTTCACATGCCATGGGGAACCCAAAAATCAAATTCAATTTTCACTGACCTTGGGCGAGTTTTTCAAGATCATTTTGAGATATTTTATTATATTTTCTAATTTTTCAATTCCGAGTTAATCATTTTGACAAACAATTTTTCATTTAATTTTATTGAAATTATTTTTCAAACTTTTATCTTCTTTTAATAACAAATCAAATCTCCTTTCTTGATCTTCATTATTTTTTGAAAGAAAATATTTAAATCTCCCATTTTCTTATTTTAATTTCTCATTTTCTTTAAAAAATGATACTTTCCATTTATAGAAATAGTATTCTTATTTTTAAAATCCTTTAATTTTTAGTGATTCCACAAAATCCTTCCATTAATTGTTCTATAATATATTTTAGATACTCATAATAAAGATAGATAGAGTAATAAGAATAATTTAAAGAACAATAAGTGAATTTTGAGTAATTTACCTCATCATGGGCCATAAGGAATTTGGGGCTTCCGTCACTTGAGTTAGATTAAGAGGAGTGGGTTTTATCGCTTGTACTCTAGTTAACACATTGAATTCCTTCTTACTTTCCTTATTCTACTTTACCATTTTTTTGGATAAGGGGCACTATGTCTTGATGTGACCCTTTTTCTTTCAACCATAGAACCATACCACTGGTTCACCTTTTTTTATTCTCCTTTTTGGTGTGATAAGAGTATTTATTTCTTTTTATAAACTTACATATCTTTTTTTAGGTGTTCAAGATTAGAATCACTTCTGGATGAATCATCATCAATTTCACTAAATGCAATGTCCTTATTTTTTCCATGACCTATAATAATTCCTTCATGGTTTTCCTATTCATTGTAATCTCATAGGTTATTAGGCACCCAGTGATATCTTCAACTGGAATATTATTGATGTCCTTTTCTTATTGAATCATTGTTTATTTGGGTTCCCAATAGCTCAGAAATACCCAAAGGGTCTTCTTCACAAGAATCTCTATTCTAAGTTCATCACCTAAGGACTTTAATTTATTAAAAATAATAGTGAAACAATTAAAAATTTCAATTATAGTCTCATTAGGATGTATACTAAAGATTTCAAAGTCTTGGAAGTATATATTAATACAAGTATAATATACTTTATTGGTACCTTCATGCATAATTTATAATAATTTATAAATTTCATGATAAGTTTTACACATGTAAATTCTATTAAATCCATTCCTATCTAACCCACTATGAAAATAATTCATGGCTTTCCCATCAAGTTCAAAAATTTGTATATCATCAGGAGTCATTTTGTCCTCTGACTCTTTGGTGAGGGTATATCCATGCATTAAAATTATCCAAACTAGATATACTATACTTATAAGAAAATAAAAGGTTCTTATTTTATAATAACTATAATTGGTTCTATCAAGATAATGGGATATACCAATAGAGGGTCCTTATAGAGCTCCCTGGGCATTAGATATAGAGGCCATACTTAAATTATTGTTCCTTATAATAAATTAATGTTTTAAAACCAAGGTTTGAAATAATTTTAATTATTGGTTTTAGTGAAGATATAAAATGGGTTGGGTGAGGTGGGGGTTAATTACCTTTAATTTTTTTTATAAATTAAAATAAAACTTGATGAAATTGAAATAATTAAATAGATGAACTAAAATTATTAGAGTTAAGTGTAAGATAAATAATTATAAGTGGAATGAATTTAAATAAATGAGTTATAATAATATAAATAAAATAAATAATTCAAGATATTTGGATAATGAAGTTCTAAAATCACCCATGAAAGGTAATTGTGTCTCTTCCTCATAGGCCTTTAGAGGATTTATACTCTCTTGGTTTCAACAGTACCCAAGAAAACCATTTAAAAAGTAAATTCCATGATTTAATGACCATTAAATAAACCAATATCTCTCACTTTAAAGAAATTTATCACCTTTCCCCATAACTTAAGGTTGTGATCACCCAATCCCCTTACTTTAAGGATCAATAAAGCAAACCCAATATCCCCTTGATTTAAAGACCAAAAAAGAACTAAAATAAAATAAAGAAGAGACTTGATTTTGAGAAATACCTTTAAAGTACACACTCTAAAATATATGTACAATTAATATGAGAATAAATATAAGATATAGATAGGTAGTGACAAAAAGATGAGTAATTTCTCCAATGTTACCTCAAATGCACATTTTAGTGGATTCATATTCAACCTGTGTTATTGAATTTTTTTAAACTATATTTATACTGGAAGTATGATCATATTTCTATTGATATTTGACCAAAAAATCATCCATGTATCATTCTATGATCATATCCATAATGGGATTGAAGATATGATTTCTGATTCATTGATATGTAGAACTAAAATTATTCACGCCAAAGAGAATTACTTTATAGAAATGTACCACTTGGGGTTTAGTAAAGGCAGTTCCTCTTCTTCTTTAAGGTCTATTTGGATCTGGTTGTAGCCGAATATCCTTCCATGAAGAAGATGGATTAGAATCCAACCATTACATTGGTTGATATTTTAGTGATTGGGATTGGGAAATAATTTTTTGGATAGTGATTTTTAAAGTCCCTAAAGACAATGAAGACCCTAATTTTCCTTTTCTTTTTCCTGGAAGTTATATTTTCATGCCACTTCATGCATTTAACTTTCCAAATAAAGTTGGAATTGGAAATATTATCAACTTTGGATTCCAATTTGGTATAATAGGTTGGATGGATTCTCCTTGTCGCTTATTTGTATCCACAATTGTCTTCAAGAGAGATCAAATGATGGGTATCCACCAGAGTATCCAACCCATAAAGTTTTATATAGTTCCATGTGAACATATATAAATTTTCTTGAGGAAATATATATATATCTGTGTGTGTGTGTGTGTGTGTGTGTGTGTCTCATATTCCTCAAGGTTCATGGTGACCTTGATCAATGTAGGTTGTGGATTTTCCTCCATACCTAGATCAATTTTTATGAGTTTATTGAAATTGTCGAGAAAAATTATTTGAATTCCATAAGAAACTCCCTGAGTTATTCTTTTTATTCTTCTTCATCACCATCATTGTGGGTATAATATATACTATTATCCTAATATCTAGGAGAAAATATAGTCTAACGTGTCATCCTAAAACCTTTTGTGATCCAATTTTTACCTTAGAAGTAAATTTATAACCTTTTAAGAATGGAAATGTTTTTATCATGGTTAATGTTAAAATTGGTTAACTGAGGGGTTAAACCAAAAGATAAGGTTTAAAATTCCACATAAACCTATAAAAAATTTATTGATTAAATGTATTTCAACCTTAAAATAACTTATATTTGAAATTTTGTCCTTTTTTTAAAATTTGGGGATGAATCCTTTTTTTATGAAAGTATAAACCTATTTCTATCTAGGTAGAGATAGATCCATTATATATCCTATAGGCCCAAGGATAATTTGTCTACATCATGGCTATGTTATTGTCTATCCACATCATGACTACAACACATCCCCCATTGTCAGTACCTACGTTAACGTTTTCATCATAAATCCCACAGGGGGATTTCTAGGATTTGAACCTTGGTCTTTTAGATGCAGTATTATGGGTTTTACCACTCAATCTCCACCCCAATTTCATGAAATATTTTCCACATTGTTCCATTATCATGTAAAAAATAATAATTTCCTATATTTAAATCATTTTTTGGATTCCAAGTGTTCCATTTCCTTTGCTATAAAAGGAAACCACATCTCCTATATTCCTCACACCACCTCGAGAAACTTACCTTGACCAAAACCTAAAAAAATATATCCTAAAAATTCTTATATATATTATCTATGTGATATTATTCCCAAAATACCAACCCTAGGGAACTTAATAGGATATTAAAAGGATCTCATTCAAAGAAGAGGTAATCATCTTAACCAAACACTTTCAATTTTATTCTTTTTTTACCACTTTCATTTATGTACTAAGCATTAAAATATAATAAAAAATTATATATAATATACTGAGATATTTTTACATTTATTTAATAATATATATCCATATTATTCTCTATAAAATGGGAAACAAAACCATCGCTCATGTGTACTACAGACTACCACCTTGCGAACTGATGTAATTTTTTTCCACAACTACCTAAAATGGATTGTTATAATGATGTTATTAATGAATATATATGATAATTATGAAATAATTATGATTCTATAAATTTAATATATCATCTACTTCATTAACCTTATAGTAATTAAAATTTTATAATGTCACTCATGTGTGTGTGTGGGCTACCACCTCCACGAAGCAATGTGATTCATTTTTCATGTCATATTTTCATAAATGATTATAAAAATGTATATAATGAATATATATATATATATATTATTTTTATAATATGAATATAATTCTAGAGATTATGAAACCATAACCTATGCCTATGAAATGGAACTTTTTTGAGGAAACATACATGAGAAAAATAAATAGTTTCCACCTGAAACAGTGATAATAATGAAAGGTTTTTAATGAAATGAATAATAAAATATTATAATTGGATAATATATGATATTATAGATATGTATATGGTATTTTATATAATTATAATAAATATAAATTTATTATATAGGAGGTTAAATCTTGTTCAGCTAATTAAAAGTATGAGGTAAGGGATTTTATCTCAATTTATACTTCATTGAGTCATATTTGGTATTATACACCTATTTTATTTTATGTGGTGTATATAATAACCCCTTTTATGTATATAAAATAAATATATATTTATTTATGGTAATTAATGTTTCAATTCAAGTTTACTCTTTATGGGGTTATAATCTAAAATTTATCAAATAAGTAAGAATTTATTTTACAATCTCATTTTTGGGGTTGCTTATATTTTCATTGAAGGAATATAATAATATATCATTCATAAAACACATCTATTTTAATATCCTATAGATATTTAATAAGTTTACATGTTTTATTCTAACTTTTACTCTCTTTGGAACTTGAATCAAGAAAAGAAATTTCCAAAAGAGAAGTCAATTCTATTTCTCTTTTTAACTGGGTATAATTATATTGAATGTCTATGTTTTTCCAAATTATTTTAAAAAATTAATTCTTATTTAATCAAGTTATTTTTAATGTAAATTTAATATTATACAAGATTTTTTATAAGGTTTAAAATGAATATTTATAATGTCTCCCAGATGGTTCATCTTGGACTTTCTTTATAAAAAGTAAAAATTAATGTTTCTTTTTAACATATACGACATTAACGAATTTTCCCACCACCACAAGTATTTTATAATTTAGCTTCTTATAAAATCATTCAATGGTTTTATAAATAAAATTATTTAATGAAAATTTATTTTTCGTGATTAACTTTCATTTTCTTCTATTCTCCAAAAGACATGATTTTATTACAGAACCTATATTTATGATGAATCTATGTTTATGTTTTATCTCTTGATAAATTTTATAGTCATTAAAATTATATTGAAACATTAAATTTCTTGTGATCATATTTCATCATACAATATATTTATCTTCCATATCCATATTATTTATATCATGAATATTCTTATTTCCTAAACTTTATACCATTTCTACATATGATGTTTTACTATTAAAGTTATTTTATTAATGGGATAAATCGTTATATTCTATATTATTTACTCAATATAGTTATTTTTTATAAGGAATATTATTTATGAATTAAATTAATCATTTAACATGGGAGGAATTCATTAGACATGAAGTTATGAGTAGGGGTTGGTTATAGATATACCCTTGATGCATAGAAAAGTCTCATGAGATAAACTAGTTTTCTAGCCTTATTAAATGAGTTTTAGTGTATACCTACCCATATTTGAATATATCTTAGAAAAATGCCTTGATTAAGAAATCTGACATTATAAATTTATTTTATTGATAATTCATGTATTATTATCCCTGAGATTATTATATTAATATTATCTATGGATGCATTTTTTACTCTAGTTATTGATTAAATGACATACATTTTTAGTTATTTATATTTCCATATTAATTTATACTTATTTTATCATGATATATTCAACTATATGAAACCCTTACTGAGTATTTGAGCTCACCCTTATTTTTTTTCCTTTTCATTAGATATGATTAAGGAATCCATGAATGAGTTTCAAGGATGATAAATATTTAATTTTACTAGGTTTTATATTTTATTTCTAATGTAAATTAGGAACCATGTATTTATATGGTTCTTCAAGACTACTAAACTGATCAATCCTTGGTGACTTGATCCCTTATATCTTACACTAATGTAAAAAAAGTAGACACTAACTCTAGGTTACTGTAGTTGGGGTTTCTACACTAATTCCTCCAATCTATGGCACAACATACAAATATCTATTAGTATTCTTTATAAATATTATTATTTTATTTTTGGAAAAAAGATATTAAATTATAAAAAGATAATTGGGTGGTTCCCACCTCTTTTTCCCAAGGTGTCCTATTCCAAATCTTAGTTTCAAATAGGTCGTTGAACATCTCGATTTAACTGATGTGGTTATCAATGATGCCCAAATGTTTTTTATAGTATTAGTTAGATTTTTATTGAACATGGATACTATTTTTTACTCCCTCTCACTCATGCCACTTAATAAACTAAAAATGTCACAAGCTCTTAAATACATATCACTTCTCAGATGAATGAGCCAACATTTTGTGGAACAAATCTAAACAAACAAATATAATTTTTTTGGTGTGGTGTATCAAGAATAATGTTATCACCAATGATGTAGAGGTCCAAAAAAATCCATACACCTTACTTCCATATTTTTGTATTGTGTTAATGAATATGTGGAATAGGTTGTTCACTTTTTTGCTAAATTAAATTTGGTATCCTTCATATGTAATTCACTAGTGGGTTTAAATAATGAAAATTTCCAATAAAACTTCATGTATTATTTTCTAGATTCATGTTTTAATGTTCATGTGGGTGTCTCTATAGACTCCCATGAATAAATCATCATTTATTAAACTTTTTATGTGTTATTTTGGATTATAACAATACAAAACTTTACCATACTATGACTCTTACTGAAGGTTATGTCAAAATAATGTTCATCTCATAGGTTCTATATAATGAACCAACCTTAAGTATTAATTAATCATGACTTTTAATTCAAGAATTCATTCTCTTGATTTTTAAAATATTTTAAGGTTTAGAGTTTTAGAGAATGTGTTAAAAACTCATACATTAAAAATCTATATATATAAAAATTTAACACTTCATATAAGTATCAATTTTTTCCATAATATAAAATATTTAAAATAAAATATACTTTTTTTCATGAAAAATATTCACGACTTTAAACTTGAATTATTTTTTTCCCTTACCCATCCTTAAACCCTAGGAAAAACACTTTTAAAAACATAGTATGAGCACAAAAATATCAGTAAGGGACATAAAAAAGAAAAGAACCATTAGTCTAGTGAAAAACATGGAAACTCTTGAAAACTATTTTATTAAAAACATAACTTTTTACCCAAAAGGGCATCATTTTTCCTTAAAAAAGATCATTATTTTACCTTTTGAAATCAAATTATTTCCATGAAAACTCATTGGAAAACATATAAAATTCATATAGTTTCCTTAGTACATCATCATCATAGAACCCTTATAGAACCCTTATAATTGTAAAAACCACACCATCAACTTCCAATATTTACCAATGCAGTATAATGTTATATGTGTACACCAATCATCATGAGTTATATCGGGATCACCCATGAGCTATAATGGGGATCATCCCTTCATAAACAATGTTCAAGGACTTTATTATTAATAAAACATATTATATTTCACCCTTTTCATCATATAACCTTTTAAAACGCTTTTTAACCCATATACAAAAGTCTTTTGGATTTTAAAATAACCTTTTCTTTTAAAAACCCATTTTCAATAAAAAAATACACAGGAAAGGGAAAGAGAGATTTTTTTTAAATGAAACATGAAATATTGTAAAGGAATATAAAAATAAAATAACGGTAATGGTGGAGGTAAAATTCATTTTCATTTTATATGTTAAAATAGAACATTCCTTTTGTCTTTTTTTCAAAATGTTCTGTACAAGACAAAAAATAGATACCTTTTGAAAACCATTGAAAAGAAATAAAAAAAATAATTTATAAAAATTTAATTTCCATAATATTACATTCATAAAATCATTTAAATAAATTTTCATGGAATAAAAAGAGTTTTAAGGGAACTTTAAAATAGGTATTTTAAATATAATGTCCCTTAACACTTTGGAAACATTTGAATCTTGATCCTCATGATAGAATAAAATTAAAAAAACTATAAATGTCATGATAATAGATAAATATATGATATAACATGTAAAAGGGTATGTATATACACCTCATAAAATAATATAGGTGCACAACATCAAAATATACATCAATAAAAGAAAATTGAGACGAAGTCCCTTACCATAAGTCCAACATGTCACATATTTTCTTTATCTTCCTAAATAAAAACTTGTTTTAATTACTTAATTTATTAAGAACCATTTTTAAGTTTATTATTTCCTTTATTTTATCTCTTACCATGTTATACATAATTAGTTAATAATTTATATTTACTTCAGAAGTTTTGACGATATTCGAGTTATATGTCAAAAATGACATCGATACATTGAATATGGTCAAAGATTTCATTATTTCAACATTTCCAGAATAATAATAATTAAATATTTATGATATTTATACATCAATAATACTTTTAAAACCAATTATGAAATATGATTATAAAAAATTAACTATGTTAAAATCATGGAGACGGTAGGTTGTACGCACTTATGAGTAACATTTATATTTTTCAATGATCATTATAGAAAGGTGGTAAATATTATTTTAACTTTATATAAAGATCATAATATCATAAATAAAATATTATTATTTTTAAATATACTCATATATTTCATCCATGTGGTGTGGTGTTGAAAAAATAATCTCATCGCTATGTTGAGAAGATAGTCAACACGTACGCATGAACAACGTTATCATTTTTTAGTGACTAGAAAAGTAATAAAAAAATGATATAATATATTTTAGTAATGATAATTATGTCATTAATATTATGATTATTTCATATATATCACATGTATTCATTAACTTTTTAATGAATTGGATTTTCCATGTATTATTTTTGGATATTGTATGGATTATTTTTGAGACCATTCGTTGAGACGGCATGCTATTTTGAGGCTCAGTGTGCTCAAAATAAATGTTTGAAATATATTAAATATATTAAATATAAATCATGTGAATTTTTTCTATAAAAGTTTAATAACTTATAAATGGGGACCCGGAACAGAAATCTAAGGTATCGTTGAGTTTAGAACATGAGTTTTATCCTATGTGTGGCATAACCTTTTTCAGTGTGGGGAATTTGTGGAAAAGTAATCACAAGAATAAAATAAATAAAATTATTTTATTTAACTATTAATGAAGTTACCTAAAGTTTTTTTAGATACACACTTACGGAAATTTTTCATGGTTAGCCGCATAACCCTGCAAATTGTTGGAGAGTTGTTAGAGAGCGTGGAATGAGATTCCATAAACAGACGATGAAGGGATCAAGGATCGATGACCGGTGCAAGATGGAATCAAAGTATTTCACAAATGATCATGAAATAACTCCATTATTTATTATTGATCAATCCAAATCAAGTTTGGAAGTTTTTTTACTTGGATTTGTTTCACATTTTCTATTTCTATGACGATCACAAATCAATCAAACAATAGATTGGTCATATTATAGGATGAGATAAATCTATATGAATTTCTTTGGGAGTTTTATTTATTTATTGTAGTTATTTATTCTTCTTTATAACATAAATGAATCTATTTCAATAGAATATAGATGAGTTTTATTCCTATTTTGTGTGCTTCATGGTTTTCTCCCATTTTTCTACGTGCGTTCATCGTCGGGGTTTTGTTTCCTTGGTGACTTGACCCAAATATGGATTAATCGAACATTGTACACTTTTTTATTGGTGAAATGATCCAGTATCATAGATCTGGTCTCATTATGGTGTAGGGATCATGTGATGATGGAAATGATGAGCGGATCAAGACCAATTTGGCATACGCAGGTGCGTTTTTTGGACACATGGTGACGGTGTAGGTTCAGAACAATTCCTAAAAAAATGAGTCTACTAGAAATCATCTCTCCAATGATGATCAGCCTCATTTGACTCAGATATGAGTTCCATGGGCGTGATACAAGGTGATGGCAGTGGAATCATATGTCAGATGAGCAGACAGAAATGTGAGAAACTAGATTTGTAAATATGAAAAAAAATTCACTACATGGTGTGTAACTCTGAGCCACACACCGCGTGTGACCTCTTAGTAGAGGATAGTATTTTGGGAATAAGATAAGTATTACATGGCATGTAACCTTGTTTCATGGTGTGTGATCTATCCCTGGTGGCTTGGTGTGTACCTCAGAGGGTACACAGATGCGGGCATGCCATGTACTCTCACACAGACATAGCTTGGATAGGTGTACACAGTCATATCTGTGTATTGGTACATGGGAAAGTACATGGATAGCCGCACGCCCTCAAATGTTACATATACATGGGCATAGACATAGGTCATTTACATGGGCAGGACCCGGGGTCAAAGGGACATGGCATGTAACCCTACTACACACAGTGTACTCCATAAAATCTTGCTTGGATCCCTTATCCTCGGTATCTTGGACAAGTTTCATTAGGATTTGTTCCGCATATCCATTACCTAAGGGTTAGTATGGAATCACATCCTACACATAGGACAATAATCCCTTCAGCGGGACTTCTTAGATAGAGTTTTTGGAATCCCTCTGTGAGGCTCAAAGAGAGAGATCCTCTATTTATATCTGTTACCTAGGTGGAGTTCCTAGAATTTTCATGAGAAACACTATGATTATTCCAATCCTCCACTTAATGGGTTAATCTAGATTGAGTTTTTGGTATAACCCATGGCTTTGGGAGTGATCCTCATCTATGTATCATATTTCTTCAGGCTTTTAGCATATACTTCCTATATCAAGACCCGATGAGAACTACCTCTTGGATGGATATCATCAATGTTATCAGATTCATGGAGTATGTTCTTCTGAATGAGTGCTTTGTGGAACCTTTGAGCTATAATACTAGGATTTAATTATAGTTGTAAATTTACCTCTAGACTATATGTTTTTATTGAGTATATCTAGATATTATTTTTATATGTGCTATAGACATATAATTGTGTAAAGATGGTTGTATTCTTCTTTTTTTAGCTTTGTGGTTTTAGGGTGTCCTACTGGGTATTATTATACTCACCCCTGCATGGTATTTTCCTACATATATCATGTCTCGTGTAGAAAATTGACCTTTTGAAAGATTCCAAGATAGACCAAGACCAGACAGTTCTTGGTGATATCGGATAGACCAGGGTGTAATCCTATGGTATCTTGACAGCATTCCCTGATAATACTTTCAGGTTATAATTGTTTTCAGACTCTTTGTAGTTGGATTGTGTTTGGACCTGTTTATTTTCTTTTACTTCTTGTTGTACTCTGGTTGTGTGATTTATATGTATGCATTCATTGTTTTTCAGTTTTTTATATATTTCATCATTGTTTGGGCTTGAGGATGTGTTCATGTGTATAGGTACTAAGGCTAAGGCCTCCCATGTTAGTGATATGCCTACTCATCATTAGTCGCCAGACCCTGGCCTATTGGAGGTGGGATTGGAGAGTCTTGTAATGGGCCCCATTTGGACGGGTCATGATAGAGTGGTATCAAACTAGTTGGTTCAACATTAGGTCCATAGTTTGTGAGATTTGTTTGGGGCAATAGTGTAAGTGTTTTGAGTTCAGATTTCATGTTAGGGACTTCAGTGTTGGTGTGGAGACCAATGTATTCATACACCAGAACTCAGATCACCTACTTTTTTATCTGGTACATGAGAACACTGGTTGTAGGGAAAACAATGGTACATGCATCATATAGGAATGGGTTGTGGTTTTCATGTTCTTCTTGATTAAACTCTTCATATATACTCATTAATTTTGGTATATCTTGTTTACTTTTAGGATACCTCTACACCATATTCCAGCTATGATTCATCATCAATATCACAAGGATGATACCCTTGTTGATGAGGCATTGATATAGGGACCGGTTCTAGAGGTTCTACCTCCAAGTGGTGCCCCAGTTATACCACCACCTATTGAGCAGAAGGTGGTACCCATAGTACCGACGGGTGAGGTGCACAGTCTTAGCACACTTGATGAGTTTCAGTGATAGAGACCCCTTAGGTTTTTAGGTGATCCTGACCCATAGGAAGTTGAGTACTGGTTTGAGGTGGTGACCTATGTTTTATATCAATTCAGGATACCGATAGATCGGATAGTGGTCATGGTGGAAAGCCTTCTACATGGCTCAGTAGGGAAATGGTGGGGTTTAGTGGCCCAGTCTTACGATGAGGAAAACCTAGCATGGTTAGAGTTTGAGAAACTTTTTATAAAATAGTTTTCTCTATCTACCCTAATGGATGTACGTATCCAGGAGATTCTACAGCTCTGATAGGGAAACATGATAGTAGCTGAGTATTCATTAAGGTTTACAAACTTTTCCAGGTACTCGAAGGATATGGTTTGGGATCAGTTATTCAGAGCTCAGACCTTCAAGAAAAGACTGTGTAGAGACATATGATCCATTATTATCCCTATATTAATTCCTATATATGTTGGGGTGTTAGAGTGAGCTTTGTTGGTTGATATTTTCTTGGATGAGTAGACACAGCGAGTGGTTGTCAGTAGCAGGTAGACAGGAGTAGGGACCTCGATAGTAGGGATCCAACATCAGTCTCAAGGAACTAGTTGTGTAGGGAATTTTAGGAGTAGGTCCCAGTATAGAGGATCTAAAATTTTGGACCTAGAATATGGGTCAATTCATCTCAGGTAGAGGCATTTCTACTCATGTGATGGTAGGGTACATATTTCCCAAGATTTTCCAATCTGCTGTGTAGCTGATAGAGAGACTGTGGATGGGTCGTCAAGGAAGAGGCAGCACTAAGAGCAGGAAGGTCCACAGGATGGAGTACATGACATAGGAGATATGATAGAAGCAGGAGGTGGTAAATTCTTTGGCTTATTACCACCACAACCCCTAGGTGGTCCACACCAGACTTAGGGAGCTAGAGGATAAGTTCAGGGACAGGTACAGGCGGTCGACGCCTATGACCTAGAGGCTTTGGGAATGATACGAGGGATGATATGTTTTATTCTACATTAGATAAAGTACTAATAGACATAGTTTTTATTCATTTATTTCTTGTCACATATCTTGTTCTAGACTTATAGATTCTGGTTGATCCCTTAGCTCAACGTTTGTGCTTGGAGACTCCTACTCAATATTACTTATCCATCACACACTTGTTCCAAAAGTGTGACCCGACTCTTGTAGGCAATAATTTATATTGAGATATATTTGTAGCAGAAATGAGGCCTTACATGGATATCTTAGGAATGGACTAGTTATCCATATTTCATGCCCATATTGACTATTTTGGGTGAAGGATGCAGTTTGTCTACTGCAATGGGACTAGGTTCTCCTTTATCGGTGAAAATAAAACTCGGGAAGCATAAGATGGACTATTGCGTAGGAGGGTTCATCCAATTACTCATTAGTTGGCTAGACTAACCATTTGTGCAATGGATATTATGAGATCCCAGCTTCCTATAGTGGTGGAGGATTATGAGGATGTCTTCCCTGAGGATGTTTCAGGTTTACCTCCCCACCGAGAGATAGACTTATACATTGATCTACACCCGAGGACGACATCGATATTTTCCCCAGTATATCGAATGGATCCCACAGAGCTTCACTAGATGAGGGTGCAGTTGAAATATTTACATAGGAAGGGATTATTTAGAACCATTGTTTCACCCTGGGAAACCCCAGTTTTGTTTTCCAAGAAGGTGGATGGGAGCTTGAGGTTATGTGTGGACTAACAATGCTTGAACTAGGTGATTGTGAAGAACAAGTATCCTCTACCAAGGATTAATGACCTCTTTGATCAGTTGAGATGAGAATAATGGTTCTCAAATGTGTTATAGTTGGTTTCCTAGAACCAACTATTTGTATTTTGATTACATGAATATTTAATGTATTAAATAATAAATTAAACATATTATTACATATTTTTCATTGTTCTGCATGACCATAATGTAATAATATCCTAAAGTGTTTTTTGTATTGATAAGGTCATAGTAGTTCCCCTCTATGATGACAACCTTGAAGTGCTATGAAAATATTATTAGTATAGTTTTGAAGTTGGATAACATACTATGATGGGATACATAGTATATAGACCATCAGGTGCGAGTACTCGTAAGAAGATGAGACTTCTTCTCATAAAGTTTTCACTTGGTAATCTCCAAGATGGGAGATTATGAGAATAGACCCGCCAGTAGGAATTCTGCATGTTTTGGTGTCATCAAATATTCCTATCTGTGAGCATGTGTAATGGTCCTTAGACTTTAAGATTATCATTAATACATTCCATGACTCACGTACTTAAATTTTCTAACAAAAATCATCATGCTATATGTTGGTGGGAATTAGGGTATATAGGGTGCGTCATGAATGAAATGTTATTGATGGATAATTTAAGAAAGGATTTGTCCCTTCCATATTTATGGAAGTTAATATCTCAATCCTTTAATTGAAATAGAACATTTTCCCTAAATTCCATGGACATGGTGTAACGACGAGTTTATTTCAAATTTTCAAAGAATGATATATCAAGCATATATTTTGGTGACACCATCATGTAAACTACTTGATAAGATTATGTGACAAAGGGATTATATTACATAGTGAGAATTCGTATGTGGTTGTTTTCATTAGGACTTTAAGTTCTTTCTCTAGGGTGCCTTGACCCATTTCTAGACAGTAATCTTGGACATTAGGCAAGCCTGTCTAATACCAATGAGAAAGAATCTTAGAGGGTCACACAATAAGTGTTTCTGGTGGTCTCAATTAAATTCTATTTGAATTTAATTAATGGAATAAATATAATTCTAAATATTGAGGAATAATTTTATTTAATTTATATTGATCGCATAAATTAAATAAATATTTATTCACTGGATTGTGAATAAAATTTATTTATTTATTTTATTAAATATTTATTCACTAGTTTTTGAATAAAATATTTATTTAATAGAATAAAATATTTATTCGGTGTTCAATAAATACAAGAGGAGTTTTAATGAACCAAGATTATATCCGGTGATAAAATAATTATTTACGAGTCGGTAAATATTATTTATCCATTTTTTACAAGTTAGCGAACCAAAAAATAATAATAATGTTATTATTATTATGTGTCATGGGATTTCATTTATGGTTATAATTATATTTAATGGATTTTATGTAGTTAATTTTTGTAACTGAAATCCAAACTCTATAAATAGATGGCTATGTCTATTGTGTAATTCATTTGAAACCAATTCCAATTTTGGGAATAGATAATTTTTGCGTATAATGAATTATATCTCGAATCCTCCTCCTTTATCCCTCTCAAGATTGAGAAACCCAAGATATAATTTCTTCAATAATGAAGAATGATCGATCAAGAATGAACAACGCAAGACATTCGATTTTCCACATGATCACCCAAAGAATGAGTGGTGTTTCTCAGAGAACATTAGATCACATGTGGATCACCGCTAGAGGTATTCAACCCTTGGATCCTCACAAGTGCAATGAAGGCAATCTGGAAGGTCTGTTTCAGATGATGAACAATCATCAATAAAGAAAGTTACTAAGCCCAAGTATTTATTTCTTCAGATATTATATAAATTAATTATAAATTTGACATGAAAGATCCTATCTCTTGGTTTCCGGAAATGATTATTAAAAGAAATTTTAATATATCACCCACCAATGCATGCTTCCATTATACATCTAACCATCAAGTAGTATCATAGTGATCATGTTTTAATTTACAATAATTTGTTTGATTGTTGATCTATACGCAATTATGGTTAGATTTTATCTCATGTTATCCATTCTTTAATCCAATTTTAATTAACATGTTATTGACATATTAATCATGTTCATTCAATGTTTCATTTTCTTAAAGGTTTAAAAACAAATGAATAATGACTAGAGATGCCATCAGGAAGTTCCAAATCATTGGCTGGTAAAATCGGGTTACACGACGTGTGGCTAGAGAATATCCTCTATACCCATGAGCATTGTATCTAGATGCACTTAATAATTTATTACATGTGGTGCTTTTATTGCACACCGCATGTTGACTAGTCCAACCTGGAACACGGAAAGTAGATATAGGGTGTGTAATTGGCATGTACACACCATGTATTCTGGCTGAGTCAACACACCAAATCCTCAAGCATGTGACTTGGATATACGACAACTGAGGTACATAGAATGTAACTGCATGTACACACCATGTAGTCTCCCATTAATGGAAAAAATTAAAATTACATTAAATTTGAAATTTTAGTATTAAAACCTTATTTTATTGATTAGCACACTGTTATGTGTTTGACAATTTAATAATGGTTTTAAAGAATTTTAAATACTCAATTAATTTATTGTAATTAATATTTCATTATTAGTTCTACCATTTATTCTCCATGAATGCCATTAATGATGGGTATCTCTAAATAATATCATATTATCATTAGGATGAAAGGTAATTAATTAATTAATTAAAGTTTGTTTATCTTAAATAATAAGAATAAAGAATAATAAAATGAATGATATCCATTTAATTTTGTGTATTAATTGAATGTGTGACCATTCATGAGATTGAGCAATACCTATGTATGTGTTGGCATCTATTTAATTAAAGTTATTACATTGTTTTTCCATTATTTAATATTAAATTAAAATATGGTCTGTGAATCAATCCTACCTCCATTATTATGTAAGACCTGTATGTTTAAGGATTTTTATGTAATTATATTTAACCAATCCTTTGGTTCCCATCACCTGCATGTGAGTAATAAATATTTTTAATTAATGGATCATCCCAATCTGTGTGGGGAAAATTCAAGAAAGAACCATAATGATTCCAACTCGGTGATACATAGGTGTACATGTGGAATGTTGTAGCTCATGCCAATTCCGACATAAGGAGTTATTTCCCCTGGTTCATAGGTTGATTTAATGTATGTTAATTAAATAAACCATTAGATAAGCTCATGATTGGGTAATTTAATTATTTATTTATTTTCTATCTAATGAATTAAAATTATATTTATTGATGCAAGACTACGATCATATAAATTAATGAATTAATTAATATGAAAATATGGAATTTAAAATTGATTATGCATAAATGTTTTATTCAAACATGGTTAATTAATTAAGTAAACATCCACTTAAATATTAACAAGACATGTAAAAGATAAAACAAGATAAAAATTATGCATGATAAAATAAAATCCCTCAATATAATATTAAGTAAGACTAAGCCTTTCATTACTTGATTAGGAACAAAACTCAATAGAACTATGTGTTTGACCAACCCTTGTTGGGACACTTACTTTTATAAGGGGAGTTCTTATGAAATTTTTGGGCTAAATTAACAATTTTATATCAATAGGAGTATCCCTTTCTATACTTGGTGTAGTTTGGAGGCAAGTTTTGAGAAAATACAAGTCAGGATTTCTGGATTGGGGAGTCCCCTCAACAGATCAAGGAGCTGCAAGACCGCAATTGGAAAAGACTTGCCTACCTAAATACCTTCAAAATAGATTGACCAAACCTTTTTGGGGTTATGTGAAGTGGAATATGGATCATTTCCACTAGAATTTCCTAGAAACTAGACATTCTAAGTTCAATGGTGAGGGATATTATGACTTGATAAAATAGTGGTAGATTTAATAAAATCAATTAATTTATTATTTCTCACAAAGTTTGTAATCAAGAAAAGTACTAATAATATGATCTTTTTAATTATATAATAAAATTAAAATATCATCATACACACTATCTCTATGATCAATATTGGATAAATACAATATCCTCACTAGCAGTAACTTCCAGGAGTGGTTTAGATGCCTTCGGGTTCTTCTACGCCATGAACAGAAATTTTATGTGCCAGAATCCTCAATGTATGATCTACCTAATCAAGAGGTGAGTGATGAATACTTCCTATTCTATGAAAAACATATGAATTATGTGGTCAACATTCAATGTTTGATGCTTCATCTATGTCTATTTAACTCATGAAGTCTCATGAAAACATGGATGTGTATAGAATGCTTGAGCACCTCTGTGGTCTTTACTATGAGAGATCTAGACAAGAGCGGTTTGATATTTCCCAGGCACTCTTTTAGATTAATCTTGGAGAGGGTTCCCTAGTTGGGCCTCACCTAGTCAATCTCATTGGATACATTGAGAACCTAGAGGTTATAGGGTTTAAACTCTCCAAATAACTGGTCACCGATCTCATTTTGGCATCACTCCCTCAGAGGTTATCCAGTTTTTTGTGAATTTTAATATAAACAATGTTTAGAAATATATTTCAAATCTTTTTATCCTCCTTCACCAAGTAGATAAAGATATGAAGTTAAAAAATCCTTTTATCCTTATGGTGAACAAACAAAAAGGGAAATAAAAGAGATTTAAACCCAAAACTTCTCCATGCCCTTCCAAGAAGAATAAGATCAAAGGGGAAGCAATGGAACAAGATTCTATCTATTTCACATGTGGCAAGAAGGGTCACTGGAAGAAAAACTACACCCAGCTAAAGAATCAAGGGGAATCTTTAGGTTCATTTGTTATCGAGTGAAATTTATCTATTTCTAAAAATTGGGTATTAGATATAGCTGTTGGTGCTCACATATGAATTCAAATATAGGAACCAAGTAGATTTAGAAAAATTGATTAAGGGGAAGTAGTTCTACGAGAATCCAATGGAGCAATACTTACTGTTGTAGCTATTGAGAACTACCACCTCACATTATTGACCTGAATGACCTTAGTTTTAAAGGGTTTTTATTATGTGCCTTCAATTACCAAAAACATTATTTCTATATCTAGACTAGATACAGATGGATTCATTTTCAAATTTGGAAATAAATATTGCTTCTTTTATAAAGATCGAATTAGTTATGGTAAGGCACATTTATATAATGGTCTTTACATGTTGGATTACATGAACCAAGTAATAGAAATCGATAATGAAGTTACTTTACATGACTCATACCACACCCAACTTTGGCATCATAGGCTAGGTCATTTAAATGAAAAATTCTTGACAAAATTACATCAAGATGGATATTTATATTCTTTCAAACTAAAACCACTTGGTGTATGTCACACAATTTTACAAGGAAAAATGACCAAATATCCATTTAGTGGGAAAAGTGAAAGGCCTAAAGAGCTTCTTGAATTAGTTTATATCGATGTGTGTGGACCATTTCCTATTGAATAAAGGGGTGGTTACTCATACATCATAACTATTTCTGATGATTTTAGTAGATATGGATCTATTTAATTAATGACGTATAAGTCGGATTCTTTTGATAAATTCAAGGAATATAGGAATAAAGTTAAGAACTAGCTTGGTAGGAATATTAAGAAACTCTGCTCGAATTGAGGTGTAGAATATATTAATTAAGAATTCATTGATTACTTATGGGATTTTGGGATCCTATCACAACTCACTCCTCCTTATACACCTCATTAGAATGGTGTAAGTGAAAGGAGGAACCACACCTTATTGGACATGGTGAGATAAATGATGAGTCATGAAAGTATTCCATTATCCTTTTGGGGATATGCATTACAAAGAGTGGAATGCATACTAAACCAAGTACCAACTAAATCTATAAATGGTATTCCATAATAATTTTGGAGTGGAAGAAAAACCATGTTATTTAATTTTCATGTTTGGGGAAGTGAAGTGTTTGTTAAGGCCTCTTCGGGTAAAAAACTTAAACCCCAAGGCATAAAGTGTACCTTTATAGTATGGACCAAGGAAATAAGGGGATATTAGCTATACACTCCCTCAAAAAAAAGGGTTATAGTGGAAATAAATTCCATATTCCTTGAGAGGGAGCACATATCTAAAAGATATAGTGGGAGTGAGATAAAATTATATGAAGTCGAGGCTCAAAGCACACAATAGTTGGTATAGGATCAGATTCCACAAATCCCTATAGAAGAAGAAATTTCTCCAGAGACACAAGAACTGCGTAGGAGTACAAGAGAGGTTGGAGAACCAGAATGGTATGGTTTTCTATTTACTGAGGATGGTGACTCATTATTAGTTGATAATAATGATCATCTAACCTACAAGGAAGAAGTAAGTAGCACAGGTGTTTCCAAGTGGAAAGAATCCATGAATTATGAAATGGATTCCATGTACCAAAACCAAGTATAGATTTTTGTAGATCCTCCAGTGGATATAAAGCCTATTGGTTGAAAATTGGAAATCAAGAATAAACTAGACATAGAAGGACAAGTTAGTACCTATAAGGCACGACTGGCTGCAAAAGGGTTTAAACAGCGTCAAGGTATTGACTATGATGAAACCTTTTCACCAATTTCAATACTGAAATCCATTAGAATTCTACTTTCCATTGTGGCTTACCATGACTATGAGATTTGGAAAAATGGATTTAAAAACAACCTTCCTTAATGGGAACCTTTAGGAAGATGTCTACATGACACAACCTGAAGGGTTTGTGACTCCAAAGAATTTCAATAAGATATGCAAGTTGAAAAAATCCATTTATGGAATAAAGAAAGCATCCAGGTCATGAAAAAATCATTTTGATGAAGCCATAATGGAATTTGGTTTTATAAAGAAAGAATGTGATCCTTTTTTCTACAAATAGTTTAGTGGGAGTGAATTTGTTTTCTTAATAGTATATGTTGATGACATATTACTTATTGTAAATGAAATACCAGTCTTACAGTCTGTTAAGGAATGGTTGAATAAATGATTTTCCATGAATGAATTGGGTGAGGCAGTGTATACTCTTGGGATCAATATTCATCATGATATATCCAAGAGGTTTCTTGTCCTAAGTCAAAGTACATATATTGATAGGATACTAAAGAGATTTAGTATGGAACAACCCAAGAGGGGATCGTTTACAACATCACATGGCATTAATATTTCTAATAAAATGTGTCCTCAGACCCATGAGGAAATAAATAGAATGTAAAGGATTCCATACGCATCAGATATTAGGTTAGTCATGTATGGTATGCTATATACTAGGCTAGATAATGCCTACCCATTAAGTGTGGTAGGAATATATCAAGATGATCCAGGTGACAGCCATTGGATGGCAGTCATGACTATCATTAAGTATCTGAGGCATACTAAGGATATGTTCCTTGTTTATAGAGGATATGAGGAACTAGTCATCATAGGATATGCAAATTCTAGTTTCTAGACTGATCAATATGACACTAAGTCACAAAAGGGATACATCTTCACTTTGAATGAAGGTGTTGTGAGCTAAAAGACCTCAAAGAAGACTATGGTAACAAATTATACAGTAGAGTCCAAGTATATTTCATCTTTTTAGGAAGTTAAAGAAACATTTTGGATGCATAATTTCATCCAAGAGCTTGATGTGGTACCTAGTAGTAAAGATTACATCACACTCTAGTGTGATAATACTGCAGTGGTGGCTCTCGCAAAAGAGTCAAGGTCACATCAACGGATAAAGAACATACTTCGGAAGTATCATCTCTTGAGGGATTTTTCTCAAAGAGGTGAAGTTATAGTGAGCAGTATTTCCATTGAATAAAATATGGAAGACCCCTTGACTAAAGCCTTGACTCGGCAGAAGCATGATTATCATGTGAGGTCTAGCAGACAGAAAGTCATCAGTAGTTTTCTCTAGTCCAAGTGGGAGTTTATTAGAGTTTTTGTCCTAGAACCAACTATTTTTAATTTGATTACATGAATATTTGATGTATTAAATATTAAATTAAACATCTTATTACATATTATTCATTGTTATGCATGACCATAATGTAATACTGTCCAAGAGTATTTTTCATATTGATGAGGTCATAGTAGTTCCCCGCTGTGATGAGAACCTTGAAGTGCTATGAAAATGTTCTTAATATAGTTCTTCATTTGGATAATATACTATAATTGGACACATAGTATATAGACTGTCATGTGTGAGTACTCATAATCAAATGAGACTTCTTCTCATGAATTTATCACTTGGTAATCACCAAAATGGGAAATTATGATAACAGACCCGCCAGTAGGAATTCTGCATGCACTACAAGGAAATTGAGTTATAGCGATGCCTATAAAGCCACGGATTAAGAAATTTGTGGCTACACCCCCAAAATTAGCCACAGATTAGTGGATGAATACCCCGACCTCTTCATTTCTTCTTCCTTTCACTCGATCCATCCTCCACGAAACCCCTCAACAGCCCGACGCCCTCCCCGATGCCTCCTCGCCATGACTGTCCTCATCCAGAGAAGTTTCTCCAAGAGGCCTCCCCACCTCCTCTATTCCTTCCCAACACCTCCCTGATGCCTCCTCCCCGACACCTCCTCCCCGACGCCTCCTCACCAATAGCCCTCAATACCCACGACGCCTCCTCACCGCGACCCTCCTCCCCACGATCCTCCTCCTCTAGTGAAGCTGCTCCGGGCAGCCTCCCCACCTCCTCCCTTCCTTCCCAACGGCTCTCCCCCACAACCCTCAACACCCCGAACACCGAGGTCGACACCCCCTACACCCTATCATCAAGATATTTGAAAATTTATTTGATTTCTTCTGTTCTTTATTGAATATGAAACTAATACTATATGTGGAGTGAACTACGAAGCTATGGTAGATGGTCTTGTTCTTTTTCAATTAATGACTCAATGGTCTTATTTATTTGTTAAAGGATGTTTCCCATTTTGGGTTCATTCCTTATTGAACACATTTTGGTGCAATGGTAGATAATGATAGAGGGAATTCAGAATACATTCCATACATTATCTTGTTGTGATATGGGATTTTGGATGATTTTATAGATGGAGTAACCAATTTAGATCATTTTGATCCTTATAGGTTCTCACGATAATTTGGTCGTTTAAAACAGGTTACATCTTTACCTCTAATCAATATTTAGAGATAATATAAACCATTTTTCCTTTATGAAATGTGGCCAATGGTGATGCATGGGGATTCTGACATAGAAATTTCATTACATCTTGAGAATGGTCCTAATAAATTTTCATGGGGTTATTCCATGTTGTGGTTTGAATACTATACTGATGGGGTGTTGGGGAAACCAGTCTGATGGGTGTATAAAAAATTGGATTCTCAAAGATCCTTTCATGCCATACTATCCTTATAATTTATTGGGGGGAAAATAATTATTTCCCAACATTCTAATAATTTTGAGGGAGTTTCATCCTCATGCAATATTTTTTGGGATTGGTGAAGACTCCACATGTTTGACTACTAGTGTTGGAAGACCTAATTACATTTTTCCCAGTAGAACAGTGTTAGGTATTTATCTGATCAATGCTAAACTATCAAGTCCAATACCTAAAGTTAAATAGGAGGAAATGATGGAGTACTTTCTTACAACTATGACACAATTTAAAGAAGATATGTCCATAAAAAATAAAATTCTGGATAATATACCTATAGTCGAAGGTGAACAGAGTCTGGGTCCCAATATTGTCATCTAGAATCTATTTGAATGAAAGTGGTCTTGGTGCAAGGTTTAAACTATTATCATATATAATCCTTTAGATAAAATTTCTTCTAAATATGAAAACCTTCAACAACGTTCCTTAGCCTAGGAATAGGTGTGTTTTATTATTGACACTGGCACATCCTTGTTCATAATGTTCTCATTTATTGAGAGGATTTAGCCACCCATGAATATGATCTCATAAAGTTTATTTTTTCAACCACCATACAATATATTTAAAGGATAAAACTACTTATTTAAATCTCTTAACTATAGAGGAAGTGAAACTTCATGATTTTATTTCTATACAGACTGTAGAGATACATGAATATGTGGATCACATGGGCAGAATAAAGGCACAACTATCATAAAAAATATAGGGATAGAATCCATAAAATAGAAAATACAAGATCTAAAAATCTTTGTTACACAAATTCATACTCTATAAAAATATGTATATAGTCATAGAACCAATCTCGAGTAGGCCCTTGACACCTTTTGTTAGGAATTAGCAGATCTATTGAATTAGGTAGGTCTAATTTCACTATAGTCACATGATTTCCATTTCATTTCCTAATAAGGTCAAGAGAGACTCTAGGATGTGGATAATCCTCCATATTTTTTTAAATGAATGGAATATTTTATGATCTCAATAATTTTTTCCTTTGTTACAACTTTCCATTTAAATTTTAATAGGAATAATGGATTAGACATATTTTTTTGTCAGAATGTCTAAATATTAAAATATTAAGATTATAATAATGGTAACATGAAAAAGACTCTAAAATTTTGAATTTTAGGGCCTTATAAGACAAAATTACACTAATGTTTTAGGATGAATGGATTTTACTGATAGTTATTAGGGTAATTACACCATCCAAGGTTTTTTATTCCATGAATATGAGATTCCCTACATAGATATGACTCGTGTGTAGGGAGATAGACATTTTCTTTTTCTATATTCTTAGAATGTGTCCAAAAATAGAGGAACATGTTTTAGAATATTCTATACCAATCAAACTCATATGAAAAATTCATACATGTGTAAGTGTAAAGGGGTATATGCAAGTATAAACATATATCTAAGGACCCCCTTGTGCATATTTAGCCATGAAAATATGTACATAAGGGCTAGTTTTCCTTATATATATATGTGTGAAGTTGCATATGCGTGTAAGCAGAAAAAAGGAATATTCAAGTTGTCATCGTCAAAAGCAACGTGTCTTGAGGTTGAGGTAGGTTCCCTCTGCCTAAACCTTTAATTTGAATTCTATAATTGCCTGATTGTTTTAAAAACTTGTTTACATATTTTCTTTATTGTTTTAAAAAATGGTTTTCTAATAACCACTAGCTTTTTCAAGGAAGAATATGAATATAGCCATTGATCATGTGCACATATATGCGGTAAGGAACCTAAAAATAATTATTAATAATTTTATTATACTTATATTAATGATTCATTGGATTATACTGATAAATATTTGAGAACCAAGGAGCACTCCCCCTCATAATTAGATCCCTTCAAGATGAAAATATTTTAATTTTGAATAGAATATTGTTTGAGTATTAATATGGATCAATGAAGTGTGAGTACCCATGTTTTAGGAATCTGAATCTTTGGTTAAAACATGGGAAATGATTCTATTGAAGTCATAGGCATCCATTTTACTGGTGATGTGATCTTATACTTATAGAGATGTCTGCACATGCATTATTGAAAATTATAAGATTTATTATGTGATAATAATAGGATGATTCACCTTTCCTAATGCATCATAATCTCATCCTTCCTCATGCGATGAGTATGAAATTCCTTGGGTGATGAGCCTCAAGTTCATTAGGTGATTAGCCTAAAATACCTCTGTTCACTATCCTATAGAGGATGAGTATCATTGGGCATCAACTTCATGGATTGGTGAACCCTTTAAGAATTTTGTATCCTTAAAAAATGATATAATGACTAACATAGGGCATATTAGTCATCATAATCATAAAAAATACTCAAATTTTGATTCAAATTATCTTATGGAATTCTGAGTAATAGATTTGATAGGTGAGGTTCCCCAACCATTTCTAATAGGTGTAGGGGTATAATATGTTCCCATGATTATACTAAAACCCACGATCACCCAAACATGGAAATTTCATACCTCTATTCTGATGAAATGACTGTTATCGCCCTCACCCGCTTTCCCTTATGGAGATCATGTAGTGGAGGGTTATCAATACACTGGTCAACCACGATGAGTAGAAAGAAATCATACCCACCAGGAAAATGTCCTGGGATGATCTAGAATCCATGGTTCCACGTTAAAACAACCAATAGAAAAGAACCTACATGGGGGGACTGGCAGGGGGAGGGGGGTTTCCAGGAGGGTCTGCAGGGGGGCAAGGGGGTCTGCAGGGGGGGGGTTGTGCAGGGAGGAGGGGAAGGGGGTATGAGTAGGATAAAATCTCATGTGGTTATTGATACTCCTTCATATTCTTCCTACAAATCAATTCCACAGCCTCCCTAGCCTCGGAAAAATAGATGTTCACTGTATAAGGGAGATCTGATCCCCCTGCTAGTGCCAAACCTTCTCTCCCCCTCGACAAAAACATACCTAATGAATTAATAGATTCACCTATGGTACACCCATCCATCCATTTTTTTATTCTTATTGAATTTGAAACTTGTATACTGAATACTTTTAGTCATTTTTTTCACCTATTCTTTTCAGGTATTTGAGGATGCCTATAAGTCACAATTAAGCATCATAATCCTTGATGACATTGAGAGGTAATTACAATCAATTTCAATGCAATACTAATTTTGGTCCTTCCATTCGATAACCATTGTGCTATTCTTTTTAGTACAGGATTTTGGAGTACATTTCCATTGGACCTCATTTTTCCAATATTATTTCTCAAACGTTGATGGTCCTTTTGAAACAGCTTCCTCCCCAGACATTCTTCTAATCCCTTTTATTAGTATAACTCATTATGAATATATCTTTATGAGGATTTATTTGTCTTAATGTCTTCACAAGAACTGGATTTCTTATGTGTATGCTTTCGCATGATAGGTTGTGTATGTGGATAGGGAGGCATGTTATGCAGAGAACCGACAACAAAACATAGCCCATGCTTATGCATGTGAGCATATATATAAGTATCCTATTGTGGTCATTTATGCTTATATAGCTTTTTTGACATTATTGCAGTTATGTTTTCCATTTTAATCCTTACTCCTCTCATTTGAGACACCATGGGCATCTCTAAAGATTTTTTTGACTCACAGGGGGCTGGTGCAGGCTAGGGGCTGGTGAAGGCTAGGGGGTGGTGCAGGCTAGGGGGGATGGGGGGGTGCAGGGGGGCTGTGCAGGATTGGGGGCTGGGTGGAGGGGGCAGGGGCAGGGTGGAGGGGGTAGGGTGGAGGGGGCAGGGGGTAGGGTGGAGGGGTGGTAGGGGACAAGGGGCAGGGGGCAGGTCTGCAGGGCAGGGGGTAGGGGCAGGGGCAGGGGGTAGGGGGCAGGTCTGCAGGGTAGGGGCAGGGGGCAGGGGTAGGGGGGAGGTCTGTAGAGCAGGGAGGCAGGGGGCAGGGGGTAGGGGTGGGTGGTGGGGGAAGGGGGCAAGGGGCAGAGGGAAGGTCTATAGGGTAGGGGCAGGGGGTAGGGGTAGGGGGGAGGGTGGAGGGGGCAGGGGTAGGGGCAGGGGGCAGGGGACAGGGGGTGGGTGGATGGGGGTGGGTGGATGGGGGCAGGTGGGCAGGGGGCAGGGGTAGGGGGTAGGGGGCAGGGGGCAGGGGGCAGGGGGTAGGGGGCAGGGGGCAGGGGGGTAAGAATTGATATTTGACATAATGGAATATGAGGAATGATAATTGTTAATTTTAATGAATTAAAAAATGTGTCATATGTCAAAATATTTCTCATGTTTTGGTGTTTTGTTAGGGGTTTTTCTCTTGGTTGTTCTTGACGCATGGTTATATAATACCTGGAATGGTTACTCCACACCTATCTTTATTTATTCTCCTTGGGAATGTAATCTTTTCTATAATGAGAATTTACAGAAAGTCCATTAACCCATGGAAGATGAGAGATATCCCTGGAATTGGTAATGTGTGTTAGGTCAGTGGTCCATGGAATGGGTAATGTACCTTGTCATGGTTCCTTGTCAAGGAAATCATCCTGGATAATGGTAGTCATGGACAGACATATATGGAACTCTATTGAATCAAGTTTGGCATACCTCGGGTGTCAACCTAGAGCTTGAGTGTTGGAAGGATAATTTGATGTTCAACATTAAACTAATGAATTCAAGAAAATCAATATCATATTGTGATATATGATTGGTTTTGGTTTTCTCAAAACATAAAAATTGTTATCATTGTAGTGTTTGTAGATATAAATCATTGGAAGTTCACATAGAAGATACCACAAGAACATTATTTATTTTCGATTTAGGTGAACAATATATGATGTGTTTCTAGTTTCATAAAGAATATCATATTCTATGTGAAATCATTTGGAGCTCATAAAAATGTTAAGAATATTTTATGTGTAGAATTATTCATACCATTGATGCTTTGTGGATGCATTTGTCATGTGAATGGATTGTTATAATTCTCAAATGAAAATGTTATCTAATGCATATTGTTTTAATATGTTCATGATGCATGTGAAGGGAAATTGGTTTATGGATAAATGTGTTGTTATTTTTGTATTCACATACAGTTGAATGGGTAACCATATTTTATTAAATTATAAAGTGTTATCTAGATGAAAAGTTCCCTATAAATATGGAACTAACTCATGGGAAAGGTGTTGAAAATTTTTTAGAGATGTGATTAACAAGAATGTATTTTAGTATTTTCTCCATGTTGATTTTTTCAATGGAATAACAACACTATATAAAGGATTCATTTTTCAAAATTATTTTCCTTCAAAAAAAATATGTGTGTGAAGTGCGTGTTATGTGACATTTCCATTCGAGTGTTGTTTTATATCAAAAAGTATGGTAATAAGGTGGGTTTATCAACTTCTAAGTTATTAATATTTTTTCTCAACACTCGAGCACTTTTCTTTGTAGCTCAAAAGTGTTTGATTTTCTTTGCGCTTTCTTATTTCTCACAATATAAACATTTATGTTGAGGAATCATGGTTTTCTCTTCTTTCACATGTTTATTATTGTTTGAAAATTGCATATTCACTTGATCAATTAGATAACTCTCAATGTTTTTCGTTTTTCTGGTTTATCCTTTTATAACTCATCAGACTATATTCTGTGAAGGGGGGAAAATGGGGTTCAGATTGATTTAGTCCACCGGCTTTGATCCAAGGTAAGATTATGTGGTTACTACTTGTCTCGAACATTGTGTATTTGTGGATTTCTATGTTTTTTACTCCATATTATGTTTTCAGTAGGGTGTTGGATCATTTCGTGTTGGTTCGGGTGGATTTAGTTCTCTTAATCAAGGTAAGGATTTAATGTTGTTGGTTGGTTTCTCACTAGTTATGTAGTATCCTTTATGTGTTTTAATGTTTCTAATATCCTTTATGTAGTGCATTGATCCTTGCTCATTGGTTTTGAGTAGCCAAGTTAAGGGCGACTCGCCTGTATGTGCATAGGTAAGAAAGTATATGTATGTGGGTTCCCCCATTACGTGTATAGTCAACCATGGAAGTGATTATGAATTTATAGGGCTATGTGTGCCCATGTATATATATATATATTTATAAATACATACGCAAGTGAGTGGAGACTGGTATATTCATACAATCATATGTGCAAGGATCCCCTTGCACATGATCATGGCTATGCGGGTGTGTGCATAGGGTCTAGGTGTCCTTGCATGTGTGTGAAGGTGTGTATACCTAGTGGGGGAGCAGCAACTTTTAGTTAGAAATCTCCAAGAGCCGAATTGGATGGTTTGGTTCCACCTTGAGGTAGGATCCCTCTTCTAGCCTCTTTAATTCAAGAATCCTTTAAATTGAATTTAGCTTCTTTCTTAATTCTGCTTAATTATATTGAATTGTATATCTTGAATAAGTGCTCTTTAATATAATTGTTTCATTTGATAAATAAATTCATGTTTTTATAATAAAACTCCTCCAACAGAGGTGCGCTGTCTTTGAAAACTCACAGTAATAGTTATGTTGATCTAGTTGCTTAAATTATTGAATTTGATTTGTGTTGAATGAGTTTTAGAATAAATGTTAAATATAATTAAATGAATTGTGTGATAAAGAAATGCCATGATTTTATAATAAAACCCCTCCAACAGAGGTGCGCTGTCTTCTAAACCAAAGAGTAGTGATAGTTATTTGTATCATGTTTAGATTTTGTTTGAGTCATTCATATGCCTCTTGTGGGTGTTTGTTTTATGGATAGTTAGTTTTTATGTTCTTTGAATAATATAAATTGTCTTATCATAATAATTTAACTCAAATGACATTGCCCGAGTAGGTATATTCCTTGACCATGACACTTTCCTTTTCACACTTTGAATATTATAAATAAAATTTCCATGTTTAGGAAAAGTGAATGAATTTGTAAATGGTTTTTGTAGGGTGTATGATTCTTTTCTGTCATTTTGTTTCCCTTTAGACGTTACGTCATTGTGCCGCTTTCTAAAACCTTCTCTGGCAATCCCTTGTTATAGCATATTAAATAGTTGATATGTTCTATCATCTGCCGGTAGGGCGATGGTCGGAATGTTTCCCCACATCCTCCCACTCCCTTCGCTCCTGACCAGAAGATGCTACTCCGCAGATGTTGCTAGACCGGGCCAACACGCCGCGGTCATTCCACGGTCATGCCGTGGTAATTCCGTGATTTGGCCCTGATCCAGGATGACACCCCGCGGCGGTTCGTATTGATAGTATTCTATGAGTCTTGTGATCAATGTTGAGACTAACTAATCACAATTCTGTTGGCGGGGTGATGGCCGGAATATTTCCCCACCTCCTTCTGCTCCCTTCACTCCTAGTCAGAAGATACTTCCCCACGGATGTCACTGGACCGGGCCAACATGTCGCGGTCACACCGCGGTCACGCCGCGGTCACACCGTGATCTGGCCCTGCTCCAGGACGACACCTCATGGCAGTTCGCAATGATATTATTCCATGAGTCTTGTGATCAATGTTGAGACTGACTAATCACAATTTCTACCAGTGGGGTGATGACTGGAATGTTACCCCACCTCCTCTCGCTCCCTTCGCTCCTGTCTGGAAGATGCTACCCCACAGATGTTTCTAGACCGGGCCAACACGCCGCGGTCATGCTGTGGTCACACCACAATCACTCTGCGGTCACGCCGCAGTCATGCTGTGGTCACGCCATGGTCACGCTGCGGTCACGCTATGGTCATGCCGTGGTCACGCCGTGGTCATGTCGTGGTCACGCCGTGGTCACGCCACGGTCATGCCGTGATTTGGCCCTACTTCAGGACGACACCCTGCGACAGTTCGTAGTGATAGTATTTCATGAGTCTTGTGATCAATGTTGAGACTGACTAATCACAATTTATGCCAAAGGGGAAATGACCGGAATGTTGCCCCGCCTCCTCCCGCTCCCTTCACTCCTGGCTGGAAGATGCTGCCCCACGGATGTCACTGGACCGGGCCAACACACCACGGTCATGCTGCGTGTTGTACCTCTCATACCCCTCGTGGTTTTATTTTCATGATCACAATCACTCTCTTATTTATCTAATCTTGTTTTAAGTGTTTTTGGATGATAGGCATGATTTAAGGTTTCCAAGGAATTGGGCCAAGAAAGCCAAGAAGGCAAAAGTGGACTGATTTCAGTCCACCGGCCAACCGGTGGATGACCACCGGCCAGCCAGAGGTGCCTGGGCAGAAGGCATCCCCTCTGTCCAGACCACCGGCCAACCGGTGTCCCATCACCGGCCAGCCGGTGGAACCCAGACAGAAGAGGTTGCTACTGTCTCAGCACCGGCCAACTGGTGGCCTCCTCACCGGCCAGCCGGTGGTGCCTGGGCAGAAGGCCCAACCATTTTCCAAAGCACCGGCCAACCGGTGGCCAAGCACCGGTCAGCCGGTGGAGCCAATCAAACTAGCCGTTGGGCTTTGACCAGACTTGTCCACTTGACTCCCAACGGCTCCGAAGGCCTCTCCAACGGCTCCAAAGACCCCCAAAGGCCATTTGAGGGCTCCCCCTCTATAAATAAAGGACTAGGAAGCCCCGAAAACATATGGTAGCCCACGGGAACAATTTTTGATCATTTGGTGAACCTCCAGCGCATTCCTTCAAGGAACCCCACTTGCTCCAACTCATTTCCACATCCAAGGAGCACCACCAAAGAAGCTTGGGAGCACTCTTCATCAACTCCAATCAATCCAATTGGCGTCCAAGACTTCTCCTCTTACGGTTTTTCTTGTTTTATTATTTTGAGCATCAATTTGGGTTTGTGCCTACAAACCCCTCTTTCTCTCATCCTCTCTTTGTTTGAGTTTTCACACCACCTTCAAGGTGTGAAGAGGTTAGTCAAGCCTTCCCTTTAAAAGGCTTGAGTCATAGGTGAGCTATCCTTCACCTGTAAGAAGGCTAGTGGGTTCTTGCTCAACCATTAAAACCAAGCTGTAATAGGTTCTAGACTACCTTAAAGTCTAGTGGGTTTCTTGCTAAAACCATTAAAAAGCAAGCGGTAGTAAATCTCTCAACGATTGAGTTGGGAGCGGAGACGTAGGCTTTGGTTTAAGACGAACTCCGTTATCAAGTTTTGTGTCTTTCCTATTTTATTTCCGCTGCACTTTTTACTTTGATTTTAAATTGTTAATTATTTTTTAAAAGGCAATTCACCCCCCCCCCCTCTTGCCATCACTCTCCGACCAACACTGCGGTCATGCCACGGTCACGCCATGGTAATGCCGTGATTTCCCCCTGCTCTAGGATGACACCCCACGACGGTTCGCAGTGATAGTATTCCATGAGTCTTGTGATCAATGTTGAGAGTGACTAATCACAATTTCTGTTTGTGAGGTGATGATCAGAATGTTACCCCACCTCCTCCCACTCCCTTCGCTCCTGGAAGGAAGATGCTGCCCACGGATGTCACTGGACCGGGCCAACACGCCGCGGTAATGCCGTGATTCGGCCCTCCTTCAGGACGACAACTTGCAGCAGTTCGCAGTGATAGTATTCCATGAGTCTTGTGATCAATGTTGAGACTGACTAATCACAATTTCTGTCGGCAGGGCGATGGTTGGAATGTTTCCCCACCTCCTCTCGCTCCCTTCACACCTGTCCGGAAGATGTTGCCTCGCAGATGTCGCTGGATTGGGCCAACACATCACGGTCACGCCGCGGTCACACTGCGGTCATGCCGCGGTCACGCCGCGGTCACGCCGCGGTCACGCCGCAGTCACGCCGCGGTCACGCCGCGGTCACGTCGTGGTCACACCGTGGTCACTTCGTGGTCACGTCGCGGTCACTCTGTGGTCACACCGCGGTCATGCCGCGGTAATGTCGTGATTTGGACCTGCTTCAGCCACATCCAACCCACACCATCCCCCTTACACCTTCATTTTAGCCCGTTGCAACCAACATTCTAGCTTGCAACAGCCCCCCCCCCCCCTATCACCTTCGAATCATCCCTCACCATCCCCTCAGCACCTGCAACTATCCACCTTCCACGAGCATTCCAGCCCCCTTCTACCTGAATCCGAGCCCACACCATCCCCCAGCCACCAGCAATCCAGCCCGCACGAGCCACCACACTAGCCACCACCCCCCAGCCTCCTGCAAAACATTCATTCCAGCCCTCTTCCACCTGAAAAACAGCCCCATCTACCAGTTCCAGCCCTCACCACCCCCTACCTCCTACATCCCAGATCACACCAGCCCCTACCACATGCCCAAAACCTCCCAGCCACCTGCAATCCATCCCACACCAGCCCCCTTCCACATATTCCAGCCTGTACCAGCCCCCTTCCATCCCCATGCCACCTGCCTTCCTGCCCGCACCAGCCACTCCAGCCCGCACCAGCCCCCAGCCTCCTGTATTCCAGGATGCATGATAAAAATCTATGCAAATCACAAAAAGGAAAGGCGAAAGCGGATCCCCTTTCCTGAGACCTCTTCCACGAAAAGTAGCCATGTAAACTGCCATTAATGTTCATTGAGACCATTGGGGTAGAGATGCATCTTTTAACCCAAGATGAGAACCTAGCCAGAAATCCAAGCTGATCCAAAGAATCCCATAAGAAGTCCCACCTGACCGAATCAAAAGCCTTGAATAAATCGATCTTGAAGGCACACCTAGGAACCCCAGAATCAAGATGGTATCCCCACAATAATTTCTATGTAACAAGATTCTTAAGATGAATTGGTTTTGGTATTTTTATCCAGCTTTAGATTTATGAGTCTCTTAAGGTTATTTTTGTAACTATCCTACTAGAGGGTCCGAGTTATAAGTGGTGGAAGTCTATTATTCAGACTAACCCAGAAAAAGACTATTCTTGGAAAAGTTTCAAGGCATTGTTCATTTAGAATTCTTTTATAATGAAGTGAAGGTACTGATGGATATAGAATTTTCTAGGAGGGGTTGTCCAGGTGGGGTGTCCAAGGAAGTCTGGGGGGTGTCAGGGGGGTCTGCAGGGTAGGGGGGAGGGTGAAGGTGGGGTGTCTAGGAGGGGATGTCTAGGGGGGTGTCCAAGGGTTGTTCTGAGGGGGGGGGGGGGGGGTTTGCAGGCCAGGGTTCAGGTGGGGTTTCCAAGGGATATACGGGGGGTGTCGGGGGGTCTATAGGGAAGGGGGTGCAGGTGGGGTGTCTAGGAGGGGCTATCCAGGGGGTGTCCAAGGGCTGTCCGGGGGGGGGGGGGTTCAGGGGGTATGTAGGGAAGGGGGTAGGGTGCGGGTGGGGTGTCTAGGGGGCTATCTAGGGGGGTCCAAGGGCTTTTTTGGGGGGCTGATTTGAAGAGATAAACCCACGAGCAATGGGACATAACCACATAGCAATAATTTTGCTAATGCTTTTTGGAAAAGTATTCCCAATAGCAGTAGGTCTGAAATCCTTTACATCCACAGCATTTTCCTTCTTTGGGATTAGGGAAATAAAATTGGAGTTGATTCCATAGGGCATTGAGTCATGGTTAAAGAACTCCCTCATAGCGTTAAGAATCTCATCACGAACTATGCCCCAGTAGAACATAAAGAATTAATTTGCGAACCCATCAGAACCAGCCACACTCTCAAGATTTAGAGAAAAAAGGGCACTCTTAACCTTATTCTCATCAAGGGATGCAACAAGAGAGATTGTTGGATTGGTGTACCCCGATCCGATTGGGCCGAATTCTTGTGGCCCGCAACTATCGTGGGTCGAGCTCATGTTAGTATCCCACTCATCCCCTTTCTAGAAATGTGTACTTTGGAGTCCAATTTCTTATGGGGGCTGGAAGTGGTGAAGAACAAGGGAATCTCCCAAAAAATGAGTTTTAAAACCATTTGGTAGGGATCCTGGATAAAAAATGTAAAATGATCTTCTCACAAGGACCCCCTTTAATAGCCAAAGAATCGTCTATAAAGTTGTCATTTTCTATGTGTGGTAGACCTCAATACCCTGATCTATGATTATCCTGCACTTCTGGAGTTAGTAAGCCAACTCCCATGGGGAACTATCCATTCTAATAAGAAACCCAACAAGAACATTGGAATAAGTGCCAACCTCCATAATCTTGATATTGTATAATCTTTACATCATGAGACCACTTAAAATTGCCCTCTATTCTCCTCCAATGATGTTTCCTAGACCATAAAAAGTGATGAAACCAAAAAAGACTGAGCCTCTTCCATCACGTACAATACTAGCTCCTCTAATTTCCCAAGTCACACTAGATCCGTTGATGTTAAGTTTCAGCCCATTCATGGTAGGCTTCCAGCTAACCTATGCCCCCTATCATTTCTTTATGTTACCTCTCCATTAAGAACCACCCTTGGAGTAAATATCCCGAGCCAAGATGAGGATCCCCTACATGGAAGAAAAGAACCAAGCTCCTCCACCAAAGATATCACATCGTCCTGGATTAATAATTGTGAGTAATATCTTCCTTCCCATACATTATTTTGTGCCTCCTAGATGACCCAAAATACTAAAGAAAATATCATGCTACCAACATTCACCTTCCCACTATTCTGATCATCACCCTAAAACCAAGACTCTAATAACTCCAAAATAGAATCCCCAATCCCTTCCACTCCCATGAATTTTTCGAGAAAACTCCAAATACTAATCGCTCGATCACTTATGAAAAATACATTTCACGCTAATTCGTAGCATGGAGAATTGCAGCACCAGTAGTGGGATGCCATAAATATCCCCTTCTTCTAATGTTATAATTCATAGACAAGGCTTGATTCCTCAATCTCCATACCAAAAATTTCATCTTCAATGGGATACTTTTTCACCAAAGATTCAGTTGCCACTCATCATTTCCACTTCTAACATGCATCATCTCTTGAAAATAAATTCCATTAAAACACCCAGATGTTGAACCATAAAAAAACACATGTTGGGTATATCAATTAGCATGATATTATCAAGAATATTCTTTTACAGATTGTCAAGATTTTTTTTGGTAAAATATTGAAACATAGTTTCTTCCCTGAATGTAATCTTTGAAACTGGACAACTCAAAAAGAATAGGGGTCCACCCGACTAGTTATCCCTCCAGAAGTTAATCTATCCATTACCCACCACCAATCAATCCTTGTCTTCTAATTCCACCAGAAGATTGATCACACCCCTTTCTAGATGGTCACCTCATGTTAGTATCCCACTCATCCCAATTCTAGCAGTGCGGACTTTCGAGTCCACTTTACTATTTCACTTTTGACTTCCAACCGGCAGCCACTAGAGTATTGGATACATATAGGAAAGGCTTCATAAGATTGAAAAAGTCTATAATAATATTTTCTCATCTCTCCATACTACTAATGAAATCTTCTCCTCCATGAATAGATTGAGTAGAGTTTTCGTCACTTTCAACTGGTCAACCTATTCCTTGAAAACCCATTCTACAGAATCTATCTCAATTAATCCTGATGAGATGAATGAACATCACCTATAACAACATGGAGATACTATTTGACTATATACTAGATCGAATCAGCATCAACTAAATCTGAGGGATGTGGAGAACTAGATATAGATGCAATAATAGGAGGTTCCTGATAACTCAAAATTCCACTGAAATCTAAAAGAAGTCTTTATCTGAAATATTATAAATATACTATGGATACAAAATCTGAAGGCACTGGGGAAACAACTCTCTCAACACTAGGTAAAGCAGCCTCTACAGGTTATGATTTGGTAGGTACATCTAAGGGAAAAGCCTGAATCTCACCTGCTTGGTCAATCTGCTTAACTAAGGATCCCTTAAGATATGTGATAGGGATGTGTAAGGGGGGTTGTTGTCCAGTAGGGGGGTTTTCCAGGGGGTACAGCAGGGGGGATTCTGTCCAGGGGGGTCCAGAAGGGGGGTTTGCTGTCCAGGGGGGTCCAGCAGGGGGGCTGCTGTCCAGGGGGGTCCAGCAGGGTGGGGGCTACTGTCCAGGGGGGTCCAGCAGGGGGGGCTACTGTCCAGGGGGGTCCAGTAGGGTGGGGGCTGCTATTCAGGGGGCTACACTATTCTTGTTTATTGAGTTATATTCTTTGTGAATATTCTAAGATGTTTTTTACCATAATTTTATGGGATGAGCACTACTATGTTCTACCTTGGGTTGTAGGTACTTTTGAGCTGGTTCCAGACTTATTTGATAGTTTTTCTTATAGGGAGACTCATGTAAGTGCAGTTAAGTGTTTTTTTTATATTTGGATTTGTTTAATTCTTATTATGTAAGTAGATTTTGTGTATAATTTAATTTGGAGGGGACTGGCAGGGGGCAGGGGGAAACTGGAAGGGGGTGCAAGTGAGGGCTGGTAGGGGGTGAAAGTGGGGGCTGGCAGGGGCAGGGGGGAGGGGAAACTGGCAGTGGGGTAGGACTGGGGGGTTTGGGGGTGTCCATGTTCTAGGGGGTTCCAGGTTTTGTCCAGGAAGGTGGGGGGTGGATGTCTAGGGGAGTGGAAGTCTGGGATGTCCAGGGGGATCTGTCCAGGGTTTGGGGGTGTCCAGGTTCTGGGGGGGTTCCAGGGTTTGTCCAGGAGGGAGGGGGTGGCTGTCCAGGGGAGTGGAGGTCTGGGCTATCCAAGGGGATTTTTCTAGGGTCTGGGGGGTGTCCAGGGTATGGGGGGTGTCCTGGGTCTATCCGGGGGGGTTTACAGGGTTTGTCCGGGGGGGTGCCCAGGGTCTGTCCGGGGGGTGCCCAGGGTCTGTCCGGGGGGTGTCCAGGGTCTGTCCGGGGGGTGTCCAGGGTCTGTTCGGGGGGTGTCCAGGGTCTGTCTGGGGGGTGTCCAAGGTCTGGGGGGAGGTGTCTAGTGTCTATCTGGGGGGGTGTCTAGGGTCTATCTAGGAGGGGGATTTGTAGGGGGGATATCCAGGGGGTTGTCCAGGGGGGAGGGGCTGTCCAGGGGAGGGGCGGTTTATGCAGGGTGGGGGTGTCCAGTGTCCAGAAGGGAAGGGTTTGCAGGGGGTGGGCTACTGTAGGGGGGTGTGTAGGGGGTGGGGGGATGTTTTTCATGGTTTTTCAAACCATATATCCACGGTTTCTAACTGTGGATATAGGTCTATTGCCACGGTTAAAAATTGTGGCTATAGGTCTAATGCCACGGTTTCTAACCGTGGAAATAAATTGTGTCCCTCCTCTAGTATAGCCACAGTTCTAAATTGTAGCTATAGAGATATTACCACAGTTTGAACCGTGGCTGTATACCTAAAGCCACAGTTTGAACCGTAACTCTAGACCTATAGCCATGGTTCCAAACTGTGGCTATAAGTCTAGGCCTATAGCCACGCCAAACTTAGCCATGGTTTCTCAAACTGTGGCTATTACCTATAGTCGCGGTTTTAAACCATGGCTATAGCTGGAATTTCTAGTAGTGATGTTTTGGTGTCATCAGATATTCCTATATATGGGCATTTATAATGGTCCTTGGACTTTAATATTATCATTAATGCATGTCACGACTTGCATAATTATATTTTCTAATGAAAACCATCATGACATATATTGGCGGGAAGTATGGTACATTGGGTGCGTCAAGAATGAAATATTATTGATGGATAAGTCAAGAAAGGATTTTTTATTTCCATATTTATGGAAGTTGATATCTCATCCATTTGATTGAAATAGAACTGTCACCCTAAATTCTATTTCCATGGTGTAATGATGAGTTTATTTCAGATATTCAAGGAATGACGTATCAAGAATATAGGTTGATGACACCTTCATGCAACCTTCTTGATGAGATTTTGTGAAAAATGGATTTTATTACATAGTAATAATTTATATGTGGTTATCGTCATTATGAATTTAAGTTATTTCTCTTGGGTACCTTGACCCGTTTCTAGACATTAATCTTGGACTTTAGTCAAGCTCTCCTAATTCCGATGAGAAATAATCCTATAGGGTCACACATTAAGTGTTTCTGGTGGTCTTGATTAAATTTTATTTGAATTAAATTAATGGAATAAATATTATTCTTAAGACTGAGGAACAATTTTATTTAAGTTATATTGATCGCATTAATTAAATAAATGTTTATTCACCAAATTGTGAATAAAATATATTTATTTATTTTATTGAATATTTAATAAATATTTATCTACTATTTTATGAATAAAATATATCTTTAAGTGATTAAAATATTTATTCAGGTGTTTGATAAATACAAGAGGAGTTCAAACTAGCTTAGACTGTGTTCGGTTATAAAATAATTATTTACAAGTCTGTAAATATTATTTATCCATTTTGTGAAAGTTGGTGCACCACAAAATAATAATACTGTTATTGTTATATGTGGAATGGGATTTCATTTATGGTTATAATTATATTTAATGTATTTTATACAATTAAATTTTGTAACTGAAATCTCATATCTATAAATAGACAACTACATCTATTGTGTAATTCATTCGAAACCAATTCCATGTTTGGTAATAGAGAATTGTTGCACACAAAGAAACCTAAGGGAATCATTGAGTCCAGAACATAAGTTTTACCCTAGGAGTGACATAACCTTTTTTGGCTTGGGGAAATTGTTGAAAAATTGTCATTTCTATTCCCTAGGTGGAGTTCTTGGTATCATCATGACCAACACTATGCAGGTGTCGATCCTCTGCTTAGCGAATTTATCCAGATTGAGTTGTTGGTATACCCCATGGCCTTGGGATTTATTTTCATCTATGTATCATATATCTTCAAACATTCAATGTGTACTTCCTATGAAAAGACTCGATGAGCACTACCTCTTAGAAGAACATCATCAGTTCTATCAGACTCATGGAGTGTTTTTTACCAGAAGAGTGATTTTTGGAACCTTCGATTGAGAATCCTAGAATGGAATTATGGTTGTAACCTTACCTCTAGATTGTGTGTCTTTGTTGAGTATATCTGGATATTATTATTATTTGTGTTATAGACATATAACTATATAGATATGATTGTATTCTTATGTCATATGCTTTGTGGTTTCTAGGTGTTCTACTAGGTATTGTTATACTCAACTCTGCATGGGTTTTTCCTGCACATGTCAGGTCTTGTGCAGATGATTGAACTTTTGATAGAGTCCTTGATGGATTATGACTAGATAATTCTTAGTGATACTAGACAGACGGTGGTGTGTTCCTATGGTATCTTGAGAGAATTCCCTAGTAATACTTTCAAGTTATTTTCAGAATATATGGTGGGAATGTATTTGGCCCTATTTACTTTCCTTTACTTCCTATCGTACTCTGGTTTTGGGATTTATATGTAAGTATGCATGGTTGTTTAGTTTTTTTTACATTTCATTATAATCTAGGCTTGGAGATGTGTGTGTCTGTATAGGTACTTAGGCTATGGCCTCCAAGTGATATGCCTACTCAGCGCTATTAGCTAGCCCTTGGACTATTGGAGGTGGTCTTGGGGATTCATGGAACGGGCCCCATTAGGACGGGTCATGAAAAACTTTATCCTCATTACCTTCCAGGTAAATCATTGGTGAAAATTGAATCACATCGCTTCGTGAGGTAGTTTTCCGTCGTACACACGTTATCGTATCCCCAAAATAATGGAAATTAAAAAGGTATATGTTATATAATAATTAGATAAGTATAAGTATTTTAAAAATATCATATATATATATATATATTAACTCCATAATTATAACATCCATGAGAGGTGATGATGAAAAACAAATTATATCAGTTCGTGAGGCAGAAGTCCTCCATACACATGAATGAAAATTTTGTTTCCCATTTGATGGAAGAGGAGATGTATTTATGTTATTCCATTGAAATAATAAAATATTGTTATATATATCAAAAAATTCAAGAATATTTGAAGTAGGTGGAAGAATAAATGGAATAAAAATGCTCAGTTAAGCAAGACACCTCTTCTTCAGAAAACTTCCTTAAGTAAGCTCCTAAAGCCTTCTTAGAATGTATTTCTGAAAAAAAAAGGGATATAGGTTATGGGGATGGAATTAATTAAGTTATTTAGAAATTTATTGTCTAATAAATATGTACTTGAATTTTTGAATATGGGAGGAGAAGGTGTGGCCTTTTATAAGTGAGGTGAGTGACACACTTGTAATTTTTAAAAACAGAAAGGTGCACCCATGTTTTTCACATGAAAAAAGGCTCCAAAATGGACCATTATCAATACTTAGAAATTATAGGGTCAAATATTTCCTTAAAATTTATTTTAAACAATTTTTTAGTCTATTTAAACCCTTATAATTTTATTTTAACCCCCCACCCCCCCAGTAAATCCATTTTTACCTTAATCGCAGAAAAATATTTTTACTATTTTCACCATTCATTATGACCAGAAATTAATATTATATTATTAGATAATATAAATTATACTAATTAAAAATATGGAATCTATTTTACCAAATTAAATTCATAAAAGTGGTATAATTTAATTTAAAATGAAACTCGTTGATGCGCTGAAAAGCGGTTTTTCAAGAATTGTATTTTTTTTGGAAAAAGATGATTTTATATTAACTCTATGACTATTAATAATAATTATATGAATTTAAATTAATATTTATATACATAATATATAATTTTAATTTTAATAATTCATAATTAGTTAATATTTTAATTAATTAAAATGGAGAAACATTATGCACTTTAAAACTATTTTCAGAAAAAAACCTGTTTTAAAATCAAAAAATAAACTTATACTAAAATCCAATATAAAGATGATTAAAATGTAATTAAGTGGATTAAATATAACTAAATAATACTCAGGTTAATTTAAATCATAATAAAAAAATAATGGGACTTTTAAATTTCTTAGTTTATTGAAAAGAAATGACATTTTTACAAAAAATCGGTATTTTTCACTATTTACTGAAAAAATAATATTTTTCAAAAAATCCCAAAATTTCACCCTAATTTAATTTTTATGTGAGTATTTCAAAAATTAAATTAATTTTTTCACATTCAAATTATATAATTTATATATTAAAATTTTAAATAAAACCTTATAATAAAATGGTTTAATTAAAACTATATGCTTTTTGATTTAAAAAATTACTTCATATTTATATAATGTATATAACTATCTAATTCATATAAATAAGCATGAATATGATTTATTATTTCATTACTTAGGTTGTTAAATTCTCCCCCATTTTATAAATTTCATCCTCGCAATTTTAATTCACTTATTAAACAAGTAGGGATATCTTTCCCCTGTAGCATTTTTAGATTCTCATGTCACTTCTTCAACCATAAGGTTTTCCCATAAAACATTAACTTGATGAATTAAATTATTTAGGAAAAATTTCTCTCTATGGTCAAGAATTTTATTATTCTATTCCTCATAAGAAATATTCTCTTCCAAATGAATGACTTTAGGGATCAAAACATGAGATGAATCTGGCACATATTTCCTTAACATTGAAACATGAAATATGTTATGTACTTGGGATAAAATCATAGGCAAAGCCACTTGGTAGAAAACTAATCCAAATTTATCCTAGATTTAAGGTGTTCCAATTAACTATAGACTTAAATTCCCCTTTTTACCAAAATTTATAATACTTTTCTATTGAGATACTTTGAGAAAGACATGATCACCTACTTCAAAATAAAGATCTTTCTTTCAGTTATCTGGATAACATTTCTGGATAATATGAGCCATCATCATATGTTACTAAATAAATTTAACCTTTTTATCCATTTACTCACGTAACTATTGTCTCATCAACTTCCTTTCTCCTACTTCATCCTAAAAATATGTCATCTGAAACTGCTTTCCATATAATTCCTCAAATGGTGTTATTTTTATACTAGATTGAAAATGGTTGTTATAAAAAAACTCTACTAGATAAATTTTTTAATCCTAAAATCCCTAGTAATCCATTGAATAAGAAAAAATCATATCTTCCAATGTCTAAATTGTTTTCTCTAACTTACCATCAGATTCAGGATAAAAAGATTTACTAAAATTTAATTCAGTACCAAATGATTTCTGAAGTCATTTCCAAAAATTAGAATTGAATCTGGGATCATAGTTTGATACAATAGTGAAAGGAACACCATGTAACCTAACTATCTTATTGAGATACAATCAATAAATAATATCCAAATAAATATCATCTTGAAGGGGAAATAAATGTTCAGATTTAATTAATCAATCAATAATAATCGAAATCACATTGTTACCTCATGACGTCCTTGGAAATATCACCACAAAATCCATTGATATATTTTCTAATTTATACTCTAGAACTAGAAAAGGTTAAATTATTCCCTTTAGTAGTTGTTATAAATAAATATGGGTACCCTATCAAGTCCATTTAGAAAGGTATTGGTTCCAACATTCCTCATAGTTGGAGTTTTCTTTTTGTAATATCACTTAATTGATTGACAATAGAAGATGGATCTCACTCATGTGAATTATCTTTCAAGAAAGGTAATTGATTTGGTAAAGTTTTATGGTTCATGAACTTCACGTGTCCGAGTTTAATGCTCAAAAATAAATCTTTCATGTATTTTCAATTGAAAACTTATCGTGTTTGAGCACACTCATGAAGTTTTAAAGGTACTATGCATGGATACATGAAGAACCAAATTTTTTGATAAAGATGTGTGCTTGGGGATTCATAATTTTAGATCCCTTTATATGTTTTCTTCCTCAATTTATTTTCTTATATTATTTTTTGTTTATCCTTGATAAATTTGTTAAAAAAATGCAAGGGGATGAAGTTTTTTTAAGATTTAGGTTCAAATAATTATCATTCCAAATATATAAACATTAATTACATAATAAATTAAAATAATATATTATATTTATTGACATTGTAGATTTACTTAATTGCTTTTAATTTTATTAAATTTGATCTGGATGAGGAATAAGAGGATTTGATTGATTCCAATTAACGGCCAAGTAACCATCATGTTGCAGAATTAAAGGAATTTTGTAGTTTCGCGACTCCACGTGTCGTGGATCACCAAGAAAACCAACCTAACGGCATCATCACATGCCTCCACTATATTCTTGGGAGCACTCACTTGCGGACCCCACTGCTTCCATTCAACGTATTTAATTTTATTTTTATACCCTCTCTGTATTTAAACTAAAGTATTTAATTTTATTAATGTATCCCCTCCAAATTTTTGAAATTGCTTTTGAGTGCATGTGTTTAATTTATTTTTTCATGGATGGCCCCTAATTTAAAAAATAAATAATTATCATTAAATCCATTTTTGAAATAATTTATTGATAAATATATTTAAAAAATATTTTATATTTTGAGAAAATAAATACTATATTATTCTTCCCTAGGAAGGAAGATGTGCTCCACTTGCCTACCCCCTATGAAAGAGTCTCTCTCTCCCAGGCGGGCCCACGGCCACCCTAACTCCTTAGATAAAATAGAATAGCAGTTCCATAAGGAATAGAATCTTGTGTCGAGAAGGTAACTTCTCTTCGTCCATGGAAGATCAGAGGGATCTCAATCCTGGCAAGGCCATGAATCCATGGAGCAGTAGCTTTTATCACAACATGATCCAAAGCTGTGTGAGGAGGATCAAGAAAGAATCCCAGAGTGGTGCCTTCAACGTAGAATGATTGTCGGCCCAGCCGTCAGTGAGACCAGTGGCATTCCTCCATGACATCGCGGGCTGGAAATATGCGCAGAGGTCTCCATTTGGCCTCACTGGGAGGAATCTGATCTTTGTCTCCACTAGTTCACCATACATCATATCTCATGAGAAATTAAAATTACTCAATGCATTGTAGGGTTAAAATGGACCCATTCATCCCATCTTGGGATAACTGAAACAATAATAAGTAAAATATCACACCTTCCATAAAAGAAAATAGAAACAATTAATAAATCATAATCATGATAAAAGCAATGAGAAGAATGTTGGATTCACAATATTTTCTTAAGAAATAACTGAATAATATTACATAAATATTCCAAAAAGAAGGAATTAAATCATTTTGTAAATTCATAATTTCAAAAGGAACATAGGTATTGAACATGGAGTTCCATTTTATGGTGGTGAATCATGACATGAGATTAGAAATAGGAAAGTTATCTTAAATTAGGTTTACATAAAATTGTGATTTTGGAAGGAAAAAACATTTATAAGACCAAAATTGAAAATGATATTAAAATGGGTATATATGTAAGGGAAATATATACAAAAATTGAATATGTACAGGAGAAGAATATGAAATTAAAAATGAGAAAATGAAATGAATTTTGTAATCATAAAGTCCCAAATTAGGTACATAATATCCCATTTATGTTTTAAAACACCATTATCATAACCCCACATCATAAAATAAAGTAATAAATCATTATATTTCATGGAGGATAAGGTAAATATAAATTTCACATGAGATAATAGTGTTAGGTCCTAGTGATATGGAAAGATTAACTATAGGGTGAGTAAATTTTCCTTTTTTTAAAAAACTAATCATTCATAATGTGATTAACATACTCATAAACAATTCACTATAAATTAAATATATGGAAATAGGATTTTTATAGAGGTTCATATAAAAAATACCATAGTCCATTATTCAATTTTCTTTACTCGGTGGGACAATCAATATTCAATAAGAGACTCAATTTTGTTAAGGATTGAGAACACTATCACATAGATACTTTTTTGCACCTAATAGTATAACCCTAACCGACTATTATAGGAGTCACAACTCACCAGAATATTTTTTAGAAGTCATAATTATACCATACATTTTTATATGAGGAATAAACTAGTTAGGTATATTTTTCAAGGTAAAATCTTAAAACTAATCTAGAAGCACAAACATAAGATAAAAGAAATAAAACAATGAAAAATAGACATAATTTATGATTATTAGTGGATTAGATGATATTTAATATCAATGCAACTCAATAACATTGATCACATCCGTAGTAGATGATCATAAAAATGGATTCCTTTGTGATTTCACTAATGGAGCAGTAGTCACGCCAAGAATTTAGTTATTCACAATGCTTTTATGAATGTTGCCTTACCCTATCTCTATAATTGTATGTGAATAAATTTTTTTGAGTTTATTTTATCACATACATTGATCACATTCTGAGTAAGCCAATTTCATTAAGCTTACATTGTCTTCTTGTGTTATTAAGAAGATTCTCATAACTTATAATCGAATGACACATTAAAAAATAAAACATATTAAACATGCAGTTGATTAAAATATCAAAATCACACTATAACAGAGCACGTTGGGAAATATAAATTTTAGAAAAAGTAAAAAAATGTACTAACTATCTTTTTTGAATGACCATAAGACATTAGTCTTTCACTATATTAACATACTGTGTCATCGAAGCACGCGGTTAGTATACTAACTATGTGAAAATGTGGGCACTTTGAAAAAATAACTCGCTATTAGTTTGAAAAAATAAATAGATTCTGGAAGTGTGGTGTCAAGGAAAGAGGGTGAAACATTGGTTCTGATAAAAATATATAGACGCACAAACTAGGTGTGAGCAGAATGAATGAGTGGATTCTTTCCTATGATGATAAATCATGGATATACACTACATGATATAATATTGATCTATGTAGCCAAAGCTGGAGAATGGTTTAGTTGCTTCCATGTGTTGGTGTCCCTCTAGAGATGAAACGAATCTGATGCTTTTTCATATATGGTCAGTGCACCTCTCTGATTGATTATTGGATTCTTGTTGTAGTCATGGGACCAAAAGGGGGCATGGTCATGATGCGTTGATGTTGTGAGATGTGGGTGTGATTCAATTCGATATGGAGATGTGGTCAAACATAGGGTGTGCCCAGTGGTAAGATCATTTTAATTCATGTGATGTTGAAGTGGTGAAGATGAAAAATAGTGTATGTGACACACACACACACACACATAGATATATATTTGTGCGTGTGTGTAAAATAAATAAACATAATAAGAAATTAGTATTTATAGGATTTTTCAATGAAGATTTTTATATGATTTTTAAATGAAGATATTTATATAAATATATTTTAATTTAAAAAAACTATAAAACAAATAACAAACATGAACTCTCAGCATGGACTATCTCCCCCTTTTAGTAAATTGAAAAACAAGAAGCAAACTTATAATTAAAAAAACTCCAAATTTTCTCTCCCATTTTGAAATTTATCAAAAATAAAAAAGAAAATCCAAAACATTTTCCCTCAAAAATAATAAATAGTTACAAATACACAATTTTATAACAAAAAGTGAGCATATATTTTTAATTGTATAAAACCCCCTACATAAATTAATAAATAAAATTATTTTAAATATAATATGTATACCAAAATATAAAATAATTAGAATGTAAGAATCAAATATTATCCATTCTATTTTTGAATAGGTTAAACATAAAAAAATTATAGACTATTATTTTAATAATTTAACAAATTGAATCATTTGATATGATTTGTAATATATCATAAAAAAATACAAACTTCCAATAACATATAACGTGTAAAACATTATTCTTCTTATATATTATTTCAAAAAAATGATAAAAAAAATTCATCAATAGTTAAAAACAAATTCCCCCAGATATTATCTTGTATAGTATCTGATCAATAAAGATAAAATAAAACAATAATTTAAAAAATATATATTTAATTCCAATATCATTGAAAAATTTCTCCCTTTGTATTAATAATTTTGGTTTAAGAGATACCAATGTGTATATTGTTTCAGAATATATGTAGAGAATAAATAAAACAAAATAATTTTGGATCATGCATAAATAAATGCTTTAAGACTTTAAAATCTAGAAGGTATAAACAAATCCATGTGAACCTACTCAAGATTTTGAGAAGTTTACACTTCTTTCTTTAATTTAAAATAAACTTTGTGTTTTTCCCTTTTTAATAGGGATTACAAACTTTATTAGTTGGGAACTCTATCTTAGGTAGATCCCTAACTAACCTTTTTCTAGTTAGATTCCTAATTGAGTGAGTGTTTTAATGGCATATTATTATATGCCAAATCCATGACTCTTTATGAAATACACTTAAGAAAGAAACATTTTGAGAAATTAAAGAATTTAAATCTATAGAATAAACATTTTAATTTCTAAAATTAGTAAAAATGAAAGAATTTTTGGAATCAAAAACATTGAAAGAATCATTCTCAAACATGAAATAAAAAACCTTCATCACATAGCTGAGAAATACTAAGCATATTATACTTTAAACCATCAACATATAAAACTTTATAAATTAAAACTAAATTTTTTTACCAATCTGGCATGGCCGATGATTTTTCTTTTAGAATTGTCACCAAAAGTGACATTTCTACCATCAACCTTTATTAAGATCTTAAATAATTAATAATATCTTATTATATGTCTTGAAAAAACACTGTCCAAGTACCATAGATTTAAATTGGAGATCTCTAAGCAGTTTTCCTACATAACAAATTTTAAATAAGAAATGATTTTGGTACCCAAATCTTTTTGGGTCCAAAAATCTTATAAATAAAAGCTTTGGGAACCCACATTTTCCTTATGGGTTTCCTATAAATATATTGTAAAATTTTAGAAATAAATAAATTGTTAGGTCCTTTTTAAAAATGTTTGGAAGTAGATATTTCAGGTTGAATTTAGGAACAAATTTACTTTTAGTTATTCTCCTCTGTCTTGGTTCATATCCTATCCCAGTAACATATTTGGGTGCAACTTGTTTACCCAAGATTTGTGTGAGTGTATCTATACCATTTGTAAATTTTTCAAGATCTTTCTTCAATTTCTCATTTGAAATTTTTTTTCATTGTTTTCTTTGAGCAGTTGAAAATTCTTTTCTTTTTCTATAAAAAGTTTTTACTTTACATTTACTATTAAAGCATGCTATCTTTTAAGACTTTTATACTTATAATTTAATTAATTAAAGGTATCCTATAGCATGTTGTAGTATTCAAATAATTCATAATTTCAAGCTCATGCATAGGCATAATACTAGAAACAATAAGTAAATCAAGTACCTCACTGAGTTTGGTCATAAAGTACATATTTGCTTAGTCCAGATTTTCTTTAGGTGAAGAATCTGAGTCACTGGAGTTGTACTAATATGCACTCTAGGTGGATTTCATTCCCTTATTGTATCTTTTGTCCTTATCTTCATATTTCTTTTTGTATTTCATCTTTGTAAAGTCAAATTTTATGTAACCTTTTCTTTTTCATTCATAGCAAACAACTTCCTTTGAATCACCATCCATTTTCCAATATTCCTTCTAGTTTCCTATATTTTCATACTTTCCTTTATAATTTGGTTATCTAAAAAACTTGTTCTTACTATATAACTTCTTAAACCTCTTGTCTAGATGAGCCATTTCCTCACCACTATCAGAAGCAGATTCACTAACACTTGAATCTACAGCTTGGACTTTTTCTTTTTCCTTTTTTCTAGAGTTAGTAGTCTTGAAGGACACTGACTTTCTTTTAGGATCTTTATCTTCCTAAAAATTTACTTTTAGTTCTTATCCATATATCATAAGCTTTCCAATCAACTCTTTCACATGCAGTTTACTTATATCGCATGATTTTCTTATTGAAACTAAAATGTCTCTCCATCTTTTAGGTAGACATCTCAGCAATCTCATTATTTGGTCCTTGTCAGATATAGGCTTTCCTACATATCTCCTGGTATTGAAAGTCTCATTAAACCTGAGGTACATATTAGAAATGGGATCATCAGGTTTCAGCTTAAAATTATCATATTTAATAGTATAGGTATTAAGTCTCATCTCTTTAACATTAGAAGTTCCCTCATGGGAAATAGACAAAGTGTCCCAAATCTCAAAAGCAGTTTTACAAGAAGAAATACTATTAAACTCTTCATCACCAAGGGCATAGTATAGTGAATTCATATCTTTACAATTCTTATTGTATGTTAATTTTGTTACATCGTCCTAAGGGCTTCTAGAAGTATCAGGTAATACATATTCATCTTCTATAGCATACCATATATCAAAACTTATGCTTTTTATATGCATTTTCATTTTTAATTTCCATTGGGAATAATTTGTTCCATTGAATAAAGGAGTTCTATTGGTAGTAGAAAATTCTTGATGATTATCCATTTTAAAGAACTAAATTTAAAAATAACATAAATTAAGATCTTTAAATCACAACTAAAATTACAGTTAAAACAAATTTGAAAAATTGAATATCAAAAAAATAAAAACCTTTGATACCAAACATTGGTCAAAGTTAGTATCTCAAGAGGGGGGTGAATTGAGTGCCCAAAAAAATTTCTATCTAAAATAGATTATTTTGAAATCCCCCAAATATTTAAAAACAATCCAGTTTATCAAAATAAGTAGTAAGATACATATATTAATATTTTAAAATATTTATACAAAGATTGATTAGGTATTGGATGAATAATATATATAATATTATTGGATCCTTTTAAATTGTTTTACTTGATTAAAATACTATATGAACACGAATTAAGATAAACTATAAAAATATAATTTTTTTTAAAATTAAAATAGTTTTTAGTTTTAAAGTGGAAATAAAGTAAAAAAATTAAAACACAGTAGAAATCATGAACACAAAAGGTTAAGTATCAAGTATATACTTAGTCTTATATACTTGGTGATCACTTACCACAAATCAGTTTATATAAAATAAACAAGATGATCCACAACCTGGATCAGGTTTATACAATAGTTTACAACTATCCAGGTCACACATAACCTCTTCCACTATTATTTGTGGGAGAAAATATAAACATTCCACACATGGACCTCTACCACTCTTATTCATGGGAGAAAAAAATAAGAAATTGTTTAAGAATATATCGAGTATCTTTTAGTTTAGCGTAGGAGAAAGTGTGTGTATATAAAATAGAGTATAGCACACACTTCGCAAAATGTAATAAAACTAAATAGAATCAAGAAATCTAGGAGTGTAGGGTTTTAAAGATGAATGGTCTGTTGAAATGCATATTGTGACTCTTGATTTTATTCATCAATGAATCTTGAGTTAGGTTCTCTTGAAATTTTCAAGAAAAAAAAGTGTCATAGACTCTTGTTTCTATGACCAGAGGAAGTCACTGGATATGATAACGCAGTTCAGCTTCCCAGAAAAATGTTTTTAGTAGGAGATATCTATGTATGTTCAAGAAGTTTTACCTTCTCATATTGCTATCAGTTTTCTTCTTCTGCCATTTCATCTACTGTTCTACATCTTCTAAGTTCTTCATTCTTCTTTACAGAAGGGAGTGTGCTTAATTTTTATCTAAAGGAACAGTAGGAAGAATATCCCAAGATGTTTCCTTGTACTAAACATCCTAAAACACTCTTCAATGATTTATTTCTAGCATTTAATAGACACTCGTTAGAATAATAAATAGCATTAACTTCAATAAATATAGTCATTAGAATAGTGTAATTTAAAAAGATAAGTTTTAGAAAATATTTGTGGTGTCTTAAGATCTGGTGGTGTCTTAAGATCCAGTGGCATTAAGATCTATAATTGCTCTGATGGTATGTTGATATGGCAGTACGTTTCTTCGATGGTATGACACTGGTGGTGTCTTAGACTTATCCAAATTTGTAGTACGATGGTGGTGTCTCAAACAGCAATGCATGGTATGACGGTGTATGTTATGATGATGTCTTGGACTTAGATAATTTTTCAATATTGGAGGTATGAGTCTGAATGTGTGACAATAGGTGGTATCTTATACTTATCCAAATTTATGTTATGGTGGCATTACATCTATGCGGTGTGTCGACTGATGGTGTCTCATAATTTATCAATTCTTTAATCCAACGGTATGAAATTCTGATGGTGTGATATCCTGGTAGTGTGTCATAGACAATGGTGTTTGTCTCAATTGTGTCTCATCCTTAGAAAAATATGTCACCTGCCTTAGAATACAAAATACTTACAGAGAAGAATGAAACTTATTAATAATATTAGAATCGTGATTTTTTTATCATTAAAACTAGGAGATCAACACTTAAGTAATATCCAATCACTTATCACAATTCCCAAAGTTTATTGCAACATATGTATACTCCATTTAATTACTTTAATAAATTTCAACTACCTTAACTATTCTCAACTTCACCCTTATCCTTCTTCAACCATCATCTAAGTGATATTCTATATTTATTATAGCAACTTTCATGCATGATAATTCAAGGATGGATTCTCAATAATCTAGCCAGCCTTTGTATTTCTCTCCTCAAGTTGTTAAATAGATAGCTCCTCAAACTGATTTAAAACCTTTAGTTGATATTGATTTCAGAAACCCTCAGCACTTTTCATTAATTTACATAAAATCTCATCACAACAATCTTTATATGTATAGGATACTTCCAAAACACCAAGCAACATCTCAATATTCTTTTTAAATCTGTATAATGGTAGCATCTCAATCTCATGATTCAGTCACCTTTTCCAACTTACGAATTTATCTTTAAAATATTATGATAGAAAATAATGCATTTAATATAGCAAAACTCCAATCTATATCTCAATCTCTACTACTCTTCATTCATTAGGCTCTCCATCATCACCCGTCTTGTTAGACTCCTCTGGTTTTAATGCTCAAAAATCATGAAAATCATGTAAATCATGTTTAAATATTATAAATAATTTTTACCCATGTTCTATTATGTTGTATTATGATTATGATTAACCTTAATCCATTATGTGAGTATTAATTCTTAATACAGATGGTAGATATTTGACTAAGTATGACACATCATTTTTGTGCCCAAACTGTTTCACCATTTAGTCTGGAAATCAGTAAAGTCCATGACACTGTTTCCCAAACACTGTAACTATGCTACCAGTTCCAGAATTCACAAAGGAATAGACACTGTAACCGTGCTACTAGTTCCATATTTCGAAAAGGACAAGACACCATAACCATGCTACCAGTTCTATATTTTGCAAAGGACTAGAAACTGTAACCATGTTATCGGTTCCAGGATTCGTAAAGGACCAGAAACCATAACCAGGCCACCGATTCCAGATTTCACAAAGAATTAGACACCATTTTTGTGCTACTATTTCTATGACACTGTAACAAGACATAGTACCAAGGCACCGCTTCTGACTCACTGTGATTTTGACACCATTCCTGACTCATCGTAACTGTCACACTATTCCTTACTTAATTTTTCTATCTTTTTCAATTAAATTTAAAGGTTGATTCTAATGGTCATATTTGAGTCATTTAATGAAACTGACATAATTAATGATCTTTTGTAGACATGACACCTGATAGTATAAGGTATGAGGTGAAGGGATAGTTCTTCCTATCATCTATAACACAAACACCCAAAGATCAAATACAAGGTGGCGCACGAGAAAAAATGTGTTGGTAGTGGCGACTAAAAGAGATGTTATAGTTAACATACATGCATGAAAGATCACATAGAAGAATAATGATAATCCATATTGCCTATTTTTTACCATCCTGTGAACATCCTTGAAGCAACAACACAAAGAAGATAAGAAGTGAAACTCACTGAACTGGAAACCAGAACACAAAACTCACGACACTCTGTTTCTGTGTTTTCTTTCAGAAGAGGACCCAAACATCAAATTTGATATATCCTATAAGTCCATATCTACATAGAAAAACACTCAGATCATTTCTAATCCCTTCTTATTATATTTTTCTATGTTTTGTATGGTTTCATTAATCTTTTGAGTAGTATGTGTGTCTGTACTAAAAACACACATTGTCTCCTGCACTGAACTAGAGGATACAAGATATCCTCACACAAGAATATTTTTACACCTTTTTTTACCCATGTATAACTGTGGAAGAGGTCCCGTGTGACCTGTTTGTTATTTTTTCCATGTAGAACTATGGTAGAGGTCAAGTGACCTGGATAGTCTTGTGTACTATTGTGTAAACTCCGATCTAGGGTGTGGATCAAAGATTTATATATATTTTGCTTTTGTGGTAGGTGATCACCAAGTGGAGTTTATTTGGCCTCGACTTAAGACTGAACTACTTTTTTTAATCCACTGTGTTTTCAAATTTAGTTTACTCTATTTTAACTCATATTTCAAAAAACTAAGATTCACTTTGATAGTTATTCTCGGATCATATTTATAACTTTTTGATTTAGTAGATTAGTTTCAAAAGTTATATCAATATTTCATATTGTTATAATTAAGAAATAATAAATCTTCTGAGAAACTATTTGAACAGTCGTACTATTATAAATTTACTACTTTGATTAACTGGCCTATTTTGTTTTTAAAATTGGGGGATCTTCAAATAAAGTTTTTAATATAAATTTGTATAGGAACACAATTCACTCCCCACTTGAGTGTCCTGCTCCGACCAACATTTGGCATCAAAGGATTGTTTTTAAACTGCTATTTTCAAAGGTTTAAAATCTTTTTTCAAATATTTTCAACTATGATCTAGTTGTGTTTTAAAGGTATCTAAATTTCTGTTAGTCCTAAATTTCTAGCTCTTTAAAATCTATCCTTTATGAATAATAGATAAGAAGGTGTTGATGATAATAGACCTCCATACTTTAATGGAACAAATTATGCTCAGTGGAAAATTTAAATGAAAATGCACTTATAAAGTATGGGCTTTGATATTTGGACAATAATATAAGACAAATATGAAATACTAGAAACTCCAAGAACAACATGGAGTGAAGATAAAAAAGATACTTACAATAATAATTGTAAAGCTATGAATGCATTGTTTTTTGCTTTAGGGGATGAATAATTTAATAGAATTTCTACATGTAAATCCACCTACGAAATTTGGGATACCTTAGTTGTCTCACATGAAGGAACAAATAATGTTAATGAAATGAGATTTAATACCTATACTATTAAGTATGATAACTTTAAGATGAAGCCTGATGAACCCATTTCTAAAATGTATCTCAGGTTTAATGAAATAGTCAATACAATGAACTCTCTTGGAAAGCAAGTGGGTGCAAAAGAACAAATCATGCAGCTACTCATATGTCTACCTAAAAGGTGGAGAGGAACCTCAGTATTAATTAGAGAATTCTGTGATATCAGTAAGTTTCCATTCAAGGAGATGATAGGTAAATTAATGATGTATGATGAAGATTAAAGGTAAACAAAGAGGAAGAGTATGAACCAAAGAGAAAGTCAGTGGCTTTCAAAATCACTACTTCCAAAAATAAAGGAAAGGAAAGGATACAAACTCATTCTAATAGTACAAGTAATGATGATTTTCTATCAGATAGTGATGAGGGAATAGCTCAATTATCCAAAAGTATTAAGAAGTTTTAGAGAATGAAAAAAATTCTTTAGGAAGACCAACTATAAAGGAAAGTATGATCAAAAGTGAAATTGGAAGAAGTACTGGAAAAGGAATGAGAAATCAAATGAAATAATCTACTATGAATGTAATAGGAAGGGACATGTAAAGTCTGACTATCCCAAGATAAAGTATAAAAAGACATATGAGGATGGAGATAGAAAGTATAAAAAGGAAATTAAAGTAACAATAAGTGCTTCTGAGGATAGTTCAAGTGACTCAGAATCTTCACATGATGAAAATTATAACAAAGCTAATATGTGTTTCATGAAAAACACATCATAGGTAACCCTTGAGTCTCCTAAACATGATTCTTATTATTCTGAAGATGAAAGTGATTCTGAAAATATGACTAGTGAAGAAATTTTTAAATACTTCCAAATTCTTGAAGATACATGCATTGAATAAAAAGATAAATATAAATATTTAAAGAAACAACATGCTCTCACTTCTACTGTCAAAACTAATCTTACTATAGAAAAGGAAAAGAATGCTCAATTACTGAAAGAGAACAATGAACTTAAATTGTCTATTGAGAAATTGAAAAAGGACTTAGAAAAATTTACCAATGTAAATAATACTCTAACAAAAATTCTTGGTAAATAAGTAGCTCTTAATTAAATAATGGTATAGGATACCAACCTGGATAGAGGAACATATCTAAAACTCATTTTACAAAAAAATCTGGAAAATCTGTTTTCATATCCAGTATTGAAAAATATGCTAGTTCTATCTCTACGAAGTTATTTAATGCTGCTTTATTTTTAGGAGCAAACAAAGTTTACTTTTCCAATACTTTAAAAACTGTGTATAGGAAACCCATGAAGAAAGTATGGGTTTCCAAATATCTTATTACTAATGTTACTGGAACCAAACAAATCTGGGTACCAAAATCATCTTTTTCTTAATTCTTTTGTAGGAAATATATTTGAAGAGATCATGTATAAGTATATGGTACTTGGATAGTGGATGTTCAAGACATGTGATAGGAGATTACTCATGCTTCAAGAATCTAATAAATATTGATGTTAGACATGTCACTTTTGGTGACAATGCTAAAGGAAAAATAATTGACCTTGTCCAGATTGGTAACTCTAACTTAGTTTTAATTTCTAAAGTACTTTTTTTGATGGATTAAAATATAATATGCTAAGTATTTCACAATTATGCGATGATGTTTTTATGTTAAATTTTAAAATGATGCTTTCAATGTTTTTAATTCTAAAAATTAATTAGAATATTTTTATTTTAGAAATGAAAATGTTTATGTTGTTAACTTAGATTCTTTAGTTTCTCAAAATGTTTCATGCTTAAGTGTATTTCACAAAGAGTCTTGGATTTGGAATAGAATACTAATACATTGTAACATACACTCTCTTAGAAAGATTATTAGAAAATTCTTGGTCAAGGATCCACCAAAACTTGAGTTTCCAAATGACAAAGTCTGTAATCCTTGTCAAAAGGGTAAATAGCACAAAATCTCTTTCAAACCAAAAAAAGAAGTTTCAAATTCTCAACCTCTCGAGTTGGTTCAAATTTACTTGTTTGGACCATCCAGAGTTTCAAGTCTTAATGGGAAGCACTATGTCTATGTTCTTTTAGATGAATATTCTAGATATACTTAGACCTTTTTCTTAGCTTGAAAAAGTAAATATTGTTCTCATTTCACCATGTATGCTAGAACAGTAGAAAACCTAAGTGGTATTAAAATTAAATCCTTAAGAAGTGACCATGGTCATGAGTTTTAAAACCAAGAGTTTGAATCTTTTTTCTCAAAAAATGGCTATATTCATAACTTCTTAGTCCCTAGGACACCTCAACAAAATGGTGTTGTAAAAAGAAGAAATAGAACATTATAATAAATAGCAAGAACCATGATCAATGAATATGACCTACCTATCTACTTTTGGGATGAAGCTATCAATATAGATTTTTATATTATTAATATAGTCTTAATACAGCCTATTCTTAAGAAAACTCTTTATGAGTTATGGAACAATAGAAACCCCAAAGTTAATTACTTCAAGGTTTTTGGTTGAAAAGTTTATATTTTTAATACTAAGGACAATATTGAAAAAATTTCATCCAAAAGTGATAAAGGAATTTTCCTAGGTTACTCAATCTCTATCAAAGCCTATTGAGTCTTTAATAAAAGAACCAAATGAGTAGAATAATTTGTACATGTCAAATTTGATGAAACAGATCCACATGAACCTAAGACCTCCCTTTAAAACTTTGAGGATGATATGTCAAATATGGACATAAATGAAAAAACTTTTGACCCTGCTATCAAGAAATATATAAAATCATTCAGTTCTAGAATTTCTCCAAATTCTAGTCATAATGAACCTAAACCTATTAAAGAACCTGAAATCTCTAGCCCTTTTTTTATTGATCTGTTAGAACCCTTAAAAACAATTCTTTAGATGTTATAGTTAGAGATTTAGATAAAAGAACTCAGACTAGATATTCTCTAAGAAATAGGGTTGAAAATCAAGCTTTTTTGTCACATCTTGAGCCTAAAAACATTAATGAGGAAATCAATGATGAATTTTGGGTGATGGTTATGCAAGAATAATTAAATCAGTTTGAAAGTAATAAAGTCTGGAAACTTGTGGATATACCCAAAGACACCTTGACTATAGGAACTAAATAGGTGTTTAGGAATAAGGTAGATGAAGATGGTAATATTGTAATAAAAAAAGTTAGATTGGTTGCACAAGGTTATAGTCAAGAAGATGTGATAGACTATGAGGAAATTTTTTCACCAATTTCTAGACTGGAATCCATTAGAATCTTTCTTACATGTGCATCACATCTGAATTTTAAAATATATCAAATAGATGTTAAGAGTGAATTCCTAAATGGGTATATAGTTGAGGATGTTTTTGTTGAACAACCCCCTAGTTTTACAAACCCTCATTTTCCAAATCATGTTTTTAAATTAAAAAAAGATTTATATGGTTTAAAGCAAGATCCAAGATCTTGCTAAGATAGACTAAGTAATTTTATTATTTCCAAAGGTTTTACAAAAGGTACAGTTGATACTACTCCCTTTATAAAAATAATTTCTAAAGATGTTTTAGTTTTTCAAATCTATGTTGACGATATTATTTTTGTATCTTCTAAAAATTCCTTATGTTTTGATTTTTCAAAGATGATGAAAGATGAATTTGAAGTGAGTTTAATGGGTGAACTAAAATTCTTTCTTGGATTTCAAATATTTCAAAATTAAGAAGGTATTATTTTGAATCAATGTAAATATACTAAATATCTTCTAAAACATTTTGGTTTATATAGTACTAAAATTAGTGACACTCCTATGATTACCACCTATTAGTTGGATATTGATGAGAATGGTAAATATGTTGATCAAACCACTTACAGAGGAATGATTGGGAGTTTACTCTACTTAACTGTTAGCAGGATTGATATTATGTTTAGTGGGTATATGTGTGCTCATTTTCAAGAAAATCCTAAAGAGTCACATCATCCTACTGTTAAAAGAATTTTCAAATAACTAAAACATACTACCAACTTAGGACTATTCTATCCTAGAGGACAATCATTTAACTTAGTTAGCTATTTAGATGTTAATTTTAGTGGTTGTAAGTTAGATAGAAAAAGTACCTTTGGAACATGTCACTTTTGGGACAAGTCACTAGTATCATGGTGTAGTAAAAAGCAATTTTTTTTTTGCATTATCTACTAGAGAATCTGAATACATAGATGCTGGTAGTTTTTGTTCTTAGATTTTGTGGATGAAACACACTTTTATAGATTATGGATATCAATTTAGACATGTCCCTATAAATTGTGATAACACAAGTGCTATTAATATCTCTAATAATCCTATTTATCATTCAATAAAAAACATATTGATGTAATACATCACTTTTTGAGAGATAATTATCAAAATAGTGATATTAATTCAGAATTCATTGGCACGAAACATTAGCTTGGTGACATTTTCACTAAGCCTTTAAATTCTTAAAGGATGAGTTACATCATACATGAATTAGGAATGATCATCCTTCAGTGGATTGTTTAGTGTTTCTTATTTGCTATCTCATTTTTATTATCTAATAGTTTACTGTCTCACAGTTATTTTCTTTCAGTTTCTATCTCTCAGCTTGTTGTCTCATGATTATTGTCTCACTAGTTATGATCGCACTGTTTAGAGTCACACTGCAAAGTTGACACCGTGATTGCTTTCTTTGGTCTCACCATTATGACTCAGATTTTTTTAAATATTTTCCCCATATCGTTTTATTTATTATTTTATTTATTTTATACCACGTTTTTATGTTTTACGATGTTTGAACTCCCTAAATGATAAAACCTCATCTTTTCACTACTCTCTTAACTCATACTCTTTACTCCCAAAACCAATCTCCTTTATCTCAAAATATTATTCTTTCTTGAGCCCACGTTGAATTCCCAAGATGAAGCATCCATCTTTATCATCTCCTATAAATCACCAGTCTTCAAAGAAATAGAAAAAGGATCTGATTACCATATATGAGAAACCACTAAACCCAGGTCTTAAGTATCGTACAGTTGTTCCAGAGAAAGAAATTTATGAGAAGTGGATTATGTTAATTAATTCACTTGTTCTGAAAGTCTTGGAAGAATAGGGGTGGTTATAGTGGTTTACAAAAGAGAAAATACCTATCTATCCAAATATAGTTTTCAAATTTTATCAGTTTGTTCAGTTCTATTTCAACTCTAAAGATGATTTTGTGGTTAGAATTTGGGTGAATGGACAGAGATTCAAATTTTCTTCAAGGTTGTGGGATTCCTACTTATAAATACCACATGAAGGGATTTTTGAGGAATATCAAAGAGTTTCTCCTCCTCCAAGAGACATATTTAGTTTAGAAGAGGCCTTGAGTGAGTTGAATGGAAACAAAAAAGAAAAGAAGGCCTATTGCTGCTGAAATGGATAGAGAGACTAGGTTGTTGTTTAAGTTTATTCAAAACTTAATTTTCCCAAGGAAATGATACTTTTCTACTCTCAAGTATCAAGATGTGTTTTTGATACATCTTTTGAATAATTATCACAAGATTAATTTGTGCAAGTATATTATTCTTCACATTTTTGACATGATCAATACAACATCAAATTCAACTTATCTATTTTATTCAAGGTTTATTTCTGCTATGATACTATCCAAAGGTGTGGTTGGTAAGAATGAATAAGTGGTTGAAGATTATGATTTTTTATCTATAAGGATATATGAAAACTAATGAAGATAATTTGGAATCCATGGAAGAGGTCATGGGTTGAATATAATGATAGATTTTATGAGGATTTTAATCCTATTGAGCACCCTTCAAGACCAAAGAATATCACTGACCCTGGTTTGGTGTTAGATGAGCTTGTGGAATACTCAGATAAAGGAATAGATGTTGAAAGACCTAAAGGAGGAAAAGATGCTGATGAAGGTTAAGCTATTATGGAAGAATCTCATAAACCTCGGGATGTTCCCTCTAGAGAATCTCCTCTCTCTAAAGGTGATGAATATGTAGTTAAAAAGGGTGAAGCTATTGATAAAATTAAAGTTATTGAAGAATAAAATGATGTTTTGGAATAGCATGATGCTTATAAGGAAAAAATAGAGGAAGAGCATGTAGAAACAGAAGTGATTTTATCAACAGAAGAAATAATGGAGTAATATTTTTAATTAGCTAAAGGTATGGTTGAATCTGATCAAGAAGAATGTGTGGAAACTAGTCAAGAGAATGAGTCTCTTGGTCTTGTAATAGATGCATCTATTGAGGGGGAACAAAACCCTATCTTGGAAAGGATTGAAGTTCCAAATCCTATTAATTCAAGTTTTTTGGATACCTAGTACAGGTTTCCTAGGTATTTTTATGTTTATGAGTCTTAAGGAATCTCAGTTTATGGATTAGATCTTTCAACTGTGTTTCAGATGAAACCAGTATATGAAATTATGTATGCTTAGGAACCAGAACCTGTTTCGGTTCCTGCTCCTAAACCTGATCAAGAAACTCCTAGTTATGTAAGTTAAGAAGATCTAAAAGTTTTTAGAGAAACTTTGTTGTCTGGTTTTGAGAACCTCATGAAGTCACAACCTGATCCTATAACCAACCTCAATGAAAGAGATGCGACATTACTTCTGGAGAAAATAATTTGGAAGATCCAACCCAAGATGCTTCATGAAATTCAGGAATTCCGAATTGAAAACAAGAAGTCGAGTGATGAAATGAAATATTTAAAATATATGGTTGAGGAAATAAATAAATACTTGCAAGTTTCTCAATCCCCTATTTCTCATCTCAGTGAGGATGATGCTGATAAGATCTTACATAAGGTTATATCTCTGATTCAACCCAACTTGATTACTGTGTATGAAAAGGTGTTTGAGAACAACACCAAAATATAAAATGAGATGTGTGGGCTGGTCTCTAGAATCAATACTCTGACCACTGAGTATAAAAAAAATTTAAAAACTTTTCTAAATCATCTTAAGACTCTCACATCATCTTTTTATGCTCTATCTACTTCTGCTCATCCATCTCAGCCTTTGGATAGTGAAATGGTTAGATCTGTAATTAAAGAACAATTTTAGTCTTTGATTGAAGGTTTTGATAAGGAAAATCTTGATACGGTTGTCAAGAACAGTTACCATGTGCTTGACTTGGTAAGATTTCATTCAAAAATTTCCACTGATGCTCAAAAAGAAATATCTAAGAAATTGGATTACTACTTCAAGAGGATTTATTCCAAGAATGAGTTAAAAAAATCATTTCAAGTATCTTGTGGAGAATTTAAATCTGCCTCCGGTAACTCAAGATTTTAAATATAAAGTTTAGAATCTCAAGGACTTTACACCTACTCTGGATAAGTTTATGGAAAATAAATATGACTTTGAGAAGGCCATACAGTATGTTGGAGAAATCATCACATATTTTATCAATTTGTTGAAGCCTTATCTGCATGTTCATAGCACATCCATCGTGGCTCCTATAGTAGATCCTTTGAGACCTGGCCTGATTCCTTCTACCAATCCTTCTTATTTTACTTATTTTGAACCTATAACCATGTCTATCTCTGAGGTTTTGATCCATATCAGACCTGTTATTATTGAACAGCCTTTGCCTTAGTCTTCCACTAGACCAGCCCTTTCCCCTTATATCATTGAAGGAGTTCCATTATCTCCCCTTCCTAATGCTTCTACCACCTCCACCTCTACACCTCCTTCTTATAATCTTGTTGTATTCGACAAGGATAAATTGAAGGCTTCCTAATCTGAAGATAAGGGAAGGACAGTTTTTGATAGGGTTGTGATTTATTATCTTTTTGTGATTGTACCTAAACTATGTTTATTCAATGAAAAATTCTCTCTCTCTTATTCACATGTTGGTTTCATTTAGTGTTTTTTTATTTCTCTTATTCTCTTTTAGATAATCCCAAATGGGGAGAAGATCTTGCATTCATGATAAAGGGAGAAATGAGAACTGGATTTCACATCTAAGCTCTTTGTTACATATATGATCTAATACCTTGGTATGATAATCAATCTATTTATTCCTTTCTAAAATAATGTATGACTTGAAAATTCCATGATTTTTTATCATTAAAAAGGGGGATATTGTTGGGATCCTCTGGTTTTAATACTCAAAAATCATACAAATCATGTAAATCATGTAAATCATGTAAATCATGTAAATCATGTAAATCATGTAAATCATGTAAATCATGTTTAAATCTTATAAATAATGTAATCCATGTTTAAATCTTATAAATCATGTTTACTGATGTTCTATTATTTTGTATTATGATTATGATTAACCTTAATAAATTCTGTGAGTATTACTTATTAATATAGATGGAAGATATTTGACTAAGTATGAGACATTGTTTCTATGCCCAAATTGTCTCACCATTTAGTTTGTAAATTGGCAAAGTCCATGACATTGTTTCCCAGACATCATAACTGTGATACCGGTTCCAGATTTTGCAAAGGACTAGACACCGTAACTGCGCTACCAGTTCCAAATTTTCTAAAGGAATAGACATCATAACCATGATAGCGGTTCAATATTTTTCAAAGGACCGGACACCATAATCGTACTACCAGTTCCAGATTTTGCAAAGGACCAAACACCGTAACCATGCTACCGGTTCCCGATTTCACATAGGACTAGACACTATTTTTGTGATACTATTTCTATGACACCGTAACGAGACACCGTAACAAGACATAATCCCAAGGCACTGCTTCTAATTCACCGTGATTATGGCACCATTACTGAATCATCACAACTGTTACACCATTCCTTACTTAATTTTTATGTCTTTTTCAATTAAATTTAAATGTTGATCCTAACAGTCATATTTGAGTCATTTAATAACATTGACATAATTAATGGTCTTTTGTAGACATGACACCTGAAAGTATGAGGTATGAGTTGAAGGGATTGTGCTTCCTTTTTTCCATAACACAAACACCTAAATATTAAATACAAGGTAGTGTATGAGAAAAATGGTGGTGGTGGTGGTGACTGAAAGAGACATTAGAGTGAACATAAATGCATGAAATAGAACACCGAAGAACAAAGATAATCCATATTTCCTACTGTGTACCATCTTGTGAACATAAATGCAAAAAAACACAAAGAAAAGAAGAATAGAAACTCGCTGAACTGGAAACCAGAACACATAACTCATGACACTCTGTTTCTAAGTCTGCTTTCAGAAGAGCACCTGAAGATCAAATCTTCTACATCCTAGAAGTCCAGAGCTATATAGAATAATAATCAGAGCATTTCTAATCCCTTATTATTATATTATTCTCTGTTGTGTACTGTTTAATTAATCTTTTGAGCAGTATGTGTGTCTATACTAAAAACACACACTGTCTCCTACACTGAACTAGAGGATACAAGATATCCTCACACAAAAAACAATTACACCCTGTTTCACCAACGTATAACTATGGAAGAGGTCCTATGTGACCTGGATGTTGTTTTCCCATGTATAACTATGGTAGAGGTCAAGTGACCTAGAAATTCTTGTGTATTGTCTTGTAAACCCCAATCCAGGGTGTGGATCAAAGCATTATATATATTTTTATCGGTGGAAGGTGATCACCAAGTGGAGTGGGTTGGGTCTCAGCTTGAGATTTAATCACTTGTTTTAATCCATTGTGTTTTAAAATTTAGTTTACTCTGTTTTAACTCATATTTCAGAAAACTAAGTTTCACTTTGATAGTTAGTCTTGGATAGTATTTATAAATGTTTTGATTTAGTAGATTAGTTTCAAAAGTTATATAAATATTTCATATTATTATAATTGAGAAATAATCAATCTTCTGAGAAGATATTTGAATAGTCATACTATTATAAATTTACTACTTTGATTAACTGGCATGTTTTGTTTTTAAAATTGGGGGATCTTCAAATAAATTTTTTAACAAAAATTTTTTATAGGAACTCAATTCACCCCCTTCTTGAGTGTCCTACTTCAACCAACACATCTCATATTAAGTTTTCTCATTAATTATATATTTAAAATAAAAATAATGAGGTTCTCTTAAAACTTAATTCAATTGGTCACTTTATATATAAAAATGCATATATGAAAGAGAGTTATAAGAGGAATAAGGAACTTCAATAATCATGAATAGCATCGTAAGATATGAACTAAAAATTGATCAACCATAGGATCATAAAGAGGCTTATAAATCCCCAAAAAAAGAATAAAATGGCATGATATAAATTAAAAGTTTGAGGTATATAAGGTGTAAATAATATATAAAATATAGTAACATTACATAAAAAATAAAGAATATAGATAGGAGTCCCTCTTAGAAACTTTATAAGAAATGGATTAAGAATAAACCATTGGGAGGATAATACAGAGAGGTATATCCCCAAAAATAAGGAAAGATAAAATGGAAAAGATTAAAAGTTGATATATCAAAAACATAGAATAATTTTAAATCCGTAGTAGTTTTAGCAGTGGTTAAAACCACCACATATTCAAAAATAATTGTCACTAATACTAATTTTCCTTATAGTGATATGGTATCGGTTGTTCAACCACTCTCAACAATTTCACTTCTTCTTATGTTATATTTTATTTAAAAAATCTCGTGAATATAATTTCCATAATTTGAATATGGAAACTTCCATAAAATTGCGATATAATCATTATTCATTTAAAATTGGTCAAGAAATACCACACTAAAAGCTCTGATATTTATCTTGAATAATGATTTTAAATATTATATTTGAAATCCTAGAATTATCGCTCAGTGATCTTCTCAAAAGTTGCCATTTTATTTTCGACTAATCTCATCTTGAATCATGACTTGGAAACCAGCATCATGATATTTAATATTTAAAGCCCATATCATCATCAACTAACTTAAATCTCCAGAAATATCCCATTTTGTTAACTATTAATCCTTCTATACGGAAAAAAATATCTTATGTAACCCTTCAGTGAGATCAAATATCTTACGCATGCAAAAGAGTATATTACATATACTTCATGATAATATTACATATTCTCAAGTATTTTACACATGCCCTTGCATATATTCCACATCAAACATGATATATTATGTATCAACACTTCTGGTACTTTACCAAATTTCCACTTTGTGATATCTTCTGTATCACCTGGAAGATATTAGTTACCATTTATGATATATTATATATGATCCAAATATATTATGCATCACAATGTGATTTTTTTTTCATATGTTATATTTCATAATTCACTCCAACAATTATCTTTTTTACCATTGAGATATATTACATATCCTCTAAATATATTATGTATCTCACCATGATTTTTTCCTTTTCTTCATTTTAGTATACCTTTCAGTATACATCATTTGAAATTTAGCTTTGCTCCAAGTGTCGTCTATGAAACCAACATAGAGAAGATGCTAAACATATGTTTCCATCCTGTTATACAGCTTATTCTCTTTGTAATTATATTTTTGACATGTTTAATTGTAGATAATTACTTCTTGATTCAATCAATTCACAACTTCAGCATTGTGTAGAGCTTGAATCTTCTCAAAAAATCAAGAATATTTTCTTAACTGTTATTGCTGAGCTCCTCCATGTGATCTGGTATGATAGAAATTTTATTATTCATAATAAAGGCTCATTCAGGCTTAATGTAGGTCGGACAAGGATTCTCATTTCTATTTGTGATGCTACCTCAATTCAGAAATCTTGTTGTGAAAACACTGTTGGTGAATTTGAGATTCTGTGACGTCTTCGGGTTGATGGTTTATAAAGACAACCTAGACACACTTTTGAGGTATTCTGGAAAGCCCTGCTTCCAGGATGGATCAAATTGAATGTTGATGGTGCTTCTAAAGGAAACCCAGGTCATGTAGGATGTGGAGCGGTTTACAGATACTTTCTAGGACAATTTCATGTCTGTTTTTTTTGGTGGTTGTGGTATTAACTCGGCTATAGAAGCAGAAATGATGGGGGTGATCCATGTGGTTGATTATGCCAAGAAAAAATGTTGGAACAATATTTGGATTGAGAGTAATTCAACCATTATAGTACATGCTATCTGGAATGGAGTGGTTCATCTTATCTGGCCTCTTACTACCCGTTGGATGAATTTTCTTGCATCTCTTACTGATCTCAACTACATTACCACTCATGCCTTTCATGAAGCGAACATTTTTGCAAATGATCTTGTTAACAAGGGAGTCAATTAGGAAATAACTTGGCAGGATGACCTACCTGGTGATTTGATTCATCTTTCTGATAAATATTGTAATAAGATTTCATCTTTCAGACTCATGTAACCCTTTATTTTATTTTTTCAATAAATTATGCTTTGGTATTTGATTGAGGTACCACCTTTTTAAAAAAACCTTATGTATTATATGCGTTTTTCAATTTCATAGCTTCAACTTAGAAATATAAAACTTCTTCAAATTAGATCAGTAGCTCTTCAAACATTCTCAAGGAATGTCCAATCACTCATCATGATTATCAAAGAATATTTCAGTATATGTGAACTCCATTTAAGTACTTTAATAAATCTCAACTACCTTAACTATTCTCAACTTCAACCTCAACCTTCTTCAACCATCATTTAAGTGATATTCTCTATTTAGTACAAAAACTTTCATGACTGATAATTCAAGGATGGATTTTCAATCTTCCATCCAACCTCTATAATTATCTCCTCAAGTTTTTCAATATCTAGCTCCTAAAACTCATTTTAAACCTTTATTTGATATTGATTTTAGAAACCATCGACACTTGTCATTGATTAACATAAAATCTCGACACAAAAATCATCAGATGTATATACTGCTTCCAAAAGACCAAGAAACATCTCAATCTTCTTTATTAATCTATCTAATGGTATCAGATCAATATTCTAATTCAGCCACCTTTTCCAACTTATGAATTGATCTCTAAAACACTATGGTAGGAAATAATTCATATAATATGGAAAAACTCCAAGCTATATCTCAATCTCTCCAACCTCTTCATTCATTGGGATCTTTATCATCACCCAGCCCATATTAACTTTTCTCCTTAATGATATATTGACAAAAAAACACAACAAGAAGCTCTCTTAAAACTCAATCTAATTAGTAAATTCAGATATAAACAATTCATATATGAAAGAGATTTATAATAGGAATAAGGGACTTAAATAATCATAAAGAATTTTAGAAGAAAGTCTCATACCAACATCTAAAGATATGAACTAAACATTGATCAATCATAGGAGTATAAATAGGCTTATAAATCCCCAAAAACAAGAGTAAAATTGTGTAATATAAATTCAAAGGGTGAGTTATGGAAGGTATAAATAATACATAAAATATAGGAATATTACATAAAAATTATAGAATATAGATAAGAGTTTACCTTATAAACTTTATAATAAGTATATTAAGAATAAACCATTAGAAGGATAATATAGAGAGGTATATCCCCAAAAATAAGGAAATATTAAATAGAAAATATTAAAAGTTGATATTTCAAAAACATAGAAGAATTTAGATTTGAAATATGGAACATGAAAAATACGAGAAGAGAGTGAGAGAGAAAAATGGACCCCTTACTTCAAGTCCCCAATCACCTTAACTTTCTATATAATAAAAAAAATTAATTTCTTAGTAAAAAACCTTATTCATGTTTGTTTAATTTATTATTATTCGTTTATGTTAATTTATCATTAATTTATTGGATAAATTTTAATGTGAACTTAAGTGTGTTGGAATTGGTGCCCTAGAACCAACTTCTATGTACTTTATAATAAACATGTATTAATTGTTTGGAATATTAATTAACTATTTATCACATTGTGATTATTCTTCTGTGTGACATAGTATGTTATAATGTCTTAAGATTAGTTGTCGCACTAAAAGGTCATATCAACTCCCCGCTATGATGAGAACCCAGAAGTGTTATGACACTATTCTTGAATACATGTTCTATAGCCGGATGATATTATTTAATGGACATAAATGATATAGGCTATTAGGGGCAGAGACTCATAGGATTTTGTGGCACCTTCTCATGGTTTACACTATTGGTAATATTCAGTAGGATATTATGAGAACAAGACCCATCATTAGGAAATCCATATTTATAAGTGTCATTGGATGTTCCTATCTGCAGATGTGTATATTGGTCCTTAGAATTTAAGATTATTATTAATGAATATTATGAGTCTTGTACTTTGATGTATTGACAAAAACAATTAAGACAGATGTTTGCGGTGAGGTAGGATACGTTGGGTGCATCATGGTAATATTGCATTAATGAATAATGTGAGAAAGGATTTATCCCTTATGTTCATTAATGGAAGTTAATATCTCAATCCATTTGATGGAAATGATATAGCCTAAATAAATCCATGTCCATGGTGTTCTATAGGAAAGTTCTATTTCCAAAAATTCAAATAAAGATATATCAAGCATACGGGTTGATGGAACTGGCGTTCAGCCTTCTCGATTAGAGATATTGTGATAAAGGGATTATATTACACTGTAAGCATTCATATGAGGTGACATTTCATTGAAACAATAAATTCTTTCTCTATGGATTCCTTAGAGTGATACTATATGCTAACCTTGGACTTTAGGCTGCTTTACCTAATGCCATTGAGAAAGAAGCCTAGAGGGTCACACACTAATTATATCCAAAATCTCAGTTAAATAATATATTATTATTTATTATTTAACAAGTTGAATAAATATTATTCCCAATCATGTTTTAATGATTATTCGTGTACTCCTAATCACATTTATTCTGTCAATAGTTATTTGATAGAATATATTGTGAGCAGAATATTTAATAAATATTTATTTTCTATTTAACTAATATAATATTTATTCATTTATCAGCGAATAATGCATTGATGTTTATTTAATAAATAAATAGTCATTATTTAGACCTGATAAATATTGTGGAGGAATGGAAAACCGAGTTTAATGGTCTGGTGAGAAATAATAAATATTGAATATTATTTAATAAAATAATATTTAATTATAATTATCAAGTTAAATGCATATCAATAAATAATAATATTACTATTATTATTTGACATGAGGTTTTTCTAGGATTAAATAAATAATAAGGGCACTTATGCAATTATTTTATTTTAACCCTAGAAATATAAATACCCAATTATGTTATTTTTCTCATTATCCAATTTAGTTATGCACAATGGATCTTAGAGAATTCTCTCAAGTCTAGAGATCTCCCTTCTCTAAGAATGTTCCTAAGAACAGTGAGCAATCCTCCTCCATCGGATTAAGGAGGATTCTTTGGAAGCAATTCCTGAGGAGATCAAGGCAGATGATGCAAGCACAAGGATCTTTCATGCTATCACTTAGAGACTCCTTCAACAATGTCTGGAGATTCTTGGAACACATGTGGATCACCTCTAGAGGAAATCTACACATGATTTCTACAACGCAACAATAGTACACCACAGATCTATCACCAGATTCATCAATGAATAAATAATTCCTTAGAGGTAATTATTTATCTAATTAAATTAATTATAACCAATATGTGTTGATCTCCTCTCTCTCTCTCTCTAGTTCCAGCATGATTACCCTTGTCTGATCTCATTGATCCATTTTTTGATCATGTTGTTTAACGTTGTAGATCTCATATTGGTAATAAATCATGAAAAAAAAAAGAAAATTTGTGCACTACCCCTTCTCGTGCTTCCATTGTTCCTAGAACCTATAAGTGGTATTAGAGCAGGCACATAATTGTTTATAATTATTTAAAAATCATTGGTGATTTTTTCATTTGTAATTTAGTTTTTCAATTCATGTTTAATCATTCTTTTAATCTTAATTGTGAGATATGATTCCACCTCCTTTGTTTCTCATAGATCTAATGGAAATGATTAATTTTGTGATTAAAATAAAATCGAGAAACTCATCCGAAGGTTTCAAGATTTCTATTCAGACAACACCAAACTACACATTGTGTAACCGAAGTTACATGTTGTGTAGTCATGTTCCATACATCAAGATTGATTTGGAAATAATTTTGAGATTATGTGTTAACTACCACATTAATTGCACCATGTGTTGACCAAAATTAAATGGCACATGGTTGGCCAGACTACACACCGTGTGGCCCATTGGACATGGCGTGTAATCCCTTTTGGTCAGAAATGGGTTGTGTATTCCATACACAACCTACCCGATATATGACTATGTAACACGTATTCAACATGGCGTGTTTCCCATTGGACACACCATGTACTCCAAAATTTCTTAGGCACGCTTCACATGTTGATTCCTTAGGTGTGTACCTTAGTTAGATGGAGAAAGATGTACATACCATGTAGATGGAATCTACACGCTGTGTACTTTTACAAAATTACATAGATTTAAAATTTATTTATTTTACTATGTAAACCTTGAGACATGTACTTTTGTGCGGTCATAAAGATAGGACACTCCATGTGATAGGTTTTAAAATTCATAAATATTTAAATGTTTAATTAATATATGTGTAATGTTCAGATCTGCATATCATGTATGATTTGTATTACAAGTTGTTACTATACATACATTAAAGCATAACATGTGGCCAAAAAATCATATAATTCATGTAATCATCTATGAAGTACATGTTGTGAAAATACATGATAATTTATTTATTCCATATGTCACAAGGGTAAAATAGTATATGGGTATAATACATGTTTGGTAGATTCAGATGGGTATTCACTATGTTACCTCCAAGGTAAATTTATGTAAAAGGTTAATTTTAAATTAATTAATTTAATCTGTTTAAAATTATAATGGATGATAATCTCAAGGAAATTCATATAAATATTAAGATAAAAGTATTGATTAATTATAGATAATAATTAATTGATTCATGTGTGATTTATCTTAAATAAGAACGATTAAGAATTGAATGCTAGTTTTATTAAATTTGTAATTCGTTGCATGCATGTTGATGATCATTAGCTAGAACAAACCTTTTGTATGTGATTGTTTTCATTTAATTTATTATTAAATTGATTTTTTGGTCTGCATGCCTTCTCTCCTTTCATTATATAGGGAATGTGTTCTCATGGCTTCTTTTATGTAAACCTCTTTTCCCCCTCACCTGCGTGTAAGTAAAATACATATGTAATGGATGGAGCTCCCAATATAGTGTAGGTGGTTCAATTTCGGATCCAAGGTGAAACCAATCCAAGTAGATACAAAGGTGGATAAGTGGAAAGCTGTGAACATGAACTTCAATTGGTTCAAGGTGTTTATCCCCTAGGTCAATGGTTATTTTATCAACTTCTAGATAAACTAACCATCAGTATAATCTCATGATCATACACTTTATTTCATTTATGTCATTTTCATGGGTATTTCATTATGGATTTTTTTGTCGTGATCATATAATTAATGAATTAACAAGCATATAAGATAGAACTAAAATAAACAGGCATATGTATAAATATTATATAAGATATGGTTAATCACTTAATTAATCCCACTTAATATTAAAAATCATGTGATAAAGATAATAATTGGAAATTTATACATAAATGAAAAAATCCATCAATAAAATATTAAGTCGGTATAGACTTCCATTACTTCAGTTAAAATCCAACCATAGTTCAAAGTGCTTGACATCCAAAGTTGGGGTGCTTTCAATTATCAGGGAATTCTAAATTGAATTTTTGGGTTTAATTAACTTAGTTGACATCAAGGTTTGACTACCAAAGTAGGACTAGGTGTAACTAAGAGGTAAAGGTTGAGGAAATCTAAATTAATGATTTCAGGATTGGGGAGTCCACTCAGCAGATCAAGGAAGTATGAGTTAATGCAGTTGGAATTTGGAATGCCTACCTAAAACCATTTAGAGTTGGGGTAATGAGAAGGGGAATATTGATCCTTTCCACTATAATATCCATTAAATAGGATATTCTGAAGCCAATGGTGAGGACTATTGGGTTTTGATAAAATAGTGGGAGACTAATAAATATAATATTTATTTATTTGTCTAAATTTATCTGATAAAGTACTAAAATTATGCTCATCTCATTTTGTAGAAACATCAATAAAATGACCTCAAAAATATAATTGAAATCCATACTTGAGAAGGTAAACCTTATCACTAGCACTAATTTCTAATAATGGAAAAGGTTCCTACTTTTCATCTTCACCATGAAAGGAAATTGTATGTGCTGGAAGAACCTTAACCAGTTGCACTTGGAAATGAGGCAAGTGGTGAAGAGCTATCTCTCTGTGAAAAAACATCTGAATGATGATACAGATGTTCAGTGCTTCATGCTATCATCCATGTACAATGATATTTTAAAGTAACATGAGGATATGGATTCCTATATCATGATGTCTCCCCTTCAGAATATTTATCAAGAGAAGGCGACACAAGAGAGGTATGAGATCTCTAATGCTTTTTTCACAACTAATCTTGGAGAGTTAGCACCAACTAGGACTCATATAGTCAATCTTATAAGCTACATTGAATGTCTGTACATCTTAGGGATTAAATTCCTAGATGAGTTGCATAAAGATCTCATACTTTCATCACTACCAAATACCTTCTCTAACATTATTGTTAATTATAATATGATAAATAATGAGAAGAGTCTTTTGAAACTTCTTACTTTAATTTCCAAGTGGATAAGGACATAGGGCATGAAAAGTCCACAGTCTATATGGTGAATAAGAAAATCAAGGACAGGGAAAAGGGTCCAAAGACTTATAATAATTCTAAAGTTCCAGAGCACCGTCCTACCAAGAAGAATAAGATCTAGAGTCTGTTCAAGGAAAAGGATGCGGTATGTTTTTCATGTGGCAATTCAGTACACCAGAAGAGGAACTTCACACAAAAGAAAGTGAAAGCAAAATTTGTGTTCATTATTGAGTGTAATCTTTCAATATCTACACATTGGGTATTAGATATAGCTTTTGGGGATCACATCTATATCCAAATTCAAGAACCAAGTAGATTTAGAAATATTTCCAGAGGATAGGTGGATTTGAGAGCTTCCAATGGAAAAAGGTTGGCTTCCCTGGACATTGGTGACTACCACCTTTCATTTCTGATGGGAATGATTTTGGTTTTGAAATATTTTTATTATGTACCTACAGTTACCAAGAACATAATTTTTGTGCCATGTTTATATACAGATGGGTTTATTTTCAAATTTGGAAATAAAATCTGTTTCTTTTATAAGGAAAACATATTTTATGGTATGACACATTTAAATAATGTTCTTTATGTATTAAATTATAAAAACCAATTGTTGGGAATAAATAATGAATCATGTTCACATGAATCATATAACACCCAGTTGTGGCATCACCGTCTTGGTCATGTAAATGAGAAGCGTTTGAAAAATATCTATCAAGATGGTTATTTATACTCTTTTAAGCTAAAACTACTTTATATATGTAATGATCGTTTATAAGGGAAAATGAACATACCACCATTTAGTGGGAATGTTGAAAGGTCCACAAAGCTTCTAGGACTGGTACACACTGATGTGTGTGGACCATTTTCAATAGAATCTAGAGGTGGATATTCTTACTTCATAACTTTTACTAATGACTTGAGTGGATATGGCTATATTTACTTCATGAGGTTTAATTATGAGTCCTTTTATAAATTTAAGGAATTCAATAATGAATTGGAGAATCATCTTGGTAAGAAGATAAAGAAGATTCTATTGGATCAAGGTGGTGAATATATTAACCAAGAGTTCATCAACTTTCTATGCGAGTTTGGGATACTATCTCAACTTGCTCCAACTTATAAACCATAGTGAAATGGTGTTAGTGAAAGGAGGAATTGTACCTTGTTAGAAATGGTAAGGTTGATGATGATTCATAACGATCTTCCATTATACTTTCGGGGATATGTATTAAAAACTATGGAATACACATTAAACTAAGTACCGAATAAAGAGGAAAATGGAATTCCCTTTGAGTTATGGAATGGAAAGAAACTTGTCTTATTGCATACACATGTATGGGGATGTGGGGTGTTTTTTAAGGCTTTGTTAGGAAATAAACTATCACCCTGGGACATGAAGTGTATCTTTATAGAGTATCCCATGGAAACAAAGGGATACTACCAATAAAACCCCTCAAACAAGAAAGTGTATGTCTCCAAACAAGCCATCTTTCTTGAGAGGGAGCACATCCTCAAAAATAAAAGTGGTAGAAATATTTAATTTGATGAATTTGATGCTCAAGATACACAAGATTTGGTACAGGAATAGATTCCACAAGTCCTAGTGGAATAATTAGTTCCTAAAACACAAGTGCTGCGTAGGAGCTCAAGAGAGGTAAGAGAACCAGAGAGATATGGTTTTATAGTCACCAAGGATGGTGACTTGTTATTGTTTAATGATAATGAAACTCTCTCCAACAAGGAGGAAGTATAGAGCTCAAAATCTGAAATATGGTAAGAATCCATGAAGTCTAAAATGGTTTCCATGTATCATAACGAAGTTTGGGTTCTAGTTGATGTGTCAGTTGATGTAAATATTTTCAGATGAAAATGGGTATTCAAGAAGAAATTGGACATGAAAGTTAAATTAATTACCTATAAAACAAGGCTAGTGTCTAAAGGGTTCAAATTACATCAAGGAATTGACTACTATGAATCCTTTTTTACAGTTACCATGTTTAAATCCATTATAATTCTGCGTGCCATAGCAGCTTATCATGACTATGATATTTGGAATATGGATGTCAAAACTTCATTCCTTAATGGGAACTTTCTAGAATATGTCTATATGACATATCTAGAATGGTTTTTGACTCCAGGTGACACCAAAAAGATTTTAATGTTTCATAGATCCATTTATGGATTGAAGTAAGCATCTAGGTCATGGAACATTCGATTTGATGAATCCATAAAAGAATTTAGTTTCATTGAGAATGAACGTGATCCATGTGTTTACAAGATATTTAGTGTAAATTTGGTCATTATCATAGTAGTATATGTTGATGACATATTACTTATTGGAAACGACATACCAATCTTACAGTCTGTTAAGGATTAGTTGAACAAGTGCTTCTCCATTAAGGACTTAGGTGAAAAATCCAACATTCTAAGGATCGATATCATTTGTGATAGATCCAAGAGGCTGCTTGGACTAAGTCAAAGTACATATATTGACCAGATACTAAATATATTTAGTATGGAACAATCCAAGAGGGTAATGGTTCCAGTGTCACATGGTTTACATCAGTCTAAGAAAATGTGTCCCCAAACACAATAAGAGAAAGAGAGAATGAATAAGATCTCATACGCTTCATTGATAAGGTCAATAATGTATACCATGTTATGTACTAAGCTTGATGTTACCTATGCATTGAGCATGGTAGGAATATATCAAGAAGATCTAGGAGAATATCATTGGACTTCTGTTAAGTATATCCTTAAGTATATGATAAGAACTAAGGATATATTCCTGGTGTATGGAGGAGATGAGGATATGGTCATCAGGGGATATACTGATGATGGTTTTTAGATAGATTAGAATGATATGAAGTCACAATAAAGATATGTTTTATGTCTTAATGGGGGAGATGTGATCTAAAAGAGTTCAAAGTAGCCAATTGTCGCTGATTCTACAGTAGAGTCTGAGTATATAGCAGCTTCTAATGTAGCCAAGGAAGCTATTTGGATTCAAAACTTTTTCCATGATCTTGATGTGGTACCTAGAATTAAATTCCCTATCACATTGAATTGTGATAATACTAGAGTGGTGGATCTTGAAAAAGATCGAAGCTCACAACAATTGAAAAATCACATACTCCATAAGAATCACCTCTTGAGGTATTTTTATCAGAGGGGTGAAGTTGCAGTGAGTAGAGTGGCCACAGAAGAGAATGTGGCAGACCCCTTGACTAAAGTTCTATCTTAGTAGAAGTGAGAGTATCATGTAAGATCTAGCAGACTGAAGGTTGTTAGTAGTTGGCTCTAGTGTAAGTGGGAGTCTGTTGGAGTTTATGCCCTATAACTAACTTCTATGTAATTTATGATAAACATGTATTAATTTTTTTTAATATTAATTAAATGATTATCACATTATGATTATTCTTCTGTGTGACATAGTTTGTGATAATGTCTCAAGAGTAGTTGTCTCGCTAAAAGGTCATAGTAGTTCCCCGCTATGATGAGAACCCCAAAGTTTTATGACACTGTTCTTGAATATATGTTCTATATCCGGATGATATCATTTGATAGACACAAATGATATAGGCTATCAGGTGTATAGACTCATAAGACTTTGAATCACCTTCTCATGGTGTATTCCCGTGGTAATATCCAGTAGGATATTATGAGAATGAGACTCGCCAGTAGGAAATCCACATTTATAATTTTCATTAGATGTACCTATCTATGAATGTGTGTATTGGTATTTAGACTTTAATATTATTATTAATGAATATTATGAGTCTCTCACTTTGTTGTATTAATGAAAAATGTGACGACAGATGTTCGCAGTGAGGTAGGATACGTTGGGTTCATCACGAGTAATATTGCATTAATGAATAATGCGAGAAAGGATTTATCCCTTCTGTTCATTAACATAATCTAATATCTCAGGGCCTTTGATGTAAATGATATATCCTAAATAAATCCATGGCCATGGTGTTTTATAGGAAAGTTCTATTTTTAGAAAGTCAAAGAAATAGATATAAAGCATACAGGTTGATGGCACTGGCATGAAACCTACACTATTAGAGATATTATGATAAAGGGGTTATATTACACAGTAAGAATCCATATGAGGTGACATGTTTTTGTGACATTAACTTCTTTCTCTATGGATTCCTTAGAATGTTGCTAAACACTAACCTTGGACTTTAGGCTGCTTCACCTAATTCCACTGAGAAAGTGTCCTAGAGGGTCACACACTAAGTGTATCCAGAATCTCAATTTAATAATATCTTATTATTTATTATTTAACAAGTTGAATAAATATTATTCCCCATTATGGTTTAATTATTATTCATGTATGCCTGATTTCATTTATTTCGTCACTAGTTATTCGAGAGAATATATTGTGAGTAGAATATTTAATAAATATTTATTTTCTATTTAGTGAATATAATATTTATTCATTTATCAAAGAATAATGCAATGGTATTTATTTAATAAATAAATAGGCATTATTCAAGGACTAATAAATATTGTAGAGGAATGGAAAATAGATTTTAATGGTCTGGTGAGAAATAAGAAATATTTAATATTATGTAATTAAATAATATTTAATTATAATTATGAAGTTAATAACATGTTAAGAAATAATAATATTATTATTATTATTTGACATGGGGTTTTTTAGGATTAAATAAATAATAAGGGAACTTGTGCAATTATTTTATTTTAACCCTAGCAATATAAATACACAGTTATGTTATTTTTCTCATTATCCAATTCAGTTGTTCACAAAGGATATTGAAGGATTATATCAAGCCTGGAGATCTCCCTTATCCAAAAATGCTCCCAAGAATGGTGAGAAATCCTCCTCCACTAGGTCAAGGAGAACACTTTGGAAGTGATTCTTAAGGTGATCAAGGCGGACGATGCAAGTGCAAGTATCTTCTATGCTAGCACCCAAGACTCCTTCAGTGACGTCTGAAGATTCCTTAAACATGTTTGGATGACCTCTAGAGGAAACCTAAACTTGGTTTCTACAATGAAAAGATAGTACACTGTAGATCTATCACTGGATTCATCAACTAAGAAATAATTCCTTAGAGGTGAATTCTTTATCTAATTAAATTAATTATAAACAATATGTGTTGATATCCTCTCTCTTTGGTTCCAATTTTATTACCCTTGTCTGATCTTGTTGATCCATTTCATAGATCATGGAATTTACTGTCATAGATCTTGGATTTGTCATCAATCATGAAAAAAAGAAAATTTGGGCACCACCCCTTCCCGTGCTTCACTGCACTCAGAACCTACAAATTGTTCACATAAATATCATATAAAATTTCATATATGCACATATATATGATAAAACATTTGACATATATTCACATACATTACAAGATAATCCCTTTTTTAACTAGGTTGAGAAAAAACCCTTACATGGATTCAAATCCCATTGGAACAAGGTCATACATAGCTCATAGGCTTAGCGACACAGAGGCCTAGTACAAGACTTGTGGGACCAATGTCCAAGAATCCATACTAAAACAACCCCTTGCCTCTTTCATATGTCACTTCATCTTGAGTCCTAACTTCAAGTTCGTAGTTATTCATTGTTGCCTCCCCTACATGGGGTCTTGAACTGTTGTGTGCTATCCACTCCATGAATGAACCACCTTGTCTAATTGATCATCTGGCCCTGCCTTTAAATCTTCTGCTCTCCATCGATCAACTATTGCTTCAATATGAAGTCTTTGGTCCACTATTAATGGTTTCAAGGCTCTTCCATCAATGGACCAGATGACTAGTAGCTCGAAGGCCCAATATGTGGATCGAAATCCCAAACCAAGTGAATAATATCACCACTACAATACCCCTATATAGTACTTGTTGCAATTCTCGCACTACTACTGTGATACAGTGTTGTACAGTGTCACAAAAATTCATCCAAACTCATATTTAAACCCAGGTCATTCATGTAGTATCACAGGGTGTCTACCACTCTATCACCACCCTAACTACTTCACATACATCACAGAATATTTTATTTTTTCACATATATATCACAGAGCTTTTGATATATATATATATACACATATTTATATGTTATGTGTTTGATATATTACATTGTGTGTGTAAAAATTTATAAATGTTAACATATAAACATTTATAAAATATATATTTTCATATATATGTTTTGTGTTTACATATATTTTATATGTTTATCATATATAGTCATATAAAATTCTAATATTATGTACATATGGGGATTATACATGTTTGTGTGTGTGTGTGTCTTATGCCTGTATTATGGATTATATAAATGTTCACAAAACATTTATATATGAACATACTATGAACATATATATAAAAATTTATATTTGAATTATATATAATTCACATCACATTCAAAAGTTTATAGATTTTTTTATATATGTGAATTATATACATACACTATTAAAAAACTGGGTTTATCTAGAGCTAAGGCTTTTACAGCACTAGCTAAAGGTGCTTTTAAAGACCCCCTTTGTCAGTGATAAAAAAAGCGTTGTTAAAGGGGGTCTTTGACAGTGCTTTTTTTAGCATTCTTGAATGAGGTCTTTAACAACACTGTAAAATGGGGGCCTTTATCAGTTCTTTTTTACAAGTATTGATAAATGGGGTCTTTTGACCTTTTTAAGTAGAGACCAAATTTATTCCTAGGTCTTATATTCATATTGATATTATGGATTTGAATTTTTATCATTTTTCACAATGTACTATTATTTATAATCAAATATATAACAATATATACATATTTTTTTATATTCACACATAAAAAATTTAATTTTATAAATAAATAATTAAACATATTTACATATAAAATATATTTATTAATATATAAACATATATATAAATATATGGATAAAAAATATAACGAAATATATAGATATATCAAAAAATTTAAAAAATAGTTTAGGGGAGTGGAAAATGTGATGGTGTATATGTTGGAGGTCTTAAGTTCGAAACTCATTGGAGGCAGGGGTGCACGTGGGAGGGTGGGATTATCCAAAGCACTGATAAAGGGGTGGGGGAAGTGCTGATAAAGGGGTGGGGGAGCATTGATAAAGGTGTGGGGGTGGGAAGCACTGATGAAAGGGGGTGGGGCATGGAAAAAAATCTATATACCCTTTATCAGTGGGGCCTTTATCGGTTATTTTTAGCACTAATAAAAGATTTGTCCTTTTACCTGCACTCTGGTTGTCAGTACTTTTTTAGTGCTGATAAAGCCCTATTCTAGCACTTTTAATGGTCTTTTTTGTAGTAGTGATATATGTGAACATGTATATAATCCATATATATGTTTTATGGACATATATACATAAAATTATAGATGAAAATGGATACCCATTAACCCGGTACTTAGCACTACCTAGACTGATTAAATAGTTTGGGGTAGTGATTGATCAATTTTTTGATTTCAGATTATATTAGATTTATAAGCATATTCTAAATCTAAATCTCATTAAATAAATTATTATTAATTAATTATTTATATAATTTAAAATTATAATAAAATTATAAATGGTATTTATTTACTTTTATGTCAAATTATTTTAAATTTATAAATTAATTTTCAAATTTTGAAATTATAAATAAGAATTTGAATGGGTTATGATAGTTAAATGAATTTCAAAATATAATAGGATATGATTAAACAAAAACTTGTCCAATTTTTATCAGATGAGAATATTTTGACTCATCCTTATCCTATCTTAAAATTATATTATTTTGGAGTCATTTTTTCATGAAAATTAATTTATATTAATTTAATACTTTAAGTAATTCTAAAATGTTTCACCCCTCCCTTATAAAAGGGTACCTCCTATCCTCTTATCTTCACACTTCAAGAACCATTTGGTTCATCCAATCCCAACTCCAATTGTCACAACCCATCCCATAGGGGCTCGTTCCATGACTACCCTAAACCCTCCTCTAATATGCCAGGGGCTAGTGACTAGCACCGAGTAGTAATATCTCACAAATAGGAGGCATTAGCCTAAAGTACCTATACGAATGCACACATATCCAAGCCAAAAATGATTAAATGTAAAAACACTAAGTAAACAATGCATGAAATCCACTAAATCCCACAACCAGAGTACAACAGTGAATGTAATGGAAAGTAAATAGGGTTAGAATACAAGCCCACCAAAAAGAGTTTGTAAAAAAGTCCAAAAAACATGGTGATGTGTCACCAATGTCATTCCAATCTAGGAAAGTGAATTCAAAAGTTCCTGAAACTTGTTTGTAGAAAACCCTACCTAATCCAACCTGAGGGAAATGGTACTAGGACTTATATTTGAATCCGTAGGAGCACACCTCATCTGTCTAGCTTCACTAAGCACTGCCTAGTCTTGGTCCACCTAGGACTCCATCAAAGGGTCTATCATCTATACAAGACAAGACATGTGCAGGAAAATCCCATACAGGGATAAGTAAAACAATACTCAGTATGACACCCCAAAACCACAAAGAAAATACTACAAAGTAAATACCAGTCAACTCCACACAGGTATATGTCAGCAGCATATATAAAAATAATATCCAGATATACTCAATCCAAGACATAAGGTCTTGAGGTAAGTCACAACCAATTATGAGCCATAGGATTCTATTCGAAGCATGCTCATTTCAGTAAAACTCACTCATCAAGCCATGATATCATCATAGATGCTCACAAATAGGTCTATCTTATTTGGGCCTTTCCCAAATGAGAACATATTGGTCAAGGAAGATCATGATACCACAGAGAGGGGATCATGCCCAGATGCGTTGGGGGACACCACAGATCATGCCTAGATATGTTGGGGGATACCACGTACCCAATCTGGGTCAATTTTCAATGTAGGGGATCATGCCTAGTCACATTAGGGGATAACACATACCTTACCTATGTGGCCCACTAGGTGTAGGATCAGGGCCCTTCTCACGGGGGTTACGTGATTCTATAGACTCCACTAGGGGTGATAGAGGATCACACTCCAGACCCGGGGAAGGATACCTGACTCTATCTGGGATTCGACCTCTAGAGGGGATTATAACCCAGTTATTTAGACATAATACCATACTAAAACCTCAAGTAAAGAACCAAGGTAACTCTCTCACTCTATACTGATCCAAGTTAAATACTTAACACAATATTTCAAAAGGACCATCACATTGTCAGGGTCCTAACACCATAGACGGTTCATTAAATGAATGAACCATTTGAAAGTTATTTCAGTTTAAAGTTTCAAAGAGGGGGGTCACTAGACCATGGACCGACCATAAAGTTGGGCCACTAATCGTGGTGGTCGACCATCATGTTCGACCGCGCCCCCCAACTATCGTGGTTAGACACCAACTGGATCGACCATGGATCATGGTCAACTGTGGCCCGGTCCAGCTGCCCTGGGTCTGACCAGGGTCTGACCCAAACCACTAGGTCTGACCCATCCCTCTTGTTTGGCCCGGCCCATTCGGTTGGGCTCAGTCTGTTCTATTGGGCCCGACCCGTTATGATTTGGTCGGCCTGATCAACGCGGTCGTTGGTCATGTCCCACATGGTCGTTGACCGCGTCCCATGTAGCGGTTTCCATCGTCGCATCCCGTAGCTCCTCCACATCTCCGTCTCCGCATCACTCCACCTCTGCATCCCCGACTCCACATCCCCAACTCCACTCTACCACATCCCATGTAGCCTGCACCATTTTCATCTTTGTCTTCTGTGGCTGCCACCTCTGGTCGCCGCACCACCATCACACCACCTCATCAGACCACCACACCGAACCCACATTGGTGGTCCCTTCTACGGACCACCTAGCCACCTCTGATTCTTGGATTTCTAAAAAGAAGTTATATCTGTAATGATCAAGTCCTAATCCACACAAATCTGGCCTCTATTTTCGGTTTGTATCCAATTTTGGGGTCTGATTATGTTTGGAGCCTCTCAGAAAGTCGATCCACGACCATGAGGAGGTATGTGCATGACCCATCGTGTGAGGAGGTACGTGCATGACCCAGATCTCCTTCTAAGAGAATCTAACACCACATTCCCCTTCCTAGGAGTATAAACAATATCAAATTCATAGTCCTGGAGTAATTATAGCCATCAACTCTATCTCATGTTTAGATCCTTATGAGAGAAGATTTACTTGAGACTCTTATGATCATAGTAGACAATAAACTGCTCACCCATCAGGTAGTGCTGCCATATCTTCAATGTGAATACTGTCACTGCTAGCTCAAGATCATGGGTCATGTAATTCTTCTCATGTGGTATCAACCAGCATGAACCATGGGAAATTACCACTTTCCCCTACATCAGGACATAACCAAGCCCGGTCCCTGATGCATCGCAAAACACCACATACTCGACGCTCTCCTCTAGAAACTTCAATATGGGAGCACTCATCAACCTCTGCCTCAGCTTATGAAAGCACTGTTGGTACTTCTCTTTCCACACAAAAGGGTTACCCTTTCATGTCAAATATATCAAGGTCACTTCTGCCCTAGATAATTCAGGTACAAACCTCAAATAGTATCCTGAAAACCCAAGGAAACTCTATACCTCAGTAACACTCTTAGCTGGATCCCAAGAAACCACTGCCTCAACCTTCGTTGGATTCACAAAAACTCCGGCCTTTGAGATGACATGTCCCAAAAAATGGAACTCTCAAATCCAAAACTATCACTTTGAGAGTTTCCCATAGATTTTGTGATCTTAGAGTATGTTCAAGATCATCCTCAAGTGTCTTTCATGCTCCTCCTTAGACGCTGAGTACACTAGGATGTCATCGATGAATACCACCTTGAATCGGTCTAAGTAAGGATGAAAGATTAAGTTCATGAGTCCCATGAACACTACTGGGGAGTTCATCATGCCAAATGGAATTACCAAGTACTCATAGTGACTCTAATGACACCTGAAGTTCATCTTCGGTATATCCTCATCCCGTACTCATTTCTGGTGATAGCTTGATCTGAGGTCAATCTTTGAGAACCACCAAACCCCTTTCAATTGGTCAAAGAATTCATCGATCCTCAGTATTGGATACTTGTTCTTCATAGTCACTTGGCTCAATCTCTAGTAATCCACACATTATCTCAATACCTCTTCTACCTTCTTGGCCAACAAAACTAGGGATGCCCATGGTAAAACATTGGGTCTCATGAATCCCTTCCTATGAAAGTCCTCCAACTGAACCCTTAGCTCATGAAGCTCTATGGGAGCCATCCGATATGCAGGTGTAGATATCAGTGCCATCCTAGGGTGTAGATAAATGAAGAATTCCATCTCCATATAGGGAGGTAAACCTGGAACATCTTCAGGAAAGAGTTATTCAAACTCCTCCACCACTATAGGAAACTGAGGACTCATATCATCCACTACACTGAGGGTGAGGCTATCCAACTAATGGGTAATCGGCTACACCCTCCTATGTGTGAGTCCTTCCTATGCTGCATGCATTTCCATTTTACCAATAAAGTAAAACCCAGTTCTATTAATGCATACACACTACGTTCTGTGCCTAAAATGGTCAATATAAGCATGAATTATGGATAACCATTCCATACCAAGAATGATTTCATAAGGCCTCGACACCGCTACCAAGAGATCCAAATCAAAACTCTCACCTCCAAGAGTTAGGTCACACTATCGATACTAGTGTTTCATCATCAAATCTCCCCTCATAGGATTATCTAAGCGTAAGGGTTGGGTCAACGGTTCAATTGGAATCTTTGAGCCCTAAACAAGGTTTGTGGTAAGAAAGGAATGACTAGAACCTGTTTCTATAAAAACTGTATACAAGGTGGAAAATACATAGATCCTATCTTGAATCATCCATGGAGAACTGGGGTCATAAGCCTCCATCACCTGCAGCTCACCTCATCCCTATCCACCAGCTCCCTGAGTAGGGCGTGGAACACCTATGGGTGTAGGTGGAAATAGGTCAAACCTCTGACCACCTTCTGTTATCCTGATGGATCCTCTTCCATGTATTCCACCCTATAGACTACCCTTCTCATATCTCTTCATTTGCCTCAGTGGTCCCCTGACCATCCCCCAATCAGTTGTACGACGGGTCGAGTAATATTGTGTCATATGTCCCTAACCGCCGCATGTGTAACACTGCCCATCCCTGGTCTAAATAGAGCTACCCTAGGATCCTTTCACTGCTAACCCTACATCTTGGGATCATCCCTTAAAGTTCCTGACCTTCTTGTATCCCTTTGACTATCATCGTTTTCCTGATTTCAAGGTCTCAACTACCTGAATCCCACTTCTAGCTCCCACTACTGGTGTCTAATCTTATTGAAAACTCTCCACTAGTAGGCCTCACTCAAGTACCCCATTATAAATAGGAATTATAAGGGATACCACTAATGACTTGATGTCCTGGTGTAAGCCCAGCTCGAAGGTCTAATCCCTAAATAACTGGTCTCACACCATTTCCATGGACTAGCACAAAAGATTAGTAAAACTCACGGAATACTCCACCATGGTCATACGAACCTACTACAGATGTAGAATCTACTGTATGTGAACCGATCAAAACATTTTTGGATAGAAATCCTCTCTAAATAGATGCTTGAAGTCTGCCTAGGAGAGATCCATCTCATCGTGAGACTATGTCACCAAGATCCATCATCGTCATGTAGAGCTCTGAAGAAGGATTGTGGTGAGGACTTCCATCTGTTCATCAGGAGTCCTCACAAGGTGGAAAATATGAGTGAATTTCTCTAGAAAATCCTCATCCAAACAGGGGTCTAGCTCACCCCAAAACCTGGGAGGTCACTGCCTATGAAACTCATGCAACGCGCTCAGTATATATGCATCCTTAGCTGGTAGTGCTGGTAGTAGTTGTTGGTCGATGGGTGGTGGTATAGCTGGTAAACCACCCATAGGTGTTATCCCTAGTACAAGACCATGTACTAATGCCTCATCACTAGGTGGATCATCCTCGTGATCACACAGTACAATCCTAGCTGGCTGTCTTCGTGGAGGCATCCTGAAATAAAACAAGATGTACCACAGTCAATAGATTATATCTGGAGAGCTGACTCAAGAAGGACATGGAAAATACAACCATTACTATATTATTCATGTACAATTGTATTTCCTCATAACCATTTCTTTCATTTATGAGTCAAAAATTAGGTAATCAGAGTCCTAGTGTAAGGATACGTCGGTCGCTGCACCAACACTAGAGTCCCTAGCCTGAAGTCGAACTCGAAACACTAAACATTGTTACCCCAAACCAAAATCACAAACTCTCTATCCTGAAGTATAACCAACCTTCTTTGATACCACTTTGTCATGACCCATCCCATAGGGGACCATTCAATGACTACCCCAAGCCCGCCTCCAATAGGCCATGGGCTGGTGACTAGCACCGAGTAGGCATATCCCACAAATGGGAGGCATTATCCTAAAGTACTTGTACACACACACATCTCCATGCCACAAATTTTGAAATGTAAAAACACTAAGTAAACAATGAATGAAAGCCACTAAATCCCACAACCATATTACAAAAGAAAAAGTACTGTAAAGTAAACAGATCTAGAATACAATACCACCAAAAAGAGTCTGTAAACAAGTACAACAAAACATGGTGATGTGTCATCCACATCATCCCAGTCTAGGAAAGTGAATTCACATGTTATTGAAACTAATCCACAGAAAACCCTACCCAATCCAACCTAAGGTAAATGGTACTGGGACTTCTGTCTAAATCCATAAGAGCACACCTCATCTGTCTGGCCTTGCTAAGCACTGCCTGGTCCTGGTCCACCTAAGAATTTGTCAAAGGGTCGATCATTACACAAGACATGACACATTCGGTCAAATCCTCTGTATGGGTGATTAAAACAATACTCATTATGACACCCCAAAACCACAAAGGAAATTCCACAAAGGAAATACCAGTCGGCTCCACATAGGTATATGTCAGTAGCACCTATAACAAGAATATCTAGATATACTCAATCTAAGACACAAGGTCTGAAGGTAAGTCACAACCAATTACCATCCATGGGATTCTACTTGAATCACGCTCATTCTGGGATAATTCACTCCTTGAGACATGATATCAACAAAGATGCTCACGAAGAGGTCTAGCTCATTTGGGAGCTGCCCAAATGAGAACGTATTGGTCAAGGAATATCATGATACCACAGAGAGGGGATCGTGCCCATATGCATTTGGGGATACCATGGATTGTGCCTAGATATGCTAGGGGATACCACATAACTAATCTGGGTCAATTCTCAATGTAGGGGATCATTCCCAGTCACATTAGGGGATACCACAGACCCTACCGATGCAACCCGCTGGGTGGACGATCAGCACCCTGCTCATGGGGGTTATTCGATTCCATAGACTCCACTAGGGTTTATAGAGGACCACACTCCAACCCCAAGGATAGATACCTAACTCTATCTATTACTCGGCCTCTATAGGGGATTACAATTCAGTGTTGTGGACATAATACTGTACTGAACCCTCAAGGAAAGGACCAAGGTAACGCTCTCACCCTATACTAGTCCAAGATAAATACTTACCAAAATATTTCAAAAGGTACATATCATCATTAGGTTTCTAACTCCGAATACGTCTCATCAAATGGATACACCGTTTGAAAGTTATCATGGTTTGAAGTTTCGAAGAGGGGGGGTCACTAAGCCATGGACCGATCGCATGGTCGGTCCACTGACCACGATGGTCGATCATGCCCCCCATCTCTCACGGCCACATGGTAGCTGGATCAACTATGGCCTAGTCTGGCCGCCTTGGGTCTAACCCGGGTCTGACCTAACCCACCGGGTTTGACCTGACCCACTAGGCCAGACCCAGCCCATCGAGCCTAACCTGTTCTGCTAGGATTGGCCCGGAAAACGATGTCATCATTCGCATCCCATTCTATCATTGTATGTGTCCCACATGGCCACCACCATCATCGCATCCCACGGCTACTCTACATCTACATCCCCACATCATACCACTTCTGCATCCCCAGATCCACGACACCACATCCCGCGGCCGACTCCGCCACGTACCATGTGGCCTGCACTGTCGCCATCATCATCTTCCATGGTCGCCACCGCCTTTGGTCACTGCACCACTACTGCACCACCTCTTTGGATAATTACTCTAGACCCACGCCGTTGGTTCCTTATGCAGACCACTGAGCCATATCTAATGATCATATTTATGAAACAAAGACATATCCATGATTCTTAGGTCTTGATCTAAATGGATTCAGTCTTTGTTTTTGGTTTTCCTCTAATCCAGGGGTCTAATTGCATTCGGAGCCTCCTGTAAAGTCAATCCATGACCATGAGGGTCCAATGGCAATGGACGCCAAGAACAGGGGAGAGAAAAGCACAAGAACATCCTAAAGAAATAACCTTAGCCTTGTTTGTGTCAACCTAATCTGTTCTCGTTAGAATGAAAGGATGAAGATCAAACTTGAAATCTCCTAGGAATAATCCCTACAATTTAATAACCATCTCACAATGATCGAACCATAGATCAATCTATTTGTGGATTCACCAGCATTCATCATGAAAGTCAAGAATGGGGAAAAGGAACAAGAAATCAACCACCCTACTTGGGAATTGGATCATTCACTTTTGAAGGCTGATTTTCTCTGGTGAAATCCATCAAGAACAATCCTCAATCCAAGTATCTATCGTTTTCGGTGAGAGAAATCTCTAGGGTTTCTCTCCAGAGCCTCCAGGGAATTTCTGGGATTATGATATTAACCCCGGATCCATTCTTAAAGGCTTATTAAAAAGGGAAAATATCATTATGTCGAATAAAATAATTTCTATATTAAATTATTTTATTCTTGTTACGTCCCGTGAAATTTTTTTCCATAGATGACCCACACCGACTAATGTTAAGTTGCGCCTAGGGTAAAGTCATCATTCTGAGATCAACGGTGCCTTCAAATTTTTGATCTGAGTAACAGTTTAAGAGTTATTATACTTTTTCAAGAAAATTATTTGATCATGCTATTAAAAGTTTAATATTTTACAAACAATTGTTTTGGGCACACCGGGCCTCATAATCGCATGTCATCTCAGAACCTGGTCTCAAAATAAATCCATATAATATCTAAAAATAATACACAGAAAAATCTGAGATGTTACAAAAATATCTTCATAAAATTCCTTCCCACATTATAAAGGTCTTAGTTTGGGTAGAATACCAACCTTATAGGGCTTAAGGTATAAAGAAAAATTAGTTGTTTGAAGAAGAGGTATAGCTTTTAACCGAATTTTTTAGTTTTATTTCTTCTTCTACCTCCTTCAAATATTATTCAGGAATGCTGAAATAAAAAAAATAGTATATTCCATATCTTTAGATGTTTTTATGTTAATTTCATAACTTCTATTATTCTCCTCTTTCATAAAATGGGAAATGAAATCGTCATTTGTGTGTATGGTGGACTACCGCCTCACAGACCAATGAAATTCATTTTTCACCACCACCTCTCACGGCTAGTTATAATGATGGATTTAATATATGTATATATATATATATATATGATATTCATAACATAATTATCATTATATAAAGATAATATATCATCTATTTTCTTACATTTCTATCCATTGAAAAATGATAATGTCGTTCGTACGTACGTATGGATTACCACCTCCACGAAGTGATGTGATTCGTTTTTCATAACCACTTCACATGGATGTTATATATAAATGAATTTAAAATAAATGATATGATATTTATGATATAATCATTATTATGTAAATATAAAATGATACATACCTTCTTTTCATCATGATCTTTTAAAAATAGAAGTGTTGCTCTTGCATATGTACGACCCACCATCTCCATGATTGAAATATAGTTCATTTCACATAACTATATTTCATGGTTAGTTTTTAAATTATAATTGGTGTATAAAAATAATAATTATGTCATGATTATTATTCTAGTGATGATATAATAATGACTTCATTAATCATATCCAACCTACAAAAGTCATTTTGGACATATGAGCTGAATATCTTCAAAACATATGACATAAACTTAATTAATTAAGTAATTGTATATAACATGGTAAAAAAAATAAAAGGAATATTAAAGTTTAAAATTATTATTAATAAATTAAATAATTAACATAATTTTATTATTCAGGAAGATAAATAACATACATGATGAGTCAGACTCAAGGTAGGGGACACTTTAACTTAAAACCATGTTTTTAAATGTTTTAAAGATTTATTTTATAAATATTTTTCTTTCATTTCCACATTCTTAAAAAAATTATAGATGTATTTATATGAAAATAAAATAATTATAAAGGATATTTTATGTCTATTTTTACTTTTTTCAAAGGTTTTCAAAAGGAATCTTTTTAAGTATTTTATACGAAACATTTTGTCTTTATTTACAAAATGAAAAAGAAATGTTTTATTTTAATGTATACGGTGTCAATGGTTTTTCCTAGTACCACAACAATTATTTGAAGTTTTGTTTCTTTTACAAGTATCCATGTTTTATTTAAATAAAAACTCTCTTTCCCTTTGTTTTAGGTAATCTAGAAAATAGTTTTTAAAAGGAAATGGCATTTCGATATCTGAAAGGGTTTTGCGTATGGATTCAAAATAGTTTTTCTTAAGGGTTTTATGATGAAAAGGTGAAAACATATAATTTTTTATTCATGATATGGTACTTGAGAATTATATATAGTGATAGGTGAATATGATATAACTTATACGAATGGGTGAGACTGATACAACTTTTACAAATGGGTAAGTCTAATACAACTTATATGAATGGGTGAGTCCGATATAGCTCTCCAATGTGTTAGGTACTGTTCCTCATCTTCAAAATCAAGGAGGAGAGAGTTAACCAGGGAAATTTCTCCTATGTATTTAAATGGGCTCCAGTTATTTCTGATACAAGTGAACATAGATTATGAATATGATTCTCTAAGTTTCCTAAAATGGTTTCAATTTTCTTGCAATGAGTTTTAAATTATTTCTTAAGAAAAAATTGTTTTTTCATGTGGATATTATTTATTTCTTACGCTCAAAAAATATTGTGATAATAGTAAAAAAATCTAGGTTTTCATGTTTTTTATTGGACTAATAGATTTCTTTATTTTATGTCTATTACTGAGTTTTTTATGCCCATCAATTTTTTTAAATGTTTTTCAAAGGGTTTAAAGATGTGTAAAAATAAAGAAGAAGTCAAGTTGAATGTATTGTATATTTTTCATTAAAATAAAATGTGAAAGTCATGAATATTTTTCATGAAAAGAAAATGTGTTTCATTTTAAAAGTTTTATATTATGGTAAAATTAATATTAGGTATAAATGTTCACTTTTTAATATAAGAGTTTGTTATATAAGATTTATGATCTGATTCTTTAAAACTATAAACTTTAAAGATCCTTGAAATGTAAGAAAATGAATTATTGACTAAAAACCCATGATCATGTAATGTTTTAAGTTTGTTATATTAAATTTCTATATAATCAAATTTTATTTATTATTTTATTATTAAAAAACCTTATTCATGTTTATTTTATTTATTATTATTCATTTATGTTAATTTTTCATTCATTTATTAAATACATTTTAATGTTCACTTATGTGTTCATGTGCATATCAAAGAAAGTTTCATATATGCACATATATATGAAAAATAATTTGTTATATGTTCATATACATCATAGGATAATCCCTTTTTTAATTGTGTTGAGAGAGAACCCTTACATGGATTGAATACCTAATGGGATAAGTTCATACATAACCCATCGGTTCAGCAGCACAGTGGCCTAGTACATAACCTGTAGGCTCAATTCCCAAGACGCCATACTGAAACAACCACTTGTCTTCTACATTTGTCACTCCAGATTGAGTCCTAACTTTAAGTTCATGGTTAGTCATCACTCTTAGCACAGACTATCTCCCTATTTTAGTAAATTGAAAAACAACAAGCAAACTTATAATTAAAAAATCCAAATTTTCTCAGCCATTTTGAAATTTATCGAAAAGAAAAAAGAAAGTCCAAAACATTTTCCATCATAAATAATAAATATTTACAAATAAATAGTTTATAACTAAAAAAAGTGCATATATTTTTAATTTCATAGAACCCCCTACATAAATTTATAAATAAAATTATTTTAAATATAACATGTATACTAAAATATAAAATAATTATAATGTAAGAATCAAATATTATCCATTCTATTTTTGACTAGGTTAAATATAAAAAAAATTATAGATTGTTGTTTTAGTCATTTAACAAATTGACTCATTTGATATGATTTGTAACATGTCATAAAAAATACAAACTTTCAATAACATATAACATGTAAAACATTATTCCTCTTATATACTATTTTGAAAAAAATGATAAAAGAAATTCATAAATAGTTAAAAAAATCCCCTAGAGCTTAGCTTGTATAGAATCTAGTAAATAATTATAAAATACAACAATAATTTAAAAAATATATTAAATTCCACAATCATTGAAATATTTCTCCCTTTGTATTAATCATTTTAGTTTAGGAGATACCAATTTGTATATTATTTCAAAATATATGTAGAGAATAAATAAAACACAATAATGTTGGATCAGGAATAAATAAATGATTTAAGACTTAAAACTCTATAAATTCTAAAAAAATCCATGTGAACCTACTCAAGAGGTCTAGAAGTTGAAACTTCTTTCTCTAATTTAAATAAACCTTGTGATGTTTCACTTTTTGATAGGGATTACAGACATTATCAGTTGGGAACTCTATCCTAGGTAGATCCCTAACTAACCTTTTTATAGTTATATTCCTAATTGGGTGAGTGTTGAAATGGCCTAGTATTATATTCCAAATCCTTGACTCTTTTTGAATGGAACTTAATCAAGAAACCTTTTTAGAAATAAAATAATTTAATTCTACATCATAATCATTGTCATTTCTCAAAGCAGCAAAAATTAAAGCATTTTTGGAATCAAAAACATTTCAAGAATCATTCTCAAACTTACCATAAAAACAATCATCACATAACCGGGAAATAATAATAATATTATACTTTAAACCATCAAAATATAAAACTTCTGAAATTAAAACTGAATTTTTGTTACCAATCTAGCCTAGGCCGATGATTTTTACTTTAGAATTTTCACCAAGAGTGACTTGTCCACCATCAACCTTTATCAGGCTCTTAAATCATGAATAATATCCTATCATATGTCTTGAACAACCACTATACAAGTACTATAGATTTATATTGGAGATATTCACGTAGTCTTCCAATGAAACAAATTTTAAACAGGAAATGATTTTGGTACCCAAATCTATTTGGGTCCAGAAATGTTAGAAACAAAATATTTGGGAACCCACATTTTCCTTATAGATTTACTATAATTTTTTTTAAAATTTTATAAATAAATACCTTGTTAGTTCCTTTTGAAAAAATTTTAGCAGTATAGCTTTTAGGTCTAGATTTAAGAACAAAATTATTTTTAGTTATTCTCCTATGTCCAGGTTCATATCCTATCTTGGTAACATATTTGGGTGCAACTTGTTTACCCAATATTTGTGTGAGTTTGTATCTAACATTTGTAAATTTTTCAAGATCTTTCTTCAATTTCTCATTTTACAGTTTTTGTTCATTGTTTTCTTTAAATAGTAAAATATTCTTCTCTTTTTCTATAGAGAGTTCAGACTTTACATTTACAATTAGAGAAGGCTATCTTTTAAGACTTTTATAATTATACTTTAATTTATTAAAGGTATCCTCTATCATGTTGCGGTATTCGAATAATTAATCATTTGACATATCATGTTGTTCATTCCTAGAATTATTAGGCTCATGCATAGGCATAATACTAGAAATAATATTTAAATCAAGTACCTCGCAGACTTTGGTCATAAAGATCATATTTGCTCTGTCAAAATCTTCTTCAGGTGAAGAATCCGAGTCACTAGAGCTATCCTTTAATGCACTCTAGGTGGATTTCATGGCCTTCTTATATCTTCTATCCTTATATTCATATTTCTTTTTTTATTTCATCTTTTGATAGTTAGATTTTATGTGACCCTTTCCTTTTCATTCATAGTAGACAACTTCCTTTGAATCATCATCCTTTTTTCCAATCTTCCTTCCAGTTTCCTCTATTTTCATACTTTCCTTTATAATTTGGTTAGCTGAAAAACTTTTTCTTCCTATAGAACTTCTTAAACCTTCTGGTTGGATGAGTCATTCCCTCAACACTATCAGAAGCATATTCACTATAATTAAAATCTACAGCTTGTACTTTTTTTTCTTTTTCCTTTTTTTTTGTATGGAGGTAGTCGTCTTGTTGGACACTGACTTTCTTTTGGGATCTTAATATTCCTCATGATTTACTTTTATTTATTATGTATACATCATAAGCTTTCTAGACAACTCTTTCATAGGTAGTTTACTTATGTCTCATGATTCTCTTATTGAAACTGAAGTGCCTCTCCATCTTTCAAATAGACATCTTAGCAATCTCATTATCTGGTCCTTATTAGATATAGGATTTCCCAATGAGCTCATGATATTGACAATCTCATTAAACTTTAGGTACATATAAAAATTTTTCTCATCATGTTTCATCTTAAAATTATCATATTTAATAGTATAGGTATTAAGTATCATCTCTTTAACATTATAAGTTTCCTCATGGGAAACAAAAAAAGTGTCCCAAATCTCAAAAGCAGTTTTACAAGAAAAAATCCTATTAACTCTTCATCACTAAGGGAATAATATGGTACATTCATAGATTTATAATTTTTATTGTATTCTAATTTTTTTTCATCATCCCAAGTGCTTCTATTAGTATCAGGTATTACATATTCATCTTTTATAAGAGACCATATATCAAAACACATGCTTTCTATATGCATTTTCATTTTTATTTTCCATTGGTCATAATTTTTTCCATTGAATAAAGGAGGGTTGTTGGTAGAAGAACTTCTTGATGCTTATCCATTTTGAATAAATAAATTTAAAAATAACATAAATTAAGATCTTTAAAGCATAACTAAAATCACAATTAAAACAAATATGAAAACTTAAATACCAAACAAAGAAAACCCTTTGATACCAAATGTTGTTTGAAGTGAGTATCACAAGAGGGGGTGAATTGAGTACCCAATAAAAATTTATATCTAAAATGGATTATTTTGAAATCCCCCAAATATTTAAAAATAACCCAGTTTATCAAAATAAGTAGTATGATATATATCTTAATATTTCTAAAAATTTCTCCAAAGATTTATTAGGTCTCAGATGAATAATATATATAATATTATTGAATCCTTTGAAATCGGTTTACTTTATTAAAATACCATATGAACACGAATTAAGATAAAATATCAAAGTATAAATTTTGTTTACAGTTAAAATAGTTTCAGTTTTAAAGTTAAAATAAAGTAAAACAAAATTAAAATACACAGTAAAAAGAATGAATACAAGAGGTTCAGTCTCAAGTCGAGACTTATTATTCTCCACTTAGTGATCACTAATCACTAATAAGTTTATATAAAATAAACTAGATGATCCACAACCTGGATTGGGTTTATAAAAAAGTTTACAACTGTCCAGGTCACACACAACCTCTACCATAGTTATTCATGGGAGAAAAGATAAACATGCCACACAGGGACCTCTACCACTCTTATCTATGGGAGAAACAAATAAGAAAATTGTTTGAGAAGATATTGAGTATCTTACAGTTTAGCGCAGGAGATAGTGTACATATATAAAATAGAGTATAGCACACACTACTCAAAATTTAATAAATCTAAAAAGAATTTATAAATATAGGAGTGTAGGGTTTAGAGATGTTTGGTCTGTTGTAATGCATCTTGTGACTCGTGATTTGATTCAGCAATGAAGCTTGAGTCGAGTTCTCTTGAAATTTTTAGGAAAAAAAAGTGTTGTAGGCTCTTTTTTTGTGACTGGAGAAAGTCACTAGATGTGATGATGCAGTTCAGCTTCCCAGTCAAATTTTTTCAGAAGGATAGCTCTATGTATGTTTAGGAAGTTTGAGCTTCTCTACTTTCTATTAGTTTTCCTCTTTTTCTATAGCATCTATTGTTCTAAGTCTTCTTAGTTCTTCGTTCTTCTTTGTATGAGGGAGTGTGATGTATTTTTATCTGCAGAAAAAGCAAGAAAAATATCCTGATATGCTTCCTTATACTACACATCCTGACACACTCTTCAATGCTTTCTGTTGAGAATTTAAGAGACAGACATTAGAATAATAAATAGCATTAACTTTAATAAATATAGTTGTTAGAATAATGTAATTAAAAAAGATAAGTTTGAGAAAATAGTGGTGGTGTTTTAAGATCTGGTGGTGTCTTAAGATCTGGTGGTGTCAAGCTCTGATGGTATGTTTCACTAACGGTCGGTATGTTGCTCTAGAGGTACGATACTGGTGGGGTCTTAGACTCAACCAAATTTTCAATATGTCGGTGACGTCTCAACCAGCGATGTATGGTCTGATGGTGTATGCTCTGACGATGTCTCAGACTTAGATAATTTTTCAATATCAGTGGTATGAGTCTAACAGTGTGACATCTGGAGGTATCTTATACTTAGTAAAATTTATGTTCTGGTAGCATGACATCCTGGCTGTGTGTCGGCCAAAGTTGTCTCATACTTTTTCAATTCTTCAATACAGCGGTACGACATTCTAACGGTGTGATATCTTGGTGGTGTGTCATGGAAAACGGTTTCTATCTCAATAGTGTCGCATCCTCAGACAAATATGTCACATGTCTTAGAATATAGAATACTTATAGAGAAACATAAAACTTATTAATAATATCAGAATCATGATTTTGTGATCATTAAAACTGGTAGGTTAGCACTCAGGGAATCTCCAATCACTCGTAACAATTTCCAAAGTATCTTACAACATATGTGAACTCTATTTAAGTACTTTAATAAATTTCAACTACCTTAACTATTCTCAATTTCACCCTCAACCTTCTTCATCCATCATCTAAGTGATTTTCTCTATTTAGTACAACAACTTTCATGCTTGATAATTCAAGGGTGGATTCTCAATCAACTAGAAGACCTTTGTACTTATCTCCTCAAGTTTTTAAATATATATCTCCTCAAACTCATTTTAAACCTTTAGTTTATAGTTCTTTCAACAACTATCGACACCTGTCATTGATTTATATAAAATCTCATCACAAAAATCATCAGATGTGTAGGTTTCTTCCAAAACACCAAGCAAAATCTCAATCTTCTTTTTCAATCTGTATAATGGAATAATCTCAATATTATGATTCAATCACCTTTTCCAACTTATGAATTGATATCCAAAACACTATGGCAGACAATAATGCATATATTATGGCAGAACTCCAATCTATATCTCAATAGCTCCAACCTCTTCATTCATTAGGCTCTCCATCATCACCCAACTCGTATTAAGTTTTCTCCTTAAATATATATTGACAATATAAAAAATGCGACTCTCTTAAAACTTGATCCAATTGGGAACTTCATGTATAAAAAATTCATATATGAAAGAGAGTTATAAAAGGAATAAGGAACTTGAATAATAATGAAGAATTTTAGAATAAAGTCACATGCCAACATTGTAAGATATGAACTAAATATTGATCTGACATAGGAGCATAAAGAGGCTTATAAATCCCCAAAAACAAGAATAAAATGGTGTGATATAAATTCAAATGTTGAGGTATGTAAGGTGTAAATAATATATAAAATATAGTAATATTACATAAAAAATAAATAAGATAGATAGGAGTCCCTCTTAGAAACTTTATAAGAAATGGATTATGAATAAATCATTAGGAGGATAATACAGAGAGTTATATCCCCAAAAATAAGGAAAGATAAAATAAAAAATATTAAAATATGATATATCAAAAACATGGAATAATTTTAAATACATAGCAGTTTTAGTAGTGGTTAAAACCACCACATATTCAAAAATAACTATCACTAATACCTGTTTTCCTTATAGTGATACGGTATTGGTTGTTCACCCACTCTCAACAATTACACTTCTTCTTATTCTATATTTTATTTATAGAATATCATGAATGTTATTTCCATAATTTTAATATGGAAACTTCCATAAAATTGTGATATAATCATTATTCATTTAAAATTGGTCAAGAAATCCCATGCTAAAATCTCTAGTCCCTATCTTCAATAATGATTTTAAATATTCTATTTGAAATCTCAGAATTATCACTCAGTGATATTATCAACAGTCACCATTTTATTTTCCACTAATATCAACTTGAATCATGACTCATAAACTAGCATCATGATATTTAATCTTTAAAGTCCAGCTCAACATCGACTAACTTAAACCTCTATAAATCTCACATTTTGTTAACTGTTAATCCTATCATAAGGAAAAATATATATTATGTAACCCTTCAGTGAGCTCAAACATATTACGTAAGAAGAAGAGTATCTTACATATACTTCCTGAGAATATTACATATTCTCAGGTTTTTTATGTATTCCCTTACATATATTCCACATAATACATGATATATTATGTACCAGTACTTCTGGTACTTTACCAAATTTCCACTTTGTGATATATTTTGTGTCACCTAGAAGATATTACTTACCATTTATGATATATTATGTATACTCCAAATATATTATTCATCACAATATGATTTTTTCATATGTTATATTGCATCATTCACTCTAAAAATTATCTTTTGTACCATTGAGATATACTACATATCCTCCAAATATCTTATCTATCTCGGTGTGGTTTTTTAATTTTCTGAATTTTAGTATACCATTCAGTATAAATCTTATTTATGCTCATATATCTTACATTTCAACATAAGATATTTCCTTAATCTCATTTCAATATTCACTCAGAAAATATCTTTCATATGAAAAATATATTATGCATCCCATTAGATCTTTCCTTTTATAAATTTAGAGTGAGCCTCAATAAATATATTTTTTATGAACTGATATATATCACGTACTAGAAAAACATCTTACATGCCATATGAAATATGTTATTTATCACAATTTGAACTCTCAGGGAATTTTCCAATTATCCATCTATATCTTGAAGTGTTTCTTAGAATCTTTGAATCTTACATATCACAATGACTTCTATAATATCTTCTATATCATTCAAAGAATGTTATGCATCTCATTAAGATCAAGTCCTTCTTCAATATTCTGCTTCTGAGTAAACCTTATGTATTCTATGCCTTTGTCAATTTATTAGCTTCAACTTAGAAGTATAGAAATTCTTCAAATTAGCTTAGTATCTCTTTAAACATTCTTAAAGAATGTCCAATCACTCATCACGATTCTCAAAGCATATGTGCACTCAATTTAAGTACTTCAATAAATCTCAACTAGCTAAACTATATATTCTCAACTTCAACCTCAGCCTTCTTCAACCATCATTTAAGTGATAATCTATATTTATTATAGAAAATTTCATGAATGTGAATTTAAGGATGGATTACCAATCATCCAGCCAACCTTTTTACATCTCTCCTCAATTTTTCCAATATCTACCTCTTCAAACTCATTTGAAAACTTTATTTGATATTACTTTCAGCAACCATCAGCACTTGTCATTGATTAACATAAAACCCCAGTGCGGTAATCATCACATGTATAGGATACTTCCAAAACACCAAGAAACATCTCAATATTCTTTGTTAATTTGTTTAATGGAAGTATCTTAATATTCTAATTCAGTCACCTTTTTCAAGTTTTGAATTGATCTCCAAAACACTATAGTAGGAAATAAAGCATATAATATTCCTGAACTCCAAGATATATCTCAATCTCTCCAACCTATTCATTCATTGGGATCTCTATCATCACCCATCCCATATTAACTTTTCTCCTTAATGATATATTGACAAAAAAAGATAGTTCTCTAGGATTGGATGGGTTCACAAACTTTTTCTTTCAAAGCTATTGGGATATTATTTAGGAAGAGGTGTGCATGATTGTAAAACATTTTTTCAGGGGTGGAAAGTTGAATCTAGGTTTTAATGATTAGTTCATTGCCTTAATTCCCAAAATAGAGAATGAAAGTGAGATAGTCCAATTCAGGCTAGTTGCATTGGTTAATAAAATTCATAAAGTCATTAAAAAAATCATGGCTATCAGGCTTTCTTGGGTTGGTGAGAAAATTATCTCTTGAAACTAGTTTGGTTTCATCAAAGGAAGGAACATTCAAGATTGCATGCTTATTACTTAGGAATACATAAATATTCTTATGAAAACCACTCAAGGAGGAAAGTTTTCCATTAATCGTGACATCAGAAAGTCTTTTGACATAATGGGTTGGGGATTTATAGGCCAAATTCTTCACAGATTTAGCTTTAGCATGAATTTCATCCAATGGATCAAAACGTTGTTGGAATCAGATCACAACTCAATTATTATTAATGGGTCACTGGAAGGTTATTTCACCTTCTCTAGGGGTTGAGATAGGGGGATCCACTATCAGTGGTTATTTTTTCTATTGTTGAGGATTACTTGAGCAGAATACTTCTCAGTATAGTGGATAGAGGGCAACTTTTCACTATAAAAGCAGCCCAAGGTATCTCTGCTCCTTCCCATTTGTTTTTGACTAATGACATTTTCATTTTTACATAGGGAGATAAGAGTAATATTAGTCATCTAAAGAAGTCCATCATTCATTATGAAAGTGTATCAGGGAAGGAAATTATCTGGAACAAGTCATTCATTTATTTTGGTAAAATTATTACAACTTCAAGGAAAGTTCATCTTATTAACAATCTTAGAATAAGGTAAGGATCACTTCCTTTTACCTACCTTGGAGTGCCAATGTTCTAGGGTAATCCACAGCTCTCACATTTTTCAAATACCTTAAGTCAAATCAGGAAAACACTTGCATCTTGGAAAGGCAAGTCTCTGTCAATGGTAGGACACATTTGCCTTGTCAAGCACGTGGTCACCTCAAAGCTTGTATTTTCATTCATAGTGTATATTTGGCCTATATCAATCATTAATAAAATTAACTCAATTTTAAAAAACTTTTTTTTTAGTGGTAGTTTGATGGAGAGGAAAATCATTACAGTCAAGTGGAATCAGTGTTTCTTACCCCCCAAGATTGGCGGACTAGGCATTAAAAATCTACATCTTTTTAATCAGGCTTTGCAGGACAAGTTCCTATAGCATCTCATCAACAATAATTATGCATCTCTTGAGTTACTATGAGGGAGGATTCTGATAGGAATAGGGCACTAGCAGAGTCACTTTAATGTATTAAGGAGAGAAAAGGGAGAGAAAATATAAGGAATACAGCATGGAAATTACAGCAGAAAAACACTATAGGTGAGGCAGTCCCCATCCCATCCCAATCCCAAGGCCGAAATACAACAGAATTCTCTCCTCCCCCCACTCTCTCCAGCCCATCCAATTTATAACAGCCCCTATTAACTACTTGCAGACCCCCCATCATATTCCCCTTTTATTCCTCAGCATATTCCTCCACTGGGCCCCTCTATAATAGCCTCCTCTAATAGTTTTAGTCCCCATGAATATTTCTTCAGGATCCCAGCATATTCTCCATGCCCCCCTAGCAGTTACAAAAGATTCCCCAGCAGCAGTCTTTATTATCCAGCAGTACCTCCCATCTTTCCCAGCCCATGTTTTATTATCACTTCTACCCTCTCTAAAAACTACCTTGTCCTCAAGGTGGTGGATAAGGCCCCCAAATGTGACAGACCCAGCATGCCAAGCAATTTCCCAGACTAGCCTTGCTACATGGAACCGCAAATGTTGAGAAGGTGTGCCGATGGAGTCATGCCAAGCATCTGCCATATGCTCCTCCCGGGTTGCTTAACATCGATTGATGGAAGTTTGTCGCCATGCCACATCATAGTTTCTGGATGAAGCAGCCCCCTAGTTATCATGTAACTGTAGTGGTGGGGGATGGCTATCAGCACAACTACCCCATGCTTTGTCAGGTTTGGCGCCAATTCAGCAGCAATTCTAAATGGAGGAACTGTAGGGAAATACACCAGTTGAAAGGTCGGAGGGCTTGCATCGATGATGTTGGGAAAAAATTCCTCAAGGTATCATTGAATTTTTTTGAGGTGATTGTGTTTGTTGACAAAGTGTACATCTGTGTTGTGATTGTTTACAAAGCAAACCATGAACAAAAAATTTATTGACAAAGGTTATTTCATGGTGGAATGTAGAGTTCAAGAGCTGTGGTCAACGATCCATGTTTGATTCAAGAACTTTGACAAAGGAATGGATGATCTAGATGTGGTACAAAAAGAGAAGATACAAGGTGGTGTTGTTTTCCAGTGTTTGCCAAATTTTTGGGCCTGAAAATCGATAAATGGGGAAAAGTGTTTTTGGCAAAGGGACTTGTGAACCATGGTCTTGGAGGCTTGGAAACTTGCACACCATATTTTTTTCAAGATCATAACATCAAAATATGGCAAAGGGATAAGGGTCGCGCAAGTTTTGGGTTTGGTCGCACAAGTGGTATTGCACAGCAAACACTTGCACGCTGAGACTTGTGCGCTGAGGGGAGACTTGCGCGTTGTCATGCAGGGTTTCCAAATGCCTATAAATATAGGTCAACCCCTCCTCATTTAGTGACGATTTCAAGACTTAGAGAAAATCAGAGCTCCCGTCGCATAGGTGTGGTAGTCGCACAAGTGGTGTGTGGTCGCGCAAGTGGGAATTGCACGCCAGGTGATAGTTGTGCGCCAGTGGTTGAAGTTGCACACTGTTTCGTAGTTGCACGCCAATATTAGTTTGGGAGTAAAAGGGATTGAGTCGCACAAGTTTGGAGTTGCAGAGGCTTGTGTCGCGCAAGTAGTTGAGGTGGAATTTCGCGCCAGTTGTGACTTGCGCGCTGATACTTGCACGCCGGATTAGACTTGAGCGCCAAGTAAGGTTGATTCGCGGTGGTAATTCAAGGCTGGGTGAAATCTGGAATATTTCCCAATACCTTCAGTGAAAAGTGAGATTCATCTACGGGTGAAAGTTGGACTTCAACAGAGCATCCACATACAACAGAGGATGTATTCATTAGTGATAATAAAGAGACCTACAGGTCTATAAACTGTGAGTGGATCCTTTCCAGAGCAGTGAGAAAAGGAAGAGGAAGAAGGTGATCCTCTCCACCGGTAGTGACCCAAAGAGAGAGAAATAGGGAGTGACCCTTGGGAAAGTAGTGAGCTGACCCTAAACCTTGTAAAGGCAGTGATCCTGGGAATAAAAGTGATCTATTCCGAACCTTGTAAACAGCAGTGTGCTTCTAGTGGATTTGGTACATCGGCACATTGCTAGTGTATGCTCCTTGGACATATCCCATTGAGGGTGAAACAATTAAAAATTGATGTTTCATGTGCATGCTTTACTTTCTGTTTATATTGTGCAATGGGAAAGATAGAGAATATTGTTTTTATTAACAGTGAAACAAGATCAGAATGGGCTTTAATTTTAAATTTTACATACCCTGATTCACCCCCCTCTTAGGGTATTCAGGCTTGTGGACCTAACAGATGCCCAATTAGTTCCCATGCATCCAGAAATGAAGTTCCATGGTGGGAGAAATTGGAGGTGAGCTCCATCCAGTAGCACGCGCAACAACAGTAGGCAGAAAGGGATAATTGACCCGATCTAGTGTCCTAGACGCGGTTGCCTCCAGGGACGCTGCACCCGTGAACCCCCCAGAACTGGGTCGTGACATTCGTGGTTCAATCATTGGTGGTGTTGTGATCTCTGAGGGAACGGGTATACCTACAGCAGCTACATCCTCCCAAGTGGATGCTCCCACAGTAGTCGAAAGGGCAGCGGGGAAGGTGGAAAAATTTGAAGAAGAGAACGATTGGTCTTCGATGAGAAATGGTACGCTCTCTGGGCAGCGAGCCATGGAATTGATGAGATGGTGGAGGGCCGCCAATTCGGACGCCACAAATTTTTGGAAATCAGCCTGCTCTGTGCAGGTTGCTTCTAATGTCAATTCCACGTTTGGGAGATCACTTTCCAGGATTTCCATGCGTTGTTCAAGACTGTCCAATTGTGCCTCCATTTACAACGTTTTAATCCAACAGCACTTGTTTCCTGCAGAACTCCCCTCTACAGCGAGAGGCCACCGTCACTGGATGCGATGAAGCCGGTAGTATTCCTTCATCGCTGGAGTGTGCTTCGTCCAAGCGTGTGTTTCACCACCGAATGAAGCAGGCATAGGACAGTAGCTATTGAAGTTGAGCCGAGAGGAGGTCGCTAAATCGATTTGGCAATGCTCGCCTCTGTAGTGAGAGAATCCAACAACGTTCCGGAAGTGGTCTCCTTTTGCGGGAGTGATGCGGTGATTTTTCACCAGCAAAATCCTATCCCAGAAGGAAAAGAAAGAAGATGTATGGTAGTGGATGCGTCAAGCAGCAGAGGAGGAAATGAACGGTGCTCCAGTAGGATGGAGCAATGACAGTTCGGACCAATTTGATAGGAACAGGGCACTAGCAGAGGCACTTTAATGTATTAAGGAGAGAAAAGGGAGAGAAAACATAAGGAATAAAGTAGGTAAATTATAGCAGAAAAACACTATAGGTGAGGAAGTACCCAACCTGTCTTAATCCCCCGGCCGAAATACAACAGAATTCTCTCCTCCCCCCACTCTCTCCAGCCCATCCAATTTATAACAGCCCCTACTAACTACCTGTGGACCCCCAGCATATTCCCCTTGTATTCCTCAGTATATTCCTTCACTAGGCCCCTCTATAAAAGCCTCCTCTAACAGTTTTGGGCCCCAAGAATATTCCTTCAGGATCCCAGCATATTCTCCAGGGGCCCCCCTAGCAGTTACAACAGATTCCCCAGCAGTAGTCCTTATTGTCCAGTAGTACCTCCCATCTTTCCCAGCCCATGTTTTCTTATCAGATTCTTTCAAGGTTAATCAGAGGGAATTTTGGGTTTCTTGAATCATCCATCTGGCTGAGGCTGACAGATGTTTTCTAGAATATAATAAGGCATTATCACTGGCTAGTAAATGTGAATTATTCCCTTAGTTTTTGGCTCGATAACTAGGCAGGATCCCCATTTATTGATAGAGTTGACCATAAGGAACAAGATATTGATGGCATAATTACTATCAAATATCAGCTGGAACATTTGGAGGTTCTCCTAGTGGATATTGATTTAATAGTTGTAGGCCACGACTTCATTAACCAAGCAGATATCCTTATCTTGGAATTTTCTATGAATAGGACTCTTGATTCCAAGAGATTTTATAACTACTTGATCCAGGGATATCATGAATGGATTGGTGACTTGAGAAAGAATTGGATGCCCCCTTCAAGATTTACATTAATTTGGATAATTTTCCATAATAAAGTTCTAGTGGATTCTAATCTTCAACATGTTGGAATTGCTCTTTTCTCTAGGTGTGTCTTATGTCATCAACATCATGAGGATGTTAATCACTTGTTTTTGTGATAAAATATTGATTCTTCTCTATGGAATGTGGTACTCAACATCTTTGAGCTCAAGCCTCATTAAACAGATTCACTTTTTAATTTTCTGGATGCAATATTCAGAATTCCTCAATCCAAACAACTCACTACTTTATTTTGAGTTCCATGTTCTGAAATCTTTCATAGCTTTTGGAAATCCTGGAATAATACTATCCACCACAGGGCATGATACTAAATCTGTAGCAACCTCACATATTCTAGAGGTTGTGCAGAATGACAACGGTGTGCTCATAGGGTGTTGTGATACATCGATAAAGGATTTCATGGTTCTTAAGAACCTAAATATTATAGGGAATTTTATTAAACCTAAAGGAATGATGGAAGTCTTTTGGTCCACACCTTTCTATGGATGGATGAAATGTAATATGGATGGGGCATCACAGGGAATCCTAGGACCATTTGGTTTTGGGGTCATCTTTAGGGACTAAAATGGGGATATGGTGGAATGCATCTATGGACCATGTGGACATGTTACTGCCTTGTAAGCTGAAATGTTGGGGATTATCAATGGGGTTGATATTATTTATCAAATGAATTGTAAGAACATTTGGTTGGAATGTGACTCAACCATTGTTGTCCAAGCCATCAGGATGGGCCAGATTCATATCTCATGGAAGCTTATAGGTAAATGGATTAAATTCCTTGAGTGGATCTCTTCTATGAGTTACATCATCACTCACACTTTTAGGGAGGAAAACTATATTTTGGATGGTATTGCTAATAAAGGAGTCACTGAATTGGATAACATCTATTTGATCAATGTGACTACTGATAAGATTTCTATTATTGCGCATGAAAAATGTAAAGTAACTTAATTTTGTTTGGTGTAAATTTCTTTTGTATTAATCTAAGAGACTATGTGCTAACTTTTCTCAAAAAAACAGGAATAAGAAATTTAAATAATCCTGAAGAAGTTTGGAAGAAATTCTCATACCAACATCTGAAGATATGAACTAAACATTGATCAACCACAGGAGGATAAAGAGGCTTATAAATCTCCAAAAACAAGAGTAAAATGGTGTAATATACTTCCAAAGGGTGAGGTATGGAATTCGTAAATAATACATAAAACATAGGAATGTTACATAAAAAATAAAGAAGATAGATAATAGTTACCCTTATAAACTTTATAATAAATGGATTAAGAATAAACAATTAGGAGGATAATATAGAGAGGTATATCCCAAAAAATAAGGAAATATTAAATAGAAAATATTAAAAGTTGATATATCAAAAACATAGAAGAATATAGATTTGAAATATGGAACATGAAAATATGAAAAGAGAGTGAGAGAAAAATGGACCCCTTACCTCAAGTCCCCAATCGCCTTAACTTTATATATAATCAAATTTTGTTTATTAATTTCTTAGTACAAAACCTTATTCATGTTTATTTAATTTATTATTATTCATTTATGTTAATTTTTCATTCATTTGTTATATACATGTTAATGTAATATTAAGTGTTCACGTACATATCATATAAAATTTCATATATGCACATATATATGACAAAACATTTGTTATATGTTCACATACATCACAATATAATACCTTTTTTTTACTGGGTTGAGCAAAAACCCTTGCATGGCTTAAAAGCCCAGTGGAACAAGGTCACTCATAGCTCATAGGCTCAGTGACAAAGAGGCCTAGTACAAGACCTGTAATCCCAATTTTCAAGACCCCATACTAAAACAACCCCTTGACTCCTGTATTTATCACTCCATCTTGAGTATTAACTTCAAGTTTGTTGTTAGTTATCCTTGCCTCTCCTACATGGTGTCTTGAACTATTGTGTGCTAGCTACTCAATGAATGAACCACCATGTCTAATTGATCATATGGACATACCTTTACATCATCTGATATCCATAGATCAATTTATACTCTAGTATGAAGTCTTTGGCCCATTATTAGTGGTTTAAAGGATTTTCCATTGATGGCCTGGAGGCCCAGTAGCTCGAAGTCCCAATATGTGGCTCGAAATCCCAAACCAAGTGAATAATATCACTATACTACAATACCCCTATATAGTACCTACTAAAATTCTCGCACTACTACTATGCTATAGTGTTGATACAGTGTCACAGAAATTCATCCATACTCGAATTTAAACCTAGGTTGTTCATGTAGTATCACAGGGTGTTTACCACTTGATCACCACTCTAACTACTTCACATACATCACAGAATATTTTATTTTTGCACATATATATCATATAACTTTTGATATGTATACATATTTATATGTTATGTGTTTGATATATTACATTGTGTGTGTAAAATGTTATAAATTTTGACACATAAACATTTATAAAATATATCTGTTCACATATATGTTCTGTGTTTACATATATGTTATATGTTTAGTATATATATTCATATAAAATTCTAATATTATGTGTATATGTGGATTATACATGTGTTTGTGTGTGTGTGTTATTCCTATATTATGGATTATATAAATGTTCACACAACATTTATATATGAACATACATGTGAACATATATATAAACATTTATATGTGAATTATATATAATTCACATCATAGTCAAAAAGTTTAAAGATTTTTTTTATACATGTGAATTATATACATATATGTGAACATGTATATAATCCATATATATTTTTTATGGACATATATAAATAAAATTAGAGGTGATAATAGATTCCATTTAATTGGGTACTTATTACTACCCAAACTGATTAAATAGTTTAGGTTAGTGATTGATCAAGTTTTTGAGTTCAGTTTATATTAGATTTATAAGAATATTTTAAATATCAATATTATTAAATAAATTATTATTAATTTATTATATATATATTTTAAAATTATAATAAAATTATAAATGGTATTTATTTACTTTTATACCAAGTTATTTTAAATTTATAAATTAATTTTGAAATTTTGAAATTATAAATGAGCATTCGAACGGGTTGTGATAGTTAAATGAGTTTAAAAATATAATAGGATATGATTAAACAAAAACTTGTGAAATTTTTATTGGATGAGAATATTTCGAATCATCTTTATCCTATCTAAAAATTATATTATTTTGGAGTCATTTTTTCATGAAAATTAATTTATATTAATTTAACACTTTAAGTAATTCAAAGAGTGTCTCACCCCTCGCTTATAAAGGGTTACCTCCTCACCTCTTATCTTTACACTTCAAGAACCATTTGGATCAGCCAATAACTAATAAAATATCTTCCTAAAATCACTTCCCACATTCTAAAGGTATTATTTTGGGTATAATACCAACCTTAGAGGACTTAAGGTGTAAAAAAAAGTGGTTGTCTTAAGAAGAGGTATAGCTTTTAACCGAATGTTTTAGTTTTATTTCTTCTTATACCTCCTTCAAATATTATTCAAGAATTATAAAATAATAAAAACATTATATTACATATATTTATATTTTTTATGTTAATTTCATAACCTATATCCATCTCCTCTTCTATAAAATGGGAAATGAAACTGTCGTTCATGTGTACGGCGGACTACCGCCTCACAGACCAATGAAATTCATTTTTCATCACCACCTATCACGACTAGTTATAATGATGGATTTAATATATATATATATACATATATATATATATATATCATATTCATTGCATAATTATAATTCTATAAATATAATATATCATATATTTTCTTACATTTTCATCCATTGAAAAATGATAATGTCGTTCGTACATACGTGTGGATTACAATCTCCACGAGGTGATGTGATTCGTTTTTTATAAGAAATTCACATAGATGTTATATATAAGTGAATTTAAAATAAAGGATATTATATTTATGATATAATCATTATTTTGGAAAGATAAAATAATACCTACCTTCTTTCTATCATGATCTTTGAAAAATGAAAATGTTGCTCTTGTGTACATATGACCTACCGTGTCCAGGATTGAAATGCAGTCCATTTTTTATAACCATATTTCATGGTTATTTTTTAAAGTATAATTTATGTATAAAAATAATAATTATGTCATTATTATTATTCTGGAGATGATAGAATAATGACTTCATTAATATTCAACCTGCCAAATTCATTTTGGACAATGAGCTGAATATCTTCAAAACATATGATGTGAAATTAATTGATTAATTAATTATATATAAAATGGTAATAAATAAAATAAAAGGAATATTAAAGTTGAAAACTATTCTTAAGAAATTAAATAATTAACATAATTTTATTATTTAGGAATATAAAGAATGTATGTGACGAATCAGACTCAAGGTAGGGGACACTTTAACTTAAAACCTTATTTTTATATGTTTTAAATGTTTATTTTCTAAATCTTTTTCTTTCATGTCCATATTCTTAAAAAAATTATGGATGTATTTATATGAACATAAAATAATTATAAAGGATATTTTATGTCTCTTTTTACTTTTTTTCAAAGGTTTTCAAAAGGAATCTTTTTACATATTTTATACAAAATTTTTTGACTTTCTTTACAAAAGGAAAAAAGAAATGTTATATTTTAAAATATATCACATCAATGGTTTTTCTTGATTCCATAAATGTTATTTTATTTTTTTATTCCTTTACAAGCATCCATTTTTTCTTTAAATAAAAACTCTCTTTACCTTTGTTCTAGGTAATCTAGTTTTGAGGATAGTTTTTTAAAAGGAAATGGTATTTTGATATCTAAAAGGGTTTTTCATATGGATTCAAAATAGTTTTTTAAGGGTTTTATGATGAAAAGGTGAAAACATATACTGTTTTATTCATTATATAGTACTTGAACATTATTTATGGTGATAGGTGAACCTGATATAACTTATACAAATGGGTGAGATTGATACAAATTTGACAAATGGGTAAGACTGATACAACTTATATGAATGGGTGAGCCTGATATATCTCTCTAATGCATTAGGTATTGTTCCTTGTCTTCAAAAGCAAGGAGGAGAGATTTAACCATGGTTATTTCTCCTATGTATTTAACTGGGATCCATATATTTCTGATATGAGTGAATAAAAATTATGAATATGATGTTCTAAGTTTCCTAAAATGGTTTCTATTTACTTTATATGAGTTTTAAAGGTTTTCTTGAGAAAAAAGTGTGTTTTAAAGTGGATATTATTTATTTCATATCCTCGTAGAATATTGTGATAATAGTAAAAAAAATCTGGGTTTTCATGTTTTTTACTGGACTAATAGATTTCTTTATTTTATGTCTCTCACTGAGTTTTTTGTACCCATACACATTTTTAAATGTTTTTCCTAGGGTTTAAACATGTGTAAAAACAAAGAATAAGTCAAGTTGAAAGTCATGTAGATTTTTCATGAAAATAAAATGTGAAAGTCATGCATATTTTTCATGAAAAGAAAACATGTTTCATTTTAAAAGTTTAATATTTTGGGAAAATGTATAATAGGTAGAAATGTACAATTTTTAATATAAGGGTTTGTTATATAATATTTATGACCTAATTCTTTAAAACTCTAAAATGTAAAGATCCTGGAAATGTAAGAAAATGAATTATTGACTAAAAACCCAAGATCGGGTAATGTTTTAAGGTCATTACATTAAATTTCTATATATTTCAATTTTATTTATTAATTTCTTATTAAAAAACCTTATACATGTTTATTTCATTTAATATTATTTTTTATGTTAGTTGTTTATTCATTTATTAAATACATGTTAATATGAACTTAAGTGTTCATGTGCATATCAAAGAAAATTTCATATATGCACATATATATGAAAAGGCATTTGTTATATGTTCACATACATCATAGGATAATCCATTTTTTAACTAGGTTGAGAGAGAACCTTTACATGGCTTGAAAACCCAGTGTCATAAGGTCATATATAACTATTAGGTTTAGCAACACAGTGGCCTAGTACATAACCTATAGGCTTAATTCCCAAAACTCCATACTGAAACAACCCCTTGACTCTTACATCTGTCACTCCAACTTGAGTCCTGACTTCAAGTTCATGGTTAGTAATCATTTTCTACCCTACCTAGGGTCTTGAAATTGTGTGTGAAAGACACTAAATGAATTAACTTTCAAATCCAATTGATCATCTGGTCCCGCCTTTGCATCTTTTTCTTTCCATCGGTTAGTTGTTTCTCCAACATGAAATCTTTGACTCACCATTGATGGTCTGAAGGCCCTACCAATTATGGTTTGGAGGACCAATGGATTGAAGGCCCAACAGATGGTCAGAAATCCCAAATTAGGTGAATAGTACTACCACTACAATACCCAGCTAAAGTACATGAAACATTTCCCACACTTCTATTGTTCTATAGTATTGCTACAACGCCACGTAGATTTATCTCTATTTGGATTTGAACTCAGGTCATTTAGGTAATATCATTGGATGTTTACCACTCGATAACCACCTCAAATACTTCACATAAATCAAAAAATATTTAATTTATGCACATGTATATCACAAAACATTTGATATATATACATATTTATTTATTCTATGTTTCATATATATTTAGGTACAACTGCCAATGGCATCCCATGCACACTACAAAAAAAATTCAAGTAAATCTTCTTGCCTAGGGACTTGACCCTTAGACCACACTCCAAACCCCACCTCAACTACTTCACATACATATTTATTTGTTCTGTGTTTCATATTTATCTCAAGAATATTATTTCCATAATTTGAATATGGAAACTTCCATCAAATTGTGATAAAATCATTATTCATTTAAAATTGTTCAAAAAATACCATGCTAAAAGCTATGATCCTTATCTTTAATAATGATTTTAAATATTCTATTTGAAATCCAAAAATTCTCGCTTAGTGATCTTCTCAATAGTCGCCTTTTGATTTTCCACTAATCTCATCTTGAATGGAGACTAAGACACCAACATCATGATTTTTAATCTTTAAATTCCAACTCACCATCGGCTAACTTAAATCTCCATAAATATTTCATTTTTTTAACTATTAATCCTACCATAAAGAAAAAAATATCTTATGTAACCCTTCAGCGATCTCAAACATCTTATGCATTCATAAGAGTATCTTACATATACTTTGTGAGAATATTACGTATTCTCAAGTATTTTATGCATTCCCTTGCATATATTCCACATCAAACAGGATATATTACGTATCAGCGCTTCTAGTACTTTACCAAATTTCCACTGTGATATCTTCTATATCACCTGGAAGATATTACTTACCATATTTGATATATTATGTATGATCCAAATATATTATGCATCACAATATGATTTTTTTTCATATGTTATATTGCAGCATTCACTCTAGAAATTATCTTCTATACCATTGAGATATATTACATATCCCCCAAATATCTTATGTATCTCAGTGTGGTTTTTTCCTTTGTTTCTTTTTAGTATGCCTTTCAGTATACATATTCTGTATGATCATATATATTACGTTTCAATGTAAGATATTTCCTTTTTCTCATTTCAATAGTCACTCAGAAAATATCTTCCGTATGAAAAATATCTTACACATCCCATGAGATCTTTCCTTTGCTAAATTTATAGTGAGCCTCAAAAAATATTTTTTATGTACTAAGATATATCACATACCATAAAAACAAATTATGTTCCATATAAAATATTATATTTATCTCAATGTGAACTCTTAGGGAATTTTTCAATTCTTTAGCTTTATCTCGAAGTACTTCTTAAAATCTATGAATCTTACATATCACAATGACTTCCAAAATATCTTCTATATCATTCAAATGATTTTATGCATCTCAATAAGCTCAAGTAATTTTTCAATATTCTACTTCTGAGTAAGCCTATTGTATTCTATGACTTTTTCAATTTCTTAGCTTCAACTCAGAAATATAAAACTTCTTCAAATTAGCTCAGTAGCTCTTCAAACATTCACAGGGAATGTCTAATAACTAATCATTATTATCAAAGCATCTTTCATCATATGTGCACTCTATTTAAGTACTTCAATAAATATCAACTACCTTAATTATTCTCAACTTCAACCTCAACTTTCTTCAACCATCATCTAAGTGATATTCTTTATTTAGTATAGAAAATTTCATGATTAATAATTCAAAGATGGATTCTCAATCATTTGGCCAACCTTTGAACTTATCTCCTCAAGTTTTTCAATAGAAATCTCCTAAAACTCATTTGAAACCTTTATTTGATAGTGATTTCAACAACCATAGGCACTTTTCATTGATTAACATAAAGTCTCAGCATGACAATCATAAAATGTATAGGATGCTTCAAAAACACAAAGAAACATCTCAATATTATTCATTAATCTATTTACTGGAAGCATCTCAATCTTCTAATTTAGTCACCTTCTTAACTTTTGAATTGATCACCAAAACACTATGGTAGGAAATAATTTATATAATATGGAGGAACTCCAAGCTATATTTGAATATCCTGAACCTCTTCATTCATTGGGATCTTCATCATCACCCAGCACATGTTAACTTTTCTCCTTAAGGATATATTGACAAAAAATACAATAAGAATCTCTCTTCAAACTCAATCCAATTGGGCACTTCAGATATAAACAATTCATATATGAAAGAGAAGTATAATAGGAATAAGGAACATAAATAATCATGAAGAAGTTTGGAAGAAAATCACATACCAACTAAAGGACTCAAGCATGCAACGAAAGCCCCAAACAGGTTGGATTTTAAAAACATTCTACCGACAAACGATGAAATCTTGTCAACGTCGGAAAAACGATGCCTGGTTAAATCCTAGGATCATGCATGAAGAATTTTAAGCACAAAATTAAACCATAAAATACATGGTTTATATCTGAAGTCATGCATGATGTATGCTCATAGTTGGTGATCATTGCTCAAATAATCCGAAGTTGAATTCCTCTAGATAATCCACACACACTTCTAGAAATTCTCGGGAATTCTGATCATCAAATTATGGGTGCTAATGTGGAGATCTGACAAACCCTTCGATGCTCAAACGATCACCGCATCGGTTCACTTGCGATGATTGAGAGAGAGCTTGATCTGAGCTCCTTGGATCTAGAGCATCTCTCTCTAGAACATGGTAGAGAGGAGAGGAGAGAGAACTCCCAAGAATAGTCTTTGGCAAACTCCTCTCCTCTTCTATTTATAATGTCATGTAATTACCCGGAAATTACAACCTGACCCCCGAATAATCAACACACTATTAACAATATATTTTGACTACTAAACTTAGTCATAAATATTATTATCATTTTATTTCAATATATTAAATATATTACATGATAATAATTGAGTCCAAAACTTGACTCGTCGTTCCCATAAATATTAATTGAATCTTGAATATTTATAATATTCTTCAATTAATATTTTCCATGTATTTACTTAAAACTCGTAAATACATTAATAAATAAATTCAATGCTCATTATTCTAAACTTGAATAATATGAATTTATTTATTTCATTAGTGATCATTTTTCCTTGGAAAAGTCCTCAACCCCAGTGGTGGGGACCACCATGTCCTAATCTCCTATTCAACTAAATAGGAAAGATTCTTGAATATGCTATTATGTGTGACCCTCTAGGCCCTTATCTCCATAGTAGTGAATATTATTCACAGACCAAGAGTGGGATCTAGCAACCCATCATGGCCCATAAAGAGATAATGATTTTCACTACAACGACAACCAACCTACGAACACGCACTGTGTAATATAATCTCTTTGTTTGTAATATCTAATAAAGAAGGACGCACTAATGTGTCATCACCCTTTTCTTTCTTTATTGTTTGTTGATCTAACTGGACAGATTTACCCTCGACTGTCATGGCCATGTTCTTATAAAGGCACTTCCATCCTTATCAACATGGCCTGAGATATATCACTTCTATAACCCATAAGCAACAAATTATTTCTTAACCATTCAACCAATGTCAAACCACCAATGACGCACCAACCTCAAACTACCTCACCACGAATTCATTGCCATGGTTTTCATCTTGCATCAAAGTACGTAATCAAATGAAATACATTGGTAATGATCTCAATTCAGGAGATCATTACACATTATCATAGATAGGAACATCCAATGACACTCGAAACATGTGGTGTTCCTGTTGGTGGGTCTATCCTTATGATCTCACTACTAGAGATCACCAAGTGAGAACTTCATGAGAAGAAGTTTTAATGCTTATGAGCCCCCATCACCTGATATCCAAATATCTACTGTGTTTAGTCAGTAAGATGTATCTAGACCATAGAACATATATTTAAGATTAATGTCATGGTATCTCAAGGTTCTAATTATAGCCTGGTAACTGCTATAACCTCTTGAAATGATACTTAATTATGGAAATTACCATTATATAGTGGATGTAGAAATATATACACTATAATGGTAAGAATACATCATGTATAACTAATTGTACACATGATGTGGTAGTCAAAAACATTGTATAGTTGGGTCTAGGGAACCCACTATTTCAACACTCCCACTTTAACTAAAGCTAACTTTCTAACCAAACTTGTTAGATACCCATATGATAAATATCATGTTTCTGCTGAGTAACGTCTTTAGCTACTGGGCATACCAAAGTTCCTCCGTGTGGCAATTCTTCTATTGAGACCTTATCTTGTTGAGTAAAACTTCTCAAGAGATGGTATCTCGAGTATATCCCTTTTTCCCACTGTCATATCTTGACATATTGGCCACTAAGAATATTATGATAATACTTTTCTTACTAGGTTTGATTCCAAGAAATAGAACAAATCATTGTGTTTAACTGCTTCTTAAATATCTTAGAAGTTGCAACATACTCGTTCTTTGTAGGTATGGCTGCCACTGGCTTATATGATCTTGTCTCGCTCATCACCTTAGCCTAACTTAAATACCATATCATATTGATCTATGGAAGACTAGTTTGTGTCCTCTGAAAAATGGTATCCTTACTTATCCACTTATTAGGTACATATCTTTTGTACTTTCCAAAGTACACCCAGATAGTTCTAAATGCTTTACTTGCAGTTCTCTTGGATATAAATGATATTTTCTTATTATAAATCATATCCTAGAAATATCAATTATTTTACATATCATGGAATACGTTATTAATCCATTTCTTAAGCATATAGACTTAAACTCACCATTTTTATCTCATCCCATGTCCCAAACATGTCAACCTGAAGAGATTATGCCATGTGATAGAGGAAACAATTCATCTCTTTAATTGTTCCAACTTGTATTTTTCAATACAATGTCACTATATGTACAATTTACTAGGACCAAGAAACCTATAGATCTACCTCAGTAGATCCTTTTCCTTAGAACTTAGGTTGCTACTTTAATTCAATCATTGGAGAATAAATTTCATCTTGGTCTTAACTAACTGTAAGACCAATGTCTGTTTTCCATATGTTGCCAAACATACTTTGCTTGGAAAACCTTGATGCTCCCACTATCCTCTCGTAGACACATGGAAATCATTTTTTTCAAATGTATATTCTATAATCATGTTGCTTACTATAATCCATAACTGGATTTCAGTAACTTGTAACCTTTATTAGCATTCTGTGACATGACCATCCCTTTCTGGTTGCGTCGTATAGACGCCATTCACGATTGGTGGTCATGACATCCAATTCTAAATAATATGATCATAAAATTAGCTATGACAAGTAAAATTCTAATGGGTTTAGGCATAAAGACTTGGTCAAACCAATCGAGCTTTATTGGTACCATGCTTGTACCATCCATGTATCAACTCACTTAAATACCCACTATAGTATTCAAAATAATAAACCCCTTTTCACTTTGATATATATAATCCATTAATTGAATTTAATTGGTCTTGTCAATTTTATCTAATTGTCATACACTACTTACTTGTAGGAAATATTATTCACATTGAATAATAGATCACAAACCACGGTGAATATAAAAACCATCACCATGGTTTTATCCTTCCTACACTGTATGTTTCTTTGGAACATACTTTGTTCCACATGTGCTTGTGGAACTAGTTCCTATACCAACTATTTGCACATCTTGAGCATTAACTAAACACAAGTCAATATAGCTCCCACTATCTCTAATAGAGATGTGCACCCTCTTATAGAATGTAGTCTATCACTTGACTATAACTTTTATATATTAGGGATTTATATAATATCTTAAGAAATCATTAGGATAAGTACCTTAGATGCACAATGTGTTTATCTTGATGCAATATTTTTGGTATCCAAACAAACTATTTGCATCCAAACACAAGTCCTTATGACATAATGGATTTACATCATACTATGACTCATATGATATTCATTTTTCATTATAGTTGACATATAGTTATGGGATAACGACGTTATTTGTGAAGCACATCATGAAATATAATGGAAGTTTCTGCAATTTGAAACATTGATACTATTTACATCATGACTCTGATGTATAAAGCATGTGTTTAAGAATTACTCCATGCTACATTTTTCTGATCAATGTTGACATGTAAGACTTCATCATCAATCCTCCTCATTAACATCAATAACGTGATGTCGATAAGGTAATGTGCATTTAGGAATCACTCCATGCTACATTATCATGATTGATGAATGCTTGGTCAAGATATTCTTCGATATCCTAACCCAAAGAAACTCATATCTTCTGACCATGATTTTACTTTACTAGTACATTCCTTAATTACTTAAAGAAATCTTATGAAGTAGATATATACCTCTAGCTTATTTTTGGAAAAGTTCACGCTTTCCTGCTGAACCGATTCTGAAAGCTTTGTGACATACCTTTATTTATAAAGGTTTCTATGTCCAAACTAAAAATGTCGATAATACCAAAAGTATTTAGATATACCGAGACTAAATATGATATTGGGTATATTCTTGACGTCCAATTTTAGTATTACTTGACAAATCATTATCTTGTCACCATTGGGTATAAGTCTTACATTTATATTCATCACACATTGCCTATTATTCATGTATTACTGAACTAGTGATTGAGTTTTAAATACCAAAAACAAAATTCATTCTGAAACCTGGAATAATGTATCCTTGTGTCCAAAGGGTACATGAGATAAATTTTTTGGTTATACTCAATAACAGTTCTGCATGAATCTTTCACTTGGTAATATGGAAGTCGTATACTTCTCACCACTGGCCTAGGTATCACCCTTTTCTCATCCACTTAGATAATATACCTAACTTCAAGTAATATTTATATACTTACATGGTTACCGTATTATCATACACATATGTCACCAGAATATTGTATTTAATACCCAAGTAGTAAAACTGAAACATTACATTTGATGAATATTTGTGAAGAAGAAGTCGTAACTTGCTTCTTTAATTCAATTAATTGCATTTAAACTTTCTTAGTATTATTTTATAATATGAAATGCAAATAACCTCCTATTAATACCTCATTCATTGAAGGATGTTTCTAATGTGTCATTTGCATTACTTTACTTTTGGCCTTTTCACATTGTCTTTTAGTTTATTTGCCATAATAATTAAAGATGAAATTATCTTTGATATTCTTATTATCTTGGTGAACCTTACCTCAATTGGTAATGAAGCGTTTACTCAATACTTGTTTATTTTGTAACTTAAAACGATACTTGAGGAAAGTGGTGAAAATGATATGAGAAAGGGATCCATTTAAAGATCATGATCGATATTTTAATTTACACATGCCAGTGTAACATCGCCTTATTCATATCATTGCTTCACTTTCTCCTTGAAAACATCTTAGAGATGAGACTTCATGTTTTCTCATCCCTGTCTTGGTGAAGCGACCGCAACTGACACCGGACGTTGATGAAAGCATAATGATATAACTATCAAATGATTTATACATTAGTCTCTAGTAACCAATTTCACCCTCGCTTCATGAGGTAGTTTAACAATGTTGGGGACACTGGCACCTTGAGTTTCTTATATCATAATACTTTTTTCAAGCACCCGTATTATTCTTGGATACTCATTCCAGTGTGGACATTTACTTTGTCCAATATAATATCGCAGTTTTTTTAACTTGTGGTATAATTTTCCATTTTACTACAAAAATAAATTTTAGAAGATTAGTACCTTTTATCATGATTACAAGTTAATACATTTTTTATTAATTACTTAACTCATTTAATGTTTCCCACTATTTTATCAGATTCTCGGAACCCTCTGTGCTAGAATCGGAATACTCTGTCCCTTGAGTATTCTAGTGGCAAGGATCCCTGAACCACCCCTCATAGTCTAAAAGTTATGGCTATGCCACTACTTGGAGGGTTCAAGGTGGGCTTTTGGCTGGCCGACCGCTTTAACTTGCGGTTCCTTGATCTGTTGAGTGAAGTCCCAACTTTTAAAATCATAACTTTATTTACTCAACGCTTGCCTCTAAAATGATAGAAAGTTAGATATGGCTAATACTTACTATCAATTTAGTTAAGTCGACCCATCACTCTTATAAGGACTCCCTGGTAGTAAGAGGCGCCCTCAACTATGGCATGACTGGCACCCCAAACACCTAGTTTTGTCCAAGTTTGAATGACGGAAGGTTGTTATGACGTAATATATCTTTGAGGGTTTTATTATTTTTAATGTAACAGAAGAAATAATTTTCCATTTTATAAGAACTTACTATGTGATCGCACTCAAAACTGACCATGAAAGAAATAGAAATTTCATCACGTCACATGTTCATTTTATCTTGAATGCTTGTTTATTATTATTCTATGTGATCGCGCTCTAACTGCACATTCACAAAATAATAAACCATGTAAAATAAAATGAAAAACTGATCATGATTCGGTAGTAATGGTTGATCTGTTGAGTGAATAATAGACCAACCTAAACCCTAGGGGTAATACCTTGAGTCGCGTAGCTTGAAACTCGTATTGTAGCATCTGCCCCTCTAATGCATCACATCTCCTGGCTGGTGCAACATCATGACTCGGCACGAATTGTGTCACTGGTCGTCTCGTCATTATACAAGATTACACGCACACAGGAGAGGGGATCTCAGGGAGTAAAATGTACAACTCAGAATGGGAATGCATGCCCTTATACATATAACGACTCTGAGATGACACACAGATCTCCCTTTTTAATTAAAATAATTATTACAAAACCGCATGCAATAATTAAATAAACAATTAAATAAAAAGTCACCATACACACATTGGTCAGTCTAAGGCTTATGATCATTCAAATACACATTAAACTCACATATATGAAATAAATGCATAATAAAAATTAAACTTGCATTAAATAAATTAGAGGGGATTTAATTGAATTAAAATTTTTAATCTAATTTTTAATTAAATGATTATATCATTTGGCCTCGATTGATTAATTTAATTTTAAAACTAACAATTAAATTAATCAATTAATTTAATTTAATTCCAATTAAATTAATTTACATCGCTGAATTATTAAACCAAAAATTAATATTTAGTTAATTTAATTATCAACTGTATTTAAATTAATTATTTTAATTAACTTTTGACTAAATTAAAATTAATCAAACCCCTCAAACCCCGAGTAGGCCTATGTATCTCAATCCAGACCTGCGTAGGCCCATCCTGAGCCTTCCCAACCCCGTGAAGGGGTGATCTGGGGTGGGAAAGTCCGCCCAAGCCCATTCCGGACTGGGTAGACCCATGGATTCCCATTTCAGGGCTGGTCTAGCCTATGTGGAGTGCCAAGGGAGTACCTCACTGAATGAAATATCAGCATGGATGGCGCACCGCTGGACGGAGGTAGCCTGGAAAGGCTGTCCACGAACAAGGATCAAGTCTAGTGGTCGGACAAGTGCGGATAGGGCAATGTGGGGTGTTGGGCGTCGGCTGCTCAGGTTCTAGCAATTAGGGAGAGGGCACGGAAAAGGGCGGCATGCGTGGGCGCCGGTGTAGGTAGCATGTTCGGATGAAGCAGCTGGTCCGGCAGGGTCGCGCGCTACCAGATGGAGGGATGAGTTTGGCCTAGCAGTTGGAGGACGTTGGTGCTGGGTGCCATGGTGGCGGGTGGAGGGTTCTGACGGGGGGGCTCTCGCCGACTGGTGGGGGGCGACCGGCACATCAGAGGCCGGCCGGTGCACCATGAGGTAGAGCAGGGAGGGAGGCAGATGGGTGAGGGTGGCATAGGGTGGCGCCGGTGAGGAGGCAGTCTGAAAAAAGATGGCAGCCACGATAGACGGCCACTGCGGGAGGGTTTCGGTGCGCCGCGTGAGGCGAAAACTTGGGGGGCCTCAGTGTCGGTCGGTTGCGGTAGAACGGAGGAGGAGGGAGGTCGTGAGCGCTGTTGCGCCTAGTGTGGGTTGCCATGGATCGATGCATGGAAGGAGGGAGGCGGCCCTAGTGGGGGTCACCGCACCGCATGAAAAAGATGGGGGAGCCGCTCGGCCCCCCAAAAAATGTTTTTTTTTTAAAACTTTCACACTCCTCCCTTTTTTTCTTTTTTTTACCAATACCTAAAAAATAGGTCTTCTTTTTTTTGTCCACCAAGACCTGCAAAGCAGGTATTCCTTTAAAATGTCCAAAGACTATTTAGGCTTTAGAAAATAATATTATTATTATAATTTTAATTTTAAAATTATTATAATAAAATATTATAATAATTAAATTATTATTATAATAAAACTATTATTGTAATAATAAAATTATTGTAATAATAATTATTAATAATCCTCACCAGAAAATAATATTCTGGTGTAAACTAATTTTAATAATAAAACAATGGTTCAATAATTTCGAACCTCATTAAACCATTAGGAGGATAATATAGAGGTATATCCCTAAAAATAAGAAAAGATTAAATAGAAAAGATTAAAATTTGATATATCAAAAACATAGAAGAATTTAGATTTGAAATATGGAACATTAACAATATGAGAAGAGAGTGAGAGAGAAAAATGAACCCCTTGCCTCAAGTCACCAATCACCTTAACTTTCTATGTAATCAAAATTTGTTTATTAATTTATTATTAAAAAACCTTATTCATGTTTATTTCATTTATTATTATTAGTTTATGTTATTTTTTTCATTCATCTATTAGATACATGTTAATGTGAACTTAAGTGTTCATGTACATTTTATAAAAAAAATTCATATATGCACATATATATGACAAAACATTTGTTATATGTTCACATACATCACAGGATAATCCCTTTTTAAAAGGTTTGAGAAAAAAACATTACATGGCTTGAAAACCTAGGGGAACACGGTCATACATAGCTCATAGGATCAGTGGAACAGAGGCCTAGTACAAGACCTTTAGGCCTAATGTCCAAGACCCCATACTGAAACGACCCCTTGCCTCCTACATATGTCACTCCAACTTGAGTCCTAACATCAAGTTTTTGGTTAGTCTTCATTGCCTCCTATACATGGGGCCTAGAATTGTTGTGTGTTAGCCACTCCATGAATGAACTACCATGTCTAATTTGTAACATCCTGAACCCATAATCCTAGAGTCGGTGCATTATTTTATTACTTTGGAATGATTATTGAGGTTCCCAATCAGGATCTAAGTATCACTGATAGGGGGAGGGGTTGAATCAGTGATATTTTTTCTTTTTATGTTTTTTTCTTTTTGAAACAACCTTTATCTCCTGTTAAAGAGTTTCTTCTCTGCTGAACACACACAACCACAGGAACACAAGATTTACTAGGCTCACTACTCAACAAGAGTAGCTACGTCCTTGGTATGGTACGGAAATAATCCAGTACCACACAATCCACTAGAAAACAATCCTTTGATGTGGAATACAATGAGTAGGATATACCCCTACACTCGTGTAGCACTTGGAAAACAATCTGCAAGTGTGTGTGAACCCTCTTAGCACAAATAGGGAATTACAGTATTTCAGTGCTTCTTTACAATTTGAACAGGTGTATTCTCTGAAATACAAATCTTCACTTTCTTACCCAGAATCTGGTAAGAACTATCTTACACACAACTGAGTACGTGTGAAGACCCCAAATATTTCGCGCACCCTTATAGGTGTCTTGCGCGCAACTTTTATGCCACGCGTGAAAGATTTGACTTTTGTCGTGAAACACCTCTTGCGCGCAACTTCCATCTTGCGCGCAACTTTCTTCTTGCGCGCAACTTCTCCTTCTTTCGTGCAACTCTATTTCTTTCATGCACTCCCCTTTTCTTAAAATTCTTTTGCACCTCAGATCTTGGAATTTCTCTAAGTTTCAAGCCTTAAAAATGTGATGGGTTCACCTCTTATTTATAGACCTCATCGACCCATGTGCGCAAAAACTCTGATGTGTCACGCAAGACCCCATTTGATGTCGCCTTGGGCGCGTAAGTCTCATTCACGCCAACCTCATCTTTCGCACACTTCTTTTAATATTTCGCACACTTCATGATTTTTCCATTTTTGAAGTTTGGACCTCGAATCATGCCTTTCACGCAAGATTCCAAACTCCCTTCAATCTTGCGCACAACAACCAATCTTGCACGCAAAACTCAATCTTTCGTGCAGGCCTCTCCTTTGCCAGATTTTGATGTTCGAATCATGGAACTCCACTTGCACGCAATATACCAAGACATATTCAAACTTGTGCGCATAATCTTTTTCTAAAATCACATTTCTTCATCTCCTGATTTTCAAGCCCTAAAATTTGGAAAACACTGGGAAACGACACCACCTTAAAATCTGTTTCGGCAAGAACACCAATGCTGCTTCATTATCATCTGGAATATTAAACAAACAACTGTTTTAATCATGAACCCCAATATCATGATATATATCCTTTTGATAGATCAGCTTTAGCATCGTCATAGTTTCAATGGAAAGTACCGAAACTTCCCTATCTTCCAGCAGCATCATTCCTTCCAATCAAAACTGTATATGACTGGCACCATCGTTTCTCCCTCTTTCCTTCGTAAGGATTGCATCAAAAGTTCTCCTAACTTATGATATTTTTGAAATACATATCAGCAAATCATTGTCTTATTTTATGTCCTTTACAAAGTGAATTGATTTACCTTCATTGACAACAAAAGAAAACACTCTGTAACAGCAAACTCTTCTTACTTCCTTCTCCATCCAACTTGGTCCCAACAATTATAAGGAATCAAATCCATAAAGACCAATCATTTTAGTAGTATTTTAAGACCATATTACATACATAACTCCCATAGTACATTGAAAAATATAGAAAATACAAACATGATACATAATAAAATGAAATAAACAACATCCTTTAAACTCATCCAAAGGTTTCCTCTTCATAACATGGGGGAAGGAAACATAATAAGGGTGAGATCAAACACTCGATAAGAGTTATATGAAATAGTAATAAGAGAAGTAAATTCAATATGGAATAGATGTTATGGAAAGGTAAATAATCTAACAAACACATGCCATTAATAAAATGGGAATGAAAATGTATCCATAGATTTTATCATAGTGAAAATATCATGGAAAGTAATTGTTGAACTCTCTGTGAAATGGTTATTTTAATATCACAAATCTTAGTTTTATTTATTTCAATTTAGTATTTTGGTCAAATTGTTCTAAATGTGTTTATATATGTGTAAATCTTGTCTACATGTGTTTATCTATGTTAATTTATGTTTTACGGTTGACCTGGAAGTATTCTGGATTGAACAGACGCTTTGTGAAAATTTCATGTCTTGACTCATCGTTAGTTATTTTCCGGTCGCACCGATGATGAACGGTCGCACCGATGATGAACGGTCGCACCGATGATGAACGGTCGCACTGATGATGAATGGTCGCACTGATGATGAACAGTCTCACCAATGAAGAACGGTCGCATCGATGATGAACGGTCGCACCGATGATGAACGGTCGCACCGATGATGAACGGTCGCAACGATGATGAACGGTCGTACCGATGATGAACGGTCACACTGATGATGAATGGTCGCACCGAAGATGAACGGTCACACCGATGATTAATGGTCGCACCACTCATGAATGGTTGCACCGATGATGAATGGTCGCACCGATCATAAACGGTCGCACCGATGATGAATGGTCTCACTGATGAAGAATGGTCGCACCGATGACAATGATCGCAACATCATTGGTCGCATCAATGAGTTACCGATGCTGATGCTACCGATACCGATGATCAATGAGCTATCGATGATGATGCTACTGATACCGATGCAGATTCAAAATGACTCACTGATCTCATGACTCACCGATCGTCATGAAAACTTTTTGAATTTCTATAAACTCTTATTTAATTCCAACAGTCATATTTGATGTTTTTAATGAAATTAATGATATTTAATGTTAGTTGTTGGCATGACAGGGGACCGTGCCTCGTACCTATGAAAAGGTAATCATTCCCATTTTCGGAGCGTGTATAATAAAACGAAGATCGAGCTGCAGTAAAAGCATGTGCGTAGAAAGGCATAGAGAGAGAATTATTCCATGCACATACATACATGAAAAGAAGAACACACGAGGAACTAGAAGAAGATATTGCAAGATCTTCAAAGAACTCTCATGCATGAAATCCAGCACTACTGAAGAACACACGAAGAATACTGGAAATCATAGAACATACTCACTTGTGAAGGATGTCAAGTTGAACCATGATACTCTATATTTCAATAGAAAAACTTGAGAAGGACTCAGAAGCATTTCTGCTGAATCCAATGAGTCCAGAGCTGCACTACTAATCACTAGAGCATTCTAAACCCACATCTACTCTCTTAGTGATTCTTTTACTTATATTTTGAGAAGTTTGTGTACTCTGTATTATTTACACACACACTGACTTTTGTACTGAACTGGAGGATACTAAATCCTCATTCCAAACTCCTTAAATCATACTTTATCCCACTGAGGATAGTGGTAGAGGTCAAGTGTGACTTGGACAGCCTGTGTGATGTTGTCTTTGTTTTCCCACGAAGAACTGTGGTAGAGGTCTAAGGACATGGACAGTATTGTACTGTTGTTAACCCCGATCTAGGGTGTGGATCAAATTTATATAAATTGTTTGAGAGGACTAAGTCTCTGCTTGAGACTAAACCTCTTGGTTATATCTGCTGTGATTTTTAGTATAAGTCTAAAGTATACTACATATATCTTTTATATTCTGCTGGTGTTACTTTGAATTACAAAACTATTTTAAAGTTACTTTGATAGTTAAATTAGCAAGTGTTTATACTTGTTGTGAACCATTAGGTTAGATTCAAAAGCTAATTTAATCCAGTGATTAAATTTACTGAGATCTAATCAATATTTAAGAATCTAATTGAACATTTACAATCTGTATAAATTCACTACAATTTAACTTTGTTTTTAAATTAGAGGATTTTAAGAGAAATCTTTTTAACAAAAATTTTAATTGGAACTCAATTCACCCCCCCCTCTTCAGTATCCACTCCAACCAACATTCGGTATCAAAGGATTTTTTTAGTTTATCAATGTTTTCAAATACTCTGTTTTGAAACTGTGATTTAATTATATTTTAAAGATCTTAAATTTCTGTTAGTTCTAAATTTTATCTCTTTAAATTTATTTGCTAAACTCTAGTACTCTAGTTATGGATAATAGACTAGAAGGTGCTGCTACCAACATGCCACCTTTCTTTAATGGCACAAATTATGCCGAGTGGAAACTGAAAATGAAAATGCATTTAGAAAGTATGGGATTTGATATCTGGACTGCTATAGAAACTGAGTATAAGATTCCAGAAACTGTTAGAACTACTTGGGATGAAGTTACTAAGACATCTTACAATAATAATTGTAAAGCTATGAATGCCCTGTATTGTGATTTAGGAGATGAAGAGTTCAATAGAATATCTTCTTGTAAAACTGCCTATGAAATATGGGATACTTTGAGTGTTTCTCATGAAGGAACAACTAATGTTAAAGAAATGATATTAAATACATATACTATTAAATATTATAATTTTAAAATAAAGTCTGATGAACCTATATCTGACATGTATCTCAGGTTCAATGAGATTTTCAATACAATGATCTCTCTTGGAAGAGATGTCACTGCTAAGGAACAAATCATGAGAATATTGAGATGTCTACCAGATCTATGGAGAGGTACTTTTGTTTCAATTAGATAATCATGTGACATAAGCAAACTACCAGTCAAGGAGCTCATTGGTAAGATTATGATGTATGAGGAAGAACTAAAGGTGAATAAGGAGGATGATGATGAACCTAAAAGGAAGTATGTAGCTTTTAAATATACTTCTTTGAAGAGAAAGGACAAAGAAAAAGTTCAAATACAAACTGAAAGTTCAACAAGTGAATATTTAGACTCTGACAGTGATATCGAGATGGCTCAAATAGCCAGGAGATTCAAGAAGTTCTATAGGAAGAAGAAATTATTCATAAAATATAATTACAAAGGAAAGTATGACAACAAGGGTCATTGGAAGAATGATTGGAAAAATCCTGACAAGAATGATGAAGTTGTCTGCTATGAATGCAAAAGGAAAGGTCACATTAAAGCAGATTGTCCAAAATTGAAATTCAAAAAGAAATATGACTACAAGTATAATAAGTATAAGAAAGCTATGAAAGCTAATTGGAGTGCTTCAGAAGATAGCACAAGTGAATCTGAGGTTTCTGATTTTGAAAAGAATCGTGCCAACATGTGCTTCATGACCATTACCTCTGAGGTACCTGTTTCCCCTATGCTGAATGATTATTATTCTGGAACTGATTCTGAATCTGAAAACATCTCTAGTGAGGAACTGTTTGAATATTTTAATATGCTAGAAGAAACATGTAATGAACTTGAGGAAACGTATAAAGCCTTAAAGAAACAGCATGCTCTCACTGCCAATGTTAAATCTTCACTTGATATAGAAAAGGAAAAGAATGCTCAACTATTAAAGAAAAATACTGAACTGAAGTTGTCTAATGAGAAATTAAGGAAAGGCCTATAAAAATTTACAAATGGAAAGGATACTCTAACTCAAATGCTAGTAAAACAAGTGGCACCAAAATAAACCACTGGAATAGGCTATCAGCATGGACAAAGATAGCCTACTAAGACTAAATTTATTCCTAAATCTGGACAAAATATTGCTAGTTCCAGTTCTGGTAATTCATATGCCTCAACTAGTTACTCACACAGTTACAGATCAAATAGAGTCTATCTTTCAAAATATGTTGAATCTCTTAATTACTTGAGACCAATAAGACAAATTTGGATACCTAAATCTTTTATTTCTAACCTATCTGGACACAAGAAGATCTCGGTACCAAAATCATTTTCCATCTAAATCTGTTTTGTAGGAAACATGTTTGAAGAGTTCTCACAAGAAGATATGGTACTTGGACAGTGGGTGTTCAAGACATATGTCTGGAGATTACTCATGCTTCAAGAGTATAATTAAAGTTGGTGGAGGTCATGTCACATTTGGTGATAATTCTAAAGGAAAAATCATCAGCCTGGGCCAGATTGGTAACACTGATTCAGTTTTGATTTCTAAAGTTTTATTTGTTGATGGACTTAAGTATAATCTATTAAGTATTTCTCAATTATGTGATGATGACTTTAATGTGAAATTTGAAAATGATTCCTGTAATGTTTTTAACTCTAAAATTTTTTTAGTATTTTCTGCTTTGAGAAATGAAAATGTTTATGCTGTTGATTTAAATTCTTTGTCCAAACAAAATGTTACTTGCCTAAATGCTTTTCATAAAGAATCTTGGCTATGGCACAGAAGATTAGAACACTACAATATACATTCACTTATAAATCTGACTAGAAATAACTTGGTTAGAGACCTACCCAAACTTGAATTCCCAAAAGACAAAGTTTTTAATGCCTATCAAAAGGGAAAGCAACATAAAGTTTCATTTAAATCAAAGAAAGAAGTCTCAACTTCTCAACCTCTCGAGTTGGTTCACATGGACTTGTTTGGACCTTCTAGAGTTTCTAGTTTAAATAGGAAGCACTATTTCTATGTCCTAGTAAATGAATTTTCTAGATATACTTGGGTATACTTCTTGGCTCACAAAAGTGAAGCTTGTTCTTAATTTATTAAATACTCCAAGTCTGTAGAAAACCTTAGTGGACTTAAGATTAAAACCCTCAGAAGTGATCATGGACGTGAGTTTGAAAATCATGATTTTGAATCTTACTACTCACATAATGGCTATAGTCACAACTTTTCTGCCCCTAGGACACCTCAGCATAATGGTGTAGTATAAAGAAGGAATAGAACCCTTCAAGAAATTGCAAGAACCATGCTCAATGAATATGACCTACCTGTTTATTTTTGGGCTGAAGCTGGAAATACATCCTGTTATGTTATCAATAGAGTCTTGATTAAACCTGTTCTTAAGAAGACCCCTTATGAATTATGGAATAATAGAAAGCCTAAAGTTAGTTACTTCAAAGTCTTTGGTTGCAAATTTTTTATTCTCAATACTAAGGATAATCTAGAAAAATTTGCATCCAAGAGTGATGAAGGAATATTTTTAGGATATTCTATCTCTAGAAAAGCCTATAGAGTCTTTAATAAGAAAACCAAGTGTGTGGAAGAATCTGTTCACATCAAGTTTGATGAAACTGATCCACATGAACCTAAACTATCTCTTGAGAATATTGAAGAATATTTATCTATTCTGAACCTTAATGATAAACTCAATAAACCTATTGTAAAGATAATAAGTTTTGGAAATGTTCCAGAATCCACTTCTGTAGAACCTGAACCTAGGGAAGATCCTGAAATCTCTAGTCCCACCTTTAGTAGATCAACTAGGATTCTAAAGAATCATCCTTTAGATGTGGTTGTTGGTAATCTTGATAGAGGGGCACAAACTAGAGCTTATCTAAGAAACCAGGTGGAACATCAAGCTTTTATTTCATATTTAGAACCTAAAAATATCAATGATGCAATCAATGATGAATTTTGGGTAATATCTATGCAAGAAGAACTAAATCAATTTGAAAGAAACAATGTCTGGGAATTAGTTGACAGACCTAAGGACACCTTGACCATAGGCACAAAATGGGTTTTTATAAATAAAGTTGATGAGTCAGGAAACATAGTTAGAAACAAAGCTAGATTAGTTGCACAGGGATATAGTCAAGAGGAAGGAATAAAATATGAGTAAACCTTTGCACCTGTAGCTATATTAGAAGCTATTAGGATTCTACTTGCCTATGTTGCTCATCTGAATTTCAAGTTATATAAAATGGATGTTAAAAGTTCTTTTTTAATGGTTTTATTGTTGAAGATGTTTTTGTTGAACAACCCCATGGATTTACTAACCCTCATTTTCTAAATCGAGTTTTTAAACTTTCTAAAGATTTATATGGTTTAAAACAAGCTCCAAGAGCTTGATATGATAGACTTAGTAGTTTTCTTATTTCAAAAGGTTTTACTAAAGGGATTTTTGATCCAACTCTTTTTATTAAAAGAATTTCTAAAGATGTTTTGATAGTACAAATCTATGTTGATGAAATTATTTTTGGATCTTCTAAAAATGCTTTATGTACTGATTTTTCAAAAAGTATGCAAAATGAGTTTGAAATGAGTTTAATGGGAGAACTCAAATATTTTCTTGGATTTCAAGTTTTTCAAAATGAAAATGGTATTATTTTGAATCAAAGTAAATATTCAAAATATCATTTAAAACGTTTTGGCTTGGATAGTATTAAGGAAAGTGATACACCTATGAGTACTGTTTGTAAATTGGATGCAGATGAAACTGGGAAACTAGTGGATCAAACCAGTTACAGAGGTATGATTGGGAGTCTACTTTACCTTAATTCTAGTCAATCAGATATTATGTTTAGTGTGTGTATGTGTGCAATATTTCAAGCTAATCCTAAAGAATCTCATTTGCTTGCTGTTAAAATAATTTTCAAATATCATAAACATACTGCAAATTTAGGTTTGTTTTATCCAAAAAGACAATATTTTGATTTAATCAGTTATTCAGATACTGACTTTGCTAGTTGAAAGTTAGATAGGAAAATCACATCTGGAACATGTCATATTTTGGGAAAGTCCCTGGTATCTTGGTGTAGTAAGAAATAGAACTTGGTTGCATTATCTACTGCTGAAGCAGAATACATTGCTACTAGTAGTTGTTGTGCACAAATTCTGTGGATGAAACACACTATTTTGGACTATGGATATGATTTTAAGCATTCTTCAATCAACTGTGATAACACTAGTGTAATTAACATATCAAAGAATCATGTGTCTCACTCTAGAACCAAACACATTTATGTAAGGCACCACTTTTTGAGAGATCACTACCAAAAATGTGATATTACTCTTAAGTTTATAGGTACTGAACATCAATTAGCTGACATTTTCACCAATCCCTTATGTTATGAAAGGTTAGACTTGATTAAACAAGAATTAGGTATGGTAGATCTGTGAAACTGATATATGAAACCGATCAGTGAAATTGAACTATGAAACCGATCAGTGAAACCGATCTATGAAACCGATCTATGCTGCCGATTGAGTGGTAATGTGTTTGAAACCATTAGTGTTTGTTTAAAATGACACTGTTTTACTTAATCAATATTTTATTATTTTTCAACCCTAAATGATACAAATAATGACCCACGGCTATTTCTTTTTCTAAGAGACTGTTGACCTTCCATCTCCTGCTGAACTCTCTCTTCTCTTTCTTGTAACCCAAACCTTTCGAACCTTTCGAACATCTCCAAACCTCTCAATCCTATCGAACCACCAAGGGAAAAGCAAAAGTGACAAGGCAAGGAATCTGATGATTCCTCACCTGTAAAGCACGCTCGAGGAGAGTCGAGCAGCACGACGCAGAGGTCAGTAAACCCGTAGTTGGAAACTCGGGAAGTCATAGCTGAGAAAGTAGCGTGTTCTGAATGGGTGCTATCAAGAAAGTCTGCATTATTGAAAGTTTTGGAAATGCAAGGTTGGAAATACTGGTTCTGTGATAACAACCGAGTATGCTGCCCGAAGCTGGTGCATGAGTTTTACTTAAACTTAAGTATTGTTTTGGATGGAGTAGAGGCTACGAGATTGTATTCAATAGTTAAAGGGAAAAAGATTAATTTTTCATTGAAACAGTGGGATGAATGTCTGGGAGTACCTCACAATGGAAGATATGAGGATTACGTTGGTAATATCCCTCCTACTATTGATTACTTTTCTTATGAGCTAGCTTTGGAGATGTTGACTGGGAAGTCTGAATCGAGGAGGATATCTGCTGCTGAGTTGGATGGTGAGAGTAGAATCCTGTTTAAGTTTATTCAACATCAAATATGTCCTAGAAAAGGTGACTTTGCTTCAGTAAAGTATCAGGGTGTTTTTATGTTATCTCTTTTGTTGTATGGTGAAAAGATCAACCTGTGTACATATTTTTTTGAGCATATTGCTGAGATGATAAAACCATCAAAGAAAGCTAGAAATTTTTTTATTCTAAGAAAATCTCTGCCATGCTGAAGTTCTTGGACTGTGTTGATGATGGAGATGAGTGTATCTAATCTAGTAGCTTCTCTATTAACAAGGATATTTGTAAGAGGATGAAAATCAACTGGAACCCATGGAAGAAAGATTGGGTTGCTGATGAGTAGAATTTGTATGACTCCTTCAATCCTACTGATCATCCTACGAGACCAAAGGGGATGAGAGATCCTAGTTTAAAACCTGGTGAAGAAGTGGTTTATTCTGATGAAGAAGAGTAAGTAGTAATTCCTAAGGAAACTGGTGAGTCCAGTAAGCAGGAAATAGAAGAAAAAGAAGTTGAAGATCAAACTGATGGTGAAAAGGATCATGAATCACCTCCTGATGACAGGAGTGATCCTGATACAGTGATCACAAAGAAAAGAAGGATGGAATTTGGTTAGGCAAGACCTCCTCTCAATTTACCAGAGATATAACCTCTTTTAGATGATGAAGAAGAAGGTGAGACTGATGAATCAACCTCTGAGGAGTATGAATCTGGTAGTACATACAGTTCAAGTGATAGATCAGTTAATAATGATGATGATGATGATAATGATGATGATGAAGGTAATGATGGTGATGAGGGTGATGCTGATGGTGATAGTGAGAGTAGTAGCAGTGATCGTGATAGTTGTGATGCTGATGATGCTGATGCTCGACCTATAGAAGGTCAAAATATGATTCAAGATGATCCTCAACCCCAAAAAAATGCGTAACAAAATTTCCCTGAGGCTGAGAGAACAGAACAGTTGGAGATTGATGAGGATGAGGAAGTCCCTCCTGAAATTCCTGGAAGAGCTCAATTTGTGAAACCTATGTATCCTTCATGTAGAGCCGCATGGGAAGAACATCCAGGTATTGTTTTTCTGGGATTATACTATCCAGAGGAATAGGAAGAAGAAAAAATGGATCTTATAGGTGTAAGTAACTCAGTTAAGGCTCAACTAGTTGCTGAATATATGAAAGTGACAATAGACAGACTAAGTCCTTCTATTTCTCAATCCAGACCTGATCCTTCTGTTTCTCAAGCTAGATCCGGTTCTGCGGTTGCTCAATCTGATTTTGACAGATTTAAGGTTGAATTTATTCAAGCCGTTAGAGAGACTATGAAATATGATTTATCTCATGTTCCTGCTCCTGCACCTATGACTTTATCTGAAGCTGCTATGGATGATTTGGCTCAAAGAGTGGTAAGCATTATCAAACTAGACTTGTGCAATTATAGTGAGTCGATTGGAAGGCACATTACCTCTTTGAATCAAACACTCACGGATTTAGGCAGTAATTTGGTTTCTCTGTCAGGAGAGTTCAGAACAACCATCTCTGGTATGATGGAAGTATTAATAAATCTAATAGAACATCTGAAGAAGGCATATTTGAGGAAGTTGAAAGTTGAGATCACTCAAGTTGTTGCTCTGGCTAGTTCCGCAAAGGTGACCAAGATCATTGGTCCTGAGATTAATGATTTAAAGGATGTTATTAAAGAATAGATGACAACTCTTGGAAATATTTTGGATTTGGATTCTTTGAAAAAGATGAAAGAGCATAGTGATCATATTCATAAAATGGTGCAGTTGTATTCAGCTGATGCTACCAAGGATCAAAAAGAGATCAAGGATAAAGTGGATCATTATTTCTCTAAGATTTACACCAAGCATGAGTTAAATCATCATTTCAATGTGTTGGATGACAATTTGAGACTCCCTCTAGTTACTCAAGATTTTAAGGCTCAAGTTCAGTAGTTGAAGGATTTACTCCTACTTTGGAAAGTTTCATGCAGAATAAGGATGATTTTGAAAAGGCTATGAAGTACGGTGGAGAAGTAATTTAGGACTTCATCAATTTTCTCAAACCCTACCTTCATGTGCAATATAAGGCCATTGTTTTTCCTAATACTGAGCCTCTTAATTCATCAAATGTTGCTCCTGTTCAGATGTCTATCTCTCAAGATCTCTCCAGTATTCGGCTAGTCTTTCAACAGACTCCTTCAGAAAGATCTTCTACTCCTCAGCAGGTGACCTTAGAACCCACAATTCATCCAGCTCAAGTCATCCTGCCTCCTTTATCCATCCGTCCAGTTCAACCTTCCACCCAGCCACCTTCTGGACCATCCATTCCACCAACTTCCAAAGGAAAAGCTCCATTGCACCCCGAGAAATAGTTGTATCTATCAATTTTTTATAGGGTGTCTATTTTCTGTACTTTTCACTTTTTTCTGTGATTTTTGTACTCATTTGCAAACATTATTTTTCAATTAGAATCCTTTTTCTTATCTTCCTTCTCTTTGTTTTGATAATCCCAAAGGGGGAGAAATTGAGACATGAGAAATTGAGACATGAGAAATTGAGACATTAGAAATTGAGACATGAGAAATGAGACATCATGAATTTGAATATGGGATGAACTGAATATGCATATGAACCCATGATGACTATTTTAACCAATTACTACTTTGTATGACTGCTTCACTATTTACTAAATGCATACATATACACAGGGGGAGAAATGCTGACTATATATCCAAGTGGAAGCAAAGCTTCAAGGGGAGAATGAATCGTATTATCTGATTTATATTATATGGGGAGAATGCCTCATTTATATAAGTTATATTTGATATTCTAATCATGTCATATCTTTTGGAATATTTTCTTTTTATATAGGGGGATCATATTGAATTAAATACTATATTCTATCTTCATTTATGCCATTGATTTGTGATTATCAAAAAGGGAGAGATTGTTGAACTCTCTATGAAATGGTTATTTTAATAATAACAAATCTTAGTTTTATTTATTTCAATTTAATATTTTGTTCAAATTGTTATAAATGTGTTTATATATGTTTAAATATTGTCTACATATGTTTATCTATGTTAATTTATGTTTTACGGTTGACCTGGAAGTATTAAGGATTGAACAGACACTGTGAAAATTCCATGTCTTGACTCACAGTTAGTTATTTTCCAGTCGCACCGATGATGAACGGTCGCACCGATGATGAACGGTCACACCGATGATGAATGGTCGCACCGATGAAGAACGGTCGCACCGATGATGAACGGTCGCACCGATGATGAATGGTTGCACCGATGATGAATGGTCGCACTGATGATGAACGGTCGCACCGATGATGAACGGTCGCACCGATGATGAACGGTCGCACCGATGATGAATGGTTGCACCGATGATGAACGGTTGCACCCATGATGAACGGTCACACCGATGAAGAACGGTCGCACTGATGAAAATGGTCGCAAAATCACTGGTCGCATCAATGAGCTACCGATACTGATGCTACCGATACCGATGATCAATGAGCTACTGATGCTGATGCTACCGATACCGATGCAGATTCAAAATGAATCATTGATCTCATGACTCACCGATAGTCATGAAAATAGTTTGAATTTATATAAAATCTTATTTAATTCCAACAGTCATATTTGATGTTTTTAATACAATTAATGATATTTAATGTTAGTTGTTGGCATGACAGGGGATCGTACCTCATACCTATGAAAAGGTAATCATTCCCATTGTCAGAGCATGTGGAATAAAAGGAAGATTGAGCTGCAGTAAAAGCATGTTCGTAGAAAGGCATAGAGAAAGAATTCTTCCATGCACATACATACATGAAAATAAGAACACACGAGGAACTCGAAGAAGATATTGCAAGATCTTCAAAGAACTCTCATGCAAGCAATCCAGTGCTACTGAAGAACACACGAAGAACACTGGAAATCAAAGAACATACTCACTTGTGAAGGACATCAAGTTGAACCACGATACTCTGTATTTCAACAGAAAAACTAGAGAAGGACTCAGAAGCATTTCTGCTGAATCCAATGAGTCCAGAGCTACACTGATAATCACTAGAGCATTCTAAACTCACATCTACTCTCTTAGTGATTCTTTTACTTACATTTTGAGCAGTGTGTGTACTCTGTATTATTTACACACACACTGACTCCTGTGCTGAACTGGAGGATACTAAATCCTCATTCCAAACTCCTTACATCACACTGTATCCCACTAAGGATAGTGGTAGAGGTCAAGTGTGACCTAAACAGCCTGTGTTCTGTTGTCTTTGTTTTCCCATGAAGAACTGTGGTAGAGGTCTAAGGACCTAGACAGTATTGTACTGTTGTTAACCCCGATCCTGGGTGTGGATCAAATTTATATAAATTTTTTGAGAGGACTAAGTCTCTGCTTGAGACTGAACCTCTTGGTTATATCTGTTGTGCTTTTTAGTATAAGTCTAATGTATACTACATATATCTTTTATATTCCGCTGATGTTACTTTGAAATACAGAACTATTTTAAAGTTACTTTGATAGTTAAATTGGAAAGTGTTTATAATTGTTGTGAACCAGTAGGTTAGCTTCAAAAGATAATTTAATCCAGTGATTAAATTTATTGAGATCTAATTAATCTTTAAGAAGCTAATTGAACATTTACAATCTGTATAAATTCACTAAAATTTAACTTTGTTTTTAAATTGGGTGATTTTAAGAGAAATATTTTTAATAGAAATTTTAATTGGAACTCAATTCACCCCCCCCCCCCTCTTGAGTATCCACTCCGACCAATAGTAATAACTAAATACTGAATGAAGAAAATGATTATTTATTGGAAGTCATTTATCTAAAACATGAACCATTATACCATCAAGACGGTTTAAATCTGAGGGTAGAAACCAGTCTGATTCTATTTGGAAACAAACATGAAGGGTTTTTCAACAACTATTTTGTCTCATGAGACCTGTCGATGCATCGAGGGGTTATAGCGGGTCTCGCCTGTCATTGTAAGTCCAAATAGTTCTCCATAAATAGATTTAATTTAATAAAAATATGCTTTATCAATATCTATATTGATTAGGGGATAAATATTCATCAATATTTCTATAGTTATAATGGAATTCAAAATAAACACCGTATGTAAAATGGTATACAGCTAAGACAATAATCATATCCATGATACAAGAATATGGATAATTAATAGAAATATAACGTATAATGAAAAATGATCTCAAATGTGTAGTAGATACACCACATAAAAATGATTAGGGTCACAATAATAAGTCCCAATGAAATGAAAATTGAGATGAAGTCGCATACCTTATGTCTGAAAGTGTTCTGCACTTCATCTTAATGTCCTCGATAATCAGATTAAATCCATTAATTAATAAATTAAGAAAATTTACTACATGTATTTTTTTATTATAATTTTATTAATGTCACAACCCGCCCTCGGGGCCCGTGCCGTGACTACCCCAAGCCCACCTTCCATAGGCCAGGGGCTGGCGACTAGCACCAAGGCGTAAAATCCCAGTAAAAAGGGAAGGCATTGCCTTAATAAAGTAAACAAGCACCTCAGAGTAACAAGCGGAAGTAAAGCAGTACACAAAACTAGAACAACTGTGCTGAAGTAAAGGGGCCGGAAATACAAGCCCAACTGTAAAGTAAAGTACAACTCGAAAGGGAAAACAGCAACTGAAAGTACAAGCGGCTCCTGGGACGTCCTCCTCGATTCCTACCTGAAGGGTAGGTACAGATGGCTCAGCTCCTGGATCGTCCACCACGGATCCTACCTGAAGGGTAGGTACAGATAGCTCCACAACTCCTCGGGTCCAACTGTCCGCTCCGAGCACGTCCCGCTCAGTGGTCCTCCTCCGGGTACCGACCTACTCCGTAAGCCTCAACCGCAGTCAGCGCTGTCCGTCGTCTGCAACCAACACAACGAAGTGCGGGCATAGCCCGTGCAGGGGTGAGTATAAGATACTCAGTAGGGACCCCGAGACCCTCGAAGGTCTCCCGAAATCCACAAAGGATAAACCACAAGAAGGATACAATCACGAAGTAACATCCAGTATTGATTAGGTATATGCCCATACATATACCTATGTCACCAATTTCCGTTCGGCTCCAACACCGAGCCCAAGAACAACCCAATCCACAAAGAAGAGTAAACAGTAAATCCACACAGGATAACAGTACAAGTCCACACAGTTTATAACAAGTTTATGAAATCAACGGATAACCATTACCTAGGTATATGCCCATACATATACCTAAGTTATCAAGCGACCCATCTCAATCATGAGGAAACACAAAGATCATTGACTCAGCTCAAACCAGGATTTTCATTATCGAAACCGTAGCTGCTGAAGAGCCCCGTCTCTGAAGTGTGCAGTAGTTCTGTCACGACTCCGAGGTACTGCTCACTAACCTATGACTGCTGAGGTACTCCTCCTGTCGAGTACTGCGGGTCTGCTGCCAACTACTGGGCGCTCCGTCCGCTGAGGGTCTGCTGCCAACTACTGGGCGCTCACCCAAATAGCCTACAGAGGTACTCCTCCTGCCGAGTACCGCGGGTCTGCGGCCAACTACTAGGTGCTCCGTCCGCCGTGGGTCTGCTGCCAACTACTGGGCGCTCCGTCCACTGGGCTAGTCGACTCACTCCAAATCGAGTCGGTCAAGCAGTCGTCAGGTCTCAGTCGGCTACACGGTCTCCGTACTCCGCACGCACGTCTCCACCGTCGCGGGTCTGTCGCTACCACCAAGTGCACACACTCTGAAGTGTATCGCAGGTCCGCCGCTATACCCAAGCGCTCCCCCGCCCGCTCGTCTCCGGGAGGGTCCACTCCACGAGCTACTGATCGATACTCCAAGTATCTCAAAGTCCCACAAAGAAGTGTCACAATCGTCCGCCTCGTCACTAGGGTCTCATCAAGAGGTAATCAACGAAACAGATGGCGCGTCGATCGGGCTCACACAGAACCAGTAGATAGCAAAAGAATCACACAGGATCGGGCTCACATAGAACCTGTAGCACTGATCCTCGTAGGATCGCTGAGTGCAATAGTCGTCGCAGTTCACTGAGGGTCTCTGCACAGTCGTCGTCGGCAGAGCCAGCACTAGGGTTTCTGCACACAGCAAGCTCGTTTTGGAGGATCCGCTCCACGAGCCGAGAGGCTGATACATCAACTGTCACGTAGTCCGAAGTTTATGTATCCAAAAGTTCCGTATCGACAACAGGAACTCAACGCAACAGGCGGCGCGTCGATCGGACGCCCGGTCTGAGAGTTATTGGCATTTTCGTCTCCGGGGCCCGGTTGGTTTTTAAGGTAAAACCAACCCGACCGTACTCCACCTGCATCCAAACCTCAGGCGGAGTATGCCAAATGATCCCTCTCACTAAGAGGAACACAACACAGCTGACGGCACGTCAATCGGACGTCCGTAGCTCAAGATATGAGCGTTTCCGCTCCGAAGGCCCGGTTGGTTTTGTGAACGAACCAACCCGGCCGAACTCAAAGTAATCCGAAACCTTGAGTGCGATATACCGAAACGTCCGTCTCGATCCAAGGATCGCGTTGCCGCAGACGGTTCGTCATTCGGAGGTCCGAGGCTCAAGATATGTCCAAAAGACCGAAACTAGTTCGAAACGGGGGGGTCCGGGTCCGGCCCGACCCCCCCCCCCCCCCCTGGGGCGGCGCGGCGGCCGGCGGCGGTGCGGCGGCCGGCGGCGGCGCGGCGGCGCGGCGGCGCGGGGGCCGCGGCGGCCTGGCGCCGCAAGGGGCAGCGCGGGGGGATCAATTCCCCCGCTTTCTTGGAAAGCCGGCGCGGCTAAAATGCCGCGCCCCTTGTTTGAAAACCGCCCCCACGTGGGGCCGGTTGAAGTAAAAACCGGGGGGCTGCTGCCCCCCCCCCCCTCCTTTAAAGAACCGCCCCCCTCATAAAGAGGGGGGGTTTTATGTGATGGTCGGGGGATTAATTCCCCCCGGTTTAATGACATCCGGCCGGCCAGCTGGCCGGCCGGTTTTCTCCAACGGGACCGGAAATTCCGGTCCCCCCTTCGGCTTCCGACGCCGGCGGCCCGGCCGCCGGTCTTCTCTTCCGCCGCGGCCCGGAACCGGCCGCGGTCTCCTCGTCCCGCCGCGGCCCGGAACCGGCCGCGGTGTTCGTCGTCCGGCGCGGTGCGACGGCACCGCGCCCCTTCGCCGTGCCTTGATTCCTTTCAACGCGGCGCGACGGCGTCGCGTTCTTGAAGATTCTTCCTCGGCGTGGCGCGACGGCGCCGCAAAATAATTGCACGATTATCCGCGTGGTGCGACGGCACCACGCCACTTTGCTTCCACCCGTAAGAATAAACAACAAGAACGATGGAGGGGGGTTCGGCCGTGTTCGTGCGGTCCGGCCCCCTCACGTTAAAATAAAACTCAACTTAAAATATTTCAAGACACACGTTAGACTTGCTAAATTCACGATCAAGAATAAAATAATTAAACCAAAAAGAAATCAACAACCCCTACCTTGGTATAAGGTTCGAAGATTGTCAACGTTCCGCGGAAGACGACGTCACGGAGGTCGGGCGTCGCGGTAGCCGTTCGTCAAATCCGATGACGAAGAGGTGCGTCCGATGTGATACGTCGTTGGCGAAACCTCGTACGCCGACGAAGGTTGTCAGAGGAAGAAGCGGTGTTCTCTCTCGTTGACACGGAAGACGAAGAAGAGCGGAGCGGCGTTCTTCGTCGGAACTTGAGCGTTCTTCGTCAAGTCTTGAGGAAAGTCAAATAAAAAGAAAACAACGAACTCAAGAACCCCTACCTCGATAGTCGCACGTTGACGTAGTCGTGGAATATCGGTGTCGATTCCTTTGACGTCGGAGGAAGAGTCGTTGTCGATGGCGTTCGTCGCGGAAAACCGTCGCGGAAGAGATGACGCGGAAGAAGTACGTCGCGTCGCGGATTCGGCATCGCGGATGGACCGTGTTCTTCGGCGGAGAAGTTCTTCGTTGAAGAACGGCGTTCTTCGCGTTCTTCGTTGAGTTTGAGGAAGATGAAGAAGACTTCCCTACTCTCTCAAGGAGATAAAATTCTCACAAAATAAAATAAGACTCTTTCTTATTTTATTCACACAACCCAACCTCTTTGAATTTCAAAGGTTTGAAATTCAATAACCACACACAACTCACCTCATTAACTCATTACATTTAAGTCATAGGTTTATAACTTAAGTTAACATAATTTAAGTGGGAGTTGAGGGGGTTTTAGAGGATATGAAGGGGTGGGGTTCGTGTGGGCCCCACCACCCTCATAACCTCCCATGGGAGGTTGGGTGGTTACCCAACTTCCAACAAGAGATAACACTTAGAGTAAAATAATAAAAATTGTAGTGTAAGTTCAAAGTAAACATCCACAATTTTTATTATCAACACTCGCATGAACGCAACTCCAGAACAGGAGTTCCTAAGCGTATATCGGCGCTACGGTTCCATCGGTGCCCTCGGATTTCAATTCCGAGCACCGGATCAAAAGTTAGAAATTCCCGCTCGTTCGTTCACTGAACGTACCCGAGCCAAACTTCGGAAAATGATTCCGGGCACTCCGGGCCTCGGAATCAGGTGCCGTCTGAAACCGCGCTCTTGTAAAATTCTAAAGAAAATTAAGAAAAAATTTCCCTTGAATTTTACGGGTCTTTACATTACTCCCACCTCAGGGCTTTACGTCCCCGTAAAGCTTCAACTCACACTTAAGGGAAACAAAGTAGTACTGAGCACGCAACTGAGCTTTACGCTCCCATATGCTCACCTGAAGATCTCGTGCTACCCGTGAGGCACCCCAGAGGAAGCAACCGTTCACGTAGAACCTTCTCCTGTCGATCCTCGTTCTATACTAGAACCTCTGTGCTTGTCGCCCTGTCGTCGACGTCCAACTCCCCGAGGTCGATGACGTGTGAAGAAACATACACGTATCTCCACAGCTGAGACACGTGGTGGACATTATGCACCCGGTGCGACTGAGGTGGTAGGGTCAAGCGGTAAACCTCCTCGCCTACCCTGCTGAAGATCAAAAGGGTCCATCGAACTTCGGAGATAACATGCCGCCTCGGCCACATCTCCGAAACCTCATCGGGTTGAGACCGTATAAGAACGTGTTTGTCACCCTCGAACTCAAGAGGTTTCCCTTTTTAGGTTAGAACTGAAACTCAAAACTCCTGCTGCCACAAGGGTAGGGTTGACCAACTCAAGAGTGATCGGTCACACCCTCTTATGCCTGAGTTTAACATGTGCTGCCCAGGGTTTCCTTTTCGCCGACCAAGGAAAACCCATTCCGACGTTTGCCTAAAACAGTCAACCGGGGTATGATTTGTGAATCAAAACCATACCCAGATCAACGTCGTAAGGCCTCTACGCTGCCACTAAGAGATTCCAACTGAAACTCTCGCCTCGGGGTCAAATCACACCGTCGGCGTAAGTGTGATTATCGAGTCTCCTCCCAAAGGTATCTCCAGACGTGAGGGTCAAGTCTACGGCTTACCCGGAACCTCTAGGTCTGGGACATGATTCGTGGAAGGGTAGAATGATTGGTTCCTATGTCAATAGATATGGCAGCTCGTAGTAGACATAATTCGTACCCCGAATCATTCTTAGAGCTCCTGGGTCACACTCCTTGACCGCAATGCAGCTACTCTCCTCCCCAGCCCTCCTGCTCCCTGAGCCTGGCGGGGACTACTAAGTCGGGTGGTCGTAACATGTCGAAAAGTACACCACCACATGCTGCTCTCCAAGCTCCGCTTCCACGTCTGCTACCCTGTAGATTCATCTGTCCTTAGCACTTCCTCCTCCTGAAACATTTTACACGCCCGAGTCTCTGAGACTGGCGCTAGTTTCCTGCCTTTCACTACTAACGTTCACAACTACAAAGGTTCTCTCTAGCATCCTAGCATAGGTAGGAATGCATAGAGGAAAAGTAATGGTTCGGATGTCCTTTAGACACACTTTGCTCAGAAGTTCGAGTCTAAAGAACTGATCACAACGTAACCAACGAGTACCAAGATTGATTGGTAAGCCACGTTGAGTGCTCTGCTTCCGACATGTCGTACTGTCGAAGCTGTATTAGCTCCAGAAAACTCACAACCACCTCCTCAAGCCAGTCCTCAGCCACCTACGAGTCAGGTTCACCTCGAAACTTGAGGGATATCTGGTGCTAAAACATATGTAAGGCACTAAGCCTGTGAGTCTCTGCTACCGGTACCGCCGGTAGTGTCTGCTGACCAACAGGTAGTGACATAGCTGGCGCACTACCCGTAGGTACTATCCCAGGTATCGGTTCGCGTAATGAAGCCTCATTACTATAAGGACCAACCTCATGGTCACTCACTGGAAACACCAGGAGCTAAGATCATCATCCGCTCTACTAGTATCCAAGCTAGGCGTAGAACTCTAGCAACCGCCTCTATCCAGTCCACTGCTGCCTGGGAAATCTATCTCGCCTCGTATCCTCAGAGGCCTCTACTGCTGGAACTCGTGCATCGCGCTCTGCTAGCGTGCACCGTCAGCTAGTGGCATCTGCTGCCTAACGGGTGGTGGTGCTACTGGTACACCACCCGAAGGTGCCAACACTGAAAAAGGGCCCTGCACCGGAGTCTCGCTGCTCGGTGGGCCATCATCGAGAACTCTCTCGGAACTCCAGCTAACTATCTGCATGGTGACATCCTGAACAGTTGTGTCACGGTCAACGATTTATACCTGGTGAGCTGACCTGGTTTGAGCTGACTTTAAACCTTTTGGGAAACACACACGCAATCAGTGTTTTCGTGCATTAAGTCGGAAATCAGAAGTCAGGGTCCTGATGTACGGATACGTCGGCCGCCGCACCAACACTGGACTCCCTGGACTGATAACCACACTCAATACACTAAACACTATTGCTTCACATAGAAAAAAGATCAGAGTCTGCGGTAGAACCGACCGTCTCTGATACCAATTTTTCATGAACCGCCCTCGGGGCCCGTGCCGTGACTACCCCAAGCCCGCCTTCCATAGGCCAGGGGCTGGCGACTAGCACCAAGGCGTAAAATCCCAGTAAAAAGGGAAGGCATTGCCTTAATAAAGTAAACAAGCACCTCAGAGTAACAAGCGGAAGTAAAGCAGTACACAAAACTAGAACAACTGTGCTGAAGTAAAGGGGCCGGAAATACAAGCCCAACTGTAAAGTAAAGTACAACTCGAAAGGGAAAACAGCAACTGAAAGTACAAGCGGCTCCTGGGACGTCCTCCTCAATTCCTACCTGAAGGGTAGGTACAGATGGCTCAGCTCCTGGATCGTCCACCACGGATCCTACCTGAAGGGTAGGTACAGATAGCTCCACAACTCCTCGGGTCCAACTGTCCGCTCCGAGCACGTCCCGCTCAGTGGTCCTCCTCCGGGTACCGACCTACTCCGTAAGCCTCAACCGCAGTCAGCGTTGTCCGTCGTCTGCAACCAACACAACGAAGTGCAGGCATAGCCCGTGCAGGGGTGAGTATAAGATACTCAGTAGGGACCCCGAGACCCTCGAAGGTCTCCCGAAATCCACAAAGGATAAACCACATGAAGGATACAATCACGAAGTAACATCCAGTATAGATTAGGTATATGCCCATACATATACCTATGTCACCAATTTCCGTTCGGCTCCAACACCGAGCCCAAGAACAACCCAATCCACAAAGAAGAGTAAACAGTAAATACACACAGGATAACAGTACAAGTCCACACAGTTTATAACAAGTTTATGAAATCAACGGATAACCATTACCTAGGTATATGCCCATACATATACCTAAGTTATCAAGCGACCCATCTCAATCATGAGGAAACACAAAGATCATTGACTCAGCTCAAACCAGGATTTTCATTATCGAAACCGTAGCTGCTGAAGAGCCCCGTCTCTGAAGTGTGCAGTAGTTCTGTCACGACTCCGAGGTACTGTTCACTAACCTATGACTGCTGAGGTACTCCTCCTGTCGAGTACTGCGGGTCTGCTGCCAACTACTGGGCGCTCCGTCCGCTGAGGGTCTGCTGCCAACTACTGGGCGCTCACCCAAATAGCCTACAGAGGTACTCCTCCTGCCGAGTACCGCGGGTCTGCGGCCAATTACTAGGCGCTCCGTCCGCCGTGGGTCTGCTGCCAACTACTGGGCGCTCCGTCCACTGGGCTAGTCGACTCACTCCAAATCGAGTCGGTCAAGCAGTCGTCAGGTCTCAGTCGGCTACACGGTCTCCGTACTCCGCACGCACGTCTCCACCGTCGCGGGTCTGTCGCTACCACCAAGCGCACACACTCCGAAGTGTATCGCAGGTCCGCCGCTATACCCAAGCGCTCCCCCGCCCGCTCGTCTCCGGGAGGGTCCACTCCACGAGCTACTGATCGATACTCCAAGTATCTCAAAGTCCCACAAAGAAGTGTCACAATCGTCCGCCTCGTCACTAGGGTCTCATCAAGAGGTAATCAACGAAACAGATGGCGCGTCGATCGGGCTCACACAGAACCAGTAGATAGCAAAAGACTCACACAGGATCGGGCTCACATAGAACCTGTAGCACTGATCCTCGTAGGATCGCTGAGTGCAATAGTCGTCGCAGTTCACTGAGGGTCTCTGCACAGTCGTCGCCGGCACAGCCAGCACTAGGGTTTCTGCACACAGCAAGCTCGTTTTGGAGGATCCGCTCCACGAGCCGAGAGGCTGATACATCATCTGTCACGTAGTCCGAAGTTTATGTATCCAAAAGTTCCGTATCGACAACAGGAACTCAACGCAACAGGCGGCGCGTCGATCGGACGCCCGGTCTGAGAGTTATTGGCATTTTCGTCTCCGGGGCCCGGTTGGTTTTTAAGGTAAAACCAACCCGACCGTACTCCACCTGCGTCCAAACCTCGGGCGGAGTATGCCAAATGATCCCTCTCACTAAGAGGAACACAACACAGCTGACGGTACGTCAATCGGACGTCCGTAGCTCAAGATATGAGCGTTTCCGCTCCGAAGGCCCGGTTGGTTTTGTGAACGAACCAACCCGGCCGAACACAAAGTAATCCGAAACCTTGAGTGAGATATACCGAAACGTCCGTCTCGATCCAAGGATCGCGTTGCCGCAGACGGTTCGTCATTCGGAGGTCCGAGGCTCAAGATATGGCCAAAAGACCGAAACTAGTTCGAAACGGGGGGGTCCGGGTCCGGGCCGACCCGGCCCGACCCCCCCCCCCCCCCCTGGGGCGGCGCGGCGGCGCAGCGGCCTGGCGCCGCAAGGGGCAGCGCGGGGGGATCAATTCCCCCGCTTTCTTGGAAAGCCGGCGCGGCTAAAATGTCGCGCCCCTTGTTTGAAAACCGCCCCCACGTGGGGCCGGTTGAAGTAAAAACCGGGGGGCTGCTGCCCCCCCCCCTCCTTTAAAGAACCGCCCCCCTCATAAAGAGGGGGGTTTTATGTGATGGTCGGGGGATTAATTCCCCCGGTTTAATGACATCCGGCCGGCCAGCTGGCCGGCCGATTTTCTCCAACGGGACCGGAAATTCCGGTCCCCCCTTCGGCTTCCGACGCCGGCGGCCCGGCCGCCGGTCTTCTCTTCCGCCGCGGCCCGGAACCGGCCGCGGTCTCCTCGTCCCGCCGCGGCCCAGAACCGGCTGCGGTGTTCGTCGTCCGGCGCGGTGCGACGGCACCGCACCCCTTCGCCGTGCCTTGATTCCTTTCAACGCGGCGCGACGGCGTCGCGTTCTTGAAGATTCTTCCTCGGCGTGGCGCGACGGCGCCGCAAAATAATTGCACGATTATCCGCGTGGTGCGACGGCACCACGCCACTTTGCTTCCACCCGTAAGAATAAACAACAAGAACGATGGAGGGGGGTTCGGCCGTGTTCGTGCGCTCCGGCCCCCTCACGTTAAAATAAAACTCAACTTAAAATATTTCAAGCCACACGTTAGACTTGCTAAATTCACGATCAAGAATAAAATAATTAAACCAAAAATAAATCAACAACCCCTACCTTGGTATAAGGTTCGAAGATTGTCAACGTTCCGCAGAAGACGACGTCGCGGAGGTCGGGCGTCGCGGTAGCCGTTCGTCAAATCCGATGACGAAGAGGTGCGTCCGATGTGATACGTCGTTGGCGAAACCTCGTACGCCGACGAAGGTTGTCCGAGGAAGAAGCGGTGTTCTCTCTCGTTGACACGGAAGACGAAGAAGAGCGGAGCGGCGTTCTTCGTCGGAACTTGAGCGTTCTTCGTCAAGTCTTGAGGAAAGTCAAATAAAAAGAAAACAACGAACTCAAGAACCCCTACCTCGATAGTCGCACGTTGACGTAGTCATGGAATATCGGTGTCGATTCCTTTGACGTCGGAGGAAGAGTCGTTGTCGATGGCGTTCGTCGCGGAAAACCGTCGCGGAAGAGATGACGCGGAAGAAGTACGTCGCGTCACGGATTCGGCGTCGCGGATGGACCGTGTTCTTCGGCGGAGAAGTTTATTCATTGAAGAACGGCGTTCTTCGCGTTCTTCGTTGAGTTTGAGGAAGATGAAGAAGACTTCCCTACTCTCTCAAGGAGATAAAATTCTCACAAAATAAAATAAGACTCTTTCTTATTTTATTCACACAACCCAACCTCTTTGAATTTCAAAGGTTTGAAATTCAATAACCACACACAACTCACCTCATTAACTCATTACATTTAAGTCATAGGTTTATAACTTAAGTTAACATAATTTAAGTGGGAGTTGAGGGGGTTTTAGAGGATATGAAGGGGTGGGGTTCGTGTGGGCCCCACCACCCTCATAACCTCCCATGGGAGGTTGGGTGGTTACCCAACTTCCAACAAGAGATAACACTTAGAGTAAAATAATAAAAATTGTAGTGTAAGTTCAAAGTAAACATCCACAATTTTTATTATCAACACTCGCATGAACGCAACTCCAGAATAGGAGTTCCTAAGCGTATACCGGCACTACGGTTCCATCGGTGCCCTCGGATTTCAATTCCGAGCACCGGATCAAAAGTTAGAAATTCCCGCTCGTTCGTTCACTGAACGTACCCGAGCCAAACTTCGGAAAATGATTCCGGGCACTCCGGGCCTCGGAATCAGGTGCCGTCTGAAACCGCGCTCTTGTAAAATTCTAAAGAAAATTAAGAAGAAATTTCCCTTGAATTTTACGGGTCTTTACAATTATGTTCATTTATAGTCTTTTTTGATGAGTTAAAAGATACAATTTCATCGTTTGGGAGAGCTCTCTTTCTTGGTTTTCAAGATCGGTTCACTTATTTATAATTAATGAAGTTCAAGTAAAATGGGTATAATTCTCTATAATTGGAATTATATGTTATTAATGAAGATAAATAAGTGTAAATGGTTATATATATCATTTTTTATATGGTATGAGGATGAATCATTAGATAAAAGTTTAGTGATAATTGCTTAGATTATTTTGGCGTTTTTTCGATCATCACGTCCTAGTTTTGTTTAATTAATTAATACTATGTATATATAATGGTTCCAGAACATTAAATAGGATGTAATTCACATTTTATAATCTGGTTCAACCATAAAAATGGTTTCATTACCATCCTTGAAGGGGAAATTGAAGAACAAAAATCCGTTGTCCACAAAGTTTGTAAATCAGCACCTCACGGATGATGATTTCGTTTTTAAAATAAAATAGAGAGATAGAGAGATAAAATATTTTAATGAAGGATATTAAATTAACATGATATAATTATAGTATATATATGATACTTTATTTATAATGATAATTTGTAAATAGGGTGTTAGGAGAGGATAATAAATAAATAAAGGAAATTTAAAGAAAATAAAAGAGGTATTACCTCTTGAATTCTCCTCTTTGAGTACCTCTTTAAGGGACCTTGTTTTGGTATTTTTTTGTGACTAGAACCTCCTAGACATGGGGGAGAGACTTGGAAAGAGTATTTTGGTAGAATTTGGACAAGATTCAAGGCTTATAGGTGTGAGGAGTAGTGGTGGTGAGGGGTGGTATTTATAGTGAAGAGGGGTGATTTTTTGAATATTTTATTCATTTGTTTATTATTTTGGATCAAGACTATGAATAGTTTGAGAATTATGATCAAATATATTAAAATAATTAAGTTAAGTTCGATATTATGGTGCTTACATCATCCATGACTCAAGTAATAGTGTATTTAAGTTGTAATGTATTTATACCGTAAATTACTGTGTTTTACTATTCATCAAAAATTTTACTATTTAAGAAAAATCCCAAAACTCACCCTAACCATTTTTTGACATGTAGACTTGAAAAATGAACTCCATTTTAGGAAAATAGTTTTCTAAATATGATAAATTTAATTTTTAATTAAAATCCTTATTTACTCAAAAAAATACATATTTTAAATTTATAACTCATTTTATAACACTCTAAAAAATTAAATAAGGTCTCATAAAATTATCCTAAAATCATAAGACAAAAAAATATTAATTTATTAATAAATTTTATGAAAATAAATTTTCTTTTATATCAATTTATTGACTATAAAATTGTAATTAAATATTTTTGACATATAAAAATACCAACACATAAACAATGATTTTTACATCATTTATTTACTTGTACTATCATATAATTTTATCATATTTTCATTTATAGGATGACTAAATTTTATATACACTTCACTAGGTGAGGTTATTATTCTATTGTCCAAATTATTATTCATAAGGTTTTTATTACTATTCCAAAGGTCAATTTACTATTTCATTGGTATATGTTCCTTAATTTTTTGAAAAAACATCTTATTTTATTTATTATTCATTTATAAGGTTTGTTTTGTGTTCTCTATGTGATTTTATATGATTTATACAATATGAAATAATTTTTTTGTGCAATGTAAGGTATCTAATGAATTGAAATTATTTAAGAATATACGTATCAGAAAATCTTAGGGTGTTATATTCTTCCCTACTTCATAAATTTCATCTTCAAAATTTTTAATGTATATTACCCTCTAAATAGATGTGGGTGGTTCTTCTTCATAACATCCTTAGGTCACCACATTTCTTATTCCATTTAATGGTTTCTCTAAAGAACCTTTACCATTTAAGTCATCTCATTTCTCAATACTTTCTCGCTAACGTCAAGAATCTCGATAGGCTCTTCACAGTAAGACAAATCAGGTTTCAGTTCTATTTCTTAATAGGTGAGTACATGTATTGGTTTTGGAATGTACTTATTTAATAATTACATGTGTAACACATCATGAACTTTGGAGAGACTTGGCATCATTGCTAAATAGTAAGCTACAGCTCCAATTCTTTCTAAAATTTCAAATGGTTTGATGTGTCTTGGGATCATTTTCCCTTTCTTATCAAACCTTAAGACACCATTCCATGGAGATACTTTTAGAAAGACATGATATCCCACTTTAAATTCCAAATCCTTTCTCATATTGTCAGCATAACTCATTTTCTTATTTTGGGCTGATTTAATATGGGCTTGAATTGTCTTTACATTTATCGTTGTCTCTTTAATAAGTTCTGGGCCTATAAGTTTTCTCTCTCTAACTTCATCCCAACAATTTGAAGTCTAAAATATCTTTCCATATAATGTTTCATATGCCACTATTTGAATACTAGAATTGAAACTATTATTGGAGGAAAATTAAATCAAAGGTAAGTATTGATCCCACATATCTTACAAGTCAAGTGATCATGATCTCAACATTTCTTCCAATATTTTAATAGTCCTTTAAGATTTTCCAATGGTTTGAGGGTGATAAGTAGTACTCATATGAATCTCAGTATCCAAAGCCTTTTGAAGACTCTACCATAATTTTGATTTAAATCAGGGATCTCAATCTGACACAATCTATAGAGGCACACCATAAAATCTTACAACTTAATTAATATAAAGTCTTTATAGGTTCTCAAGTGGTAAATATTCTCTTATAGAAAGGAAATGTGCTTATTTTTTAATACAATCAACAATTACCCATATTGTATCATTCCTTCTAGGTTTCCTTAGTAGTCTTGTGAAAAATTCTATAATAATGCCATCCCACTTAAACATATTAATAGGTAGAGATTGAATGAATCATATAGGATGTTACCTCTCAGCCTTCACTTGTTGACAAACTAGACACCTTGAAACATATTCAAAAATTTCCCACTTCATGTTATCCCAAAAAAAATGTTCCTTCAGATCTATATACAGCATGGTACTACCAAGGTGTATAGATAAATTTGAGCTATGATCATCATCTAATATCTCCCTTTTTAGCTTAGGTATTGATGGGACACATAACCTCTTTCAAAATTTAAGAACTCCATCATCATACATGAAGTCTGATAATATTCCATCCTTAATGGATTTAATTTTCTTTTTAATGTTCTCATCATCAAATTGAGATATTTTTATCTTCTCTAGTAAATATTTTTTAGCAATCATTTGAAAAAGGAATGATGTTTCCTCTTCCTTAACAATTACCATATCCATCTTTACTAGATCCATGAACTTAGGATCTCTCCAAATCCTCTTTTGGGTTAGCAGTCCATGATCTTTCCTTCTTAATAGAATTCTTGCCTTATTTTTCTTTCATGGGTGGTATTTTATTGAAAAATCATAATCTTTTAGTAACTCGATCCATCTACTTTTCCTCATGTTGAGTTCTTTCTGTGTAAAAATGTATTGCAAAATCTTTTGATCCATATATATCTCACATCTTTCTCCACATAGATAGTATCTCCATATTTTCATAGCAAAGATTATGGCTGCTAACTCAAGATCCTAAGTGGGATATTTTTGTTCATGTGTCTTCAACTACCATGATGCACAAGAAATAACTTTATCATTTTTTATAAGGACACAACCCAGTCCATTCTTTGATGTATCACTATATATCACAAACCCATCATTTCCAGAGGGAAGAGTAAAAATTGGATCATTAGCCGATCTTATCTTCAATTCTTCAAAGAATTATGTACATTATTTTGTCCATATGAACTTAACCCTTTATGAGTGATCTTGGTTAGTGGGTTAGACAATCAGGAAAAATACTAAATAAAATGTTGATAGTAACCTGCTAATCCAATAAAACTATGTACCTTGGTTAGGTTTGTTGGCGTAGGCCATTCTTGAATTGTCTTTCTCTTCACAAGATCAACTGAGATTTCATCCTTTGAGACAATATTTCCAATAAAAGAAACTATTTGAATCTAGAATTCACACTTATTAACTTCCCATATAACTCTTTTCTTCTAAGAGTCTTCAGTATAACCTGCAAGTGGTTCTCATGGTCCTCATAATTTTTGTAATATATCAAGATATCATCAATAAATACTACAACAAAATCTTCAAGATATTCCTTGAAAACTCTGTCCATTAGATCCATGAAAATTGAGGCTACATTAGTCAATATAAATGGAATTGCTATAAACACATAATGTACATACCTAGTTTGAAATGTTTCCATTGGAATATATTCCTTCCTCACACATAATTGATGATATCCATATCGGAGTTCAATCTTTGAAAACTATTGAGCTCTGTGAATTTGATCAAATAAATCATCAATGCAGGGTAGAGGATACTTGTCCTTTATTTTAATATCATTGATTTCTCTATAATCAATGAACAACCTCATGGATCCATATTTCTTCTAGAAAAATATAATAGAGGCTCCCCATGGAGAAACACTAGGGTGAATAAATCCCCTGTCACTCAATTCCTCTAGTTGTCTCTTAATCTCCATTAATTCCACAGTGTCCATTATATAGGGAGTCTTTGATATAGGTCTTTTACCTGGAATTAAATCAATAGAGAACTCAACTTCCTGCTCTGGAGGATTTCCAGGTAAATCCTCTAGAAATTCCTCAATATATTCTTTCAAAATTGGTATATCCTCAATTTGAAGATTACTTTCCTCATCCCTAGATTTTATTTTCTCTTCCACCCCAAGAATTTCATTTAGTAGAGCTACTATAGGTGGATCTAGATAAGAACCGGATGATAATGTTTATGCTTTAATGATAAGGGATTCTACATCTTCCTCACAAATTGTAACTTTCTTATTCTTACAATAGATTTTTTCAACATATTTTGAAATACATTTTTTACCAAGGATTATATCAAAATCAACCATAAGTATGATGATAAGGTTTGAAACTAAATCATGTTTATGTGTTATAAAAGGGACATAACAACATATCTTTGTTGCAACGATACTTCCCTTAGAAGTTTTGACTAACAAATCCTTTATTAAATCAAAAGTTAAATGTATAATTTTCATTGAAAATTGGGAAAATATAAAATAATGTGATGATCCAGAATCAAATAAAGCATTGGATAAGTTTGAGGAAACAATTAAAGTGTCTTCCACCACATCATTAGAAACTTCAACCTATGTAGTTGTGACCTCATAAAATTATCCTTTCTCTTGTGGCCTTTTTTAGGAAATTTTCCTTGATGCTTAGGGAAATCATTTTCATAGTGTCTCATCTCTATACAATTGTAGCATTCAAAAAACATTGATTTGTTTGTTCCCCTTTCATTCATTAGCTCGTTGACCCTTTTCTACACACTTATAATAAACTCTCATGCCTTTCAAGTATTTTCCAGGATGATTCTTTTCAAATTTATCACATAATGGGAATTTCTTCATTAACTTCTTCTTATTTGGTGATTCGTCTTTTCCATGGTTATCAAAAGAACTCTTATTCTCTTGATTTCCCTTGAACAAATTGGATCTAGAAAATTCCTTCTCCTTTTTTATGACACCTAATACTATTTCGTCATATGATGAAAATGTTTGAGAAGCTGGTTCCCTTCTAAGACTTGGATTAATAACTTAAAAGAAATGATCAATATTGTATTCCAAATCACATATATAATCTATATCATACTTGGTTAGTCTTTTGAAGGTAACCTCATACTCCGCAATACTCTCTTCTTCCCTTTTCTTTAAACTAAGTAATTGTTTATTCATTTCAGTTTGTTTCTCACTAGGGAAATATTTTTCAAAAAATGTTTCTTTAAAACTTCTCTAATAAATTTCTTCTATTTCATCTTACTCTTCAGTATTTTGGATCAAAGACCATGATTGATCAGTATCTCCCTTTAGATAATATACTGTTAGTACTACCTTTTCATTTTCATTGCATCCCAATGCTAGAAATAACTTTTCAAGGGACTTGCTCCACTGCTCAGATACCACTAGATTAGTAGTTACACTAAAATATAGGGTATTCTACCGCATGAAATGATCCAACATATGTGAAGTATGGTTATTCAACATAAGAGTAAGTTGTCCTAATATGGTCATGATCTTATCATCTCCAACACTAACTGTGCTAACTTGCTTGGTGAAAAAATCCCTATATTGTCTGTAACTACTGATTATCTTCCATCCATTAGGTGCCATCACTAAAAAATGTCATACAATAAATTAGGTTCTGAATCATAATGCATAATTTTGAACTAGAAAAACACTTAACATAAATTTAAAATTTATGCATATCTAATCTCATAATCCTAAATATAGTTTCTTTGGGGACATATTAACTTTTAAATCCTTCATAATTGTTTGTAAATAAAATGTGAATTATCCTAAGAATATTCCCTAGGAGTTTCAAACCAGGTGAGCAGTAAGGCCCATTTTCCTGTACCAGGTTACCCTGAGTCAGGCTCAGGACACCTTGTCAGATTTGTTACCCCTAGGTACATTTGTTCTGGAACCACATCCACTTGTAGTATCCATACATGGATTTATTACTAGGAAGACCAACATGATATCTACCTTACCAAAATTTTAGTATGTTATTCTATACTTATCCTAAAATTATATCTTATGGTTATGTTATATAATATATGGTTTCTAAATCTAGTTTCCAAGGTTGCTTCTAAACTTCCTTTGATACCAACTATAACGCCCCGACCCTAGAAGCCCAAAGCCGATGCATTATTTTATTGCTTTGGCATGATTATAAGAAATAAAATCCTAAAGAACCAATAATTTTAGTAGTATTGGAATACCATATTACATACATAACTCTCATATTACATTGTAAAATATAAAAAAATACAAACATTATACATATTAAAATGAAATAAACAACATCCTTGAAACTCATCCAAAGGTTTCCTCTTCATAACTTGGGGAAAGTAAACATAATAAGGGTGAGAAAAAACACTCAGTAAGAGTTATATGAAATACTAATAAGTGAATTAAATTCAATAAGGCATAGACATTATGGTAAGGTAAATAATCTGACAAACACATGCCATCAATAAACTGAGAATAAAAATGTATCCATAGATTTTTTCATAGTGAAAATATCATGGAAAGTAATAAATGAATATTGAATAAAGAAAATGATTATTTAGTGGACATAATGTATCAGTAACATGAACCATTATACTATCAATATAGTTTAAATCTGAGGGTAGAAACCCATCTGATTCATTTTGGAAACAAACATGAAGGGTTTGTTGCCAATTTTTTTGTCTCATGAGACTTATCGATGCATCGAGGGGATATATCGGTCCATGTCCATCACTGAAAGTCCAAATAATTCTTGATAAATAGATTTAATTCAAGAAAAATATTCCTTATCAATGTCCTTATTGATTAGAGGATACATATTCATCAATATTTCTATAGTTAGAACTACATTCAAAATAAACATTGTATGTAAAATGGTATATGGATAAGAAAATAATCATATCCACAATACAAGAATATGAATAATTAATAGAAATATAATTTCAAATGAAAAATTATCTCAAAGGGGTAGTAGATACACTAAAAAAAATTATTAGGTGAACAATAACAAGTAAGTCCCAATGAAATGGAAATTGAGATGAAGTCCCTTACCTTATGTCTGAAAGTGTTTTGCACTTGATCTTAATGTCCTAGATAATTATATTAAATCTATTAATTAATTAATTCATAACCTCTACTACATGTATTTGATTTATTATAATTTTATTAAGTTCATTTATGACCTTTTTGTTGACTTAAAATATACAATTTCATCATTCGAGGGTGCTCGCTTTCTTGGTTTTCATGATCGGTTCGCTTATTTATAAGTAATGAAATTCAAGTAAAATGGGTATAATTATCCATAATTGGAATTATATGTTATTAATGAACATAAATAAGTTTAAATGGTTATATATATAATTTTTTTATATGTTATGATGATGAATCATTAGATAAACTTTTAGTGATAATTTCTTAGATGATTTTGGCATTTTTTTCGATCATCACACACTAGTTTAGTTTAATTAATTAATACTATGTATATATGAAGTATACAGAACATTAAATAGGATTTAATACATATTTTATAATCTGGTTAAAACATAAAAATGGTTTCATGACCATACTTGAAGGATAAATTGAAGAACGAAAATCTGTTTTCCATAAAGGTTGTAAATCGACACCTCACAGATGATGATTTCGTTTTTAAAATAAAAGAGAGAGAGAGAGAGAAAGGAGTTTGATGAAGGATATTACTTTAACATGATATAATTCTAGTATATATATGATATTTGATTTATCATGGTCATTTGGATAGATTAGGTTAGGAGAGTATAAGAAATGAAAAAAAAATTGAAAGGAAATTAAAAGAAAAAGAAAGAGGTTTTACCTCCTAAATTCCCCTCTTTGAGAACCTCCGTAACGGACCTTGGTTTGGTCTTTTTTGGGACCAGAACCTCTTGGAAGTGGGGGAGAGACTTGGAAATAGGATTTTGAAAGAATTTGGAAAATCTTAAAGGCTTATAGGTGTGAAGAGAAGTGGTGGTGAGAGGTGGTATTTATAGTGGATGGATGAGGGGTGATTTTTTGAATATTTTATTCATTTGTTTATTATTTTAGATCAAGACTATGAATAGTTTTAGAATTATCATAAAATATATTAAAATAATTAAGTTCTATATTAAGGTTCTTACATCATCCATGACTCAAGGAATGGTGTATTTAACTTGTAATGTATTTATACCATAAATTACCATATTTTATTATTCACCAAAAATTCAACTATTTCAGAAAAATACCAAAAATTATCCCTAACCATTTTTCAATGTTTAGAATCCAAAAAATGAATTAAATTTTATGAAAAAAAATTATAAATATGATAAATTTAATTTTTAATTAAAATCATCATTTACTCAAAAAATGTGGATTTTAAATTTAGAACTCACTACTGGAAAAAAGGCCTATACCCACGGTTCAAAACCGTGGGTATAGCCCCCAAAACCGTGGGTATAGTCTATACCCACGGTTTTGGGAACCGTGGGCTGGAACGCCGTCGGTATAGGTCCCCAGCCTATACCCACGGTTTTCCAAAACTGTGGGTATAGGTGTTCTGCCACCGTGTCAACAAAACATTCCCAATTGCCACGGTGTCAATGGCTTTTACCCACGGTTTCAAAACCGTGGGTATAGATCCTAAAATAAAGCTGCAGGCGGGTTTCGATCCCACGACCTCTTCGCTGCAAAGTACCGCGTCTAACCAGTACCCTACTATCAATTATGTGTATATATATTTATATTTAGTTAAATATAGTTATATAAACCGTGGGTATAGAGGGAAGAACCATAGGTATAGGACTCCCGCCAAAAAAAAAATCTTTCCCGCGGAAAAAAAAAATTTCCCGCGCACACATGGGAAACCTATACCCACGGTTTTTCAAAACCGTGGGTATAGGTTTTTTATCCTATACCTATCCCCACGGTTTTCCTCAAAACCGTGGGGATGGGTACACCTATACCCACGGTTCTTGAAAACCGTGGGGATAGGTCAATTTTCAAGACCTATCCCCACGGTTTTGGAAAACCGTGGGGATAGACCCCCCTATGCCCACGGTTTTTGAAAACCGTGGGTATAGGTCTTGAAAATTGACCTATCCCCACGGTTTTCCAAAACCGTGGGTATAGGGGGTACTTATCCCCATGGTTTTGAGGAAAACCGTGGGGATAGGTCCATTTTCCCGTAGTGACTCATTTTATAACACTCTAAAAAATTAACTAAAGTCTCATAAAATTATCCTAAAATCATAAGAAAAAAAAATATTAATTTATGAATACATTTTATGAAAATAAATTTTATTTTATATCAATTTATTAATTATAAAATTGTAATTAAATATTTATGACATATAAAAATACCAACACTTAAACAATAATTTTTACAACATTTTTTTACTTATACTATGATATAATTGTATCATAATTTCATTTATAGGATGCCTAAATTGTATATACACTTCCATAGGTTATTTTACTATTCTATTGACCTGATTACTATTCATAAGGGCCACATTACTATTCAAAAGGTCAATTTACTATTTCATTGGTATATGTTCCTTAATTTATAGAAAAACATCTTATTTTATTCATTATTCATTTAGAAGGTTTTTTTTGTGTTCTCTATGTGATTTTATATGATTTATACTATGTGAAATAATTTTTATGTATAATGTAAGATATCTAATGAATTGAAATTATTTAAGAATATACATACCATAAAATCTTAGTGTGTTATATTCTTACCTTCTTCAGAGATTTCATCCTCGAAATTTTTCATATATATTTCCCTCTAAATAGATGTGGGTGGTTGATGTTATTAATATTTTCATGACTTATTATATTCCCCCTTTACTGATTTTATATGAAATGTGCATAATTTGTGTGAAATATTAATGTTTTAATATTAAGTATAATTTTTGAGCATTTTTAGAAGTAGTCCAATTGAGTCAGTTTAATGTTTTAATTATAAATGTCACTATACTGATCCAAATTGTGTGGTTCTTGTTTTTTAGGATTCTCCTTTCCATATACAACATTTCATTAGAAGGAACCATGATCCAATTCTACCATTTGAAGGGTCATATGGTCCTCACAAACAAGACCAAAGAATCTGTGAACAAACTGGACCAGCCTTGAAGATTGATTTACTGGGCTCAATACAGAAGTACAAAAACATTAACTCTCCACCATAATTCTGGGGACACTACATGTCATATTGGATAAAAATTTCATGGCCCAAATCCAAGTACAAGGGGCCCAAATGAATCTTTGAAGTCTAGTCCACCATTCTGTCCTAGAATTAAAATCAGTACACTATTCATGACATATCTAATGATGTAAGCATCAAATCGAGCTGCTATTTTTCATTGTGAAGGAGGAGATATAGGTGGACGACTTTGTTGAAGAAGTCATTCGGATTTGAAGGCATCTTCCTGTTCAAAAATCCATTCACATTTTGGCCATCGAAAAATCATGGGTAGAAATGGACAGTTTACATTTGTTTAATAAAACCGCCATAACTTTGGCTCCAATTTTCTAAATGCCTCCATATTTTTACAGTAGTCGGAAAACTTTATTATCTACAACTTTTTAGAAGGATATATTAGGAGATTCGGCTGTCTGAATAGCCAAATTGGCGATGCAAGTGGAGGAACAGATTGGGAATGCAAACAGTCCACTCATTGGGCTATAAATACTCTCCCCTTATCTCCTTGAGAGGGGTTGGAATTTCAGAAGGGAGGAGATCATATTGGAATGACCAAATCTTTTACAAAGGCTTGGGAGGACTTGCCATACTCAAGTTTTTACTTGAGAGACCTTTCCTCCTCTCTTTGTTTTCACTTACTTTTGTGTTCTTCGTTTTTGTAATTTTGTAAGTCCTTTCTTTGTAATTCTGTTTTAATGCAAGTTACTTCTTCAATATCTCTTATTCTCATCCAACTTATGTAGTTTAATATTTATGTTATTAAAATAGTTTAAATTCAGTTCAATCCCCTTCCCTTCTTTTGCTTCCTCATTCAATCGAAAATCCGTTTTTAATTATCATCATCGTTCGTGTGTGTGTGCCAACGTACCACTCTTTTCTAATCCCTTTCTTTTTCTTCTATTCTTAATTTATCATCATAATTATTTTAACCAGAATATTAAAAATCAAAATGGATGAGCAAATCTCTCATTGGGGTGAGTTATAATTCGTGGATGTTAAGTGATTGAGAGTTTTGCTCGATGAGTATTCTTTAAATTAATATTGTGTATGTTAAACTTAATATGTCATGGATTAATGATATGTTTTGTTTAACAAGTGGTTTCCATGGATTATTGGAACCATAAATAAACTACCATAAATAAGTTTTGATTGATATTAGAACCCTAAGTTAAGTTAAGGCTTGGATTAAAGACTTCACACTTAGGAATTCCAATCAACGTCAACTTATGACATGGGTGTTAATTTAATGCAATACAAAGTAAGGCTAAAGGATATCACATGCTTAACTCCCCAATGATGAACTCACCCCAATCTTTATCAATTTGGTAAATTAAACATCATCCATAAATCATTTCAATTAAGCTCTGCAAACAAACCCCCCCAAATCAAAATACAATCAACTAAAAACAAACGACTATTACAAAGTATCATCACCGAGGATTCGACCCGAGTGCTGCTATACACATTAGCAGAGAACCGGAATTTTGACCGGTCGATAAGCGACAAACGGCCGTGCATTTAAAATGGCGCTGTTACTGGGGATGGTGCTTTAAGTAGTCATTAGTTTCTGGTTATTGTAAAAAAAACCAAAAAAAATCAAAATTTTTGAAAAAAATTGAAAAAAAAACACAATGAAAAACCCGCCTTCCTCTTAAAAATCATAAACTGAAAAAATACAAAGGAAAACCCATATTACACATCCTTTCTAAATCTCTCTGAATGCCCCGCAGCCTCCCAAACAATCCCTCAGATTTTTTTGACCCTGAAATTGATAGAACTCTTCGTCGACTTAGGAGGACCATTAGGGATAACCAAATCACCCAAGAACCAATCATTGCCCTACCAATTGAATTAGATATGGCCAATCCTAGGGAAAAAACATTGAAAGAACTTGCTGCCCCTGATATGAATTACCAACCTCTTGGTATTCAATATCCAAACATTGAAGCTGACTTCGAACTCAAATCGGGTTTGATTCATCTTCTCCCTCATTTTCACGGGCTAGCCAGTGAGGATCCACATCTTCACCTTAAAGAGTTCCAAGTAGTATGCTCTACCATGAAGCCTCAAGGGGTTTCTGAAGAACAAATCAAGCTTAGAGTTTTCCCCTTTTCCCTAGCAGATTCTGCCAAGTCTTGGCTCTACTACCTCCCACCTGGTTCCATAAACTCATGGGTTTACATGAAGAGACTTTTCCTTGAGAAGTTCTTTCCCGCTTCCCGAACAGCTTCTATCCGAAAAGAAATAAGCGGCATCCGTCAATTCCCTAATGAATCACTCCATGAGTATTGGGAGAGGTTCAAAAATCTTGTGGCAACTTGTCCACACCATCAAATCCCTGACCAACTCCTGATCCAATACTTCTATGAGGGGTTATTGGCTATGGAGCGAACTCTCATTGATGTCGCAAGTGGCGGTGCTCTTGTTGACAAAACTCCTGCAGCTGCATGAGAACTCATAAGCAACATGGCTGCAAACACGCAGCAATTCCATACTCGAGCACATGCTCAAGTGAAACAAGCCCAAGAGAATCAATCCATAGAGCCCAACAAGATGAATGAGTGGATGAGTGAACTTACAGGTCTTGTGCGTCAACTAGCGGTGGCTACCAAAGCCCCAACCTCATCTTCTCCACAGTCACTATTCCCTGGACCTATCAAGAATTGTGGAATCTGCAAATCTCCATCTCATCCGACTAAAACATGTCCACAACTTCAAGATGATCCATCTGATTCATCTAGTCCAATGGAGCTCAATGCGGCATATGCTCAGCGAAACTTCAACCCTCAACAATCAGGTCAGTTTGTTAGAAACTTCAACCAACCCCACTCTGAGCCCTTCTCTTCTACCTTTAACCCACCTCTGAGGTATGGTAATCCCATTTCTCATCCTTCTCAGTTCCCTCATCAAAATCCAAACCAGTTCTAATATGGTCAAAGTGGTGGTAACATCCATCAACCTTATCCTTTTTTTCCTCAACCCCAAAGGAACAATCCGCCTCCTGGATTCCACTATCCTAACGAGCCTTCCCAATTCCCCACCCAATACAATCGCTTTCCCAAGAACCAAAATCAAGGCCAACCCAATTTGGGACAAGCCTCTTCTTCTAAAAAACCATGGGAAAGTCCTGTAGAGGATCTTGCTTCCTTCACCCGTTCTAGCCTCAAGAACATTGAAACCCAAATAGGTCAACTTGCATCCCACCTTAGCCAGCAACAACCATCCAATTCATCCCAACTCCCAGCTCAACCATTACCTAACCCTAAGGGTAATGTAAGTGCAATTGCACTTAGATCGGGAAAGCAAATTGCTATGCCCCATGCTGATTGCTCTACCTCCCCTTTCGATGTTGATCTAGAAAATGAAAAGAACAAAAAGCTGGAAAAGGAACTTTAATTCAATCCTTCACCTCCTTTTATTCCTCTAAGGAACCCAATTCCTTTTCCTCAAGCCATATCCAAGCCTAAGAAGTCCTTTGAACCTGATCCTGAAATTCTTGACATGTTTAGACGTGTTGAAGTGAACATCCCCCTCTTAGATGCCATCAAACAAATCCCAAAGTATGCCAAGTTTCTTAAGGAATTGTGCACCCATAAGAGGAAACTTAGGAACATTGAAAATGTTTCAACCCAACAATCCATTCCCATGAAGTGCAAAGATCCAGGGACCTTCACGGTTCCATGTCAAATAGGGAGTTCCAACTTTAATGATGCACTCATAGACCTTGGAGCCTCAATAAATGTCATGCCCAAATCCATTTTCTCCAACCTTGGTCTAGGTCCCTTACACCCAACGGGTGTTGTCATTCAATTAGCCAATCGAAGCACTACCATTCCTGAGGGGATAATTGAGGATGTTCTTGTTCGGGTCAATGATCTTATCTTCCCAGTTGATTTCTATGTCCTTGACATGGAAGGTGAGACGACCTCTTCTCAATCTCCCCTAATTCTAGGAAGACCATTCCTTATAACTGCGAGAACCAAGATTGATGTCCATTCAGGCATCTTATCCATGGAATTCGGTGACCAACTGGTCAAGTTCAACATTTTCCAAGCCATGCGATACCCATCTGAGGATCACTCTGCATTCTCAATCCATGCTTTTGAGGACACTTCTAAGATTCAATCGAACCCCAATCCACCATGTTCTTCATGTTCTAATGATAAAGGATCTTGTGAAATCTTCACCATGATTAAAAAAGTCATAAATGGTGAAGTTGATGTGGACCTATCATTCATAGACTCCATCAATCTAGAGGAACTTGAAAACTCTCTTGAATCCCACATCAACTCTGATCTCTACTACTCCACCTTGGACAGTGTTGAGGAAAATGATCCAAACCCATCTGGAATCCCTTCTCCTGCTCATAACTTGTCTAGCTCTCAAATCAAGGCTGAAACTGATCTAAAACCACTTCCTTCACACCTCAAGTATGCATTCCTTTTCCATGATCCCTCCTACCCTGTCATTATCTCTGCTTCACTTTCTGAAACTGAGGAGTCCCAACTTGTTCAAGTGTTAGAGGAAAACAAAAATGCCTTAGGTTGGACCCTAGAGGATATTCCAGGAATCAACCATGCCCTTTGAATGCATCACATCCATCTAGAGGAATCATCCAAACCAATTAGGCAACCTCAAAGAAGACTCAATCCACTCATACTTGAGGTAGTTAGGGAAGAGATTACCAAGCTTCTTCAAGCTGGTATTATCTACCCAATTTCTGATAGTGAATGGGTTAGTCCAATTCAAGTCGTTCCTAAGAAGGGCGGGATAACAGTTGTCACAAATGAACATGGAGAAGTGGTCACAACTCGAGTGAAAAACAAATGGCGTGTGTGCATCGATTATCGCAAATTGAATGCTGAAACACGAAAAGATCACTACCCACTTCCTTTCCTTGACCAAATTCTTGAGAGATTGTCCGGAAAGTCACACTATTGATTTCTTGATGGTTACACCGGCTACTTCCAAATTCCAATCGCACCTCAAGACCAAGAAAAGACCACATTCACTTGCCCCTTTGGAACCTATGCCTATAGGCGAATGCCTTTTAGCCTTTGTAATGCTCCTGCAACATTCCAGCAGTGTATGATGAGTATCTTTTCTGAATTCATTGAGAATTGCATGGAGGTCTTCATGGATGACTTTACCATTTATGGCGAGTCATTTGAATCTTGTTTACATTCACTCTCTTTGGTCCTTCAAAAGTGTGTCAAGTGCAACCTTGTGCTGAATTTTGAAAAATGTCACTTCATGGTTTCAAATGGGATTGTTCTAGGGCACATAATTTCTCAAGAGGGTATCCAAGTTGATCCATCCAAAATTGAGGTGATCCAATCACTTCCTGAACCCAAATCAGTTCGAGATATTCGGTCCTTCCTTGGTCATGCCGGTTTCTATCGGCGATTCATTCAGAACTTCAGCAAGATTTCCCTCCCACTCACTCGTTTACTTCAAAATGATGTCACATTCAATTTTGATGAGGCTTGCAAGAGAGCCTTCATTGAACTCAAATCTGCTCTCACATCTGCTCCAATAATCCAACCCCCAGATTGGTCCTTACCATTTGAATTGATGTGTGATGCTTCTGATAGGGCCATTGGGGTTGTTCTTGGTCAAAGAAGAGAAAACATTCCTCATGTCATCTTTTATGCCTCAAAAACATTGGATGAAACTCAATCACACTACACTGTGACTGAGGAACTTTTAGCTGTGGTTTTTTCCTTCGATAAATTCCGGCCCTATCTCTTAGGTGCCAAAATCATCATCTTCACGGACCACTCAGCATTAAAGTTCTTACTTAAGAAAAGTGATTCCAAACCAAGGCTAATAAGATGGATTTTAATGCTCCAAGAGTTTGACCTTGTGATAAAAGATATACCTGGAAAAGAAAACCCTGTGGCTGACCACCTGAGTAGAATTTCTAATTCTTCTCATTCTGAAATAATTGATCCTGAATTTCCAACTGAACACCTCTCATCTCTCACTCCAAAGTTACCATGGTATGCCCCAATTGTCAATTACTTGGTTTCTGGTGTTTTCCATGAATATTTTTCAAAAGAACAAAAAGAAAAGATGAAAATTGATTCAAAGCATTATTTTTGGGAAGATAATAAACTTTGGAAAACTGTGGCTGACATGGTAATTAGGAGATGTGTTGATGAAACTGAACAGTCCTCCATCTTGGAATTCTGCCACTCAATGCCTAGAGGTGGCCACTTTGGACCACAAAGGACTTCTCGAAAGGTCCTAGATTCTGGATTATTTTGGCCTTCACTCTTCAAGGACTCACACGAGTTCTGTCAATCATGTCCCACTTGCCAAAAGTTTGGCACAATTTCCAAAAGAAACGAAATGCCTCAAAATCCATTAATCTTCTGTGAGCTTTTCAATGTTTGGGGCATCGATTTCATGGGACCTTTTCCCCCTTCCAATGGATTATCCTACATTCTCCTTGATGTTGACTATGTTTCTAGGTGGGTCAAGGCCAAACCCACTAGGAAAGATGATGCTCAAACTGTGAGTAAGTTCCTCAAAACCCATATCTTCCATCGATTCGGAACACCACGTGCTTTGATAAGTGACTTAGGAACTCATTTCTGTAATAGAACCATGGAGTCACTTTTGAAAAAGAATGGGTTTGTACATAAAACATCCACTACATATCACCCTCAAAAAAATGGAATGGCTGAACTTTCTAACAGAGAAGTGAAAAGAGTGCTTGAAAGAATTGTTAAGCCCACAAGAAAAGACTGGCCCGATAGACTTGGTGAAGCACTTTGGGCCTATCGAACAGCCTATAAGACACCCATTGGGATGTCTCCATTTAGGCTAGTCTTTGGTAAAGCCTGTCATTTACCAGTTGAAATCCAACATAAGTCATTTTGGGCTGTCAAAACATGTAATTTTGATTGTGAAAAATCTAGTGAAGAAAGATTGTTGTTGTTGACTGAATTGGAGGAGCTTCGACTCGATTCGTATGAGAACTCCATTCTCTACAAAGAAAAGGCAAAGTCACTCCATGACAAGCACATTCTTCGAAAGGTATTTCATGAAGGTGAAAAGGTAATGCTCTTCAATTCTCGATTTCGACTTCACCCAGGTAAGCTTAATTCTCGTTGGGAATGTCCTTTTGTTATTACTAACGTTTACCCATTTGGTGCAGTGCAAGTCCAAGACCCCTCTTCCAAAAGGACATCCACGGTTAATGGACATCGGTTAAAGCATCACCATGAGAGGTCTCACAATCCAGGAACCATGTCGACTTCCATCGAAACCCCATCCACTTCAATAGAACCACCACTGTATAGAGACCCGCCAAATCCAAACCAGGGGGCACCTCTTTCCCTTTAACTCTCTCTCTCCTCAATCTCTCTTCCCTCTCTTCTTCTCTCTATTTCTTCTTCTTCCTCTCTCCCTCTCATTTTTTTTACAACATTCTTACACAACCTTTTTTTTCTATTTTCTCTTTTGTGTGGATGTGTCATTAAAAATAAAAAAATTAAAAAAAAATAATTAAAAAAAATGAAAATTAACAAAAAAAAGGGGTGTCATAATTACTCATCATCCAATATTGAAATTCTTTCCAACCATTTTGGGGAGTCAAAAGGCTTGTTTTAAACTCAAATATATTGAATTTTTATCTCAAACTTGGGTAAACAATTTTGTGTCAATAACAAACATTTTGAATGAACAATTTTTGGTGGAAAATGATTCTCCCCTACTGTGAGGAATAACATTAGCCTTCATGCCAAGGTCATATATGGCCATATTTTTCATTGTTTGTCTTCACCACTGATTGTGAGTCTTGAGTTTGTGGACCTTCGAGCTGAATTTCTATATTTTGTGTGCATTAATATGATAGAGGCATTTTCTAAGCCACATAAGAATCAGAATAGCCAAATAGCCTCCCATTACCCTTACATTGATCCTACTTTTGAAAGCCCCTTTGAGACTATGAAAACCTTTCTTTTGATATCCACATTACAAGTCTAATACCTTGTCCCACCCAACATCTTCATGGATTTTCATTGTACAATTTATTGAAATTTAAGTGTGGGGGGGAATGGAATTCATTTTTGGGCGTACTTTCATTGATTTCCAATGTGTCATCATATGCTTGAGGGAAAGCATCCATTCAAGTGTGAGGGATAGGTTGTAATTCTATGATCTTTGGGGTGTATATGTGTAATTGTCATTTGTACAAAAAGTCATTGAAAAGTGTTCAAAAAAAATTGAAAAAAAACTATATTAAAAAAAAATGAAAAAAAAAGGAATGGGTTGTGTCTTGGGTGGGTCAAAAATCATTCATCATCAAACTTTGATCGTGTTATAACTACTAAAATTAGTTCCATGAGAAGATCAAACATGGGTTGTGAGATGACTGTGAGACTTGTTTCAAGCACAACTTTCGAAAAACAGAGCAAAAAGAGAAAAAAAAAAGAACACTTGATTCATCTTGTATTGTGTCATTATTGGAAGTCTTCCATGTTGTACATATTACATCATCTCACCCTATTCCATTTTCTATCTCCCTCACTTTTCATTCATCACACATTCATGCCCTTGTAAATATGTGTTTCTATTTCCTTTAAAATCAAATTTCAAAAAAAATGTGCATTGATTTTTTCCATGTTGGTGTTTTTAACCCCTCTTTTCCTTTGGACATTATATACCTACCGTCCCATATCCACTGAAAAACCCCTTAAAAGACCTATTGATTCTTGTACACATTAGATTTGGGAATGGAAGCTGAGAGCTCTTACAAACTCTTGATTTTCACTTTTTGTTGGTGAATGAGTGAACCTCCTAAAATACATTTTTATCATCTTGAGAGGAGTAAGTTTTGAGTGCCTACATTTTCCAATTCAAACCTTGAACATGAAAAAATGAATTGTTTCTGATGCATTATTGTGAACCAAATTTGTGATGGAATTCAATATGGATGAGTGAAATGGTCTAAACCTCCCCTGATTGGAGAAAACAAAATTTTAATATTTGTTGGTGAGTGAAAATGATTTTGTCATGTTTTTATATTTGTTGCACATGAGGACACGCACAAAACTAAGTGTGGGGGAGTTGATGCTATTAATATTTTCATGACTTATTATATTCCCCCTTTACTGATTTTATATGAAATGTGCATAATTTGTGTGAAATATTAATGTTTTAATATTAAGTATAATTTTTGAGCATTTTTAGAAGTAGTCCAATTGAGTCAGTTTAATGTTTTAATTATAAATGTCACTATACCGATACAAATTGTGTGGTTATTGTTTTTTAGGATTCTCCTTTCAATATAAAACATTTCATTAGAAGTAACCATGATCCAATTCTGCCATTTGAAGGGTCATATGGTCCTCACAAATAAGACCAAAGAATCTGTGAACAAACTGGACCATCCTTGAAGATTGATTTACTGGGCTCAATACAGAAGTTCAAAAATATTAACACTCCACCATAATTTGGGGGACACTATATGTCATCTTGGATAAAAAATTCATGGCCCAAATCCAAGTACAAGGGGCCCAAATGAAGCTTTGAAGTCCAGCCCACCATTCTGTACGAGAATTAAAATCAGTACATTATTCATGAAATATCTCATGATGTAAGCATAAAATCGAGCTGAAATTTTTCATTGTGAAATAGGATATATAGGTGGCCGACTTTTTTGAATAAGTCATTCAGATTTGAAGGCATCTTCCTGTTCAAAAATCCATTCACATTTTGGCCATCGAAAAATCATGGATAGAAATGGACAGTTTATCTTTGTTTAATAAAACCGCCATAACTTTGGCTCCACTTCTCCAAATGCCTCTATATTTTGAAAGTAGTCGTAAAACTTTATTATATACAACTTTGAAGAAGGAGATATTTAGAGATTCGGCTGTCTGAATAGAAAAATTGGCGATTCAAGTGGAGGGACAGATTGGGAATGCAAACAGTCCACTCCTTGGGCTAAATACTCTCCCCTTCTCTCCTTGAGAGGGGTTAGCATTTCAGAAGAGAGGAGATCATATTGGCATGACCAAAGCTTTGCCAAAGTCTTGGTAGGACCTTCCATACTCATGTTTTTACTTGAGAGACATTTCCTCCTCTCTTTGTTTTCACTTACTTTTGTGTTCTTCGTTTTTGTAATTTTGTAAGTCCTTTCTTTGTAATTCTGTTTTAATGCAAGTTACTTCTTCAATATATCTTATTCTCATCCACCTTCTGTATTTTAATATTTATGTTATTAAAATAGTTTAAATTCAGTTCAATCCTCTTCCCTTCTTTTGCTTCCTCATTCAATCGAAAATCCGTTTTTAATTATCATCATCGTTCGTGTGTGTGTGTCAACGTACCACTCTTTTCTAATCCCTTTATTTTTCTTCTATTCTTAATTTATCATCATAATTATTTTAACCAGAATATTAAACATCAAAATGGATGAGTAAATCTCTCATTGGGGTGACTTATAATTCGGGGATGTTAAGTGATTGAGAGTTTTGCTCGATGAGTATTCTTTAAATTAATATTGTGTATGTTAAACTTAATATGTCATGGATTAATGATATGTTTTGTTTAACAAGTGGTTTCAATGGATTATTGGAACCATAAATACACTACCATAAATAAGTTTTGATTGAGATTAGAACCCTAAGTTAAGTTAAGGCTTTGATTAAAGCCTTCACACTTAGGAATTCCAATCAACGTCAACTTATGACATGGGTGTTAATTTAATGCAATACAAAGTAAGGCTCAAGGATATCACATGCTTAACTCCCCAATGATGAACTCACCCCAATCTTTATCAATTTGGTAAATCAAACATCATCCATAAATCATTTCAATTAATCTCTGCAAACAAACCCCCCCAAATCAAAATACAATCAACTAAAAACAAACGACTATTACAAAGTATCATCGCCGAGGATTCGACCCGAGTGCTTCTATACACATTAGCAGAGCACCGGAATTTTGACCGATCGATAGGTGACAATCATCCGTGCGTTTCAGTGGTTCTTCTTCATAACATCCTTAGGTTCCCACATTACTTCTTCCATTTTATGGTTTCTCCAAAGAACATTTACCAATAGATTCATTTGATTTCTTAATACTTTCTCTCTAGTGTCAAGAATCTCTATAGGCTCTTCACAGTAAGAAAAATCAAGTTCTAGTTCTATTTCTTCATAGGTGAGTACATGTGTTGGGTTTGGAATGTACTTTTTTAACAATGACATGTTGAAAACATCATGAAGTTTCGAGAGACTTGGCGGCATTTCTAAACAGTAATCTATAGCTCCAATCCTTTCCAGAATTTCAAATGGTCCGATGTACCTGGGGCTCAGTTTCCCTTTCTTATCAAACCTTAAGAAATCATTCCATGGAGATACCTTCAGAAAGACATGATCTACCACCTAAAATTCCAAATCCTTTCTTAGGTTTTCATTATAATTATTTTACCTACTTTGGGATACTTTAATATGAGCCTAAATTATCTTTACCTTTTTCGTTGTCTCTTTAATAAGTTCTGAGAATATTAGTTTCCTCACGCCAACTTCATCGCAACAAGTTGGAGTTCAACATATCTTTCCATATAATGCTTCATATGGCGCCATTTGAATACTATAATGGAAACTATTATTATAGAAAAATTCCACCATAGGTAATTACTCATCCCACATACCATTAAAGTCAGGTGAACATGATCTCAACATGTCTTCCAATGTTTGAATAGTCCTTTAATATTGTCTTTTGGTTTGTGGGTGATAAGAAGTACTCGTATGAATCTCAGTATCCAAAGCCTTTTGAAGACTCTTCCATAATTTTTATGTAAATTGGAGATCTTGATCGGACACAATTGATAGAGGTGCACCATGAAGTCTTATAAATTCATTAATATAGAGCCTTACTAGGCGCTCAAGTGGTAAATCTTATCTTATTGAAAGGAAATGTGTCGATTTTGTAAGATGATCAACAGTAACCCATATTGTATCATTCCTTCTAGGTTTCCTCTCTAGTTCTATAAAAAATTCCATCTTAATTTCATCCCACTTACACATAGTATTTAGAATAGATTTCATGAATCCTCTAGGATGTTGTCTCTCATACTTCACTTGTTGATAAACTATACACCTTGACACATAGTCAGAAATTTCCAGCTTCGTGTTATCCCACCAAAAATGTACCTTCAGATCTCTATACACCTTGGTACTACTAGGGTGTATAGATAAATTTGAGCAATGAGAATCATCTAATAGTTCCATTTTTAGCTCATGTATTAATGGGACACATAACCTCTTTCAAAATTTTAAAACTTCATCCCCATAAAATAATTCTACCAATATTCCATCTTTAATGTTTTTAATTTTCTTTTGAATGTTCTCATCATCATGTTGAGAGCTTTTTATCTTCTCTGATAAAAAAGTTTAGAAATAATTTGAAAAAGGAATGATGTTTCCTATTACTTAACAATTCCCATATCCATATTTACTAGATCCATGAACATATGATCTCTCATAATCCTCATTTGGGTCATAAGTCCATGATATTTTCTTGTTAATGCATCTGTTTCCTTATTTGCCTTTCCTGGATGGTAGTTTATTGAACAATAATAATCTTTGAGTAACTCAAGTCATCTTATTTACCTCATGTTGAGTTCTTTCTATGTAAAAATGTATTTCAAACTCTTGTGATCCATATATATCTCACATATTTCACCATAGAGATAGTGTATTTATATTTTGAGAGAAAATATTATGGTTTCTAACTCAAGATCATGAGTTGGATAATTTTGTTCATGTGTCTTCAACTACCTTGATGCATAAGCAATAACTTTAGCATTTTTCATAAGGACACAACCAGGTCCATTCTTTGATGAATCACTGTATATCAAAAACCCATCATTTCCAAAGGGAAGAGTCAAAATTAGATCATTGAACAATCTTCTCTTCAATTATTCAAAGCATTTTTTACATTCTTTGGTCCTTGTGAACTTAACCCCTTGACGTGTGATCTTGGTTAGCGGGTTATCCAATCAAGAAAAATTCTTAAGGAAGCACCATTAACAACCTACTAAGCTAATAAAACTACATACCTCAGTTATGTTCATTGGAATAGGCCATTCTTGGATTACCTTTATCTTCAAAGGATCAAAATGGCCAAGAAAAGAAACTATTTGAAACCAGAATTCACACTTACTAAACTTCTCATATAACTATTTTCTTATAGGAGTCTCCATAACAACCGTCAAGTAGTTCCCATGGTCCTCATAGATTTTGGAATATATCAATATATAATTAATAAATACCACAATAAAATCATCAAGATATTCCATGAAAATGGAGGGTGCATTGGTCAATACAAATGGAATTACTGTAAACTCATAATGTCGATACATAGTTCAAAATGTTGTCTTTGGGATATCTTCCTTCCTCACACACAATTGATGATATCCAGATCGAAGGTCAATCTTTGAAAAATATTGAGCTTCGTGAAGTTGGTCAAATAAATCATCACTGCGAGGTAGAGGATACTTTTTCTTTATTGTAATAGCATAGATTTCTCTACAATCAGTGCATAGCCTCATGCATCCATATTTCTTCTTGACAAAGATAATAGGGGATCCCTGTGGAGAAACACTAGGGTGAATAAATCCCTTGTCACTCAATTCCTCTAGTTGTTTTTTCAACTCCACTAATTTCAAAGTTTCCATTCTATATGGAGTCTTTGATATAGGTCTTGCATGATGAATTAAATCAATAGAGAACTCAAATTTCCACTCTAGAGGATGTTCGGGTAAATCCTCTAAAAATACCTCAATATATTCTTGTTCAATTGGTACATCCTCAATTCAAATATTACTTTCCTCATACCTAGATGTTTTTTTCTCTTCCATACTAAGAAATTCATTTAGTATAGCTACTAGAGGTGGATTAGGATAAGAACCAGATGATGATGTTTCTGCTTTAAAGATAAGGGATTCTACATCTTCCTCATAAATTGTAACTTCCTTCTTCTTACAATATATTTTTGCATCATATTTTGAAAGCTAGACCATACCAAGGATTATATCAAAATAAACCATAGGTATAACGGTAAGGTTTGAAACTAAAGAACATTTATATGTCATAAAGGGGACTTAACGACACATATTTTTTGTAATGATACTCCCCTTATGAGTTTTGACTAACTGCTCCTTTATTGAATCACAAGGGAAATGTCTAATTTTCATGGAAATTTGGGAAGATATAAAAGAATGTTATGATCCAGAATCAAATAAATCATTGGATAAGTTTTAGATAATGATTAAAGTACCTTCCACCACATCATTAGGAACTTCAACCTCTGCAGATGTGATCGCATAAACTTGTCATAGCTCTCATGGCCTTTTTTTGGGCTAGTTTCCTTAACACTAAGGGAAATCCTTTTCATAGTGTCTCATCTATCTAAAATTGTAGAATTTAATGTCATTGATTTATATATTCCCTTCCATTCATTAGCTTGGTGAACCTTTTCTTCATACTAATAAAAAAATCCCATGCCATTCAAGCATTTTCCAGGATGATTTTTTCCACAGTTCTTGCATAATGAGAATTGAATTGTTCCCTTATTCTTATTTGGAGATTCACATTTTCCATGGTCATCAGAAGACCTCTTCTTCTCTTGATTTCCCTTGAAAAAATTGGATCTAGAAAATTCCTTCTCCATTTTGATGGCACTTAATACTATTTCATCATATGATGAAAATGTTTGAGAAGTCAGTTCCCTTAGAAGACTTTGTAAAGACTCGGAAATTTCAAGGAAAATTTTTTATTAAATACTTTGGAATTTTACGAGTCGGTGGCTTCTGACAGAACTTGATCTCGAGGCTCGGTGTGCCCAAAATAAATTTCCGAAGTTTAGCTTGGGTACGTTCAGTAAACGAACAAGCGGGTTTTTCTATCTTTTGAACTGGTGCTCGGAATTGAAATCTGAGGGCACTGATGAACTCGCAGTGCCGATAATTTCTTAAGGGGGCCTTTAACGTGGCTGTGTTTTAAGTGGGTTGAGAATTATTATTTGGGGAATTAGTTTAAAGTAAATAAATTTTTGAACAATTTTATTTTATTATCCTTGTAAGTTAAACCCTTCCATGGGAAGTTGTTGGTGGGGTCCACAACCACCCAACTTCTCATGTGTGGTTATATGGGAGGTGGGGCCCACATGAGCCCCAACCTTACAACTTCCCATAACTCTCTTTAAACTCCCCATAACTCTCATAAACTCCCCCCATTAAACTTGAAAACTCTCCCATATTTATGAGACCTCTCACCTCCTCCTCTCACCCTCTTTAACTCTTGCCAACACATTAATTTAATGAATTCAACCACATCAATTAATTAAATGAAGTGGTTTTAATTTGAATTTTAAATTGGATGTGATAATAAAATAATAGCATAAGCCTATTATTTTATTTTGGGAGGTATTTCGTTGTGCTAAGGATAATTGGTACAGCTCTTGAGATTTTGGGAAGAACATCGGCCCTCCGACGAAGAACGACGTCTCCTTCGACGAAGAACGCCAGTTCCACGAAGAATGACAATGCACCTTCCATTCTCTTCTCCGCGACAAGTGAGGAGATGCCGCTTCCTCCTCGGATGCACTCTGATGATGTCTACGAATCCTCACCTCGCGACGCCGTCTTCCGCGACGCCCGACGTTTGACATCAATTGTTGAGGTAGGGGGTTTGATTAATTTATTTAAAATAAATTACTCCCTCGTTCTTGTTGTATTCAAGTGAATATCTTGTCCTATTTCTATCGCTTACGCGGAGGGTGCGGGCTGAACGAACATGGCCTGACGACCCTCCGTTTGATCTTGTTTATTATTCTTAGAATCGAAAACCGAAGTCAGAGGAGGCACGAAGTCGTCGCGTCATGCCGGGAACGCATCAAAGGAAGACGGCGCTGTCATGCTGGCTATGCGGAAGGAACTGTGGGCCGCTACGTGGGCCGCTTCGGCGGAAGAACCGGCCAGCCCGTCGGCCGGGCAGGCGAAGGGGAGTCGCAGCGCCAGGAGGGCGCCATGCTGGAGAACCGGCCGGCCCATCGGATGACTGGGTAGAGCCGGACCGCGGCGCCGGGAGGGCGCCGCGCTGAAGAAACCCACGGCCCGTCGTGCGGGCCGCGTGCACCAGAAGGTCGGTCGGCCTAGCCTGACGGTTTGGGAAGGGCGGCACCGCTTGGTGCCGCCGGTTCGGACAGTCGGGGGGCCGCGCCACCCCTCGGACCGCTCGGCCTACGGGCCGCAGCGGGCCGGGCCGCGCCACTTCGGGTCTGGCCACACCACTTCGGGACGAGCTGCGTTTTCCTTCAGACCGGTCTGACACCCCTACTGGGTCAGACCCATCAAACTGGGTTAACCCAACCCCGTGGTCCCACTGGGCTAAACGGGTCGGGCCCGTTATTCACTTAAACATGAATAACTTAAAGATCGCGTGTCTGATCGATGCACCGTCTGTGGCACAGGGATCCTATGGATGAGGCAGTCCTTTTGCGATACTCTAAGTGAGTTTTGGACAACTTTGGTAAATGGTCAAGTTTGGGATGAGCATATTTCCAACCGGGCCCCTGGAACAGAAAAACCAATATCTCTCAGACCGGGCATCCGTTTGACGCACCGTCTGTCGCGTTGGGTTCCTTTTGATGATACGGAACTTCAGGATACATCAACTCTAGACTTCGTGATAGTTGATGTATCAACCCCCTTTTACTCATGGAGCGTACCCTCCCGAAATCGAGTACGCTGTGTGCGGCAACCCTAGAGCTGGCTGCGACTGCGACGACGATGACGACTGTACTTGGATCGTGCGTGGGTTCGGCAGCGAGGACGAATTTACTTGGATACTCCATGGGTTTGAAAGCAATGATGACTGTACTTGGATCCTACGTGGGTTCGGTAGCGATGATTACTATACTTGAATCCTACGTGGGTTCGGCAGTGATGACTTCTGTACTTGGATCCTACGTGGGTTCGGCAAAGGAGATGATTCAGAGGCTACATCTAATCATCTCCACCCCTCTTCGTGAGTAGTATACCTGTGTGAGCTGATTCTTGAATTTCAATCATTATCATTGGTATGATTTACTTCTTTACTGTGTGGAATGGATTGTGCTTGGGCTCATAAGTTGGAGTCGTACTGAGATTGATGACTTAGGTATATGTAAGGGCATATACCTAAGTAGAGTTGGTTGATACTTCGTGTTTGTATCTTTCCTTTGTGTTTTATCCTTTGTGGATTTTGGGAGACCTTCAGAGGTCTCGGGGTCCCTAATGAGTATCGTTATACTCACCCCTGCACGGGCATTGCCCGCACTACGTTGTGTTGGTTCCAGATGACGGACATCACTGATTGTGGTCGAGGCATGTGGAGCTGGACGATATCCAGAGGTGGACCACCTGGCGGGACGTACACGGAGCGGACGAACGGACCCGAGGTACTGACAAGACTATCTGTACCCACCCTTCAGGTGGGATTTCCAGAGGATGACCCGGTGGTTGGTACATTACTTTACAGATGTTGTACTTTCTTTCTCAGTTGTATTGTACTTCTAGTTGGGTTTGTATACCAACCTATTTACTTTACAGCACTTACTTTTGTACTCAGTTTACTTTGTGTTTACTCCATCTTGCATACTCTGTTGTTTTTGTCTACTTCTATAAAGGCAACCTCTTCCCTTTTGTCGGGATTTATGCCTTTGGTGCTAGTTGCCAGCCCCTGGCCTATAGAAGGCAGGCTTGGGGTAGTCACGACACGGGCCTCGAGGACAGGTCATGATAGACTTGGCTTAAAACCTTCAAAGAAATTATCAATCTTGTCTTTTGAATCACATATCTAATCTATAGCATACCTGGCTAGTCTTGTGAAGGTAGCCTCATACTCCACAGCACTCTCGTCTTCCCTTTGCTTTAAGATAAGTAATTTTATCTTCATTTCAATATGTTGCTCAAGAGGGAAATATTTGTCGAAGAATATTTATTTAAAAGTTCTCAAATCCATTTCTTATTTTTCACCTTACTTATTAGTATTTTGGATCAAAAAACACCATTGATCAGTATCTCCCTTGAGACAATATACTTCCAGTACTACTTTTTGTTTTCATTGCATCCCAATGCTAGAAATATCTTTTCAAGGGACTTTATCCACTTCTCAGCTACCATTGGATTATTAGTCGCACTAAAATATGGGGGTTTTTTCACATGAAATGATCCAACATAGGTATAGTATGGTTATTCTTCATAACCTGAGTAATTTTTTCTAATATGGTCACGATTTGATCAGCTATAACGCTAACTGTTTTGACTTGCTTAGTGGTAAAACCCCTACATTTTCCATGGGTGTTGATTCCCTTTCTTCTATTAGGCACCATCAATTAAAAATAGTATACACTAAATTAAGTTATGAATCATAATGCATAATTTCTAACTATAAAAACACTTAACATAAATTTAAAATTTATGAATAACTAATCTCACAATCATAAAGATGATTTCTTTGGGGATATATTTAATTTTAAACCCTTTATAATGGTTTGTAAAGAAAATGTGAATTATCCAAAGCATATCCCCTGAGAGTGTCAAACCAGGTGCACATTAAGGTCTGTTATCATGTACAAGGTTACCCCAAGTCAGGCCCATGATAATTTATTAGATTTTTTACCCCTAGGTACATATGTTTCAGAACCACGCCCACTTATAGTTTCCAGACATGGATGTATTTTTAGGAACACCCACATAATCTCTACCTTACCAAAATTCTAGGATGTTATTATATACTTATCCTCAAATTCTATCTTATGGTTATGTTCTCTAATCTATGTTTTCTAAATCTAGTTTTCAAGGTTGCTTCTAAACTTCCTTTAATACCAACAGTGACGCCCCGACCCCAGAAGCCCAGAGTCGGTGCATTATTTTATTACTTTGGAATGATTACAATGAATAAAATCTCTAAGAACTGATCAGTTTAGTAGTATTGGAAAACCAAATTACATATATAACTCCCATATTACATTGGAAAATATAGAAAATACAAACATGATACATAATAAAATGAAATAAACAACATCCTTGAAACTCATCCAAAGGTTTCCTTTTCATAACCTAGGGAAATGAAACATAATAAGGGTGATCTCAAATGATCAGTAATATTTATATGCAATACTAATAAGATAAGTATATTCAATAAGTCATAGACGTTATGGAAATGTAAATAATCTGAAAAACACATGCCATCAATAAACTTGGAATGAAAATGTATCCATAAATTTTTTTCATTGTGAAAACTAAATGGAAAGTAATAATTGAATAATTAATGAAGAAAATTCTTATTTAGTGCATTACATGTATCTGGAACATAAACCATTATACCATCAATATGGTTTAGATATAAGGGTAGAAACCCATTTGATTCTATTTGGAAACAAACATGATGGGTTTGTCACCAACTATTTTGTCTCATGATACCTATCGATGCATCGAGGGGCTATAGTGGGCCCCTCCCATCACTTCAAGTCTAAATAATTCTTCATACATAGATTTAATTCATGAAAAATATTCCTTATCAATATGCGTATTGAGTATAGGATACGGATTCATCAATATTTCTCCAGTTAAAACGACATTCAAAATAAACATCTTATGTAAAATGGTATATGACTAAGACAATAATCATATCCAAGATATAGGAATATGGATAATTAATAGAAATATAATTTCAAATTAAAAATGATCTCAAAGGGGAATTAGATACACCACATAAAAATTATTAGGTTCACAACAATGAGTAAGTCCTAATGAAATGGAAATTGAGACGAAGTCCCTTACCTTATGTCAGAAAGTGTTATTCACTTGATCTTAATGTCCTGGATAATCAAATTAAATTCATTAATTAATTAATTAAAAACCTTTACTACATTTATTTTATTTCTTATAAATTTATTAATTTCATTTATGGCCTTTTGATGAGTTAAAAGAGACAATTTCATTGTCTGGGAGTGCTCTCTTTCTTGGTTTTCATGATCATTTTGCTTATTTATAAGTAATGTAGTTCAATTAAAATGGGTATAATTCTCTAAAATTTGAATTATATGTTATTAATTAATATACATAAGTGTAAATGGTTATATATATAATTTTTTTATATGGTATGAGGATGAATAATTAGATAAAATTTTAGTGATAATTTCTTAGATTATTTTGGAGTTTTTTTCGGTCATCACCTGATAGTTTTGTTTAATTAATTAATACTATGTATATATAATTGTTGTAGAACATTAAATAGGATTTAATACATATTTTATAATATGGTTAAACAATAAAAATGGTTTCATGACCATCGTTGAAGGAGAAATTTAAGAATGAAAATATGTCATATAGGAAGGTTGTAAATTAGCACCTCATGGATGATGATTTCGTTTTCAAAATAAAAGAGAGAGAGAGAGAGAGAGAGAGAGAGAAAGGAGTCTGATGAAGGATATTCCATTAACATGGTATAATTATAGTATATAGATTATACTATAGTTATCATTCTCATTTTTAAATAGGAGGTTAGGAGAGGATAAGAAATGAAAAAGGAAATTGAAAGGAAATTAAAAGAAAAAGAAAGAGGTTTTACCTCTTGAATTCCCCTCTTTGAGTACCTCCTTAAGGAACCTTGGTTTGGTCTTTTTTTGTGACTAGAACCTTCGGGACATGGGGGATATACTTGTAAAGTGGTTATGGGTTTGTAAAAGCTTCAAGGACTAGAGGTGTGAGGATAAGTGGTGGTGATGGGTGGTATTTATAGTGGAGGAGATGGGTGATTTTTTGAATATTTTATTCATTTGATTATTATTTCGGATCAAGACTATGAATAGTTTGAGAATTATCATCGAATATATTAAAATAATGAAGTTATGTTTTAGATTATGTTGCTTACATTATACATGAATTGAGGAATTTTTTATTTAACTTGTAATGTTTTTATACCGTAAATTGTCGTATTTTATTATTCACCAGATATTTCTGATATGAGTGAATAAAAATTATGAATATGATGCTATAAGTTTCCTAAAATGGTTTCTATTTACTTTTTATGAGTTTTAAAGGTTTTCTTGAGAATAAATTGTGTTTTCAAGTGGATATTATTTATTTCATATCCTCGTAGAATATTGTGATAATAGTAAAAAAATTCTGGGTTTTCATATTTTTTACTGGACTAACAGATTTCTTTATTTTATGTCTCTTACTGAGTTTTTTGTACCCATATGCATTTTTAAATGTTTTTCCTAGGGTTTAAACATGTGTAAAAACAAATAATAAGTCAAGTTGAAAGTCATGTAGATTTTTCATGAAAATAAAATTTGAAAGTCATGCATATTTTTCATGAAAAGAAAACAGGTTTCATTTTAAAAGTTTTATATTTTGGGAAAATGAGTAATAGGTAGAAATGTACACTTTTTAATATAAGGGTTTGTTATATAATATTTATGACCTAATTCTTTAAAACTCTAAAATGTAAATATCCTAGAAATGTAAGAAAATGAATTATTGACTAAAAACCCAAGATCAGGTAATGTTTTAAGGTCATTACATTAACTTTATATATATTTCAATTTTATTTATTAATTAATTATTAAAAAACCTTATTCATTTTTATTTAATTTATTATTATTTTTTATGTTAGTTTTTTATTCATTTATTAAATACATGTTAATATGCACTTAAGTGTTCATGTGCATATCAAAGAAAATTTCATATATGCACATATATATGAAAAGGCATTTGTTATATGTTCACATACATCATAGGATAATCCCTTTTTTAACTAGGTTGAGAGAGAATCCTTACATGTCTTGAAAAACCAGTGTCATAAGGTCATATATAACTATTAGTTTTAGCAACACAGTGGTCTAGTACATAACCTATAGGCTTAATTCCTAAAACTTCATACTGAAACAACCCCTTAACTCTTGCATTAGTCACTCCAACTTGAGTCCTGAATTCAAGTTCGTGGTTATTAATCATTGTCTACCCTACCTAGGGTATTGAAATTGTGTGTACAAGCCACTAAATGAATTAAATTTCAAATCCAATTGATCATCTGGTCCCTCCTTTGCATCTTTTTCTTTCCATCGGTTAGTTGTTTCTCCAACATGAAATCTTTGACTCGCCATTGATGGTCTGAAGACCCTACCAATTATGGTTTGGAGGACCAATGGATTGAAGGCCCAACATATGGTCAGAAATCCCAAATTAGGTGAATAGTACTACCACTACAATACCCAGCTAAAGTACATGAAAAATTTCCCACACTGCTATTGTTCTATAGTATTGCTACAACGCCATGTAGATTTATCTCTATTTGGATTTGAACTCAGGTCATTTAGGTTATATCATTGGATGTTTACCACTAGAGAACCACCTCAACTACTTCACATAAATCAAAAACTATTTAATTTATGCACATCTATATCACAAAACATTTGATATATATACATATTTATTTATTCTATGTTTCATATATATTTAGGTACAACTTCCAATGGCATCCCATGCACACTACAAAAAAAATTCAAGTAAATCTGCTTGCCTAGGGACTTGACCCTGAGACCACACTCCAAACGTCACCTCAACTACTTCACATACATATTTATTTTTTCTGTGTTTCATATTTATCTCAAGAATATTATTTCCATAATTTTAATATGGAAACTTCCATCAAATTGTGATAAAATCATTATTCATTTAAAATTGTTCAAAAAATACCATGCTAAAATCTCTGATCCTTATCTTTAATAATGATTTTAAATATTCTATTTGAAATTTAAAAATTCTCGCTTAGTGATCTTCTCAACAGTCACCTTTTGATTTTCCACTAATCTCATCTTGAATGGAGACTGAGACACCAACATCATGATTTTTAATCTTTAAATTCCAACTCAGCATCGACTAACTTAAATCTCCATAAATTCATTTTGTTAACTATTAATCCTACCATAAGGAAAAAAATATCTTATGTAACCCTTCAGCGAGCTCAAACATCTTACGCATGCATAAGAGTATCTTATATATACTTCGTGAGAATATTACATATTATCAAGTATTTTATGCATGCCCTTGCATAAATTCCACATCAAACAGGATATATTATGTATCAGCGCTTCTAGCACTTTACAAAATTTCCTTTGTGATATCTTCTATATCACCTGGAAGATATTACTTACCATATTTGATATATTATGTATGATCCAAATATATTATGCATCACAATATGATATTTTTCATATGTTATATTACAGCATTCACTCTAGAAATTATCTTCTATAACATTGAGATATATTACATATCCCCCAAATATCTTATGTATCTCAGTGTGGTTTTTTCCTTTGTTTCATTTTAGTAGGCCTTTCAGTATACATATTCTGTATGATCATATATATTACGTTTCAATGTAAGATATTTCCTTTTTCGCATTTCAATAGTCACTCAGAAAATATCTTCCGTATGAAAAATATCTTACACATCCCATGAGATCTTTCCTTTGCTAAATTTATAGTGAGCCTCAAAAAAATATTTTTTATGTAATGAGATATATCACATACCATAAAAACATATTATGTTCCATATAAAATATTATATTTATCTCAATGTGAACTCTTAGGGAATTTTCCAATTCTTTAGCTTTATCTCGAAGTACTTCTTAAAATCTATAAATATTACATATCACAATGACTTCCAAAATATCTTCTATATCATTCAAATGATTTTATGCATCTCAGTAAGCTCAAGTACTTTTTCAATATTCTACTTCTGAGTAAGCCTATTGTATTCTATGCCTTTTTCAATTTCTTAGCTTCAACTCAGAAATATAAAACTTATTCAAATTAGCTCAGTATCTCTTCAAACATTCGTAGGGAATGTCTAATAACTAATCATGATTCTCAAATCACCTTTCATCATATGTGCACTCTATTTAAGTACTTCAATAAATATCAACTACCTCAATTATTCTCAAATTCAACCTCAACTTTCTTCAACCATCATCTAAGTGATATTCTTTATTTAGTATAGAAAATTTCATTATTGATAATTCAAATATGGATTCCCAATCATCCAGCCAACCTTTGACCTTATCGCCTCAAGTTTTTCAATAGAAATCTCCTAAAACTCATTTGAAACCTTTATTTGATATTGATTTCAACAACCATAGGCACTTTTCATTGATTAACATAAAGGCTCAGCATGACAATCATCAAATGTATAGAATTCTTCCAAAACACAAAGAAACATCTCAATATTATTCATTAATCTATTTAATGGCAGCATCTCAATCTTCTAATTTAGTAACCTTCGTAACTTTTGAATTGATCACCAAAACACTATGGTAGGAAATAATTCATATAATATGGAGGAACTCCAAGCTATATTTGAATCTCTAGTACCTCTTCATTCATTGGGATCTTTATCATCACCCAGCACATGTTAACTTTTCTCCTTAAGGATATATTGACAAAAAATACAATAAGAAGCTCTCTTCAAACTCAATCCAATTGGGAACTTCAGATATAAACAATTCATATATGAAAGAGAAGTATAATAGGAATAAGGAACATAAATAATCATGAAGAAGTTTGGAAGAAAATCACATACCAACTGAAGGACCTGAGCATGCAACAAGAGCCCCAAACAGGTGGGATTTTAAAAAAAAATTACCCAAAAACGATGAAATATTGTCAACGTCGGAAAAATGATGCCTGGTTAAATCCTAGGATCATGCATGAAGAATTTTAAGCACAAAACTAAACCATAAAATACATCGTTTAGATCTGAATTCATGCATGACGTATGCTCATCGTTGGCGATCATTACTCAAATAATCCAAAGTCAAATTCCTCTAGATAATCCACATGCACTTAAAGAAATCCTCGGGAATGTTGATCATCAAATTATGGGTGCTAATGCCGAGATCAGACAAACCCTTCAATGCTCAAACGATCACCGCATCGGTTCGCTTGCGATGATTGAGAGAGATCTTGATCTGAGATCCTTGGATCTAGATCATCTCTCTCTAGAACATGGTAGAGAGGAGAGGAGATAGAACTCCCAAGAATAGTCTTTGGCAAACTCCTCTCCTCTTCTATTTATAGTGTCATGTAATTACCTGCAAATGCCAACCCAACCCTTGAATAATCAACACACTATTAACAACATATTATGACTACTAAACTTAGTCATAAATATTATTATCATTTTTTTTGTAATATATTAAATATATTACATGATAATAATTGAGTCCAAAACTTGGCTCATCGTTCCCATAAATATTAATTGAATCTTGAATATTTTTAATATTATTCAATTAATATTTTCCATGTATTTACTTAAAACTTGTAAATACATTAATAAATAAATTCAATGCTCATTATTCTAAACTTGAATAATATGAATTTATTTATTTCATTGGTGATCATTTTTCCTTAGAAAAGTCCTAAACCCCAGTGGTGGGGACCACCATTTCCTAATCTCCTATTCAACTAAATAGGAAAGATTCTTGAATACGCTATTGTGTGTGACCCTCTAGGCCCTTATCTCGATAGTAGTGAATATTATTCACAGACCAAGAGTGGGATCTAGAAACCCATCATGGCCCCTAAAGAGATAAGGATTTTCACTACAGCGACAACCAACCTACGAACACGCACTTTGTAATATAATCTCTTTGTTTGTAATATCTAATAAAGAAGGACGCACTCACGTGTCATCGCCCTTTTCTTGCTTTATTGTTTGTTGATCTAACTGGATAGATTTACCCTCGACTGTCATGGCCATGTTCTTATAAAGGCACTTACATCCTTATCAACGTGTCCTGTGATATATCACTTCTATAACCCAGAAGCGACAAATTATTTCTTAACCATTCAACCACTGTCATACCACCAATGACGCACCCAACACAAACTACTTCACCATGACTTCATTGCCATGGTTTTCATCTTGCATCAAAGTACACAATCAAATGACATGCATTGGTAATGATCTCAAGTCAGGAGATCATTACACATTATCGTAGATAGGAACATCCAATGACACCTGAAACATGTGGTGTTCCTGTTGGTGGGTCTATCCTTATGATCTCACTACTAGAGATCACCAAGTGAGAACTTCATGAGAAGAAGTTTTAATGCTTATGAGCCCCCATCACCTGATATCCAAATATCTACTGTGTTTAGTCAGTAAGATTTATCTAGACCATAGAACATATATTTAAGATTAATGTCATGGTATCTCAAGGTTCTAATTATAGCCTGGTAATTTCTATAACCTCTTAAAACGACAATTAATTATAGAAATTACCATTATATAGTGGATGTATAAATATATACACTATAATGGTAAGAATACATCATGTATAACGAATTGTACACATGATGTGGTAATCAAAAACATTGTATAGTTGGGTCTAGGGAACCCACTATTTCAACACTCTCACTTTAACTAAAGCTAACTTGCTAACCAAACTTGTTAGCTACTCATATGATAAATATAATGTTTCTGCTGAGTAACAGATTTAGCTACTGGGCCTACCATAGTTCCTTCGTGTGGCAATTCTTCTATTGAGACCTCATCTTGTTGAGTAAAACTTCTCAAGAGATGGTATCTCGAGTATATCCCTTTTTCCCACTGTCATATCTTCACATCTTGGCCAGTAAGAATATTATGATAATACTTTTCTTGCTAGGTGCTATTCCAATAAATAGAACAAATCGTTGTGTTTAACTGCTTCTTAAATATCTTAGAAGTTGCAACATACTCGTTCTTTGTAGGTATGGCTTCCACTGGCTTATATGATCTTGTCTCGCTCATCACCTTAGCCTAACTTAAATACCATATCATATTGATCTATGGAAGACTAGTTTGTGTCCCCTAAAAAATGGTATCCTTACTTCTCCACTTACTAGGTACATATCTTTTGTACTTTCCAAAGTACAACCAGATAGTTCTAAATGATTTACTTACAGTGCTCTTGGATATAAATGATATTTGATTATTATAAAGCATATCCTGGAAATATCAATTCTTTTACATATCATGGAATACGTTATTAATCCATTTATTAAGCATATGGACTTCAAATCTCCATTTTTATCTCATCCCATGTCCCAAGCATGTCAACCTGAAGAGATTATGCCCTATGACAGAGGAAACAATTCATCTCTTGAATTGTTCCAACTTGTATTTTTCAATACAATGTCACTATATGTACAATTGACTAGGACCAAGAAACCTATAGATCTACCTCAGTAGATCCTTTTCCCTAGAACTTATGTTGCTACTTTAATTCAATCATTGGAGAATAAATTTCATCTTGGTCTTAACTAACTGTAAGACCAATGTCTGTTTTCCATATGTTTCCAAACATACTATGCTTGGAAAAACTTGATGCTCCCATTATCCTCTCGTAGACACATGGAAATCATTTTTATCAAATGTATATTCTATGATCATGTTGCTTACTATAATCCATAACTGGATTTCAGTAACTTGTAACCTTTATTAGCATTCTGTGACATGACCATCCCTTTCTGGTTGCGTCGTATAGACGCCATCCACGATTGGTGTTCATGACATCCAATGCTAAATAATATGATCATAAAATTATCTATGACAGGTAAAATTCTAACGGGTTTAGGCATAAATACTTGGTCAAACCAATCGATCCTTATTGGTACCACACTTGTACCATCCATGTATCAACTCACTTAAATACCCACTTCAGTATTCAAAATAATAAGCTCGTTTTCACTTTGATACATAGAATCCATTAATTGAATTTAATTGGACTTGTCAATTTTATCTAATTGTCATACACTACTTACTTGTAGGAAATATTATTCACATTGAATAATAGATCACCAACCACAGTGAATATAAAAACCATCACCATGGTTTTATCCTTCCTACACAGTATGTTTCTTTGGAACATACTTTGTTCCACATGTGCTTGTGAAACTAGTTCCTATACCAACTATTTGTGCATCTTGAGCATTAACTAAACACAAGTCAATATAGATCCCACTATCTCTAATAGAGATGTGCACCCTCTTATAGAATAATTCTATCACTTGACTATAACTTTTATATATTAGGGATTTATATAATATCCTAAGCAATCATTAGGATAAGTACCTTAGATGAACAATGTGTTTATCTTGATGAAATATTTTTGGTATCCAAACAAACTATTTGCATCCAAACACATGTCCTTATGCAAGAAATAGAAATTTCATCACGTCACATGTTCATTTTATCTTGCATGCTTGTTTATTATTATTCTATGTGATCGCGCTCTAACTGCACATTCACAAAATAATAAACCATGTAAAATAAAATGAAAACTTGATCATGATTCGGTAGTAATGGTTGATCTGTTGAGTGAATAACAGACCAACCTAAACCCTATGGGTAATACCTTGAGTCACGTAGCTTGAAACTTGTATTGTAGCATCTGCCCCTCCAATGCATCACATCTCTTGGCTGGTGCAACATCATGACTCAGCACGAATTGCGTCACTAGTTGTCTCGTCATTATACAACATTACTCGCACACAAGAGAGGGGATCTCAGGGAGTAAAATGTACAACTCAGAATGGGCACGCATGCCCTTATACATATAATGACTCTGAGATGACACACAGATCACCCTTTTTAATTAAAATAATTATTACAAAACTGAATGCAATAATTAAATAAACAATTAAATAAAAAGTCACCATACACACATTGGTCGGTCTAAGGCTTATGATCAGTCATATACACATTAAACTCACATATATTAAATAAATGCATAATAAAAATTAAACTTGTATTAAATAAATTCGATGGGATTTAATTGAATTAAAATTTTCAATGTAATTTTTAATTCAATGATTATATCGTTTGGTCTCGATTGATTAATTTAATTTTAAAACTAAAAATTAAATTAATCAATTAATTTAATTAAACGAAAATTAAATTAATTTACACCACTGAATTATTAAATAAAAAATTAATATTTAATTAATTTAATTATCAGCTGTAATTAAATTAATTATTTTAATTAACTTTTGATTAAATTAAAATTAATCGGGCCCCTCAAACCCCGAGTAGGCCTATGCAGCTCGGTCCAAACCTGCGTAGGCCCATCCCGAGCCTTGCCAACCCTGCAGGGGTGATCTGGGGTGGGCAGGTCCGCCCAAGCCCATTCAGGACTGGGTAGACCCACAGATTCCCATTTCAGGGCCGGTGTAGCCTGTGTGGAGTGCCAAGGGAGTACCTCACTGAAGGGAATATCAACATGGATGGCGCACCACTAGACAGAGGCAGCCTGGCAAGGCTGCCCACAAACAAGGATCAGGTCTGGTGGTCGGACAAGTGCAGATAGGGCAATACAGGGCACCGAGCGTCGGCCGCTCGGGTTCTAGCAATTAGGGAGAGGGCACGGCAAAGGACGGCATGCGTGGGTGCTGGTGTAGGTAGCATGTTCGGATGCAGTAGCTAGTCTGGTGGGGTCGCGCGCTACCAGATGGAGGGATGATTTCAGCCTAGCAGTTGGAGGACATTGGTGCAGGGTGCCATGGTGGCGGGTGGAGGGTTCTGACGAGGGGGCTCTCGCCGACTGGTGGAGGGCGACCGACACATCGGAGGTCGGCCAGTGCACCGCGAGGTAGAGCAGGGATGGAGGCAGCTGGGTGAGGGTGGCTTAGGGTGGTGCCGGTGAGGAGGCAGTCTGAAAAAAGGTGGAAGCCACGGTAGACGGCCACTGCGGGAGGGTTTCAGTGCGCCGCGTGAGGAGAAAACTGGGGTGGGGGGGCACAGTGTCGGTCGGTTGCGGCAGAATGGAGGAGGAGGGAGGTCGTGAGCGCCGTTGCGCCTAGTGTGGGCTGCCGCGGATCGACGCATGGAAGGAGGGAGGCGGCCCTAGTGGGGGTCACTGCACCGCATGAAAAAGATGGGGGAGCCGCTCGGCCCCCCAAACAAAATGTTTTTTTTTTGAAAAACTTTCACACTCCTCCCTTTTTTTCTTTTTTTTACCAATACCTGCAAAGCAGGTCTTCTTTTTTTTTGTCCACCAAGACCTGCAAAGCACGTATTCCTTTAAAATTTCAAAAGAATATTTATGCTTTAGAAAATAATATTATTATTATAATTTTAATTTTAAAATTATTATAATAAAATATTATAATAATTAAATTATTATTATAATAAAACTATTATTATTATAATAAAATTATTCTAATTATTATTATTAATAATCCTCATCAGAAAATAATATTATGGTGTAAACGGATTTTAATAATAAAACAATGGTTCAATAATTTCGAACCTCATTAAACCATTAGGAGGATAATATAGAGGTGTATCCCTAAAAAATAAGAAAATATTGAATAGAAAAGATTAAAATTTGATATATCAAAAACATATAAGAATTTAGATTTGAAATATGGAACATTAATAATATGAGAAGAGAGTGAGAGAGAAAAATAAACCCCTTTCCTCAAGTCACCAATCACCTTAACTTTCTATGTAATCAAAATTTGTTTATTAATTTATTAATAAAAAACCTTATTCATGTTTATTTCATTTATTATTATTAGTTTATGTTATTTTTTCATTCATTTATTAGATACATGTTAATGTGAACTTAAGTGTTCATGTAAATATCATATAAAATTTCATATATGCACATATATGTGACAAAACATTTTTTATATGTTCACATACAACACAGGATAATCCCTTTTTAAAAGGGTTGAGAAAAAAACATTACATGGCTTGAAAACCTAGGGGAACAAGGTCATACATAGCTCGTAGGATCAGTGTAACAGAGGCCTAGTACAAGACCTGTAGGCCTAATGTCCAAGACCCCATACTGAAACGACCCATTGCCTCCTACATATGTCACTCCAACTTGAGTCCTAACATCAAGTTTTTGGTTAGTCATCATTGCCTCCCCTACATGGGGCCTTGAATTTTTGTGTGTTATCCACTCTATGAATGAACCACCATGTCTAATTTGTAACGTCCTGAACCAATAAGCCTAGAGTCGGTGCATTATTTTATTACTTTGGCATGATTATTGAAGTTCCCAATCAGGATCTAAGTATCACTGATAGGGGGAGGGGGTGAATCAGTGATATTTTTTCTTTTTATGTTTTTTCCTTTTTGAAACAACCTTCATCTCCTATTAAAGAGTTTCTTCTCTGCTGAACACACACAACCACAGGAACACAAGATTTACTAGGTTCACTACTCAACAAGAGTAGCTACATCCTTGGTATGGTACGGAAATAATCCACTACCACACAATCCACTAGAAAAAAATCCTTTGATGTGGAATACAATGAGTAGGATATACCCCTACACTCGTGTAGCACTTGGAAAAAAATCCGCAAGTGTGTGTGTACCCTCTTAGCACAAATAGGGAATTACATTATTTCAGTGCTTCTTTACAATTTGAACAGGTGTATTCTCTGAAATACAAATCTTCACTTTCTTACCCAGAATCTGGTAAGAACTATCTTACGCACAAATGAGTACGTTTGAAGACCCCAAATCTTTCGCGCACCCTTATAGGTGTCTTGCGCGCAACTTTTATGCCACGCATGCAAGATTTTACTTTTGTCGTGAAACACCTCTTGCGCGCAACTTCCATCTTGCGCGCAACTTCTCCTTCTTGCGTGCAACTCTATTTCTTTCACGCACTCCCCTTTTCTTAAAATTATTTTGCACCTCAGAGCTTGGAATTTCTCTAAGTTTCAAGCCTTATAAATGTGAGGGTTCACCTCTTATTTATAGACCTCGTCGACCCATGTGCGCAAAATGTCACGACCCGTCCTCGAGGCCCGTTCCATGACTACCCCAAGCCTGACATCCATAGGCTAGGGGCTGGAGACTAGCACCAAGGTGTAGATCCCGATAAACAGGGAAGGCATTGCCTTTGTAAAGTAAACAAGCACCACAGAGGAAGCAGGCGGAAAAGTAAACACTAAGTAAAAACTGTAACAAGTTGTGCTGAAAGTAAAGGGGCTGGAAATACAATCCCAACTGTAAAGTACAACTGAAGGGAAAAAACAGCAACTGAAAAGAAAAGCCGCAGCGTCGAGCCGTCCTCTGGAAGTCCCACCTGAAGGGTGGGTACAGATAGCCTCCACAGCTCCTCGGCCCAGCCGTCCGCTTCGAGTACGTCCCGCCCAATGGTCCACCTCCAGGTACCGTCCTGCTCCGCAAGCCTCCACCACGATCAGCGCTGTCCGTCGTCTGCAACCAACACAACGTAGTGCGGGCATAGCCCGTCCAAGGGTGAGTATAAGCTACTCAGTAGGGACCCCGAGACCCCCGAAGGTCTCCCAGAATACACAAAGGATAAACCACAAAGGAAAGATATAATCACGAAGTAACATCCGACACTGCTTAGGTATATGCCCATACATATACCTAAGTCATCAATTTCCGTCTGGCTCCAACATCCGAGCCCAAGCACAACCCAATCCACACAGGAAAGAAAAACATAAAATCCACACAGGATAGCTCAACACAATCCACAAAGGAGAGTAACACAGGATTCAGCTCACACAGGTATACTTCTTCAAATGACGATAGAGATGATCAGATGTAGCCACTGATTCATCTAATCTGTCGGACCCATAAAGGATCAGAAGGTACTAACCCCCGCAATGACCCACATAGGATCGATCATGAAGTTGGACCCAAAGCTATTGGGAAACTCCTTCTCCATCAAGTACAGTGGTTATGCCGCTACAACCAAGCGCTTCCCTCTTACCTTGGACTGTTGTAGTTCTCCACCTATCGGGTACTGTGGGTCTGCTGCTACCACCAAGCGCTCCCCCGTGCTGTTACAACCAAGTGCTCCTCCGTCGTGGGTCTGCCACTACAACCAAGCACTCCCCCGTGCCGCTACAACCAAGCACACCTCTGTCGTGGGTCTGCCACTACAACCAAGCGCTCCCTTGTGCCGCTACAACCAAGCGCACCTCTGTCGTGGGTCTGCCGCTACAACCAAGTGCTCCCCAGTGCCGCTACAACCAAGCGCACCTCTGTCGTGGGTCTGACGCTACAACCAAGCGCTCCCCTATGCCGCTACAACCAAGCGCACCTCTGTCGTAGGTCTGCCGCTACAACCAATCGCTCCCCACTGGGCTATCCGTAACACACTGAATCGTTCGATCAGCAGTCGTCAAATCTCAACCGGCTCTAGGGTTTCCGCACACAGCATGCTCGTTCCGGGAGGGTCCACTCCACGAGCTAAGAGGCTGATACATCAACTGACGCATAGTCCAGATTTGATGTATCCAAAAGTTCCGTATCGCCAACAGGAACTCAACGTCGCAAACGGCGTGTCAATCGGACGCCCGGTCTGAGAGTTATTGGCTTTTCCGTCCCAGGGGTCCGGTTGGTTTCTAAGGAAAAACCAACCCGACCGTACTCCACCTACGTCCAAACCTCTGGTAGAGTATGCCAAAAGATCCGTCTCACTTAGAGGAAAACAACAAAGTCGACGACACGTCAATCGGACGTCCGAAGCTCAAGATATGAGCGTTTCCGCTCCGAGGGCCCGGTTGGTTTCGTGTACGAACCAACCCGGCCGAACCCAAAGTATTCTGAAACCTTGAGTTCAGTATACCGAAACGACCGTCTCGATCCAAGGATCGCGTTTCCACTGACGGCGCGTCGTTCGGAGGCCCGTAGCTCAAGTTACGGGCAAAAGACCAAAAAAGGTCCGAAGACGGGGGGTCTGGGCCCGGGCCGACCCGGCCTGACCCCCCCTGGGTCGCCGAACCGGATCGACCCGAACCGGCCCGACCCGGCCGAACCCGGTCCGGTCCGGCCTGGGCGCGGCCCGGCCGGTCGGACCGGCCCGGCTCAGCTCGGCCGGGCGGCCGAGCAGCCGGGATGCCGCGGGGCGCTGCCCCCGCGGGTTGGAGGTGTCGCGGCCCCGCGTGGGGCCGCGCTGGATCAACGGACGCGGCATGTCACCGCGTCCCGTGCGGGTGAGCCGGACCCGTGTGGCCACGGGTCCGCTGGCCGCCGCCGCCGCGGTTGAAGCCTCGCCGGCGACCCGCGCCGCCGGTAGCTTCTGCGGGCCACCGGAGTTGCTCCGGTGGTCCGTTTTCCTTCCCGTCTGCGTCGTTGTTCCTCCTGGGTTCCGTTCTTCACTGCGGCATCATCAAATCGCCCTTGCGTCACGTTTTGTCGTCGCCCGCCAATTCCGCACAACCACGAAGAACGGCGGAGGGTTGTCGGGCCGTGTTCGTTTGGCCCGCACCCTCCGCGTTAGATAAAAACAACGGGAGAATTATTCAACACATGAATACATAACCAAAAACAATTTTAATGAATTAAAATTGTTTTTATGTACCGGGTTATTCATTTTGAACGGAAACAAACACAGGAATATAAAACATCCAAATAAAATCCCTACCTCGTCAAGTCGCCGCCCGCGGGTTCTTCGCGGATTTGATCGTCGCGGAAGGAGGGGTTCGTCGCGGAAGGAGGGGATCGTCGCGGTATTCGGCGCTGCGTCGACGAACTCCGAGGACCAAGAAACAACAGATTTATTTATAAATAATTAAATCCATGTGTTGTTATAAACCACAAAGAAGTTTAAAAAGAAACCCGAGATCTCTTACCTCAAGCAGTTGGTGATCGGAGATCGGGGCGGGGAAGAACGTCTCGGATGAAGCGTCGTCAAACTCCGAGGGTGACGGCGTTCTTCGCATTCTTCACGAAGGAGGATAAAGGCACAAGAATTCTGTCAAAAGACTCTCAACGTGTAATCCTCAAGAGGTCGGTGTTGGTCTTATTTTATTATTACGCCAACAAACGAATAAGAGGTAAGTAACGACCCATTAATTCGTAGAATTAATTCAACGAAAGAAACTGCCCATTTAATTCACAAATAAAACCTCCCAATTAAATGGTGCGTTAAGAATTTAAGAGAATGTGTCAGTTGACTTTCATAATGACGGGTTTTCGCGGGTGCGTTACTTAGCGGAAAAGAAACGGTGGGGCTCGTGCGGGTCCCACCTCACAAATATCCTACCAAGAGGGTAGGATATTTTTGGATAGCACCCTATCCGCATCAACTCAGCTTAAGCCGCTTTAAGTGGCTTCAAGTGGCTTCCAAGTGGCTTAAGTGAAATAAAATAAAGTTTGTCGAACAATTTATTTTATTTCTTAACTTTAAGCCCAAAAATTAAAAACCACACCTGAACAAACGCAACTCCGGAAGAGGCGTTTCTAAGCAAATACCGGTGCTGTGATTCCATCGGTGCCCTCAGAATTCGATTATGAGCACCGGTTCAAAAGTTAGAAAAACCCGCTCGTCCATTCACTGAACGTACCCGAGCCAAACTTCGGAAAATGATTCCGGGCACACCGGGCCTCGGAATCAGGTGCCGTCAGAAACTGCGATCTTGTAAAATTCCAAAGAAAATTAAGAAAAAAATTTCCTTGAAATTTACGGGTCTTTACATTACTCCCACCTCAGGGCTTTACATCCCCGTAAAGATACATCATAAACTAGGGAAACAAATGTGGGTACTGAGCACGCATCTGAGCCTCCCGCTCCCATGTGCTCTCCTGGAGGTTCCCGTGCTGCCATCTGATGTGCACAAGAGGAATCGATCACCCACATAGGACCCGCTCCTGTCAATCCTCGATCTCCACTGGGACCTCTGTAAAAGTCGTCTCATCATCCACGTCTAGCTCCCCATGGTCAATGATGTGCATCGGGTCGTGCACGTATCTCCTCAGCTGAGATACGTGGAAGATGTCGTGCACCCGGTGCAACTGAGGTGGTAGAGCCAGGCGATAAGCCACCTCGCCAATCCTGCTGAGGACCTGGAAGGGTCCGATGAAGCGTGGAGACAACTTGTCGCCTCGGACCAAACCCCCATAATCCACATCGAGGTGAGACACGTAAGAAGACGTGATCGCCATCCTTGAACTCAAGTGGCCTCCACCTCCTGTCATCAATAGACTTCTGCCGGCTCTGATCTGTCCTCATCCGCTCCTGGATGACCTGGACCTTCTTTGTCGTGGCCTAGACCATCTCCGGTCCCACAAGAGCTGCTAAGATTTCTTCTTTTCCGATAAGAGAAATCTGGTCTCATCCCCTGGATGAACCACTTCCTTTGCCTAATACAGTCAATTCCGACATGGATGTTACTAATCCATACCAAGGATGACGTCGTAAGGCCTCGACGCTACTACCAAGAGATCCAACCATTACTCTCGCCTCCAAGGGTTGATTCACACTGTCGGCATCAGTGTGTGGTAACTGGGTCTCCTCCAGTAGATGTCTCACAAGTGAGGGTCAAGTCAACAGTCTAAACCAGAACCTCTTAGTAACAACACAAAAGAGGACAGGAATAAAAACATCACAAGGGTATTCGTCTTTTATTATTGCAGCTCATAATACAAAGACACTACACCATAGCAACAAGGAACTATAAGTACAAAAGACGTATCCACTAGTCCCGCTCCTGTCCATCTGCTCCCAGAGCTCCATGATCGAAGGCCTCAGCTGCCTGAAGCTGAGCTCTCGCATGTCCACCAACTCCCTGCGGTCGGGGTGGACCTCCTGGTGGTGGTGGTGGCAACACCCCGAAGCGTCGTCCACCTCCAGCTGCACGACCAGCTCCCCTGCCATGGCCGCCTGCTCCTTGCGGTCTGCCCTGATCGAACCTTTGCCTATGCCTGGGGGGTCCTTCGTTCATCTGCTGGTCATCCGTATGGCGGGTCGGACAGTCACGAGCCATGTGACCAACCCCGCCACAGGAGTAACAATGTCCGCTCATGGCAAGTCGTTGTCCACCCCGAGTGCCTCGCACAAACGATCCATAGTCATGTTGTTGACCACCGGTAGGTCTAGTCCTCTTGGACCCCTGCGTCATCTGTCTACTGCCCGCTGCAGAAGACTCTGTCGCATGCCGGCTAGTGGTGGGTCCTGCTGCTGGAGACTGCTCAGCAAGGAAACTCTCCACTAAGAGGGCTCTCTCCAACACCTCTGCCTGTGTCGGGATTTTGAGGGAGATCATCGAAGCCCTGATCTCGTGCCTCAGTCCCTACTCGAAGGTCTGGGCCTGGAAGAACAGGTCCCGTACCATATCTGTGGAGTAGCGCGAGAGATCAGTAAATCTCACCGAGTACTGGGCCACTGTCATGCTGCCCTGCCGCAGCTGTAGTAGCTCCTGGATGTGCACCGCTCGGAGGGTGGCCGGGACGAACTCTGAGCGGAAGAGGCTCTCAAAGTCCGTCCAGAGAATAGATGCCTCGTCGTTCACCTGGAGCATCAAGCTCCACCATCTGCCTGCTGCCGCATGCAGGAGGCTCGCTGCAAGGACCACCATAAGGTCCGCTGGTGTCCTCACTAACCGGAAAACTCGCACAACAGCCTCTAGCCAGTCCTCGGCTGCATGGGGGTCCATCTCCCTGCGGAACCTGGGCGGTCGCTGGCGCTGGAACTCATGCAGTGCACTAAGGTGACGTGTATCGTCATCGGCTAGGGCTGGTAGCATCGGTGGCTCAGCAGGTATAGGTACCACCGGTGCCCCAGCTGTCAAAGGGCCCTGTACCGAAGCCTCGTCGCTCGGCGGGCTGTCGCCACGCACAACGCTCGGAACCCTAGATGGCTGCCGTCGTGGGGCCATCCTGAAAAGAAACAAGTGCGCCACGGTCAGAACAGTGTACCTGGTGAGTTGACACAAGGTAATCACACAGAAAACTTGAAACACACATGCAATCAATGTTTTCGTGCATTAAGTCGGAAATCAGAAGTCAGGGTCCTGGTGTACGGATACGTCGGCCGCCGCACCAACACTGGGCTCCCTAGACTGATAACCACACTCAATACACTTAACACTATTGCTTCACATAGAAGAAATATTAGACTCTACGGTAGAACCGAAATCCTCTGATACCAATTTGTCACGACCCGTCCTCGGGGCCCGTGTAGTGACTACCCCAAGCCCGCCTTCCATAGGCCAGGGGCTGGCGACTAGCACCAAGGCGTAGATCCTGATAAACATGGAAGACATTGCCTTTGTAAAGTAAACAAGCACCACAGAGGAAGCAGGCGGAAAAGTAAATACTAAGTAAAAACTGTAACAAGCTGTGCTGAAAGTAAAGGGGCCGGAAATACCAGCCCAACTCTAAAGTACAACTGAAGGGAAAAAAACAGCAACTGAAAAGAAAAGCCGCAGCGTCGAGCCGTCCTCTGGAAGTCCCACCTGAAGGGTGGGTACAGATAGCCTCCACAGCTCCTCGACCCATCCGTCCGCTCCGAGTACGTCCCGCCCAATGGTCCACCTCCAGGTATCGTCCTGCTCCGCATGCCTCCACCACGATCAGCGTTGTCCGTCGTCTGCAACCAACACAACGTAGTGCGGGCATAGCCCGTGCAGGGGTGAGTATAAGCTACTCAGTAGGGACCCCGAGACCCCCGAAGCTCTCCCAGAATCCACAAAGGATAAACCACAAAGGAAAGATATAATCACGAAGTAACATCCGACACTGCTTAGGTATATGCCCATACATATACCTAAGTCATCAATTTCTGTCTGGCTCCAACATCCGAGCCCAAGCACAACCCAATCCACACAGGAAAGAAAAACGTAAAATCCACACAAGATATCTCAACACAATCCACAAAGGAGAGTAACACAGGATTCAGCTCACACAGGTATACTTCTTCAAATGACGATAGAGATGATTAGATGTAGCCACTGATTCATCTAATCCGTCGGACCCATAAAGGATCAGAAGGTACTAACCCCCGCAATGACCCACAAAGGATCGATCATGAAGTTGGACCCAAAGCTATTGGGAAACTCCTTCTCCATCAAGTACAGTGGTTATGCCGCTACAACCAAGCGCTTCCCTCTTACCTTGGACTGCTGTATTTCTCCACCTATCGGGTACTGTGGGCCTGCTACTACCACCAAGCGCTCCCCCGTGCCATTACAACCAAGTGTTCCTCCGTCGTGGGTCTGCCGCTATAACCAAGCGCTCCCCAGTGCCGCTACAACCAAGCGCACCTCTGTCGTGGGTCTGCCGCTACAACCAAGCACTCCCCTGTGCCGCTACAACCAAGCGCACCTCTGTCGTGGGTCTGCCGCTACAACCAAGTGATCCCCTGTACCGCTACAACCAAGCGCACCTCTGTCATGGGTCTGCCGCTACAACCAAGCGCTCCCCTGTGCCACTACAACCAAGCGCACCTCTGTCGTGGGTCTGCCGCTACAACCAAGCGCTCCCCTGTGCCGCTACAACCAAGCGCACCTCTATTGTGGGTCTGCCGCTACAACCAAGCGCTCCCCACTGGGCTATCCGTAACACACCGAATCGTTCGATCAGCAGTCGTCAAATCTCAACCGGCTCTAGGGTTTCCGCACACAGCATGCTCGTTCCGGGAGGGTCCACTCCACGAGCTAAGAGGCTGATACATCAACTAACGCATAGTCTAGAGTTGATGTATCCAAAAGTTCCATATCGCCAACAGGAACTCAACTTCGCAGACGGCGCGTCAATCGGACGCCCGGTCTGAGAGTTATTGGCTTTTCCGTCCTAGGGGCCCGTAAGTCTCATTCGCGCCAACCTCATATTTCGCGCACTTCTTTTAATATTTCACACACTTTATGCCTTTTCCATTTTTTGAAGTTTGGACCTCAAATCATGCCTTGCACGCAAGATTCCAAACTCCCTTCAATCTTGCGTGCAATAACCAATCTTGCGTGCAAAACTCAATCTTTCGTGCAGGCCTCTCCTTTTCCAGATTTTGATGTTCGGATCATGGAACTCCACTTGCGCGCAACATACCAAGCCATATTCAAACTTGTGCGCATCATCCTTTTCCAAAATCACATTTCTTCATCTCCTGATTTTCAGGCCCTAAAATTTGGAAAACACTGGGAAACGGCGCTACCTTAAAATCTGTTTCAGAAAGAACACCAATGATGCTTCATTATCATCTGGAATATTCAACAAACAATTGATTTCATCATAAACCCCACTATCGTGATATATATCCTTTTGATAGATCAGCTTTAGCATCGTCATAGTTTCAATAGGAAGTACTTAAACTTCCCTATCTTCCAGCAGCATCATTCCTTCCAATCAAAACTGTATATGACTGGAACCATTGTTTCTCCCTCTTTCCTTCATAAGGATTGCATCACAAGTTCTCCTAACTTATGATATTTTTTAAATACATATTAGAAAATCATTTTCTGATTTTATTTCCTTTACAAAGTGAACTGATTTACCTTCATTGACAACAAAAGACAACACTCTGTAACAGCAAACGCTTCTTACTTCCTTCTCCATCCAACTTGGTCCCAACAATTATAAGGAATCAAATCCATAAAGACCAATAATTTTAGTAGTATTTTAAGACCATATTACATGCATAACTCCCATAGTACATTGAAAAATATAGAAAATAAAAACATGATACATAATAAAATGAAATAAACAACATCCTTTAAACTCATCCAAAGGTTTCCTCTTCATATCATGGGGGATGGAAACATAATAAGGGTGAGATCAAACACTCGATAAGAGTTATATGAAATAGTAATAAGAGAAGTAAATTCAATATGGAATAGACATTATGGAAAGGTAAATAATTTTACAAACACATGCCATCAATAAACTGGGAATGAAAATGTATCCATAGATTTTATCATAGTGAAAATCTCATGGAAAGTAATTGTTGAACTCTCTATGAAATGGTTATTTTAATATAAAAAATCTTAGTTTTATTTATTTCAATTTAGTCTTTTGTTCAAATTCTTCTAAATGTGTTTATATATGTTTAAATCTTGTCTACATATTTTTATCTATTTTAATTTATGTTTTACAGTTGACCTGGAAGTATTCTGGATTGAACAGACACTTTGTGAAAATTTCATGTCTTGACTCATCGTTAGTTATTTTTCGGTCGCACCGATGATGAATGGTCGCACCGATGATTAACGGTCGCACCGATGATGAATGGTCGCACCGATGATGAACGGTCACACTGATGATGAACGGTCGCACCGATGATGAACGGTCGCACCGATGATGAACGGTCGCACCGATGATGAACGGTCGCACCGATGATGAACGGTCGCAACGATGATGAACGGTCGCACCGATGATGAACGGTCACACCGATGATGAACGGTCGCACCGATGATGAACAGTCGCACCGATGATGAACGGTCGCACCGATGATGAACGGTCACACTGATGATGAATGGTCGCACCGATAATGAACGATCGCACCGATAATAAACGGTCACACTGATGATGAACGGTCGCACCGATGAAGAACGGTCACACCGATGACAACGATCGCAACATCACCGGTCGCATCAATGAGCTACCGATGTTGATGCTACTGATACCAATGATCAATGAGCTATCGATGCTAATGCTACCGATACCGATGCAGATTCAAAATGACTAACTGATCTCATGACTCACCGATAGTCATGAAAACTGTTTGAATTTCTATAAACTCTTATTTAATTCCAACGGTCATATTTGATGTTTTTAATGCAATTAATGATATTTAATGTTAGTTGTTGGCATGACAGGGGACCGTACCTCGTACCTATGAAAAAGTAATCATTCCCATTTTCGGAGCGTGTGAAATAAAAGGAAGATCGAGCTGCAGTAAAATCATGTGCGTAGAAAGGCATGGAGAGAGAATTCTTCCATACACATACATACATGAAAATAAGAACACACGAGGAACTCAAAGAAGATATTGCAAGATCTTCAAAGAACTCTCATGCATGAAATCCAGCACTACTGAAGAACACACAAAGAACACTGGAAATCATAGAACATACTCACTTGTGAAGGACATCAAGATAAACCACAATACTCTGTATTTCAACATAAAAACTAGAGAAGGACTCAGAAGCATTTCTGCTAAATCCAACGAGTCCAGAGCTACACTGCTAATCACTAGAGCATTCTAAACTCACATCTACTCTCTTAGTGATTATTTTACATACATTTTGAGCAGTGTGTGTACTCTGTATTATTTACACACACACTGACTCTTGTGATAAACTGGAGGATACTAAATCCTCATTCCAAACTCCTTAAATAATACTATATCCCACTGAGGACAGTGGTAGAGGTCAAGTGTGACTTGGATAGCCTGTGTGATGTTGTCTTTGTTTTCCCACGAAGAACTGTGGTAGAGGTCTAAGGACCTGGACAGTATTGTACTATTGTTAACCTTGATCTAGGGTGTGGATCAAATTTATATAAATTGTTTGAGAGGACTAAGTCTCTGCTTGAGACTGAACCTCTTGGTTATATCTGTTGTGCTTTTTAGTATAAGTCTAAAGTATACTACATATATCTTTTATATTACGCTATTGTTACTTTGAATTACAAAACTATTTTAAAGTTACTTTGATAGTTAAATTAGTAAGTGTTTATACTTGTTCTGAACTAGTAGGTTAGCTTCAAAAGCTAATTTAATCCAGTGATTAAATTGGTTGAGATCTAATCAATCTTTAAGAAGCTAATTGAACATTTACATTCTGTATAAATTCACTATAATTTAACTTTGTTTTTAAATTGGGGGATTTTAAGAGAAATATTTTTAACCGAAATCTTAATTGGAACTCAATTCAACCCCCCCCCCCCCCCCCCCTTGAGTATCCACTCCGACCAACATTTGGTATCAGAGGATTTGTTTAGTTTATAAAAGTTTTCAAATACTATGTTTTGCAACTTTGATTTTAGTTATATTTTAAAGATCTTAAATTTATGTTAGTTCTAAATTTTATCTCTTTAAAGTTATTTTCTAAACTCTAGTACTCTAGTTATGGATAATAGACTACAAGTTGTTTCTACCAATAGACCACCTTTATTTAATGGCACAAATTATGCCGAGTGGAAACTGAAAATGAAAATGCATTTAGAAAGTATGGGATTTGATATCTGGACTACTATAGAAACTTAGTATAAGATTCTAGCAACTGTTAGAAATACTTGGGATGAAGCTACTAAGACAGCTTACAATAATAATTATAAAGCTATGAATGCCCTGTATTGAGCTTTAGGAGATGAAGAGTTCAATAGAATATCTGCTTGTAAAACTGCCTATGAAATATGGGATACTTTGAGTGTTTCTCATGAAGGAACAACTAATGTTAAAAAAATGAGATTGAATACATATACTATTAAATATGATAATTTTAAAATAAAAACTGATGAACCTATCTCTGACATATATCTCAGGTTCAACGAGATTGTCAATACAATGATCTCTCTTGGAAGAGATGTCACTGCTAAGGAACAAATCATGAGAATATTGATATGTCTACCAGATCTATGGAGAGGTACTTCTGTTTCAATTAGAGAATCATGTGACATAAGCAAACTACCAGTCTAGGAGCTCATTGGTAAGCTTATGATGTATGAGGAAGAACTCAAGGTGAATAAGAAGGATGATAATGAACCTAAAAGGAAGTATGTAGCTTTTAAATCTACTTCTTTGAAGAGAAAGGACAAAGAAAAAGTTCAAATACAAACTGAAAGTTCAACAAGTGAATATTTAGACTCTGACAGTGATGCTGAGATGGCTCTAATATCCAAGAGATTCAATAAGTTATATAGGAAGAAGAAATTCTTCATAAAATCTAATTACAAAGGAAAGTATGACAACAAGGGTCATTGGAAGAAGGATAGGAAAAAGCCTGACAATAATGATGAAGCTGTCTGCTATGAATGCAAAAGTAAAGGTCACATTAAAGCAGATTGTCCAAAATTGAATTTCAAAAAGAAATATGACTACAAGGACAATAAGTATAAGAAAACTATGAAAGATACTTGGAGTTCTTCAGAAGATAGCACAAGTGAATCTGAGGTTTCTGATTCTGAAAAGAATCGTGCCAACATGTGTTTCATGACCAATACCTCTGAGGTACCTGTTTCCCCTATGCTAAATGATTATTATTCTAGAACTGATTCTGAATCTGAAAACATGTCTAGTGAGGAACTGTTTGAATATTTTAATATGCTAGAATAAACATGTAATGAACTTGAGGACAAGTATAAAGCCTTAAAGAAACATCATGCTCTCACTACCAATGTTAAATCTTCACTTGATATAGAAAAGGAAAAGAATGCTCAACTGTTAAAGGAAAATACTGAACTGAAGTTGTCTAATGAGCAATTAAGGAAAGACCTATAAAAATTTACAAATGGAAAGGATACTCTAACTCAAATTCTAAGAAAAAAAGTGGCACCAAAATATACCACTGGAATAGGCTATCGGCTTGGACAGAGACAGCCTACTAAGACTAAATTTATTCCTAAATCTGGACAAAATAATGCTAGTTCTAGTTTTGGTAATTCATATGCCTCAACTAGTTAATCACACAGTTACAGATCAAATAGAGTCTATCTTTCAAAATATGTTGAATCTCTTAATTACATGAGACCAATAAGACAAATTTGGATACCTAAAGCTTTTATTTTTAACCTATTTGGACCCAAGAAGATCTGGGTACCAAAATCATTTTCCATCTAAATCTGTTTTTTAGGAAACATGTTTGAAGAGTTCTCACAAGAAGATATGGTACTTGGACAGTGGGTGTTCAAGAAATATGTCTGGATATTACTCATGCTTCAAGAGTCTAATTAAAGTTGATGGAGGTCATGTCACCTTTGGTGATAATTCTAAAGGAAAAATCATCATCCTGGGCCAGATTGGTAACACTGATTCAGTTTTGATTTCTAAAGTTTTATTTGTTGATGGACTTAAGTATAATCTATTAAGTATTTCTAAATTATGTGATGATGGCTTTAATGTGAAATTTGAAAATGATTCCTGTAATGTTTTTAACTCTAAAAATTTTTTAGTATTTTTTTTCTTTGAGAAATGAAAATGTTTATGCTGTTGATTTAAATTCTTTGTCCAAACAAAATGTTACTTGCCTAAATGATTTTCATAAAGAATCTTGGCTATGGCACAGAAGATTAGAACACTGCAATATACATTCACTTAGAAATATGACTAGAAATAACTTGGTTAGAGACCTACCCAAACTTGAATTCCCAAAAGACAAAGTTTTTAATCCCTATTAAAAGGGAAAGCAACATAAAGTTTCTTTTAAATCAAAGAAAGAAGTCTCAACTTCTCAACCTCTCGAGTTGGATCACATGGACTTGTTTGGACCTTCTAGAGTTTCTAGTTTAAATGGGAAGCACTATGTCTATTTCCTAGTAGATTAATTTTCTAGATATACTTGGGTATACTTCTTGTCTCACAAAAGTGAAGCTTGTTCTTAATTTATTAAATACTCCAAATCTGTAGAAAACCTTAGTGGACTTAAGATTAAAACACTGAGAAGTGATCATGGACGTGAGTTTGAAAATCATGAGTTTGAATCTTACTGCTCACATAATGGCTATAGTCACAACTTTTCTGCCCCTAGGACACCTCAGCATAATGGTGTAGTATAAAGAAGGAATAGAAACCTTCAAGAAATTGCAAGAACCATGCTCAATGAATATGACCTACCTGTTTATTTTTTGGCTGAAGCTGTAAATACAGCCTGTTATGTTATCAATAGAGTCTTGATTAGAGTTGTTCTTAAGAAGACCCCTTATGAATTATGGAATAATAGAAATCCTAAAGTTAGTTACTTCAGAGTCTTTGGTTTCAAAGTTTTTATTCTCAATACTAAGGATAATCTAGACAAATTTGCATCCAAGAGTGATGAAGGAATCTTTTTACGATATTCTATCTCTAGAAAAGCCTATAGAGTCTTTAATAATAAAACCAAGTGTGTGGAAGAATCTGTTCACATTAAGTTTGATGAAACTGATCCACATGAACCTAAACCATATCTTGAGAATATTGAAGAATATTTATCTGTTCTGAACCTTAATGATAAAATCAATAAACCTATTGTAAAGACAACAAGTTCTGTAAATGTTCCAGAATCCACTTCTGTAGAACCTGAACCTAGAGAAGATCCTGAAATCTCTAGTCCCACCTTTACTAGATCAACTAGGATTCTAAAGAATCATCCTTTAGATACAGTTGTTGGTAATCTTGATAGAGGGAAACAAACTAGAGCTTATCTAAGAATCCAGGTTGAACATCAAGCTTTTATTTCACAGTTAGAACCTAAAAATATCAATGATGTAATCAATGATGAATTTTGGGTAATAACTATGCAAGAATAACTAAATCAATTTAAAAGAAACAAATTCTGGGAATTAGTTGACAGACCTAAGGACACCTTGGCCATAGGCACAAAATGGGTTTTTAGAAATAAAGTTGATGAGTCTGGAAACATAATTAGAAACAAATCTAGATTAGTTGCACAGGGATATAGTCAAGAGGAAGGTATAGACTATGAGGAAACCTTTGCACCTGTAGCTAGATTAGAAGCTATTAGAATTATACTTGCCTATGTTTCTCATCTAAATTTCAAGTTATATCAAATGGATGTTAAAAGTTCTTTTCTAAATGTTTTTATAGTTGAAGATTTTTTTGTTGAACAACCCCATGGGTTTAATAACCCTCATTTTCCAAATCGAGTTTTTAAACATTCTAAAGCTTTATATGGTTTAAAATAAGCTCCAAGAACTTGATATGATAGACTTAATAGATTTATTATTTAAAAAGGTTTTACTAAAGGGATTGTTGATCCAACTCTTTTTATTAAAAGAATTTCTAAAGATGTTTTGATAGTACAAATCTATGTTGATGATATTATTTTTGGATCTTCTAAAAATGCCTTATGTACTGATTTTTCAAAAAGTATGCAAAATGAGTTTGAAATGAGTTGAATGGGAGAACTCAAATATTTTCTTGTATTTCAAGTTTTTAAAAATGAAAATGGTATTATTTTGAATCAAAGTAAATATTCAAAAGATCTTTTAAAACATTTTGGATTCGATAGTATTAAGGAACGTGATACACCTATGAGTACTATTTGTAAATTGGATGCTGATGAAATAGGGAAACTAGTGGATCAAACCAGTTACAGAGGTATGATTGGGAGTCTACTTTACCTTAATTCTAGTCTACCAGATATTATATTTAGTGTGTGTGTGTGTGCAATATTTCAACTAATCCTAAAGAATCTCATTTTCTTGCTGTTAAAATAATTTTCAAATATCTTAAACATACTGCAAATTTGGATTTGTTTTATCCAAAAAGACAATCTTTTGATTTAATCAGTTATTCAGATGTTGACTTTACTGGTTGAAAGTTAGATAGGAAAACCACATCCAGAACATGTCATCTTTTGGGAAAGTCCCTGGTATCTTGGTGTAGTAAGAAATAGAATTATGTTGCATTATCTACTGCTGAAGCAGAATACATTGCTGCTGGTAGTTGTTGTGCACAAATTCTGTGGATGAAACACACTATTTTGGACTATGGATATGATTTTAAGCATGTTTCAATCAAATGTGATAACACTAGTGCAATTAACATATCAAATAATCATGTGTCTCACTCTAGAACCAAACACATTGATGTAAGGCACCACTTTTTGAGAGATCACTACCAAAAAGGTGATATTACTCTTGAGTTTATAGGTACTGAACATCAATTAGTTGAAATTTTCACCAAGACCTTATATTATGAAAGGTTAGACTTGATTAAACAAGAATTAGGTATGATAGATCTGTGAAACTGATATGTGAAACTGATCATTGAAATCGAACTGTGAAACCGATCAGTGAAACTGATCTATGAAACTGATCTGTGCTACCGATTGAGTGGTAGTGTGTTTGAAACCTTTAGTGTTTGTTTAAAATGACATTATTTTATTTAATTGATATTTTATTATTTTTCAACCCTAAATGATACAAATAATGACCCGTGGCTATTTCTTTTTTTAAGAGACTATTGACCTTCCATCTCCCGCCGAACTCTCTCTTCTCTTTCTTGTAACCCAAACCTTTCAAACCCTTCAAACATCTTCAAACCTCTCAATCCTCTCAAACCACCAACGGAAAAGAAAAAGTGACAAGTCAAGGAATCTGGAGGTTCCTCACCTATAAATAACACTCGAGGAGAGTCGAGTAGCACGACGCAGAGGTCAGTAAACCCGGAGTTAGAAACTCGGGAAGTTATAGCTGAGAAAGAAGTGTGTGTTGAATGGGTGATATCAAGCAAGTCTACATTGTTGAAAGTTTTGGAAATGCAAGGCTGGAAAGACTGGTTCTGTTATAACAACCGAGTCTGCTGCTCAAAGCTGGTGCATGAGTTTTACTTAAACTTAAGTATTGTTTTGGATGGAGTAGAGGCTGCGAGATTTTATTCAATGGTTAAAGGGAAAAGATCTGGGAATACCTCACAATGGAAGATATGAGGATTACGTTGGTAATATCCCTCCTACTACTGATTACTTTTCTTATGATCTAGCTTTGGAGATGTTGACTGGGAAGTCTGAATTGAGGAGGATATATGCTGCTGAGTTGGATGGTGAGAGTAGAATCCTGTTTAAGTTTATTCAACATCAAATATGTCCTAGAAAAGGTGACTTTGCTTCAGTAAAGTATCAGGATGTTTTTTTGTTATCTCTTTTGTTGGATGGTGAAAAGATCAACCTGTATAGATATTTTTCTGAGCATATTGTTGAGATGATAAAACCATCAAAGAAAATTACAACTTTGTTTTATTCTAAGCAAATCTCTGCCATGATGAAGTTCTTGTACTGTATTGATGATGGAGATGAGTGTATCTAATCCAGTAGCTTCTGTATTAACAATGATATTTGTTAGAGGATGAAAATCAACTGGAACCCATGGAAGAAAGCTTGGGTTGCTGATGAGGAGAAGTTGTATGACTCCTTCAATCCTACTGATCATCCTACAAGGCCAAAGGGGGTGAGAGATCCTAGTTTAAAACCTGGTGAAGAAGTAGTTTATTCTGATGAAGAAGAGGAAGCAGTAGTTCCTAAGGAAACTGGTGAGTCTAGTAAGTAGGAAATAAAAGAAAAAGAAGTTGAAGATGAAACTTATGAGGAAAAGGAGCCTGAATCACCTCCTGATGATAGGAGTGATCCTGATACAGTGAGCCCAAAGAAAAAAAGGATGGAATTTGGTTCGGCAAGCCCTCTTCTCAAGTTACCAGAGATAGAACCTCTTTTAGATGATAAAGAAGAAGGGGAGACTGATGAATCAACCTCTGAGGAGTATGAATCTGGTAGTACATACAGTTTAAGTGATATATCAGTTAATAATGATGATAATGATGATGATGATGATGAAGGTAATGATAGTGATGAGGGTGTTGCTGATGGTGATAGTGAGAGTAGTAGAAGTGATCGTGATAGTGGTGATGCTGATGATGCTGATGCTCGACCTATAGAAGGTCAGAATATGATTCAAGATGATCCTCAACCCCAACCAAATGTGTAAGAAAATGTCCCTGAGGCTGAGAGAACAGAACAGTTGGAGATTGATGAGGATGAGGAAGTCCCTCCTGAAATTCTTGGAAGAGATCAGTTTGTGAAACCTATGTATCCTTCATGCAGAGCCGCATGGTAAGAATATCCAGGTCTTGTTGTTATGGGATTAGACTATCCAGAGGAAGAGGAAGAAGAATTAATGGATATTACAGGTGTAAGTGACTCAGTTAAGGCTAGATTAGTTGCTGAATATATGCAAGTGACAACAGACAGACCAGGTCCTTCTATTTCTCAATCCAGACCTGATCCTTCTGTTTCTCAAGATAGATCCGGTTCTGCGGTTGCTCAATCTGATTTTGATAGATTTAAGGTTGAATTGATTCAAGCAGTTAGAGATACTATGAAAGATGAGTTATCTCATGTTCCTGCTCCTGCACCTATGACTTTATCCAAAGCTGCTATGGATGATTTGGCTCAAAGAGTGGTAAGCCTTATCAAACTAGACTTGTGAAATTATAGTGAGTCGATTGGAAGGCACATTACCTATTTGAATCAAACACTCATGGATTTTGGTAGTAATTTGGTTTCTCTGCCAGGAAAGTTCAGAACAACCATCTCTGGTATGATGGAAGTATTAAGAAATCTGATAGAACATCTGAAGAAGGCAGATTTTAGGAAGTTGAAAGCTGAGATCACTCAAGTTGTTGCTCAGGCTAGTTCCGCAAAGGTGACCAAGATCATCGGTCCTGAGATTAATGCTTTAAAGGATGTTATTAAAGAAGAGCTGACAGATCTTGGAAAGATTTTGGATTTGGATTCTTTGAAAAAGATGAAAGATCATAGTGATCATATTCATAAAATGGTGCAGTTGTATTCAGCTGATGCTACCAAGGATCAAAAAGAGATCAAGGAGAAAGTGGATCATTATTTCTCTAAGATGTACACCAATCATGAGTTGAATCATCATTTTAAAGTACTGGCTAACAATTTGAGACTCCCTCCATTTACTCAAGCTTTTAAGGCTCAAGTTCATCAGTTTTAGGATTTTACTCCTACTTTGGAAAGTTTCATGTAGAATAAGGATGATTTTGAAAAGGCTATGAAGTACAGTGGAGAAGTAATTTAGGACTTCATCAATTTTCTCAAACCCTACCTTCATGTGCAAGCTAAGTCCATTGTTTTTCCTACTGTTGATCCTCTTAATTCATCAGATGTTGCTCCTGGTCAGATGTCTGTCTCTCAAGCTCTCTCCAGTATTCGGCTATTCTTTCAACAGACTCCTTTAGAAAGATCTTCTACTCCTCAGTAGGTGACCTTAAAACCCACAATTCGTCCATCTCGATTCATCCTGCCTCCTTTCTCCATCCATCCAGTTCAACCTTCAACCCATCCACCTTCTGGACCATCCATTCCTCCAACTGCCAAATGAAAAGCTCCATTGCACCCCGAGAAATAGTTGTATCTGTCAATTTTTGATAGGGTGTCTATTTTCTGTACTTTTCACTTTTGTCTGTGATTTTTGTACTCATTTTCAAACCTTATTTTTCAATTAGAATCCTTTTGCTTATCTTCCTTCTCTTTGTTTTGATAATCACAAAGGGGGAGAAATTGAGACATGAGAAATTGAGACATGAGAAATTGAGACAAGAGAAATGAGACATCATGAATTTGAATATGGGATGAACTGAATATGCATATGAACCCATGATGCCTATTTTAACCAATTACTACTTTGTATGACTACTTCACTATTTACTACATGCATACATATACACAGGGGGAGAAATGATGACTACATATCCAAGTGGAAGAAATGATGAAAGGGGAGAATGAATCGTATTATCTAATTTATATTATATGGGGAGAATGCCGAATTTATATAAGTTATGTTTGATATTACAATCATGTCTTATCTTTTGTCATATTTTCTTTTTATATACAGGGAGCATATTGAATGACATATTATATTCTCTCTTCATTTATGCCATTGATTTGTGATTATCAAAAAGGGGGAGATTGTTTAACTCTCTGTGAAATGGTTATTTTAATAATCACAAATCTTAGTTTTATTTATTTTAATTTAATCTTTTGTTCAAATTGTTCTAAATGTGTTTATATATGTTTAAATCTTGTCTACATATGTTTATCTATGTTAATTTATGTTTTACGGTTGACCTGGAAGTATTCTGGATTGAACAAACACTTTGTGAAAATTCCATGTTTTGACTCACCGTAAGTTATTTTCCAGTTTGCACCGATGATGAACGGTCGCACCGATGATGAATGGTCGCACCGATGATTAACGGTCGCACCGATGAAGAATGGTCGCACCGATAAAGAATGGTCGCACCGATGATGAACGGTCACACCGATGATGAATGGTCACACCGATGATGAACGGTTGCACCGATGATGAATGGTCGCACCAATGATGAACGGTCGCACCAATGATAAATGGTCTCACCTATGATGAACGGTCACACTGATGATGAACGGTCAAACCGATGATGAACGGTCTCACCGATGATGAACGGTCGTAGCGATGATGAACGGTCACACCGATGATGAACGGTCGCACTGATGATGAACGGTCGCACCGATGATGAACGGTCGCACCGATGATGAACAGTCGCACCGATGATGAATGGTCACACTGATGAAGAACGGTCACACCGATGACAACGGTCTCAACATCACCGGTCGCATTAATGAGCTACCAATGCTGATGCTACCGATACCAATGATCAATGAGCTACCGATGTTGATGCTACCGATACCGATGCAGATTCAAAATGACTCACCGATCTCATGACTCACCGATAGTCATGAAAACTGTTTGAATTTCTATAAACTCTTATTTAATTCCAACGGTCATATTTAATTTTTTTAATGCAATTAATGATATTTAATGTTAGTTATTGGCATGACAGGGGACCGTACCTTGTACCTATAAAAAGGTAATCATTCCCATTGTCGGAGCGTGTGGAATAAAAGGAAGATCGAGCTGTAGTAAAAGCATGTGCGTAGAAAGGCATAGAGAAATAATTCTTCCATGAACATAAAAACATGAAAAGAAGAACACACGAGGAACTCGAAGAAGATATTGCAAGATCTTCAAAGAACTCTCATGTATGCAATCCAGCACTACTGAAGAAAACACGAAGAACACTGGAAATCAGAGAACATACTCACTTGTGAAGGACATCAAGTTGAACCACGATACTCTGTATTTCAACAGAAAAACTAGAGAAGGACTCAGAAGCATTTCTGCTGAATCCAACGAGTCCAGAGCTGCACTGCTAATCACTAGAGCATTATAAACTCACATCTACTCTCTTAGTGATTCTTTTACTTAAATTTTGAGCAGTGTGTGTACTCTGTATTATTTACACACACTGACTCCTGTGCTAAACTAGAGGATACTAAATCCTCATTCCAAACTCCTTACATCATATTGTATCCCACTGAGGACAGTGGTAGAGGTCAAGTGTGACTTGGACAGCCTGTGTGTTGTTGTCTTTGTTTTCCCATGAAGAACTGTGGTAGAGGTCTAAGGACCTGGACAGTATTGTACTGTTGTTAACCCCGATCCAGGGTGTGGATCAAATTTATATAAATTGTTTGAGAGGACTAAGTCTCTACTTGAGACTGAACCTCTTGGTTATATCTTTTGTGCTTTTTAGTATAAGTCTAAAGTATACTACATATATCTTTTATATTCTGCTGCTGTTACTTTTAAATACAAAACTATTTTAAAGTTACTTTGATAGTTAAATTAGAAAGTGTTTATACTTGTTGTGAACCAGTAGGTTATCTTCAAAAGCTAATTTAATCCAGTGATTAAATTTACTGAGAGATAATCAATATTTAAGAAGCTAATTGAACATTTACAATCTGTATAAATTCACTACAATTTAACTTTTTTAAAAAAATTAAGGTATTTTAAGAGAAATATTTTTAATAGAATTTTTAATTGGAAATCAATTCACCCCCCTCTTGAGTATCCACTCTGACCAATAGTAATAACTTAATACTGAATGAAGAAAATGATTATTTAGTGTAAGTCATGTATCTAAAACATGAACCATTATACCATCAAGACGGTTTAAATCTGAGGGTAGAAACCAGTCTGATTCTATTTGGAAACAAACTTGAAGGGTTTGTCAACAACTATTTTGTCTCATGAGACCTGTCGATACATCGAGGGGTTATAGAGGGTCTCTCCTATCATTGTAAGTCAAAATAGTTCTCCATAAATAGATTTAATTTAATAAAAATATGCCTTATCAATATCTGTATTGATTAGGGGATAAATATTCATCAATATTTCTACAGTTATAATGGAATTCAAAATAAACATCGTATGTAAAATGGTATACAGCTAAGACAATAATCATATCCATGATACAAGAATATGGATAATTAATAGAAATATAATGTATAATGAAAAATGATCTCAAATGTGTAGTAGATACACCACATAAAAATGATTAGGGTCACAATAATAAGTAAGTCCCAATGAAATGAAAATTGAGATGAAGTCACATACCTTATGTCTCAAAGTGTTCTGCACTTCATCTTAATGTCCTGGATAATCAGATTAAATCCATTAATTAATAAATTAAGAATATTTACTACATGTATTTTATTTAGTATAATTTTATTAAGTTCATTTATGGTCTTTTTTGATGAGTTAAAAGATACAATTTCATCGTTCGGGAGAGCTCGCTTTCTTGGTTTTCATGATCGGTTCGCTTATTTATAATTAATGAAGTTCAAGTAAAATGGGTATAATTATCCATAATTGGAATTATATGTTATTAATGAACATAAATAAGTGTAAATGGTTATATATATCATTTTTTATATGGTATGAGGATGAATCATTTGATAAAATTTTAGTGATAATTGCTTAGATTATTTTGGCGTTTTTTCGATCATCACGTCCTAGTTTTGTTTAATTAATTAATACTATGTATATATAATGGTTCTAGAACATTAAATAGGATGTAATTCACATTTTATAATCTGGTTCAATCATAAAAATGGTTTCATTACCATCCTTGAAGGGGAAATTGAAGAACAAAAATCCGTTGTCCACAAAGTTTGTAAATCAGCACCTCACGGACGATGATTTCGTTTTTAAAATAAAATAGAGAGATAGAGAGATAAATGATTTTAATTAAGGATATTAAATTAACATGATATAATTCTAGTATATAGATGATACTGTATTTATAATGATAATTTGTAAAGAGGGTGTTAGGAGAGGATAATAAATAAGAAAAAGAAATTTAAAGAAAATGAAAGAGGTATTACCTCTTGAATTCTCCTCTTTGAGTACTTCTTTAAGGGACCTTGTTTTGGTATTTTTTTGTGACTAGAACCTCCTAGACATGGGGGAGAGACTTGGAAAGAGTATTTTGGTAGAATTTGGACAAGATTCAAGGCTTATAGTTGTGAGGAGTAGTGGTGGTGAGGGGTGGTATTTATAGTGAAGAGGGGTGATTTTTTGAATATTTTATTCATTTGTTTATTATTTTGGATCAAGACTATGAATAGTTTGAGAATTATAATAAAATATATTAAAATAATTAAGTTAAGTTTGATATTATGGTGATTACATCATCCATGACTCAAGGAATAGTGTATTTAACTTGTAATGTATTTAAAACGTAAATTACTGTGTTTTACTATTCATCAAAAATTTAACTATTTCAGAAAAATCCCAAAAATCACCCTAACCATTTTTTAACATGTAGACTTTAAAAATGAACTCCATTTTAGGAAAATAATTTTCTAAATATGATAAATTTAATTTTTAATTAAAATCCTCATTTACTCAAAAAATACATATTTTAAATTTATAACTCATTTTATAATACTCTAAAAAATTAAATAAGGTCTCATAAAATTATCCTAAAATCATAAGACAAAAAAATATTAATTTATGAATAAATTTTATGAAAACAAATTTTCTTTTATATCAATTTATTTATTATAAAATTGTAATTAAATATTTATGACATATAAAAATACCAACACATAAATAATGATTTTTACATCATTTATTTACTTGTACTATCATATAATTTTATCATATTTTCATTTATAGGATGACTAAATTTTATATACACTTCACTAGGTGAGGTTATTATTTTATTGGCCAAATTACTATTCATAAGGTTTTTATTACTATTTCAAAGGTCAATTTACTATTTCATTGGTATTTGTTCCTTAATTTTTAGAAAAAATATCTTATTTTATTCATTATTCATTTATAAGGTTTGTTTTGTGTTCTCTATGTGATTTTATATGATTTATACTATATGAAATAATTTTTGTGTGCAATGTAAGGTATCTAATGAATTGAAATTATTTAAGAATATATGTATCATAAAATCTTAGGGTGTTATATTCTTCCCTACTTCATAAATTTCATCTTCAAAATTTTTAATGTATATTACCCTCTAAATAGATGTGGGTGGTTCTTCTTCATAACATCCTTAGGTCACCACATTGCTTATTCCATTTAATGGTTTCTCTAAATAACCTTTACCATTTAAGTCATCTCATTTCTCAATACTTTCTCGCTAATGTCAAGAATCTCGATAGGATCTTCACAGTAAGACAAATCAGGTTTCAGTTCTATTTCTTAATAGGTGAGTACATGTATTGGTTTTGGAATGTACTTATTTAATAATTACATGTGTAACACATCATGAACTTTGGAGAGACTTGGTATCATTGCTAAATAGTAAGCTACAACTCCAATTCTTTCTAAAATTTCAAATGGTTTGATGTGTCTCAGGATCATTTTCCCTTTCTTATCAAACCTTAAGACACCATTCCATGGAGATACTTTTATAAAGACATGATATCCCACTTTAAATTCCAAATCCTTTCTCATATTGTCAGCATAACTCTTTTTCTTATTTTGGGATGATTTAATATGGGCTTGAATTGTCTTTACATTTATTGTTGTCTCTTTAATAAGTTCTGGGCCTATAAGTTTCCGCTCTCTAACTTCATCCCAACAATTTGAAGTCTAAAATCTCTTTCCATATAATGTTTCATATGCCACTATTTGAATACTAGAATTGAAACTATTATTGTAGAAAAATTAAATCAAAGGTAAGTATTGATCCCACATATCTTGAAAGTCAAGTGATCATGATCTCAACATTTCTTCCAATGTTTTAATAGTCCTTTAAGATTTTCCATTGGTTTGAGGGTGATAAGTAGTACTCATATGAATCTCAGTATCCAAAGCCTTTTGAAGACTCTACCATAATTTTGATTTAAATTAGGGATCTCAATCTGACACAATCGATAGAGGCACACCATAAAATCTTACAACTTAATTAATATAAAGTCTTTATAGGTGATCAATTGGTAAATCTTCTCTTATAGAAAGGAAATGTACTTATTTTTTAATATGATCAACAATTACCCATATTGTATCATTCCTTATAGGTTTCCTTAGTAATCTTGTGAAAAATTCCATAATAATTCCATCCCACTTCAACATATTAATAAGTAGAGATTGAATGAATCATATAGGATGTTACCTCTCAGCCTTCACTTATTGACAAACTAGACACCTTGACACATATTCAAAAATTTCCCACTTCATGTTATCCCACAAAAAATGTTACTTCAGATCTATATACATCTTGGTACTACCGAGGTGTATAGATAAATTTGAGCTATGATCATCATCTAATAGCTCCATTTTTAGCTTAGTTATTGATGGGACACATAACATATTTCAAAATTTAAGAACTCCATCATCATACATGAAGTATGCTAATATTCCATCCTTAATGGCTTTAATTTTTTTTAATGTTCTCATCATCAAATTGATATATTTTTATATTCTCTAGTAAATATGGTTTAGCAATCATTTGAAAAAGGAATGATGTTTCCTCTTCCTTAAAAATTAAGATATACATATTTACTAGATCCATGAACTTAGGATCTCTCCAAATCCTCTTTTGGGTTAGCAGTCCATGATCTTTCCTTCTTAATAGAATTGTTGCCTTATTTTTCTTTCATGGGTGGTAGTTTATTGAAAAATCATAATCTTTTAGTAACTCGATCCATCTCCTTTTCCTCATGTTGAGTTCTTTCTGTGTAAAAATGTATTGCAAAATCTTTTGATCCATATATATCTCACATCTTTCTCCATATAGATAGTGTCTCCATATTTTCATAGCAAAGATTATGGCTGCTAACTCAAGATCCTAAGTGGGATATTTTTGTTCATGTGTCTTCAACTACCATGATGCACAAGAAATAACTTTATCATTTTTTATAAGGACACAACCCAGTCCATTCTTTGATGCATCACTATATATCACAAACCCATCATTTCCAGAGGGAAGAGTAAAAATTGGATCATTAGCCGATCTTCTCTTCAATTATTCAAAGAATTATATACATTATTTTGTCCATATGAACTTAACCCTTTTACGAGTGATATTGGTTAGTGGGTTAGACAATCAGGAAAAATACTAAATAAAATGTTGATAGTAACCTGCTAATCCAATAAAACTGTGTACCTTTGTTAGGTTTGTTGGCATAGGCCATTCTTGGATTGTATTTTTATTTATAAGATCAACTGAGATTTCATCCTTAGAGACAATATGGCCAATAAAAGAAACTATTTGAATCTAGAATTCACACTTAATAAACTTCCCATATAACTCTTTTCTTCTAAGAGTCTTCAGTATAACCTGCAAGTGGTTCTCATGGTCCTCGTAATTTTTGTAATATATCAAGATATCATCAATAAATACTACAACAAAATCATCAAGATATTCCTTGAAAACTCTGTCCATTAGATCCATGAAAATTGAGGCTACATTAGTCAATCTAAATGGAATTTCTATAAACTCATAATGTACATACCTAGTTTGAAATGTTTCCATTGGAATATATTCATTCCTCACACATAATTGATGATATCCATATCAAAGTTCAATCTTTGAAAACTATTGAGCTCCGTGAAGTTGATCGAATAAATCATCAATGCAAGGTAGAGGATAATTGTCCTTTATTTTAATAGCATTGATTTCTCTATAATCAATGAACAGACTCATGGATTCATATTTTTTCTAGAAAAATAGAATAGAGGCTCCCCATGGAGAAACACTAGGGTGAATAAATCCCCTGTCAATCAATTCCTCTAGTTGTCTCTTAAGCTCCATTAATTCCACAGTGTCCATTATATAGGGAGTCTTTGATATAGGTCTTTCACCTGTAATTAAATCAATAGAGAACTCAACTTCCCACTCTGGAGGATGTCCAGGTAAATCCTCTAGAAATGCCTCAATATATTCTTTCACAATTGGTACATCCTCAATTTGAAGATTACTTTCCTCATCCCTAAATTTTATTTTCTCTTCCACACCAAGAATTTCATTTAGTAGAGCTACTATAGGTGGATCTAGATAAGAACCTGATGATGATGTTTATGCTTTAATGATAAGGGATTCTACATCTTCCTCACAAATTGTAACTTTCTTATTCTTAAAATACCAAGGATTATATCAAAATCAACCATAAGTATGATGATAAGGATTGAAACTAAATCATGTTTATGTGTCATAAAGGGGACATAACGACATATCTTTGTTCCAACGATACTTCCCTTAGAAGTTTTGACTAATGACTCCTTTATTAAATCAAAAGGTAAATATATAATTTTCATTGAAAATTGGGAAAATATAAAATAATGTGATGATCCAGAATCAAATAAAGCATTGGATAAGTTTGAGGAAACAATTAAAGTGTCTTCCACCACATCCTTAGGAACTTAAACCTATGTAGTTGTGACCTCATAAACTTATCCTTTCTCTTGTGGCCTTTTTTAGGAAATTTTCCTTGATGCTTAGGGAAATCATTTTCATAGTGTCTCATCTCTATACAATTGTAGAATTGAAAAATCATTGATTTGTTTGTTCACCTTTCATTCATTAGCTCGTTGACCCTTTTCTCCACACTTATAACAAACTCTCATGCCTTTCAAGTATTTTCCAGGATGATTCTTTTCAAAGTTATCGCATAATGGGAATTTATTCATTAACTTCTTCTTATTTGGTGATTCATCTTTTCCATGGTTATCAAAAAAACTCTAATTCTCTTTATTTCCCTTGAACAAATTGGATCTAGAAAATTCCTTCTCCTTTTTTATGACACCTAATACTATTTCATCATATTATGAAAATGTTTGAGAAGCTGGTTCCCTTCAAAGACTTGGCTTAAGAACTTCAAAGAAATGATCAATATTGTATTCCAAATCACATATATAATCTATATCATACTTGGCTAGTCTTGTGAAGGTAACCTCATACTCCGCAACACTATCTTCTTCCCTTTTCTTTAAGCTAAGTAATTTTTTCTTCATTTCAGTTTGTTGCTCACTAGGGAAATATTTTTCGAAAAATATTACTTTAAAACTTCTCTAATAAATTTCTTCTATTTCATCTTACTCCTCAGTATTTTGGATCAATGACCACAATTGATCAGCATCTCCCTTTATATAATATAACGTTAGTACTACCTTTTCATTTTTATTGCATCCCAATGCTAGAAATAACTTTTCAATGGACTTGATCCACTGCTCAGATACCACTAGATTAGTAGTTACACTAAAATATAGGGTATTCTACCGCCTGAAATGATCCAACATAGGTGAAGTATGGTTATTCATCATAAGATTAAGTTGTCCTAATATGGTCATGATCTTATCATCTCTAACACTAACTGTGCTGACTTGCTCGGTGAGGAAATCCCTACATTGTCTGCAACTATTTATTATCTTTCATCCATTAGGTGCCATCACTAAAAAATGGCATACACTAAATTAGTTTTTGAATCATAATGCATAATTTTGAACTAGAAAAACACTTAACATAAATTTAAAATTTATGCATATCTAATCTCATAATCATAAATATAGTTTCTTGGGGGACATATTAACTTTTAAATCCTTCGTAATTGTTTGTAAAGAAAATGTGAATTATCCTAAGAATATCCCCTAGGAGTGTCAAACCATGTGAGCACTAAGGCCCATTGTCGTGTACCAAGTTAGCCTGAGTTAGGCTCAAGACACCTTGTCAGATTTGTTACCCCTAGGTACATTTGTTCTAGAACCACATCCACTTGTAGTATCCATACATGGATTTATTACTAGGAAGACCAACATGATATCTACCTTACCAAAATTTTAGTATGTTATTCTATACTTATCCTAAAATTCTATCTTAGGGTTATGTTATCTAATATATGGTTTCTAAATCTAGTTCCCAAAGTTGCTTCTAAACTTCCTTTGATACCAACTATAATGCCCTGACCCTAGAAGTCCACATCCGATGCATTATTTTATTGCTTTGGCATGATTATAAGAAATAAAATCCTAAATAACCAATAATTTTAGTAGTATTGGAATACCATATTACATACATAACTCTCATATTACATTGGAAAATATAAAAAAATACAAACATTATACATAATAAAATGAAATAAACAACATCCTTGAAACTCATCCAAAGGTTTCCTCTTCATAACTTGGGGAAAGGAAACGTAATAAGGGTGAGAAAAAACACTCAGTAAGAGTTATATGAAATACTAATAAGTTAATTAAGTTCAATAAGGCATAGACATTATGGTAAGGTAAATAATATGACAAACACATGCCATCAATAAATTGAGAATGAAAATGTATCCATAGATTTTTTCATAGTGAAAATCTCATGGAAAGTAATAAATGAATATTGAATGAAGAAAATGATTATTTAGTGGACATAATGTATCAGTAACATGAACCATTATACTATCAATATAGTTTAAATCTGAGGGTAGAAACCCATCTGATTCATTTTGGAAACAAACACGAAGGGTTTGTTGCCAATTTTTTTGTCTCATGAGACCAATCGATGCATCGAGGGGATATATCGGTCCATGTCCATCACTGAAAGTCCAAATAATTCTTGATACATAGATTTAATTCAATAAAAATATGCCTTATCAATGTCCTTATTGATTAGAGGATACGTATTCATCAATATTTCTACAGTTAAAACTACATTCAAAATAAACATTGTATGTAAAATGGTATATGGATAAGAAACTAATCATATCCACAATACAGGAATATGAATAATTAATAGAAATATAATTTCAAATGAAAAATTATCTCAAATGGGTAGTAGATACACTACAAAAAAATGATTAGGTGAATAATAACAAGTAAGTCCCAATGAAATGGAAATTGAGATGAAGTCCCTTACCTTTTGTCTGAAAGTGTTTTTCACTTGATCTTAATGTCATAGATAATCATATTGAATCTATTAATTAATTAATTCATAACCTTTAATACATGTATTTCATTTATTATAATTTTATTAAGTTCATTTATGACCTTTTTGTTGAGTTAAAATATACAATTTCATCATTCAGGGGTGCTTGCTTTCTTGGTTTTCATGATCGGTTCGCTTATTTATAAGTAATGAAATTCAAGTAAAATGGGTATAATTATCAATAATTGGAATTATATTTTATTAATGAACATACATAAGTTTAAATGGTTATATATATAATTTGTTTATATGGTATTATGATGAATCACTAGATAAAGTTTTAGTGATAATTTCTTAGATGATTTTGGCATTTTTTCGATCATCACACACTAGTTTAGTTTAATTAATTAATACTATGTATATATGATATCTACAGAACATTAAATAGAATTTAATAAATATTTTATAATCTGGTTAAAACATAAAAATGGTTTCATGACCATCCTTGAAGGATAAATTGAAGAACGAAAAATTTTTTTCCATAAAGGTTGTAAATCGACACCTCACAGATGATGATTTCGTTTTTAAAATAAAAGAGAGAGAGAGAAAGGAGTTTGATGAAGGATATTCCATTAACATGATATAATTATATTATATATATTATATTGGATTTATCATGTTCATTTGGATAGAGTAGGTTAGGAGAGTATAAGAAATGAAAAAAGAAATTGAAAGGAAATTAAAAGAAAAAGAAAGAGGTTTTACCTCCTAAATTCCCCTCTTTGAGAACCTCCGTAACAGACCTTGGTTTGGTATTTTTTGTGACCATAACCTCTTGGAAGTGGGGGAGAGACTTGGAAAGAGTATTTTGAAATAATTTAAAAAATATTAAAGTCTTATAGGTTTGAGGAGAAGTGGTGGTGAGAGGTGGTATTTATAGTGGATGGATGAGGGGTGATTTTTTGAATATTTTATTCATTTGTTTATTATTTTAGATAAAGACTATGAATAGTTTTAGAATTATCATAAAATATATTAAAATAATTAATGGAAGTTCTATATTATGGTTCTTACATCATCCATGACTCAAGGAATGGTGTATTTAACTTGTAATGTATTTATACCATAAATTACCATATTTTATTATTCACTAAAAATTCAACTATTTTAGAAAAATAACAAAAATTATCCCTAACCATTTTTCAATGTGTAGAATCCAGAAATAAATTAAATTTTATGAAAAAAAAATTATAAATATGATAAATTTAATTTTTAATTAAAATCATCATTTACTCAAAAAAATGTAGATTTTAAATTTATAACTCATTTTATAACACTCTAAAAAATTAACTAAAGTCTCATAAAATTATCCTAAAATCATAAGACAAAAAAATATTAATTTATGAATACATTTTATGAAAATAAATTTTATTTTATATCAATTTATTAATTATAAAATTGTAATTAAATATTTATGACTTATAAAAATACCAACAATTAAACAATAATTTTTACAACATTTTTTTACTTATACTATGATATAATTGTATCATAATTTCATTTATAGGATGCCTAAATTTTATATACACTTCCATAGGTGATTTTACTATTCTATTGACCTCATTACTATTCATAAGGGCCACATTACTATTCCAAAGGTCAATTTAATATTTCATTGGTATATGTTCCTTAATTTATAGAAAAACATCTTATTTTATTCATTATTCATTTAGAAGGTTTTTTTTGTGTTCTCTATGTGATTTTATATGATTTATACTATGTGAAATAATTTTTATGTGCAATGTAAGATATCTAATGAATTGAAATTATTTAAGAATATACATACCATAAAATCTTGGTGTGTTATATTCTTACCTTCTTCAGAGATTTCATCCTCGAAATTTTTCATATATATTTCCCTCTAAATAGATTTGGGTGGTTCTTCTTCATAACATCCTCAGGTTCCCACATTGCTTCTTCCATTTTATGGTTTCTCCAAAGAACATTTACCAATGGATTCATTTGAATTCTTAATACTTTCTCTCTAGTGTCAATAATCTAGATAGGCTCTTCGCAGTAAGACAAATGAAGTTCTAGTTCTATTTATTCATAGGTGAGTACATGTGTTGGGTTTGGAATGTACTTTTTTAACAATGACATGTTTAAAACATCATGAAGTTTGGAGAGACTTGGCGGCATTTCTAAACAGTATGTTATATCTCCAATTCTTTCCAGAATTTCAAATGGTCCGATGTACCTGGGGCTCAGTTTCCCTTTCTTATCAAACCTTAAAAAATAATTCCATGGAGATACCTTCAGAAAGACATGATCTCCCACCTAAAATTCCAAATCTTTTCTTAGGTTTTAATTATAATTCTTGTACCTACTTTGGGATACTTTAATATGAGCCTAAATTATCTTTACCTTTTTCATTGTCTCTTTAATAAGTTCTGAGAATATTAGTTTCCTCTCTCCAACTTCATCGTAACAAGTTGGAGTTCGACATATCTTTCCATATAATGCTTCATATAGCGCCATTTGAATACTATAATGGAAACTATTATTATAGAAAAATTCCACCATAGGTAATTACTCATCCCACATACCTTTAAAGTCAAGTGAACATGATCTCAACATGTCTTCCAATGTTTGAATAGTCCTTTCATGTTGTCTTTTGGTTTTTGGGTGATAAGAAGTACTCGTATGAATCTCAGTATCCAAAGCATTTTTAAGTCTCTTCCAAAAATTTTATGTAAATTGGAGATCTTGATCAGACACAATCGATAGAGGTGCATCATGAAGTCTTATAAATTCATTAATATAGAGTCTTGATAGGTGCTCAAGTGGTAAATCTTATCTTATAGAAAGGAAATGTGTCAATTTTGTAAGATGATCAACAGTTACCCATATTGCATCATTCCTTCTAGGTTTCATTGCTAGTTCTATAAAAATTTTCATCTTAATTTCATCCCAATTACACATAGTAATAGGAATATATTTCATGACTCCTCTAGGATGTTTTCTCTCATACTTCACTTGTTAATAAACTATACATCTTGACACATAGTCAGAAATTTCCAGCTTCGTGTTGTCCCACCAAAAATGTACCTTCAGATCTCTATACACCTTGGTACTACTAGGGTGTTTAGATAAATTTGAGCAATGAGAATCATCTAATAGTTCCCTTTTTAGCTCATGTATTAATGGGACACATAACCTCTTTCAAAATTTTAAAACTTCATCCCCATAAAATAAGTCTACCAATCTTCCATCTTCAATGTTTTTAATTTTCTTTTGAGTGTTCTCATCATTATGTTGAGAGATTTTTATCTTCTCCGATAAAAAAAGTTTAGAAATCATTTGAAAAAGTAATGATGTTTCCTATTACTAACAATTCCCATATCCATATTTACTAGATCCATGAACATATGATCTCTCATAATCCTCATTTGGGTCATAAGTCCATGATATTTCCTAGTTAATGCATATATTTCCTTATTTTCCTTTCCTAGATGGTATTTTATTGAACAATCATAATCTTTGAGTAACTCAAGTCATCTCCTTTGCCTCATGTTGAGTTCTTTCTATGTAAAAATGTATTTCAAACTCTTTTGATCCATATATATCTCACATCTTTCACCATAGAGATAGTGTCTTTATATTTTGAGAGAAAATATTATGGTTTCTAACTCAAGATCATGAGTTGGATAATTTTTTTCATGTGTCTTCAACTACCTTGATGCATAAGCAATAACTTTATCATTTTTCATAAGGACACAACCCGATCCATTCTTTGATGCATCACTGTATATCAAAAACCCATCATTTCCAAAGGGAAGAGTCAAAATTAGATCATTGACCAATCTTCTATTCAATTATTCAAAGAATTTTGTACATTCTTTAGTCCTTGTGAACTTAACCCCTTTATGTGTGATCTTGGTTAGCGGGTTATCCAATCAAGAAAAAATCTTAAGGAAACACCAATAACAACCTACTAAGCTAATAAAACTACATACCTCAGTTATGTTCATTGGAATAGGCCATTCTTGGATTACCTTTATCTTCAAAGGATCAAAATGGCCAAGAAAAGAAACTATTTGAAACCAGAATTCACACTTACTAAACTTCCTATATAACTCTTTTCTTATAGGAGTCTCCAGAAAAACCATCAAGTAGTTCCCATGGTCCTCATAGATTTTGGAATATATCAAGATATCATTAATAAATACCACAATAAAATCATCAAGATATTCCATGAAAAATATTTTCATTAGATCCTTGAAAATGGAGGGTGCATTGGTCAATACAAATGGAATTACTGTAATAAACTCATAATGTCGATACATAGTTCGAAATGTTGTCTTTTGGATATCTTCCTTCCTCACACACAATTGATGATATCCAGATCGAAGGTCAATCTTTGAAAAATATTGAGCTTCATGAAGTTGGTCAAATAAATCATCAATGTGAGGTAGAGGATACTTTTTCTTTATTGTAATATCATAGATTTCTCTATAATCAGTGCATAGCCTCATGGATCCATCTTTCTTCTTGACAAGATAATAGGGGATCCCTGTGGAGAAACACTAGGGTGAATAAATCCCTTGTCACTCAATTCCTCTAGTTGTTTTTTCAACTCCGCTAATTTCAAAGTTTCCATTATATATGGAGTCTTTGATATAGGTCTTGCATGATGAATTAAATCAATAGAGAACTCAAATTCCCACTCTAGAGGATGTTCGGGTAAATCCTCTAAAAATACCTCAATATATTCTTGTTCAACTGGTACATCCTCAATTCAAATATTACTTTCCTCATCCCTAGATGTTGTTTTCTCTTCCACACTAAGAAATTCATTTATTATAGCTACTAGAGGTGGATTAGGATAAGAACCAGATGATGACGTTTCTGCATTAAAGATAAGGTATTCTACATCTTCCTCACAAATTGTAACTTCCTTCTTCTTACAATATATTTTTGCATCATATTTTGAAATCCATACCATACCAAGGATTATATCAAAATCAACCATATGTACAATGGTAAGGTTTGCAACTAAAGCACATTTATGTGTCATAAAGGGGACTTAATGACACATATTTGTTGTAATGATACTTCCCTTAGGAGTTTTGACTAACTTCTCCTTTATTGAATCAGAAGGTAAATGTCTAATTTTCATGGAAATTTGGGAAGATATAAAATAATGTGATGATATAGAATCAAATAAAGCATTGGATAAGTTTTAGACAATGATTAAAGTACCTTCCACCACATAATTAGGAACTTCAACCTCTGCATATGTGATTGCATAAACTTGTCATAGCTCTCATGGCCTTTTTTGAGGCTAGTTTCCTTAACACTAAGGGAAATCCTTTGCATAGTGTCTCATCTCTCTAAAATTGTAGAATTTAATGTCATTGATTTTTATATTCCCTTTCATTCATTAGCTTGGTGACCCTTTTCTTCATACTAATAAAAAACTCCCATGCTATTCAAGCATTTTCCAGGATGATTGTTTCCACAGTTCTCGCATAATGGGAATTGCTTTGTTCCCTTATTCTTCTTTGGAGATTCACATTTTCCATGGTCATTAGAAGACCTATTCTTCTCTTGATTTCCCTTGAAAAAATTGGATCTAGAAAATTACTTCTCCATTTTGATGGCACTTAATACTATTTCATCATATGATGAAAATGTTTGAGAAGTCAGTTCCCTTAGAAGACTTTGTAAAGACCCGGAAATTTCAAGAAAAATTTTTTATTAAATAATTTGGAATTTTACGAGTCTGTGGATTCTGACAGCACTTGATTCTGAGGCTTGGTGTGCCCAAAATCAATTTTTGAAGTTTAGCTTGGGTATGTTTAGTAAACGAACGAGCGGGTTTTTCCATCTTTTGAACCGGTGCTCGGAATTAAAATCTGAGGGCACTAATGAACTCGCAGCGCCGGTAATTGCTTAAGGGGACATTTACCGCAGTTTTATTTTAAGCGGGTTGAGAATTATTATTTGGGGAATTAGTTTAAATTAAATAAAATTGTTGAACAATTTTATTTTATTATCCTTGGAAGTTAAACCCTTCCATGGGAAGTTGTTGGTGGGGCCCACAACCACCCAACTTCCCATGTGTGGTTATATGGGAGGTGGGGCCCACACGAGCCCCAACCTTAGAACTTCCCATAACCCTCTTTAAACTCCCCATAACTCTCATAAACTCCCCCCATTAAACTTGACAACTCTCCCATATTTATGAGTCCTCTCACCTCCTCCTCTCACCCTCTTTAACTCTTGCCAACACATTAATTTAATGAATTCAACCACATCAATTAATTAAATGAAGTGGTTTGAATTTGAATTTTAAATTGGATGTGATAATAAAATAATAGCATAATCCTATTATTTTATTTTGGGAGGGATTTCGTTGTGCTAAGGAGAATTGGGAGAGCTCTTGAGATTTTGGGAAGAACACCGGCCCTCCGAAGAAGAACGACATCTCCTTCGACGAAGAATGTCGGTTCCATGAAGAACGACAATGCACCTTCCATTCTCTTCTCCGCGACAAGTGAGGAGACGCCGCTTCCTCCTCGGACGCACTCCGTCGACGTCTACAAATCCTCACCTCGCGATGCCGTCTTCCGCGACACCTGATATTTGACATCAATTGTTGAGGTAGGGGGTTTGATTAATTTATTTAAAATAAATTACTCCCTCGTTCTCGTTGTATTCAAGTGAATACCTTGGCCTATTTCTATCACTTACGCGGAGGGCGCGGGCCGAACGAACACGGCCCGACGACCCTCCATTTGATCTTGTTTATAATTCTTAGAATCAGAAACCGAAGGCGGAGGAGGCACAACGCCGTTGCGCCGTGCCAGGAACGCGTCAAAGGAAGCCGGCGCCGTCACGCCGGCTGTGCGGGAGGAACCGCGGCCCGCTATGCAGGCCGCTTCCGCGGAAGAACCGGTCAGCCCGTCGGCCGGGCGGGCGAAGGGGAGCCGCAACGCTAGAAGGGATCCGCGCTGGAGAACCGGCCGGCCCATCGGCCGACCGGGCGGAGCCAGACCGCGGCGCCGGGAGGGCGCCGTGCTGAAGAAACCCCGACCCGCCGTGCGGGCCGCGTGCACCAGAAGGTCGGTCGGCCAAGCCTGCCGGTTTGGGAAGGGCGGCGCCGCTTGGTGCCGCCGGTTTGGACAGTCGGGGGGGCGCGCCCCCCCTCGGACCGCTAGGCCTAGGGGTCGCGCCGGGTCGGGCCGCGCTGGGCCGAGCCGGGCCACGCCAGGCCGGGCCGCGCCACTTCGGGCTGGGTCGCGCCACTTCGGGTCAGGCCACGCCACTTCGGGCCGAGCTGTGTTTTCCTTCGGACCGGTCTGACACCCCTGCCGGGTCGGACCCGTCAAACTAGGTTAACCCGACCCCGTGGGCTCACTGGGCTAAACGGGTCAGGCCCGTTATTCACTTAAACATGAATAACTTAAAGACCGCGCGTCTGATCTACACGCCGTCTGCGCCACTAGGACCCTATCGACGAGGCAGTCCTTTTGCGATACTCTAAGTGAGTTTTGGACAACTTTGGTAAACGATCAGGTTTGGAACGAGCATATTTCCAACCGGGCCCCTGGAACGGAAAAGCCAATATCTCTCAGACCGGGCGTCCGTTTGACGCGCCGTCTGTCGCGTTGGGTTCCTTTTGATGAGACGGAACTTCAGGATACATCAACCCTGGACTTCGTGATAGTTGATGTATCGACCCCCTTTTACTCGTGGAGCGGACCCTCCCGGAATCGAGTATGCTGTGTGTGGGAACCCTAGAGTTGGCTGCGACTGCGACGACGATGACGACTGTACTTGGATCCTGTGTGGGTTCGGCAGCGAGGATGACTATACTTGGATCCTCCATGGGTTCGGTAGCGATGACGACTGTACTTGGATCCTACGTGGGTTCGGCAGTAATGATTACTGTACTTGGATCCTACGTGGGTTTGGCAGCGATGACTTCTGTACTTGGATCCTACGTGGGTTCGGCAGAGGAGATGATTCAGAGGCTACATCTAATCATCTCCACCCCTCTTCGTGAGTAGTATACTTGTGTGAGCTGATTCTTGACTTTCAATCATTATCATTGGTATGATTGACTTCTTTCCTGTGTGGACTGGATTGTGTTTGGGCTCATAAGTTGGAGTCGTACTGAGATTGATGACTTAGGTATATGTATGGGCATATAACTAAGTAGAGTTGGTTGATACTTCGTGTTTGTATCTTTCCTTTCTATTTTATCCTTTGTGGATTCTGGGAGACCTTCGGAGGTCTCGAGGTCCCTACTGAGTATCGTTATACTCACCCCTGTACGGGCATTGCCCGCACTATGTTGTGTTGGTTGCAGACGACAGACAGCACTAATCGTGGTCGAGGCATGTGGAGCTGGACGATATCCAGAGGTGGAACACCTGGCGGGATGTACACAGAGCGGACGAACGGACCCGGGGTACCAACGAGACTATCTGTACCCACCCTTCAGGTGGGATTTCCGGAGGACGACCTGGTGGTTGCTACTTTACTTTACAGCTGTTGTACTTTCTTTCTCAGTTGTATTGTACTTCCAGTTGGGTTTGTATACCAGCCCATTTACTTTACAGCACTTAATTTTGTACTCAGTTTACTTTGTGTTTACTCCAGCTTGCGTACTCTGTTGTGTTTGTCTACTTCTATAAAGGCAATGTCTTCCCTTTCATCGGGTTTTACGTCTTTGGTGCTAGTCGCTAGCCCCTGACCTATGGAAGGCGGGCTTGGGGTAGTCACGACACGGGCCCCGAGGACGGGTTGTGACAGACTTGGCTTAAGACCTTCAAAGAAATGATCAATCTTATCTTTTTAATCACATACATAATCTATAGCATACCTGGCTAGTCTTGTGAAGGTAGCCTCATACTCCACAACACTCTTTTCTTCCCTTTACTATAAGATAAGTAATTTTCTCTTCATTTCAATCTGTTGCTCAAGAGGGAAATATTTTTCAAAGAATGTTTATTTAAAAGTTCTCAAATCCATGTCTTATATTTCACCTTCCTTATTAGTATTTTGGATTAAAAACCACCATTGATCAGTATCTCCCTTGAGACAATATACTTCCAGTACTACTTTTTGTTTTCATTGCATCCCAATGCTAGAAATATCTTTTCAAGGGACTTGATCCACTTCTCAGCTACCATTGTATTATTAGTCGCACTAAAATATGGGGGTTTTTCCACATGAAATGATCCAACATAGGTGTAGTATGGTTATTCTTCATAACCTGAGTAAGTTTTCCTAATATGGTCATGATTTGATCAGCTATAACACTAACTGTTTTGACTTGCTTAGTGGGAAAATCCCTACATTTTCCATGGGTATTGATTCCCTTTCTTCTATTAGGCACCATCAATTAACAATAGTATACACTAAATTAAGTTATGAATCATAATGCATAATTTCTAACTATAAAAACACTTAACATAAATTTAAAATTTATGAATAACTAATCTCATAATCATAAAGATGATTTCTTTGGGGACATATTTAATTTCAAATCCTTTATAATGGTTTGTAAAGAAAATGTGAATTATCCTAAGCATATCCCATGAGAGTGTCAAACCAGGTGCACATTAAGTTCTGTTATCATGTACAAGGTTACCCCAAGTCAGGCGCATGATAATTTATTGGAGTTTTTACCTCTAGGTACATATGTTTCAGAACCATGCCCACTTATAGTTTCCAGACATGGATGTATTGTTAGGAACACCCACATAATCTCTACCATACCAAAATTATAGGATTTTATTATATACTTATCCTTAAATTATATCTTATGGTTATGTTCTCTAATCTATGTTTTCTAAATCTAGTTTTCAAGGTTGCTGATAAACTTCCTTTAATACCAATAGTAACGCCCCGACCCCAAAAGCCCAGAGTCGGTGCATTATTTTATTACTTTGGAATGATTACAATGAATAAAATCTCTAAGAACCGATCAGTTTAGTAGTATTGGAAAACCAAATTACATATATAACTCCCATATTACATTGGAAAATATAGAAAATACAAACATGATACATAATAAAATGAAATAAACAACATCCTTGAAACTCATCCAAAGGTTTCCTCTTCATAACCTAGGGAAAGGAAACATAATAAGCGTGATCTCAAATGATGAGTAAGATTTATATGCAATACTAATAAGATAAGTAGATTCAATAAGTCATCAACTTTATGGAAAGATAAATAATCTGAAAAACACATGACATCAATAAACTGGGAATGAAAATGTATCCATAGATTTTGTCATTGTGAAAACTAAATGGAAAGTAATAATTTAATACTGAATGAAGAAAATTATTATTTAGTGAATTACATGTATCTGGAACATAAACCATTATACCGTCAATATGGTTTAAATCTAAGGGTAGAAACCCATCTGATTCTATTTGGAAACAAACATGAAGGGTTTGTCACCAACTGTTTTGTCTCATGATACCTATCGATGCATCGAGGGGCTATAGCGGGCCCTTCCCATCACTGTAAGTTTAAATAATTCTTCATACATAGATTTAATTCAAGAAAAATATTCCTTATCAATATTCGTATTGAGTATAGGAAACAGATTCATCAATATTTCTCCAATTAAAACGACATTCAAAATAAACATCGTATGTAAAATGGTATATGACTAAGATAATAATCATATCCAAGATATAGGAATATGGATAATTAATAGAAATATAATTTAAAATTAAAAATTATCTCAAAGGGGAATTAGATACACCACATAAAAATTATTAGGTTCACAACAATGAGTAAGTCCCAATGAAATGGAAATTGAGACGAAGTCCCTTACCTTATGTCAGAAAGTGTTCTTCACTTGATCTTAATGTCCTGTATAATCAGATTAAATTCATTAATTAATTAATTAAAAACATTTAATACATTTATTTTATTTATTATAAATTTATTAAGTTCATTTATGGCCTTTTTGATGAGTTAAAAGAGACAATTTCATCGTCTGGGAGTGCTCGATTTCTTGGTTTTCATGATCATTTTGCTTATTTATAAGTAATGTTGTTCAAGTAAAATGGGTATAATTCTCCAAAATTGGAATTATATGTTATTAATGAATATAGATAAGTGTAAATGGTTATATATATCATTTTTTTATATGGTATGAGGATGAATCATTAGATAAAATTTTAGTGATAATTGGTTAGATTATTTTGGAGTTTTTTTCGGTCATCACGTGATAGTTTTGTTTAATTAATTAATACTATGTATATATAATTGTTGTAGAACATTAAATATGATTTAATACATATTTTATAATATGTTTAAACCATAAAAATTGTTTCATGACCATCGTTGAAGGAGAAATTTAAGAATGAAAATATGTCATCTAGGAAGGTTGTAAATTAGCACCTCATGGACGATGATTTCGTTTTTAAAATAAGAGAGAGAGAGAGAGAGAAAAATGAGTCTGATGAAGGATATTCCATTAACATGGTATCATTATAGTATATATATTATACTATAGTTATCATTCTCATTTTTAAATATGAGGTTAGGAGAGGGTAAGAAATGAAAAAGGAAATTGAAAGGAAATTAAAAGAAAAAGAAAGAGGTTTTACCTCTTGAATTCCCCTCTTTGAGTACCTCCTTAAGGAACCTTGGTTTGGTCTTTTTTTGTGACTAGAACCTTCTGGACATGGGGGATATACTTGTAAAGTGGTTATGGGTTTGGACAAGCTTCAAGGATTAGAGGTGTGAGGAGAAGTGGTGGTGATGGGTGGTATTTATAGTGGAGGAGATGGGTGATTTTTTGAATATTTTATTCATTTTTTTATTATTTTGGATCAAGACTATGAATAGTTTGAGAATTATCATCGAATATATTAAAATAATGAAGTTAAGTTTTAGATTATGTTGCTTACATCATACATGAATCGAGGAATTGTGTATTTAACTTGTAATATTTTTATACCATAAATTGTCGTATTTTATTATTCACCAAAAATTCAACTATTTCAGAAAAAAACCAAAAAATCACTCTAACCATTTTTAGACATGTAGAATACAAAAATGACTCCATTTTATGAAAATAATTTTATAAATATGAGAAATTTAATTTTTAATTAAAATCTTTATTTACTCGAAAAATGCAGGTTTTAAATTTATAACTCATTTTATAACACTCTGAAAAAATAACTAAGGTCTCTTAAAATTATTCTAAAATCATAAGACAACAAAATATTAATTTATGAATACATTTTATGAAAATAAATTTTATTTTATATCAATTTATTAATTATAAAGTTGTAATTAAATATTTACAACTTATAAAAATACTAACACTTAAACAATAATTTTTACAACATTTATTTACTTATACTATGATATAATTTTATCATACTTTCATTTATAGGATTCCTAAATTTTATATACACTTCCATAGGTGAGGTTACTATTCTATTGGTTGAATTACTATTCATAAGGGTCACATTACTATTCTAAAGGTCAAATTACTATTCCATTGGTATAAGTTCCTTAATTTCTAGAAAAAACTTTTATTTTATTCATTCTTAATTTATAAGGTTTTGTGTGTTCTATATGTTATTTTATATGATTTATATTATATGAAATAATTTTTGTGTGTAATGCAAGTTATCTAAGGAATCGAAATTATTTAAGAATATACATACCATAAAATATTAGGATGTTATATAATTGATCATTTGGCCCTGCCTTTACATCTTCTGATCTCCATCGATCAAATGTTGCTCTAGTATGAAGTCTTTGGCCCACTTTTAATGGTTCTAAGGCTTTTTCATTGATGTCCAAAGGCCCTGTAGCTCAAAGGCCCAACATGTGGCTCGATAGCCCAAACCAAGTGAATAGTATCACCACTACAGTACCCCTCTACAATACATGCTACAATGATCGCACTACTACTGTGTTACAATGTTGATACAGTGTCACAAAAAATCATCCATACTCAGATTTAAACTCAGTTCATTCAAGTAGTATCACGAGATGTTTACCACTAGAGCACCACCCTAACTACTTCACATACGTCACAGAATATTTAATTTTTTCACATATATATCCTAGGTGTTTTGATATATATACATATTTATATGTTTTGTGTTTCATATATTATGTTGTGTGTAGAAATTTATAAATTTTAACATATAAATGTTTATAAAATATATATGTTCTATGTTTACATATATGTTATATGTTTAGCATATATATTCATATAAAATTCTAATATTATGTACATATGTGGATTATACATGTGTTTGTGTCAGTTTATTAAGCCTATACTATGGATTATATAAATGTTCACAAAACATTTATTTATGAACATACATGTGAACATATATATAAACATTTATATGTGAATTATATATAATTCACATCACATCCAAAATTTTACAGAATATTTTTTTATACATGTGATTTATATACATATATGTGAACATGTATATAATCCATATATATGTTTTATGTACATATATACATAAAATTATATATGAAAATGGATACCCATTAATTGAGTACTTATCACTATCCAAACTAATTAAATAGTTTAGGGCAGTGATTGATCAAGTTTTTGAGTTCAATTTATATTGGATTTATAAGAATATTCTAAATCTCAATCTGATTAAATAAATTATTATTAATTCATTAGCTATATATTTTAAAATCATAATAAAATTATAAATGGTATTTATTGACTTTTATATCAAGTTATTTTAAATTTATAAATTAATTTTGAAATTTTGAAATTATAAATGAGCATTCGAACGGGTTATGACACTTAAATGAGTTTCAAAATATAATAGGATAGGATTAAACAAAAAGTTTTCCAATTTTTATTGGATGGGAATATTTTGAATCTTCCTCATCATATCTTCAAATTATATTATTTTTTAGTCATTTTTTCATGCAAATTAATTTATATTAATTTAATACTTTAGGTAATTCTATGAGTGGATCGCCCCTCGCTTATAAAAGGGTACCTCCTCTCCTCTAATCTTCACACTTCAAGAACCATTTTTTTTTACAATACCTGCTCAAATCACTTCCTAAAATCCCTTCCCACATTCAAAATGTCTTGGTTTGAGTAGAATACCAACCTTAGAGGGCTTAATGTGTAAAGAAAAAGTGGTTGTCTGAAAAAGAGGTATTGCTTTTAACCGAATGTTTTAGTTTTATTTCTTCTTTTACCTCCTTATCTTCGTCAAGCATGATTAAATAATAAAAAAAGTGTCTTTCATATATTTAGATTTTTTTATGTTAATTTAATAACCAATATCCATCTCCTCTTCTATAAAATGGGAAATGAAACTGTCGTTCGTGTGTACGGCGGACTACCGCCTCACAGACCAATGAAATTAATTTTTCATCACCACCTCTCACAGCAAGTTATAATGATGGATTTAATGAATATATATGATATTAATAACATAATTATAATTCTGTAAAGATAATATATCATATATTTTTTGACATTTCCATCCATTGAAAAATAATAATGTCGTTTGTGCGTACGTGTGGATTACCACCTCCACGAAGCGATGTGATTAATTTTTCATAACCACATCATATAGATATTATATATAAGTGAATTTAAAATAAATGATATGATATTTATGATATAATAATTATTTTGGAAATTTATAATAATACATACCTTCTTTCCATCATGATCTTTGAAAAATGGAAACGTTGCTCTTGCGTATGTACGGCCTACCGTCTCCATGATTGAAATGTAAATCATTTTTCATAAACATCTTTCATGGTTTGTTTTTAAAGTAAAATTGATGTATGAAAATGATAATTATGTCATGATTATTATTTTGGAGATGATATAATAATGAATTTATTGGTCATAGTCAACCTACCGAAGTCATTTTGGATATATGAGCAAAATATCATCAAAACATCTGACATGAACTTAATTGATTAAGTAATTGTATATAACATGGTAATAAATAAATAAAAAGAATATTAAAGTTGAAAAAGATTCTTAAGAAAGTAAATAATTAACAAAAGTTTATTATTCAGAAAGATAAATAATGTACATGACGAGTCAGACTCAAGATAGGGGACATTTTAACTTAAAACCTTGTTTTTAAACGTTTTAAAGATTTATTTTCTAAATCCTATTTTTTCATGTCTAAATTCTTAAAAAAATATAGATGTATTTATATGAACATAAAATAATTATAGAGGATATTTTATATCTCTTTTGACTTTTTTTCAAAGGTTTTCAAACAAAATCTATTTACGTATTTTATACAAAATGTTTTGACTTTCTTTACAAAAGGAAAAAAAGAAATGTTATCTTTTAACGTATACGGCATCAACGGTTTTTCCTGCCGCCATAACCATTATTTGATGTTTTTATTCATTTACAAGCTTCCATGTTTTATTTAAAGAAAAAATCTCTTTCCCTTTGTTCTCGATAATCAAGTTTTGAAATTGGGTTTTTAAAATGAAATGGTATTTCGATATCCGAAAGGGTTTTACATATGGATTAAAAAGAATTTTTCTTAAGGGTTTTATGGTGAAAAGGAGAAAACATATAATGTTTTATTCATGATATAGTACTTGAGCATTATAGATGGTGATAGGTGAACCTGATACAACTTATATGAATGGGTGAGACTGATACAACTTTTACGAACAGGTAAGCCCGATACAACATATACGAATGGGTGAACCAGATATATCTCTCCAATGCATTAGATAATGTTCCTTATCTTCAAAATAAAGGAGGGGAGAGTTAACCAAGGTGATTTCTCCTATATATTTAACTAGGCTCCAGTTATTTCTGATATGAGTGAACATACATTATGAATATGATTCTCTAAGTTGCCTAGAAGGGTTTATATTTGCTTGTTATGATTTTTAAAGGTTTTCTTGAGAAAAAACAGTGTTTTCATGTGTATATGATTTATTTCATAAGCTCGAAATATTGAGATAATGGTAAAAAAAATCTTGGTTTTCATGTTTTTCACTGGACTAATAGATTTCTTTCTTTTATGCCCATATTATTAAAAAAATTATGGATGTATTTATATGAACAGAAAAGAATTCTGAAGGGTTTTTTATGTCTCTTTTGAATTTCTTTCAAAGGTTTTCAAAAGAAATCTTTGTACATATTTTATATAGAATGTTTTGACCTTATTTACAAAGGGAAAAAAAAAGAAATGTTCACTTTTAACGTATACGACGTCAACGGTTTTTCCTGCTATCACAACTGTTATTTAATGTTTTTCTTCCTTTACAAGCTTCCATGTTTTATTTAAAGAAAAACTCCCTTTCCTTTTGTTTTGGGTAATCTAGTTTTGAAAATAGGTTTTTAAAATGAAATAGTATTTCGATATCTGAAAGGGTTTTACATATGGATTCAAAAGAGTTCTTCTTAAGGGTTTTATGATGAAAAGGAGCAAACATATAATGTTTTATTCATGATATAGTACTTGAGCATTATAGATGGTGACAGGTGAACCCGATACAACTTTTACGAATGGGTGAGACTGATACAACTTTTACGAATGGGTAAGCCCGATACAACTTATATGAATAGGTGAACCCGATATAGCTCTCCAATGCATTAGGTATTGTTCATTGTCTTCAAAAGCAAGGCAGAAAGAGTTAACCAAGGTGATTTATCCTGTGGATTTAACTGGGATCCAGTTATTTCTAATACAAGTGAACATAGATTATGAATATGATGCTCTAAGTTACCTAGAAGGGTTTCTATTTACTTGTTATGAGTTTTAAAAGTTTTCTCGAGAAAAAAAAGTGTTTTCATGTGCATGTGATTTATTTCATACGCTCAAAGAATATTGTGATAATGGTAAAAAAATATGGATTTTCATGTTTCTCGCTGAACTAACAGATTTCTTTCTTTTATGTCCATATTCTTAAAAAAATTATGGATGTATATATATGAACATAAAAGAATTATAAAGGATATTTTATGTCTCTTTTGACTTTCTTTCAAAGGTTCTCAGACAAAATCTTTTTACATGTTTTATAAAGAACGTTTTGAGTTTCTTTACAAAAGGAAAAAAAGAAATGATCTCTTTTAATGTATACAGCGTCAATGGGTTTTCCTGCTATCACAACCGTTATTTGATGTTTTTCTTCCTTTACAAGCTTCCATGTTTTCTTTAAAGAAAAACACTCTTTCCTTTTGTTCTGGGTAATCTAGATTTTAAAATGGGTTTTTAAAAGGAAATAGTATTTCAATATCCGAAAGGGTTTTATATATTGATTCAAAAGAGTTTTTCTTAAGGGTTTTATGATGAAAATGAGCAAACATATAATGTTTTATTCATGATATAGTACTTGAGCATTATAGATGGTGATAGGTGAACCTGATACAGCTTATATGAATGGGTGAAACTGATACAACTTTTTCAAATGGGTAAGCCCGATACAGTTTAGACGAATAGGTGAACCCGATATAGCTCTCAAATGTATTAGTTAATGTTCCTTGTCTTCAAAAGCAAGGAGGAGAGAGTTAACCAAGGTGATTTCTCCTATGGATTTTAACTGGGCTCCAGTTATTTCTGATATGAGTGAACATAGATTATGAATATGATGCTCTAAGTTGCCTAGAAGGGTTTATATTTGCTTGTTATGAGTTTTAAAGGTTTTCTTTAGAAAATAAGTGTTTTCATGTAGATATGATTTATTTTATATGCTCAAAAAATATTGAGATAATGGTAAAAAATTTCTAAGCTATCATTTTTTTCACTGAACTAACAGATTTATTTCTTTTATGTCTTTTACTGAGTTTTTTGTGCCCATCTACATTTTTAAATGTTTTTCACAGGGTTTAAAGATGTGTAAAAACAAAAAAGAAATCAAGTTGAAAGTCATGTAGATTTTTCATGAAAAGAAAATGTGAAAGTCATGTAGATTTTTTATGAAAAAAATATATGTTTCATTTTAAAAGTTTAATATTGTGGGAAAATGAATACTAGGTATAAATGTCCACTTTGTAATATAAAGGTTTGCTATGTAAGAATTATGATCTAATTTTTTACAACTCTAAATCATAAAGATCCTCGAAATGTAAGAAAATGAATTATTGACTAAAAACCCAAGAATGGGTAATGTTGTAAGGTCGTTACATTAACTTTCTATATAATCAAATTTTATTTATTAATTTCTTATTACAAAACTTTATTCATGTTTATTTCATTTATTATTATTCGTTTATGTTAATTTGTCATTCATTTATTAAATACATGTTGATGTGCACTTAAGTGTTCACATGTATATATGACCAAGCATTTGTTATATGTTCACATACATCACAGAATAATCCTTTTTTTAACTTGGTTGAAAGAGAACCCTTACATGGCTCGAAAACCCAATTGCATAATGTTATACATAACTCGCAGGTTCAGCAACACAGCGACCTAGTACATAACCTGTAGGCTCAATGCCCAAGACTTCATACTGAAACAACCCCTTGTCTCCTGCATCTATCACTCCAGCTTGAGTCATGACTTCCAAGTTCGTGGTTAGTCGTCGTTGTCTACTCTGCCTAGGGTCTTGAATCGGTGTGTGCAAGCCACTCAATGAATGAACTTTCACATCCAATTGATCAACCGGTCCCACTTTTTCATTTTTGCTCTCCACCGGTTAATTGTTGCTCCAACATGAGGTCTTTGGCCCACCTTTTATGGTCTCAAGGCCCAACCAATGATGGTCTGGAGGATCAGTGGCTCAAAAGCCTAGCAAGTGGCCAGAAATCCCAATTAGGTGAAGAGTACTACCATTACAATACTATGCTACAGTACATGCAGCATTGCCCGCACTGCTATTGTGCTACAGTACTGCTACAACGCCATGTAGATTCATCTCTATTCAGATTTGAACCCGGGTCATTCAGGCAATATCACAGTATGTTTTCCACTCGACCACCACCTCAACTACTTCACATACATCACAAAACATTTGATTTATGCACATGTATATCACAAAACATTTGATATATATACATATTTATCCATTCTATATTTCATATATATTTAGGTACAATTTCCAACAGCATCTCACGTACGCTACAAAGAAATTGCAAGTAAATCTGTTTGCTTAAGGACTTGACCCCACGAACACGCTCCAAACCCCACCTCAACTACTTCACATACAAATTTATATGTTCTGCGTTTCATATTTATCTGTTATGTTCTGTGTTTCTTATATAACATTATGTGTAAACATTTAGAAATGTTAACATATATATTTTGCATTTACATATATGTTATATGTTTAGCATATATATTCATACAAAATTCTAATATTATGTACATATGCGGATTATACTATATATATATTTGTGTGTACATATATACATGTTATGTCTGCATTATGGATTATATAAATGTTCACAAAACATTTATATATGAACATACAAGTGAGCGTATATATAAACATTTATATGTGAATTACATATAATTCACATCGCATTCAAAATTACATATATGCTTGCAAAATATTTTTTTATACATGTGAATCATATTCATATATATGAACATGTATATAATTCATATATATGTCCTATGGACATGAAAACAAAATTAAAGATGACAAATGGATATTAATTAAGTGGATACTCACCTAGATTAATTAAATAGTTTAGGGCGGTGATTGGTTTCTGAATTCAGCTTATATTGGATTTATAAGTAAATTATAAGTGTTAATTTTATTATATAAATTATTATTAATTAATTAGCTATATATTTTAAAATGATAATAAAATTATAAATGGTATTTATTTACTTAAGTGTCATCACCCTCCCTAGATTCTGCAAACACGATTCCACATCAAAGTGCAATTTTCACAAAACAAAAACCTGTCAAAGATTTTTTTGGACTAAAAACGTTTTTCTTAACACAACTAAAAACACCACCCTAATTATATCCAAATCCATTTTGAAATACATATTTAACAACTTGAACACCTTTAAAATGATTATATATTATTATTCTATGTGCACATTGAATGTATATCTAAAAATACCATATGTACATTCTTACATTGAACCTGTTAGATGTTTATAAATAATTTAATTTTTTATATAAATAAATTATTTCAGAGGATTATTTAACCTATAATAATTTCTTTTTGTGGAACAAAAATAAAATGACAAAGGTTCAAGTTAAAACTCCTGTAATGGAATAGATTGAACACGAGTTTCCAAAGGTTTGGAACGTCTGCATCATTTTTCCTGCATGCCAAACGTCGCCGTTTTATACAATCTATACCATTATAGAAGTTACTTATCATCCATGTGACATACCATTTATAGCTTTCATGGTATCCTCCTGGTACACGCCCAGAGGCGATCCATGAACGGACAGGAGCATCTCGCCACACCTGGGCAGTCTTGAAGACTTGGGGGTCGTCCCGACAGACAGTTCGCCACTGCTCACCTGTAATCAAAACCAAATCAAAGGTCACGTGCATAGGTTCGGTGCCCCGGATATGAATAATTAATTATCAAAATCTTCTATAAACAAAGCGGATACCTACCCCGGGAGTTTGGAAAGTGTCCAGCAGCCCCATCATCAGAGTGTCAGATGAATCCTAAATCAAATTTTAGTAGAAACAGAGCAAGAGATGTCAGATCGAAAGGTTTGATCAGTACAGAGGTGATGCTTCAATAAAACTACAATTAATGTTCATGAAGCACGGCCTATAACTGAAAACATATAATAAAAAAAATTAATGGAAACTTAACTAACCAAAAGAAAAAAAAATACAGAAATAGAAAACCAGTTGAACAAAACAAGGTTGACATTTTACTTACGTTCAGCTAATGTTAAACAAGCAATTTTTAAGAAGAAAACAAGTCCGTACAGTTAATCACCATGCTTAGGTTGCATTTGACGCTACTTATTTAGAAATATTTAGAGGAATTAGGCTCTCTTTTACAAAACTTGATAAAAATTGCTTGTATCGCTTGAAATAAGTGTTGTGTAACTGTTTCCAGATTGCTTATTTTGCCACTTAATTTAAACATTTTGCTTATGGAATTCAAGTGTAAGTGCTTTTTCAGAAACAGAACAACCACCAATTAATTTTTTAGATTACTTATCATAAGTGATCAATGCTATAAGGGTCCCTTAAAATACTTAAAGCACTGATCACTTATGATATGTGCTTCTATGCAAGTGTTTCCAGATTATTTATTTTAAAAAAGTGATTTTCTGTCACTTTTAAAAAACAAAACGAACACTACTTATATTTTCAAACTGCTATAATCAGTTCTTGAAGAGTGTTGTCAAATGGAATCACATCACTTATGATGAGTTCTTTTGTGTAAGCGTTTCCAGGTTACTTATGGAAAAAATGCTCTTCTGTCACTTATTTGAAGTATTTTTTTTTCAAAAAACGCCCCTCAGTTTTTCAAACTATTTATCATTAGTGATCAGTGCTATGAGTACTTTTCAATTAATGTTATCAAATGCAACCCCAATACCAAGGAACCCTGCGGAACATGGCGTTTCATTGGTGAGCAATTCAAACAATGCTTAATTATTTGCAATTATAACATAGATGGCTTGTTTTTGGAATTTAATTGTAAGTGTTTTTTTTTTCAAAATTAAACAAACACCATGTATTGTATTTAAAGTTCATATCATTTGACAACTTTTACTAAAAAAATGATTTTTTCTAAAATTTAAGTTTAATTTTATTTTTTTCAGAAACAGAACAAACATCACTTAATTTTTTGAACTGCTTATCTTAAGTGATACACGCCATTAATAGTTTAAGTGGTGTCAAACGAAACCTAAAGAGTTTCAAATAAATGGTTTCAAACAAAGCCTGATCAATTATTTCTAGATTGCTTTTTGAAAAGTTGTTTCCTGTCGCATATTTGAGTGGAAGTGTTTTTTTCAAAAAACAGAGCGAACGCCAACTATTTTTTCAAACTGCTTGTCACAAGAATTAAGAGAAGTGATTAAAATTAGATGGACACAATGAATTCATCACAAATTATAATGTATTCTCAAAAATAGCTTTTATTTAACATTTACAACATATACTCGGGGTCATAATTAAGGAAGGATGATTTGTGGGAAAATAAAATGAAATGAACTATTTTCCAAATATTTTGGATCACAAAAACACCTCGCCCCACTTTTTTCCTTAAACGATGGACCAGATATAGTAAGTACTACTAGAACCTTTTAAAAACTGTTGTCAAGATGGTAGGGATCACTTATCAGGAGAATACTACTTTCTAAATATTGGAACAAAGCAGACCAGAATTTAAGCGGGGGTAGAAGAATGAGGAGAGGAATGAAGGAGAAGGGAGAAATCAGGAGGCACCCTACACTCCTTCCCAATCCACAATGGTTGTATTCTCTCCCCCTACTCTAGCTCCTCAACCCCATTTATATAACAACCTCCCTAACAATATGTGGCCCCTGACATATTCCTTTTTATTCCCCAACATATCCCCCCTAACCACCCTAGTTGGCCCCCATATTCCCTTCGATCCAAGTACCTAACACTGCCGCACCCTTGAAAATCACTTTGTTCTCAACATGAGACATAGGATGAAGATCTATTGTAGGTACTACGGTTTCTAGCCCCCTACTTTGTTCGCCCAGTCATGAGTCGGGTGGCCCACTCGGTTGTCCAACTCTACTGGGCTCATGTCCACTGCACTGGGCGTGGCTGTTAGCCTGGGCCTGCCCCTGTTCAGCACAGACATTCCATGCAATCATCCAGATTGCTCTTGAAACATTAGATACTGGCATGTCCATCGTGTAACGAGCCAGTTCTTTCATCAAGCCAGAGTTTGGTGGCCGCGTTTGGATGAAGAGGTACTCACGAAGAAGGTATTGAAGGTCATTGGGAGGTGAGTTTGATTCCTTGGTAACTACGGGTGTCAACCCGTCTCCCTGCAACGCCTTCTTCCTTTGGTGCATCTCCTCGGCTGATGTGGTCTCTTCATACCAATTTTGTGTCGAGGTTGGACTCTCAATCCGTGGGGCATACAAACTCAATGCCGCATCCGTGAGTTTTCGAAGCTCACGTTGAAGCGGGCTGCGCCTCAGAATGCTCAGTCGTCGGAGAAAGTCGAGTCACCTTGAGTTGTTGCACCATCATGACAACAATTGTATTTTCCGCTGAAACCTCAGTTTGCCCCATCACGGACAATGCGTGCCTCCTCTCTTGCACTCCTCTTCCAGAAAATTTTTCCAACAAAACCATGTGTTGGCCTGACAGCTGACCGAACCGAACTTCATTGTTGCGCTCAGGCACCGTCGTTTTGTTGATCACCTAAAAACGCGCTTCAGACCTTTTGGACGCCAAACAAGGCCGATTGACCTTAGAGGTCCAAATTATTTGCAACTTTTCTGAATCCTTGTTGTCGTTGCGGTCCAAACGAAGGCCGACCTTGATGTGAGACGCACGGGGTGGCCCGATCTTCACGGCGTAGGGCGGCGGATGAAGGAGGTGGTTCAGGGCTATGTGGCGGATGATGGGTACGAATAGTGGATGCAAGTAGTCAATCAACGCTATAAGGAGCGTGTCCTACTACTTAGACAACACACTGAATGGGTGATGTGATAACCAACCCACACAACAACACACTTGGGTTGAGGCACGAAATTGGGGGTTTTGTGATCTTGGATCACCAATCTAACTTGTAGATTGACAAGGCAAGAATGCACAAGAGCAAGGGGGAAAACCCGGGATAATCCTCATACAACGGAGATAAACAAAGCACAAGCTCTCAATTAATTCTTGAATTAAAATACAATGCCATGGGGTGGCTATTTATAGCCAAGGGGGTGATACAATGGTCAAGGGTCTAATACCCTAAAGTCATAAAGGCTAAACTACCTTGTCCCCATAAAAGTCAAAAAGATAAAGTCTAACAAAGACTTTTGGAAAAGTAGCACACAAATTTCCAACTATAGCCCACCAGACTTGACTTTGAGTGCATAGCCCACCGGATTTGACTTTGGTGTCCAAAGATGTCATTTCTAGAATTCTCCATGTGGGAAAGGCATCCAAATTTGTGCAACCATGTGGGCCAAGCTTTAAACATCATGTTTGAGCTTGAATAAGTGAGATAATAGGCCCATTTTCTCCATCCATTCAAGGCAAGATCCATTGGGCCTTTAATGAAGTGAGATGGGCGCCCATTGTTGCATTTAGCCTCTTTAATCTCCCACGTGTCATCGGGCCTTGTAAATCCAACTCTTCCTCCCACGCAATCGACTTGGTGTCTTTAACATGGTTCTCATTATCCTCCCCCTCTTGAAAAGAATTCGTCATCGACTCTTCATCCTCTGCACCCAAAAAAGGAGAAAGATCAGAAACATTGAAAGTGGCACTTACACCATACTCACCTGACAAATCTATCTTGTAAGCATTGTTAATCTTTTCAAGAACTCGAAAAGGCCCATCTCCACGTGGCATGAGTTTTGATTTGCGCTTGTCGGGAAATCTCTCCTTTCGTATATGAATCTAGACTCCCCGGTCTCAAACAACACTTGTTTGAGACCCTTGTTTGCATGATCAACATATTTTTGGGTCATCCATTCGATATTTATCCTTGCTTTTTCATGGATTTTCTTGATGAATTCTACACGTCCTTTCACATCCATATTAACTGCTTCCTGCAAAGGCAAAGGAACTAGATCAATAGGGGCAAGGGGGTTAAAGCCGTAAACAATTTCAAATGGAGAATATTGAGTAGTGGAATGCTTGGCCCTGTTATATGTGAATTCCATATGTGGCAGACATTCCTCCCAATTCTTTATGTTCTTATTCACAATGGTTCGTAGAAGGGACGATAGTGTCTAATTCACCACCTCGGTTTGTCCATCAGTTTGCAAATGACAAGTAGTGGAAAATAGTAACTTTGTTCCTAGTTTTCTCCATAATGTCTTCCAAAAGTAGCTGAGGAATTTTGTGTCTCGATCCGACACAATCGTCCTTGGCATTCCATGAAGCTTGACCACTTCCTGAAAGAAAAGTGTTGAAATGTTAGTGGCATCATCAGTTTTGTGACAAGGAATAAAATGTGCCATTTTTGAAAACCGATCCACCACAACAAAAATGGAATCTCTCCCCCTCTTGTTCCGTGGTAACCCCACTATAAAGTCCATTGATATGTCCTCCCGAGGGGTGTTGGGAATTGTTAGAGGAAGATATAGTCCGTGTGGGTTCAGTTTCAATTTGGCTTTATGGCAGACAATGCACTTTCCCTCAAATTTCTCAACATCTCTAGATATTCTAGGCCAATAAAAATGCTCGTTAAGAACACTTTTGTAACACCAAAATGTCCCATTAACCCACCAGAATGTGATTCCTTCAGTAAAAGTAAACGAATAGAGCAATTGGGAATGCAAAGTTTATCAATTTGGAATAAGAATCCATCATGTAAATAGAACTTTTCCCAACTAACTCCATTTTTACAATGTTCATAAGGTTGTCTAAAATCACTATCAGTGGCATATAAATCCTTAATGCATTCAAAACCAAGGAGTTTTGAATCCAACAAGGATAAAAGAGAATATCTACATGAAAGTGCATCAGCCACAGTATTTTCTTTACCCTTTTTATGCTTGATGACATATGGAAATGATTTAATGAATTCCAGCCATCTAGCATGTCTCCTATTTAGTTTATGTTGGCTCCTAAGGTATTTAAGAGCCTCGTGATCAAAATGAATCACAAATTCTTTAGGCCAAAGATAGTGTTGTCATGTCTCTAGTACTCTAAACAATGCATACAACTCTTTATCATATGTAGCATAGTTTAGAGTTGGGTCATTTAACTTCTCACTAAAATAAGCAATAGGCTTACCTTCCTAGATGAGTAATCCTCATATGCCAATTCCGCTTGCATCACATTCAATTTCAAAGGTCTTACCGAAGTCCGGAAGTGCAAGCAGAGGGGCGTGGGTGAGTCTTTCCTTAAGAACATGGAAGGCCTTCTCTTAAGTTATCCCCCATTTGAAAGGAACATTCTTCTTTGTCAACTCGTTCAACGGTGCTGCTAGTGTGCTGAAGTCCTTCACAAATCTCCTGTAAAAACTAGCAAGCCCATGAAAACTTCTTACCTGTCCAATAGAGGTTGGAGTTGGTCATTCTTGTATTGCTTTTATCTTCTCGGTATCCACTTCAACTCCATTCCCACTTACAAAAAATCCAAGGAAAACAATCTTATCGAGGCAAAAATCACACTTATTTATGTTTCCAAACAGGTTTTCCTTCCTTAACACCTCTAAGACTTTTCTTAAGTGATCTACATGTTCAAGCAAGGTCCTACTATAAACCAAAATGTCATTAAAGTAAACTACAACAAATTTTTCAATATATGCATGTAAGACATGATTCATTAACCTCATAAATGTGCTAGGTTCATTGGTGAGACCAAAGGGCATGACTAACCATTCATAAAGTCCATGTTTTGTCTTAAATGCATTTTTCCACTCATCTCCTTATTTCATCCTAATTTGATGGTAGCCACTTCTTAAATCAATTTTTGAGAAAATAGTTGAACCATTTAATTCATCTATCATATCATCTAACCTAGGGATAGGATGATGATACCTGGCTGTGATGTTATTGATGGCTCTGCAGTCAATGCACATTCTCCATGTTCCATCCTTCTTTGGTACTAAAAGCATCGGTACCGCACAAGGGCTAAGGCTCTCTCTAACATACCCCACATCCAACAGCTCTTGAACTTTCCTTTGAATCTCTTTTGTCTCTTCTGGGTTGGTGCGATATGTCGGGAGGTTCGGTAGTGATGCTCCAGGTATGAGGTCAATTTGATGCTCAATACCTCTAATGGGTGGCAAACCAGGTGGCACCTCTTTAGGAAAGACATCTTCAAATTCCTGCAACAAAGACTCAACAACATGTGGCAAAGGAGATGGTAAGTCGTTAGTGTTCAACATCACCTCTTTGTACATAAGTACTAATAGATTTTGTCGAGAAATCAAAGCTTCCTTAACCTCACTCTTTTTTGTCACCATCACACTTTTCTCTCCTCTCAAATCTTTTTCCCCTCTTGATTTTTCTTTGCTCTCCATTTCTTTTCTTATCATTCTCTATTTTTCCCTCATTCTCTGCTTTTTCATTTTCTCTCTTTTATTCCTCATCACTCATTTTTTCTTCTCTCAAAATATGATCTTACAGAATTTTTTTTGGGGTCATGGGGTTGAGGGTTCCCCTCGTTGTACAAAAGTGTGACGGTTCAAGAAACCATCATGAGTAACTCGCCGATTGTACTGCCACGGTCGACCCAACAGCAAGTGGCACGCCTTCATAGGAACAATGTCGCACAATAACTCATCCTTGTATTTACCAATGGATAACAATACCTTCACCTGTTTGGTAACCTTCAGTTCTCCACAATCAGTCAACCACTGAAGCCGATATGGATGTTGATGCTTCAAAGTAGGAAGTCTCAACTTCTCTACTAACTCGGTGCTCGCAAAATTACTACAACTTCCTCCATCAATAATAACACTACATACATTCCCGTGAATCTTGAACCATGTATGGAAAAGGTTCTCCCGCTGCTCATTCTCTCCCACGGTCATTTGTGCGCTTAGAACTCTCCTAGTGACAAGAATCTCACCATCTTCTGCAAACTCTCCACTATCAATTTCTGTAGATTCTTCCTCCTCCTCTTCCAAGCTCTCTCCATCGGTCTCCTATTCTCCATACTTGTTGATGGTCATGGTGCGCCGGTTTGGGCACTCACTAGCAATGTGACCCCTTCCTTGACATTTGAAACACCGAATATCCCTATTCCTGGTTTGGTTAGCCTCAAAAGTAGGTTTTTTAGGTGGAAGAATTACCTTGTCACTTTTGCGATCAACCACCTCTTTTGCCTTTGATGGTTCTTCAATCTCCTTCATTTGGTTTCTCCATGGCGTGAAAGGGGTAGCGGGTTTCCTCATGTTGCTCCTCCTTTTTGATTTGTTGCTCAATCAGGAGATTGCCGATCAAGTGGAGATGTACCACCATGTGGAAATACAAGATATGATCCATCAAGCCACACACAAGGATACACACTCACGCACGCAAGATAGACACACTCATACACACAAGATGGACACACACATGCACACAACAAGATGCACACACTCACACACTCAAGATATATTTTTTTGGCTTATTTCTCTCCACTCTCAACACTCAATTAAAATTCCAAGCTCTTATGAAATATAATACCTTGTTTTCGGGTGATCACTTGCCACCAATATTTCCCCAATCAAGATTGTGTTGGGGGCTGGTTTAACACAACCTGCTTGATTGGTAAAGGGTAAAGGGTGAAAAGAGGATAGAAAATGGATAAGGGTGTGTGGAAAGGGGGGTAGAAAGGTGGTTTTTGGGTTTCGCCCGATTGTGCAAGATAAGATAAATGAATAACAATATGAGCCAAATACAAAATGGGGATGAAGTAAAATGATGGAAAAGTGATATATGGAAATGGAAAGTGCTAATAACGTAAATCACAACAGAGTAATTGTATCCGCTTTTTTTTTTTTTTTTTGCTTTTTTTTTGGTCAATTCTCCCCAAAAAGTTTTGTGCTTGGAGTTTTAAAGCACAATATGATTGAACAGAGTAAGACAAAAAAAAATTTGAAATCTCTCAAATAAAGGATGTGCTTAATTTTGAAAAGCACAAAATGATGAGTTGAGAGAATTTGATTTTTTTTTTGCCGGATACAAATCACATATAGAGAATTAAATGCGGAAAGAAGATGAAGGAAAATTTGGCTCAATTTATAATAATCTAACTTGCACAAATTAGGCCAACTTGGAAAGGTTCAAGAAAAGAGAACTTTTTTTTGTTGAAAGGGTGAATAATATGGAAGGATAAGGAGGGTAAGGCATAAAAGTAATGTAAATGAAGGAATAGATGCCTACCGTGTCAACCGGAGCTCTGATACCAACTGATGTGAGACGCACGGGGTGGCCTGATCTTCACAGCATAGGGCGCCGGATGAAGGAGGCGGTTCAGGGCTATGTGTCGGATGATGGGTACAAATAGTGGATGCAAGTAGTCAATCAACGCTATAAGGAGCGCGACCTACTACTTAGACAACACACTCACGAGGGATGTGATAACCAATCCACACAACAACGCACTTGAGTTGAGGCACGAAATTGGGGGCTTTGTGATCTTGGATCACCAATCTAACTTGTAGATTGACAAGGAAAGAATGCACAAGAGCAAGGGGGAAAACCCGGGATAATCCTCACACAATAGAGAGAAACAAAGTACAAGCTCTTAATTAATTCTTGAATGAAAATACAATGTCCTGGGGTGGCTATTTATAGCCAAGGGGGTGATACAATGGTCAAGGGTCTAATACCCTAAAGTCATAAAGGCTAAATTACCTTGTCCCCTTAAAAGTCAAAAAGATAAAGCCTAACAAAGACTTTTGGAAAAGTAGCACACAACTTTCTAACTATAGCCCACTGGACTTGACTTTGAGTGCATAGCCCACCGGATTTGACTTTGGTGTCCAAAGATGTCATTTCTAGAATTCTCCATGTGGGAAAGGCATCCAAATTCGTGCAACCATGTGGGCCAAGCTTTAAACATCATGTTTGGGCTTGAATAAGTGAGATAATAGGCCCATTTGCTTCATCCATGCAAGGCAAGATCCATTGGGCCTTTAATGAAGCGAGATGGGTGCCCATTGTTGCATTTAGCCTCTTTAATCTCCCACGTGTCATCGAGCCTTGTAAATCCAACTCTTCCTCCCGTGCAATCGACTTGGTGTCTTTAACATGGTTCTCATTAAACCTCCTCCATAACCAGTGGCAACCGAGTCGCTTTCATTTGCACAAGTTCTGTTTGCACAGGTCACCTGGGACCAGACACGGTCGCTTCTTTGACAATCATAGACGTGACCAGTGCTCCCATTATTTTTGATTGTTTGTTGTACTATAGACGATAGAGAACAGGTAACTGAGACTGCACATTTTCAGTATATTTTGTCATTAAAACTGCATCTCGTCCCGTCAGACCAAACCTATCTTCGTCGTCGGCCCGAGGTACGTCGGGGCGTTTGAGGTGTTGGAGAGAATTGGGTCGGTTGCCTATCGGTTGCAGTTACCTCAGAGGTACCAGGCTATGCATGATGTCTTCCACGTTTCTCAGCTTCGTTACTTCTCAGACCTCTCTCATGTTTTCCAACCCGAGGAGGTTGAATTAGAGGTGGATGCCTCGTTTGAGAAGCATCTTATCCGGATTGTTGATCGAAGTGCGAAGGTTCTCTGTGGCTGGTTTGTTCCTCTGGTATGATTGCTATGACAGCACGGATGAGTACAGGACGAGACCTAGGAGAGGGGGGCTGATGTACGATCGCAGTGGCTGGAACTGTTTGAAGATTCTTCTTCTACGCCGCCTTGCTAGGGAAATTCAGGGATGAATTTCTTTAAAGGGAGAAGTTTGTAAGAACCCGGATCTTCCTTTCATGTATGTTTTTTTTTCTAGTTTTTTTTTAGGAAAATAGGAGTTTCTGGAAATTTTTGGAGTACACGCCGTGTCCTTTTATGTACACGCCGTGTACTCAGTTTCCGCACGTAGTCGTGTGTTGATCGTGTAACGGCCGATCACACAGCCATGTGTAGTGATCTGGAGGCCGCCTAAAGCGGGGCCCGGTAAGGACAAGTACACGTCGTGTACTTCTAAAGTAGATGGCGTGTACTTTCTTTCTATTTCATTAAACGGACCAGGGTCGCGTCTGATGTACAAAACCATCTTCTTCTTCGGTCGTCTCGTCTAGGAGCGACCGTACGGCCGCGGATCCTCCGCGAGCCTCCGACTCGTCGTCTGTTCTCCTATTCGTCTACTGTCGGTTGCGTTGGATCGCATCGGTGAGTTCTCTCTTCTTCTTGAACACCATCTCCTATTTTCTCCTCTTTCAAGAGTTATCTTTGGTTGAACATTTTAGAGGTTTTTGTAAATCTACCATGTTCTAGGTCGATCCAAGGGGCAACGCCGGAGTATAACGATCTCACGATGCTGAGGTAGGTTGTTTGTGTCTTTCCGTAGCTAGTCTTTGAGTTATATGTGCAAAAGTCCCCAATACCCTTGTTCAGGGTATTGTGTGTTTATGGTTTTTAGCCCTGTTTTTGCCTGCTATGCCTAGTTTGTTTGGATAGAGGTTAATTGTTGAGAATAGGGTTATCTTTGTTGAGCTATGGATGTTTTTCCCATGTTTGCTTATTTTTGACTGTTTGGTCTAGTTTTTATGTTAGGATGTTTTCTTTTCATGCCTAATTTTGTTAGGATGGAGTGATTATTATCTGACATGCTATGATATGTTGTAGATTGTTTAGTCAAGTAGTTCTTGAGGTTTAATTTGGCTGTCATGTATCGTTGTGCACGATTGACTTACACAGAACCGTGAGAACCTAGTGTAGTAGACCATAGGGAGAATGGACATTGAGGGCTTCTCCAGAGTATCTGTTTACTTTTACGCTGCGAGACCATAGGGGGGATGGACGTAAGTGCTACCTCAGAGTGTTTGTAGTTCCTCGATGCGGGTCACAGGGGGAATTGGACGTTGAGTGCTTTCCCAGAGTTCCTATTAGTTACTAATACGATACTATAGGGGGAATTGACGGTGAGTGTTTCCTCAGAGAGTCTGTACTAAAGCTGAACCAGAGGGGTTAGACTCTGTGTACTTCCCAAAGGGTTGCTTGTATTGTTTGGTTGAACCAGAGGGGTTAGGCTATGAGTACTTCTGAGAGGGTTACCTGCTGTGATTAGGTGTTTACTTACTATATGGAACTGAATGCTTTGGAGCTGTAGGATTGTTTACTTTTGAGTACTTCCTTGTTTAATGCTTTTTTATTATTGTCTGTCATATATATTCAATGACTGTTATGCACAGATCTTTGGGTGGTTGCCTACTGGGATTAGTCTCACACCCTGTTTGGGTCATGCTTTTGAGTTTAAACAGATTATATTGTTGCAGGTATAGATAAGGGCAAGCGCCCTTTTACTTCAGGTACTTGGTTGCTGTGAAGCTGGAGAGCATGAGACCAAGCTGAGGCTTGCGATGCTGAGGAGTTGTTTACCTGTTTTTCTTTTTTACTTTGGATTAGTACTGTATTTCAGCATTGTGACGTGTTTGTCTGCTTTCCTAGAAATGTATCATGCATCCTTTTATATATGTTCTCTAATTGTTATTACTTATAGTCTTCCGTTGTTTACTGTTGTATGGTATTATTACTGCTTCTGTTGTTGCTATTTGTTTTACTTCTGCTGTATTACTTTGTCAATGAGGGAATAGTTTCCCCATTATCACACCCAAGGCCCTCGCTACTAGTCGGCAGCCTCTGGCGTTCGGGGAAATACCCTTGAAGTCATGTGACCAACCGGGTACGGGGCGCCTCTGGGCGGCTTCCAAAACCGGGACGTTACAAAGGTGAACGAGAAACGAAAGAGGAATAGATCTCAGGATTCAGATATATAGAACGATTAATTTGAATTGAAAAAACTAAATTATTAAATGCGTAAATCACCAACAAAAAACTAAATAATTATAATCAACGATATGACCCCTCTGATACCACTTGTAGGTTCTGGGCGCAGCGGAAGCGCGTTCGTGGGCTTTCCCAACTTTAATTTTTCTGTTAACAATGATCAATCCGAGATCCGTCACAATAATAAAACGCCGGATCTTCGGAATAGAACGAAGAATGAAAGAAAGGAAGGGAGTCTCGTAACCATATAGAGCATCATCATATGTTGTTTATAATTAATTTAATTAAAATATGAGAATTATCTTGATGGAATTCTCTCTCCGTTGATGTTTTCGGTCACGATCCGATGTGATCCGTCGTTGCGTCGTAGAATCCAAGTGTAGGATTCCTCTATCGGTGATCCACACGTGATCCACGTATCTCTAAACATCGCCACAGAGATCTCCGGGTGCTAGCACGGAAGAGCCTTCGCTTGCGATGTCCGCCTTCGATCGCCTTGAGAGCCGCTTGCAAAGCGCTCTCCTTGATCCGGTGGAGGAGGATCTCTCTCATAACTTGAGATCTTTCTTGGAAGAAAATAATTCTCTCTTGACTTGAGAGCTTTCTCTAGATCCGTTGTGCACAACCACAAGGAATGGCTAGGCTAATGAGAATAATATAATTGAGATTTTAATTAATTAGAATAATAAAATGAAATAATTACCCGAAAGCATTTATTCATTTCTGTAGAATGGGAAAACCCCCTTACCTTCAAGGTGAGGCGGAGGCCTTCTTTTATAGATTGAGAAAGAGGAATACACGTAGGAGTATTCCGATGTGGGACTCGAAAATACCCACAATAATAAAAAGAGGGTTTAACACTCCCCCTCAAGCTGGACATGCCCAGCTTGGACAACAAGTCCCAAAAATCATAAAGATGACATCATACAAGACCAGACACACTCCCCCTCAAGATAGACTGCAGATGCTATGGATGCCTAGCTTGAAACTGAGCGAGGCTAGGTGAACCCCTGGGAGGCCTTTGGTGAAGATGTCAGAAATCTGGTCCGTCGTCGGAATGTGGCTAAAGCTGACATGATTGTGCTCCAGGTGGTGTCGAAGAAAGTGGCAGTCCACCTCAATATGCTCCGTGAGTTCATGGAAGACGGGATTCGAAGCAATCTTAGTGGCTGCCTGATTATCACACCAAATGTGAGCAGATGTCTGCTGAGGAAAGCCAAACTCCTGGAGGAGTTGTCGAAGCCAAAGGGTCTCCGTAGTAATGGTGGTCATGGCACGGTACTCAGACTCCGCACTGGATCGGGAGACGATAGTCTATTTCTTGTTGCGCCAAAAGATGAGGTTGTCTGCCAAGAATATGACAAACCCAGAAGTAGATCTCCAAGTAGTAAGACAACCAGCATAATCAGCATCACAAAAAGCCTCAATATGCAGATGAGGATGCTGGGAGTAGCGAAGACCACGGGCAGCATCTCGCTTGATGTATTTGGCAATGCGGATGATACCATCCCAATGAGAGGTGGTCGGATGCTCCATAAATTGACTCACTTTGCCAACAGCGCAAGCAATGTCGGGACGAGTCATGGTTAGATAATTGATTTTTCCCACCAGCCGACGGTACCGCTCTGGATGTGGATACAGTGTCAAGGAGGCATAAAGAGACCGTTCACCAGGCTCCAGAAGAGTGTCGACAGCAGTGACCTGTGTCAGCCCAGCATCCTGCAGGATATCCAACGCATACTTCCGTTTGCAGAGGGAGATGGTGTCCGAAAATAGAATACCTCGATTCCTAGAAAGTATATGAGAGGACCGAGATCCTTAGTGTGGAAGTGCTGGTGAAGATTCCCCTTGAGATGGGTGATACCCGCAAAGTCGCTACCGGTGATGATGATATCATCCACATAAACGACCAATAGGAGGCAGCCAGCAGAGGTCGTCCGGTAGAACACAGTGTGGTCCTTTATGCTGCGAGAGAGCCCAAAGTCGGTGACGACCGTGCTAAAGCGGCCGATCCAAGCACGGGGAGACTGCTTGAGGCCGTAAAGAGAGCGGCGGAGATGGAAAACTTGGGACTCCACGCCGGAGGCAAAAAATCTAAGAGGCTGCTGCAGATAAATCTCTTCATCAAGGAATCCATGTAGGAAGGCATTCTTGACATCCAGTTGATGAAGATACCAATGATGATGGGCGGCCAGAGAGATGAATAATCAAATGAAGGTCATCTTGGCAACTGGTGAGAAGGTATCAAAGAAGTCAATACCGTAAGTCTGCGCGAAGCCCTTGGTCACAAGGCGGTCTTTGAGGTGATGGAGAGTGTCATCGGGATTCAACCTAACTGTGTAAATCCATTTGCTACCGACCGCCTGTTTTCCTACGGGAAGGGGGACAAGATCCCAAGTATGGTTTTCTCCCAAAGCTTGCAATTCATCCTGCATTGCTGCTAGCCACCCGATGTGAGATTTGGCATCACCAACTGTGCAAGGAATAGAAACCGTCTCCAGAGCGGACAGACCCCTGTATGAAGATACAAATAGAGGAGTACTCTGGCAGGAGCGAGAACCTTTCCGTAGGGCAATGGGCAAGTCCTCAGGCGGCGGGGTAGGAGCATCGAACGAAGCGGGGACGACAGTTTCATTGGCTGGGACGGGGGATACAGTTGATGGACGACGGGAGTAGACCTGACCAAAATGGGTGTCAACAGGGGTTGACACCGGTGGAGTGTGGATGATGAGAGGAAGACAATCATCGATGGCAGAGTCAGTCATCAGAGCGTCGAGAAATCCGCACTACGGGCCGATCAGTCAGAGCGCCGGGAAATCCGCATTGTCGGGCCGATCATCAAAGCGCCGAGAAATCCGGACGGGAGGGCCAGTCATCAAAGTTTCGGGGAATCCGCAGGAGGCACCGACGATGGGATGCGGTGATTCCGCAGGAGGCGTCGGGCAGGGAGGCGGGGATTCCACAGGAGGCGCCGGGCAGGGAGGTGGGGATTCCGCAGGAGGCACCAGGCAGGAAGGCGGGGATTTCGCAGGAAGGAGTAGGCCGGCAAGGAGGGAGCAGCTATTGATGCGTCGCGCAAGGAGGCGGAGTCGAAGCGATGGTGCGTGCAGACTGGATCTGGCCGGTCAGTCAGAGCGCCCGAATCCCGCTTGTTTTGCTCTCTGGTTTCATCTTCAGCGGTGGCCTCTCTGTCGTCATCATCTTTCATTGGTGGTTCTGTTGATCTGTTAAAGGTTGTGTCAAAAACTTTGGTCGCTCATATGTTGCTCTGACCTTATGATCCTCGGAGAATCTCCATGTAGGATTTGTAGCAGTGGATACATCGAGGTTTTAGGATTTGTGGTTTGGTGGTTGACGCTTTTCAAGAAATTCCTGAGTCTACTTTGTTTTGTTTTGTTGGATTTGGTTTTTCAGCCTCATCAACGATGCGCATATGGATCCCTCGGCCGCCCTTTCCCTGCTCTGATCGCTCGATCCTCTGCAGCTCTCCAAGGCGGACTGGGTGCGATGGTAATGAAGGGGGAGATGCTCCGGGCAGGATGCGCCGGGGAAGGAGGGTGAAGGAATGCACCAGGGAGGCGGGGCCGGACTGTGCCAGGAAGCCGCTGGAGAGGGCGGGCCGGTCTGTGTCGGGAGAACGCGAGAGAGGAGGGGCCGGTCAGAGCGTCGGGAAATCCGCACTGCGGGCCGGTCAGTCAGAGCACTGGGAAATCTGCAATGTAGGGCTGATCGTCAAAGCGACGAGAAATCCGCACGGGAGGTCCAGTCATCAAAGTGTCGGGGAATCCGCAGGAGGCACCGACGATGGGATGCGGTGATTCCATAGGAGGCGCCGGACAGGGAGGCGGGGATTCTGCAGGAGGCACCGGGCTGGGAGGCGGGGATTCCACAAGAGGCACCGGGCAGGAAGGCGGGGATTCCGCAGGAAGCAGAAGGAGGCCGGCAAGGAGGGAGCAGCTGTTGATGCATCGCGCAAGGAGGCGGAGTCGAAGCAATGGTGCGTGCAGACCAGATCTGGCCAGTCAGTCAGAGCACCCGAATCCCGCTTGTTTTGCTCTCTGGTTTCGTCTTCAGCGGTGGCCTCTTCGTCGTCATCATCTTTCATTGGTGGTTCTGTTGATCTGTTAAAGGTTGCGTCGAAGACTTTTGTCGCTCATCTCCTGCTCTGACCTCACGATCCTCGGCAAATCTCGAGGTAGGATTTGTAGCAGTGGATACATCGAGGTTTTGGGATTTGTGGTTTGGTGGTTGACGGTTTTCAAGAAATTCCTGAGTCTGCTTTGTTTTGTTTTGTTGGATCTGGTTTTCAGCCTCATCAACGATGCGCATATGGAGCCCTCAGCTGCCCTTTCCCTGCTCTGATCTCTCGATCCTCTGCGGCTCTCCAAGGCAGACTGGGTGCGATGGTAATGAAGGGGGAGATGCTCCGAGCAGGATGCGCCGGGGAAGGAGGGTGCAGGAACGCACCGGGGAGGTGGGGTCGGACTGTGCCGGGAAGCCGTTGGAGAGGGCGGGCCGGTCTGTGCCGGGAGACCGCGAGAGAGGAAGGGTCGGTCAGTGCCGGGAAGCCGCTGGGAGGAAGGGTCGGGATTAAGTTCCCTTTGATACCATGTAGTTTGGGAAAACCCTCTGGCCTCCTTACCTCAAAGTGAGGCTGAGGCATTCTTTTATAATTAATGATAAAGACCACATCGGACCACAAGTCCGATGTGAGATACAGACTCCAACAAGAAGGAAGACAGTTTATAAGGTAAGTGGCAGTGAGAATCGCATCTCTCCAAAAATGCAGAGGCACCTGTCGGTGGAAGAAGAGGGCACGAGCAGTCTCCAGAATATGTCTGTGTTTTCGCTCGGCCATGCCATTCTGCTGGGGTGTATCAGGACAAGAGGTCTGATGAAGGATGCCTTTTGTCTGGAGAAACTTCCGAAAGGGAGTGGAGAGATACTCACGCCCATTATTCGAGCAGAGATATTTTACAGAGATGGAAAATTGGTTTTGGATTTCATTGTAAAAGGTTTGGAATGTGGAAAACACTTTGGAGCGTTCTCGAATGAGGTAAAGACAAGTCATTCACGAAAAATCATCAATGAAATATATATAATATTTATACCCCAAATGACTCGAAATTGTACAAGGACCCCACACGTCTGAATGAACCAGATCAAAAGGGTTTGAGGCCCTTGTATCCACTCGAGGAATGTATGTAGTGCGATGATGTTTCGAAAATGTACATGACTCACAATGAAAAGAATTATGTCGACTAAAGTATGGAAAAAGCTGATGAATGGGGGAGGCAGGTGGGTGTCCCAACCGGGAATGAAGATCCAATGCTCGAGCAGAGGCAGACGTGCAAGCAATGGGTGTCAGTCCATCGAACATGTAGACCTCGTCCCGAAGCTAGCCTCTACCAAGTTCCCGGTTCGTAGTCCGCTCCTGAAATACAACACCAGAGGAGGTAAATATGGCAGCACGGTTATATTCTTTTGTCAGCTTACTGATGGAAAGAAGATTAAATGGACTGCGGGGCACATGTGCCACAGAGGGTTGGTGAATCGATGGAGTCAGGGAGCATGCACCGAAGCCCGCAATGGGGATAGTGGAGCCATTAGCGACGATGATGGGTGATGAACCGGTATAAGGGCAGTAGGAGTTCAACATACCAGCATCACCGATGAGGGGGTCGGAGGCACCTGAGTCGAGCATCCATGTAGGGGAGCGACGACCGACAAAGGCAGCGCAGCGAATAGAATGGGCCAGAGAAGCCGAGGATGGACCGGGTCTTACGGGGTCCCGAGGATCATGAGTCAGTCGGATGTCGGCCATAAATAGGTCCAGAGATGGTGGAAGAGTGGCGATTGTTAATGAAGACTCCTGGACCGTTGTTTGTCCCTGCCTCGGGCGCTGAGATGGACATCCATGCAGAACCCAACATCGGTCGATCAGGTGGCCAACCTTGCCACAATGTTGACAGAGGGGACATGGACGGTCTTCCACATGGCCACGTCCACGAGGGCTCGAGGAGCATCCACCACCATGACCGAAGAGAGCTGAGTGGTCAATAATGGGAGCAGGAGGGGGAAGAGGCCGCTGGGCCTTGCTCAGCCGATGATAAACCTGTGGGATCTCCAACGTCGAAGGGCTGGCGAGCAGCTCGGTCGTCGTGGTGGCAAACTCCAGAGCGAGGCCGCTGAGAAGAGTGAAGATGCAGAGATGGTCCCGTTGGGTCTGAGCCTCTGCCGGTGTCTGAGGAACGGGCCACAACTCCTGCAATTCATCACGAAACCCTTTCCATTCCACGAAATATGCCGTGAAGGACTGGTCCTGCTGTCGAATATGGGACAAGCGCTGGAGGATATCGGAAACTCGAGCCAGGTTGTTGGTCTCGAAATACATGATGTTCAAGGAGTCCCAGATTTCCTTGACTGTATTCGCCGTGCGGGTGACATCCTTGACCGATCGATCCATTGAATTGACCAGCAGAGCGAAGATCTTACTATCAGCAAGCTTCCACGAACGGTATTTGGGGTCAGTCAAAGTCGGGGGAGGATCCTCAAGGTGATGATCAAGGTCCATCCCGGTCAGGGATATCACCACAGTCTTCCACCAGATGGAGAAATTTGTGGAGTCCAACCGATCATCGACGAGTCGGGTGGAGGAAGTGATCATCCGAGGCAGAGGGGAGGAGTCTTCCATGGAGGTGTTGGGTAGCGGTCTAAGATGCAGGTGTAGGTAGCGCTGGAATCAGCAGGGGGTTGGGTGTGTCGGGAAGCCGTGAATGGCCCTGTGCTGCGGAGGTAACGGGCAAAGAGGGAGTCGTAGGAGGCGAGCTGGCTAGAGCGTCGGGAGGGCGGCCGGGAGAAGATGGCGAGTGCGCCTCAAGGGGAATTCGGTGGGTTCGGATGAGCGTAGAGGAAGGAGGGACTCCGGTGGGCCGCTGGAGGCGTCGCGCGCAGAGGAGGGCCGTCGGGGGGGGCGCTGGAGGCGTCGCGCGCAGAGGAGAGCCGCTGGAGGCGTCGCGCGTCGCGCGCAGAGGAGGGCCGCTGGAGGCCGGGGCCGGACAGCGCAAGGAGGCGCAGGTCGCCCGGCGAGAGCGCCGCTGGGATGGGAGGGGGGCGCGTAGGGCAGACCAAGAAGGGAGGGGGGTGCCACGTAGGGCAGACCCAGGAGGGAGGGGTGCCTCTTAGGGCAGAACCGGAAGGAAAAAAAATTAGAGGGAGGGATCGGGAATGGGTTCCCTCTAATACCATGTAGAATGGGAAAACCCCCTTACCTTAAAGGTGAGGCGGAGACCTTTTATAGATTGAGAAAGAGGAATACACATAGGAGTATTCCGATGTGGGGCTCGGAAATACCCACAATAATAAAAAGAGGGTTTAACAATTTAATTTAATTCATAGTAAGACCTCATGCCTAATAATAACAGTTACAATTATTATTACTTGACATGTGCTCAGCGAATTGCGCCTAATATTATTTAATTCAATAAATAATATTATTTCTCACAAATCCCTAGAAAAACTACACGGTGTGTATATTAATATACACGGTGTGTACTTTTGTATTTCCATTCTCTTTATTTACTCCACCACATTTATTAGACCTTGAATAATAACTATTTATTTCTTAAATAAATAATACTGCATTACTCACTAATAAATATATTATTTCGCCCACAATATATTCTCTCAAATAACTAGTGTCGAAATAAATGCGACAAGGCATTCTTGAATAATTATTAAACCACAATCGGGAATAATCTTTATTCAACTTGTTAAATAAATATTTAACTGAGATACTTGGACACACTTAGTGTGTGACCCTCTAGGCCTCTTTCTCAGTGGCATTAGGCGGAGCCTGCCTAAAGTCCAAGATTAGCATCTAGCAACACGCCAAGGCACCCATAGAGAAAGAAGTTAACGCCGCAATGACGTGTCACCTCCTACGAACGCTTACCGTGTAATGTAATCTCTTTGTCTCGATATCTCGAATCAAGTGGGTTGCTTGCTGGTGTCATCAACCCATGTGCTCGATTATTCTTTCTTTGACTTCCCAGAATTGAACTTACCGATTCCTCACCATGGTCATGGATTTATTTAGGTTATATCAATTCTATCAAAGGGCCTGAGATATCTACTTTTATGGAAGAGAAGGGAGAAATACTTTCTCACATTATATATTAATGCGGTATTACTCGTGACGCACCCAACATATCCAACCTTGCTGCGAACAGTGTCTCATCACAGTTTTCGTCAATACATCTAAGTGCATGAGTTGTAATACCCATTAATAATAATCTTAAAGTTTAAGGACCAATACACACATCCGCAGATAGAAACATTCAATGACACTATGAAATGTGGATTTCCTACTGACGGGTCTCGTTCTCATAATATCCTTCTGGATATTACCAAGAGTGCACACCATGAGAAGGTGTCTCAATGTTTTATGAGTCTTCACCCCTAATGGCTTGTATTATTTGTGTCCCTCAAATAATATCATCAGGCCATAGAACATATATTCAAGAACACTGTTATGACACTTTCGGGTTCTCATCATAGCAGGGATCCGCTATGACCTTTTAGTGCAACAGCTATCCTTAGGACATTATCACATACATTGTCACGCAGAAGAACAATCAAGATGTGATAAGATATTTATTAATGAATAAAGTACAAAGTAGTTGGTTCTAGGCCACCAACTCCAACAGGTAGTGTTTAGTAAGGGCTAATATATAGGAGGCAGGCTGTATGGGGGTGGGTACGATTCAATCTTGGGTAATTCGGGCTGCTGGGAGCTAGAACCTTGGGAGGTTTGGTCAATCCCCACGAGAGGGGTCTTCTCCGAGGGTATCCATCTTATTCCATCGTTAGATCTGTTTAAGTGAATTTCCAAGTCTCGCATCGTTTTCCTCCTACATGAAGGTCGATGAAGGTCCAGGGAGTTTGACGAAGATCCAAGTGGTCCAACAAAGATCTGGGAAGGAGGTTCGCTGCTTGCTGGTCACCTGGTCTGCCATGAGGCATGCCTGGAAATCGCACGCGAAAGCAGAGGGGGCATGCCTGGCCGGGAAAGAGCCATGTGCCTGGTTGGCACTGTGTGGCAAGGGCACACACATAGGAGGCATCCACCTATGTCATGCAACGTGGAAGGGTAAAGATGCGGCAGTACTATAGGGAGGGCGGCACAGAGTCGGCGCAGTAACAGGATGCAGAGGTGGTAGGGAAGTGAGGTCAAATTGTTCTATTTATAGAAGATAAAAGACATCAGTCTGAGATAACAAGAGATAAGAAATTAAAAATGCATGAGATAAGATTACTCTAAGAACAAGGTTACTCTATAAGTGGTACTAGCAAACTAAGAGAGAAGGAATCGGATGTGGCTAGTAAAGTGGAAGGGAAGGTCAGCGAATGAGGCTACTTGGGAGTTGGTAGAAGTGTTGAATGTTAAGTTTTCTTGTTTCCACCTTGACGATAAGGTGGATTTTCAAGAGGGCGAGAGCGATAGGAACATGAGCCTCGGGGCTTGACTGCCTCAGCAATAGTATGAGACAATTATTACTTAACAAAGGATAAAAGGAAAGAGAAATAATAATTAAACGCTGCTCAACAGAACAACTTGGTCTGCTCAATGTACAATTCAGCATTGACTCTGTGCAACGATCATAGGCATCTACTCCACATAGTTGCTCTAAATGTTTACTCAACACAACTCAACTAAATTTACTTTCCGTATTTGTAGAAGTTAGTTTGGTAAACTTACTGAATAGATTTTTTTTTTCTTGGTTTGAGAGAGGGATTGGTTAGAAGTTAGCTGGCTTTTGCGCCAAGGCCTGGATGATGAGAGAATTCCCTCAAGGATGGGTCCACTAATTTCCATTTATTCTTCTTTAAACTCTATTGTTTTACTGTAATTCTAGATTCTGTGTAAGGAAATCCCATCTCCCAGCTCCATTGTCTACAGAACCATAATGAATTCATCACAAATTATAATGTATTCTCAAAAATACCTTTTCTTCAACATTTAAACCATATACTCTGGATAATTAAAGAAGTTTTCTTTGTGAAATTATATTTTTGGATCACAAAAACACGCCACTATTTTTCTTATAAGATGGACTGGGGATTTAGAACTTTTTAAAAAATGTCGTCAAATGCAACATTAATACAAGGGAATCCCACGGAGTAGGATGTTTGGTAATTCACGAGATAATAAAATTCCAATTATAACATAAATCAATGAAGAAAGAGAGCATACAAGATCCTTCATCCCTATACTTCCAGCACGTAGGAGACCAGTTTCCACTGCAACCAATAAAATTACTGAAGTGAGATACACTAAAATCAAGAGATTTGCATATAAAACGAATTGCAGGGATTCAGAATTACCTGCATTACCAGGAAATTCAACCCCATCAGTGGCCCCAGAAGCAAGGCCGTTACCGTATAGCCGATGAAAAAAGAAACATCGTCACTTTGTCCAGCATTTCTCGTGGGTATTTTGCCATCTTTTTTCTTCTAAAGCACTCCAATCTGTCCATTTTTCTCATCTCTCAGAAGGGACAGATTGGGAAGATTTTCTTCAAAAAATTGCCATACAGGAGTTTTCTGCTGTTCTTCGTCAAAATACGAGCGAAGCAAGTGCAGCCTGGTCAGTAAATGCTCAGTTTCCGCCTCACAGATCGCCCTAATTGCAGCACTCTGACGTTCAACTGCGCAACAAATGAGAGAAAAATGTGAGCATCACGTCTTTATTTTAGAAATAAGAAATAGGTCAATCACATATATCCATGAAATACTCCAGTGAAAAAAAAGCAGTAACATTCATCCGAAACAAAGACATTGTCTTTAGTCTGAATCCTGATAGTGCCTCCGATCCCGATGGTTTTAACAAAGGGAAGATCCATTCAAGATTGTATATGTCTTGCCTCTGAGTGTATCAACAACTTGAATAAACCGAATAGAGGAGGCAACATTGCTATTAAACTTGACATCAGAAAAGCTTTTCACACCATGGATTGGAGCTTTATCTTTAAAGTCCTTCAAAGTTTTGGTTTTAGTGCCTCATTTATCACTGCTATCAAAACTCTCTTCAACTCAGCCAATATCTCCATCTTGATCAATGGTGCTCCCAAAGGTTACTTTAAATGCACCAAAGGTGTCAAACAAGGTGACCCCTCTCTGTCATTCTCTTCTCAATAGAGAAAGACTACCTCAGTCGTCTGATCAATTGGTTGGTGGTCCAAAATAGACTGAAACCCATTCATGTCTCGAGGAATGTAAATGCCCCCACTCACCTCCTTTATGTTGACGACATCATCATTTTCCTCCAAGGAGACAAAAGAAACATTCTTAACCTCAAGAATGCTTTAGCTCACTATGAATATGTTTCTGGTCAAAACAAAAGTTGGAACAAATCCTGCATCTTCTTTGGGAAGAACTTCCCCCTCAACAGAAAATGTAACATCATCAATGATTTGGGGTTGAAGGAAGGCTCTCTCCCTTTTACTTACCTTGGTGTCCCCATATTTTTGGGTAGACCCAAGTCCTGCCACTTTGTGACTATTGTTGATCGAGTTCTCAGCCAACTTTCCTCCTGGAAAGGTAAGGCTCTCTCTATGGCTGGCAGGACTTGCCTTGTTAAATCCACTATTGTCTCCAAAATGGTCTACTCCATGATAGTTTACAAATGGTCTATTGGTCTTATCAAAAAAATGAACACAACTATTAAAAATTTCATCTGGACCGATAGTATTCTAGAAAGAAAGCTTGTGACGGTCCCTTGGTCCATTTGTTGCAAACCCATCGAAAATGGTGGCATTGGTATAAAAAATTCCTTTAACGATGCTCTTCAAGCTCGTCTCACTTGGAACCTTTTTCACAATACTTCTAAATCTATCACCTTTCTCAAGAATAGATTCCTCGAAAAAACTTAAGACTGGGAACCTGACATTCATTGATTCTTCCATTTGGCCCGCCATCAAGCTCTCCTTCGCTAACATTATGAATAATTCCAGATGGATGGTTTACAGAGATTCCTCCATGAAATTATGGCTAGACAATTGGACCGGCACGCCTCTAATCTCTATGATTCCTCCTGATCAAACTCCTGAAAACACCAATAGATCTATCAAAGACACTTTAAATTCTCAACATCATCATCTTCTTGCTCCTATTTTGAATCTGATTGAAAACAATGGTTTCTTACCTCAAAGCATAACTACAATCATACTTGCTGCAACAATGAGAATGAATTCAGCTGGATTAAACACTTCAACAAACCTTGGATAAAGCCCTCAAGAGACTTGCTCACAACAGAATTGTAATGGCCCAAACCTCTACGGTCCATTACTTTGTGAAAATGTGGTGATAGAGGTGTTCTGGGAAATCAAGGTGACTTGGGGGTGAGTTTGGGTGGACTTTTAAGGGAAAATAAAGGGTAATAGCCTTCGTACGGGAGGCGTACGGTTTGCCTAAACCATGTGACAAAATCGTGCAAGGTTGGTGTTAGAGACAGTGGCCTCCGCACGGGAGGTGCGCGGTTTGTCTAACTGTTCCACCTAACCGTGCGAGAATTGTTGTCAAAGCAGAAGCTAACGCACAGTTAGCGCACGGTTTGTCAAACCGTGTGGACTAACCGTGCGGGCACTTAAAGTTAGATCCTAAAATTGTGGATCTAAACTCTTTTGTCTCTAAATGGTTCGTTTAAGCCCCTAAACAGCCGTAACTCGGGATTACCCTTCCTTGGAGATAGAAGAACCTCTCCCAAGCGTTTTGGAGGCGATCCAACGACTTCTCTTGGCGAATTGAGGTCGGTTTCTTGAGGTATGTGGTCATTCTTCCTCGTTCTTGTTTGGTTTCTTAGATCTACTCCTCCTCTTCTCTTGTCTTCTTAGATCTACACCCGTTATGGGTAGATCTAGGTGTGTGGATGTCAAAAATAATGATCTTTGATCTTGATCTTGTTAGGAGGAGAGATCTAAAGCGGGGTTTTGGAAAATCAACCCGGGTTCTTTGAGTGTTCCTCAACCGTTGTGGTTTTCGTCAACAAACCATTGAGGTAGGGGATTCGTGGATTCTCTAATTGTTTATGTGCAATCGTAGAGTTAGCATGATTTGGCCTTTGGATCACAATGTAATTGACCTAATTAAATACTTGAACCGAATTAAAATAATTGGTTTGATCTCATGTTGTTGCTTTGTGTCGTGATAACGGTTCGCCTCTTGATTTGCTAGATAGTGTGATATCTATGCCTTGTTTGTTAGCATGATGCTCTTGATGAAATTGATAAATAACATAAAGCCAGAATTAATTGATAATTAATTGGCTAAAGATAAAGAGGCATGTAAATGAATCTGGTTGTTGTTGTTGTGGATGTTGTTTCAACTTGGTGTTAATCAAATTGAGGTCGATGATGTGTTTAATTCAGTTGGTAGGTAAACCTGAAATATGTTGGTGCTTGTTGTTTGAAGGTCGAATGCCTTGTTAAAGGGCCAAGAGCCCAAATTGATGTGATGTTTGTTTTCCTGTTGCTTTTGCGGTGATGTGACCCTGGGAGGGCGTTGTGATATGTGGGGGCATGGAGGCCTTGTGGTTGTGGCAGTAGATGATACCTAGAGTGGCGAGATGCACCGGTTTATGCATGTGGGTCTCGGGGAGGACACCAGGAATGATGGAATGGGATGGATGTGGTTGTTGGATGCTTGTGGATTCTTTGGTTGTTTATCTGCTTTGCTTTTTCCCACTGCTCAAGGTTGTGGGTCTTTCTTACCCTTCTTCCGAAAGGGGTGAAGACACGCGGGGTATGCCACGTGCTTTCCGTGTTTAGCCTCTCCAAGGAGAATGGGTCTACGCTCTTGCTATAGGCGGCACAGACTCGACGGGTAGTACATCTACTAACCGTGTTGATCCCCCTTGTGTTTAGTAGCATAGGATGCTTTTCTAGAATGCCTGGAAATATGGAAAAGTAATTCTGTAATGAATGTTTGAATAATTGATGTTAACCCATGGGGATGGAGATGCTGGAACATAATGATGAGGTTGTAACTTTGAAGGAACATTTGACTTTTGGTGTGATGTTGATGAATTTAATGTGGTTTTTCTCATGGTTAATTAATGTTTGAAGAATTAATTAACGTACAGTGGAACTGATAAAAAGGGAATGAAGTAACCTAATAAGGCTCTTTAAATGGTTGTGTTCTTATAGGATACCTAGTCTTAGAAGTGGAAGCCCGAAGTCCGAGAGACGTTAGCTGCAGTTGTGTCTAAGACTAGGTTATGCCCATAGTGTGGTTGTGAGTTATAATATATTCTGTACTTTTTGTGTTTATATACGCGACTCCACCCTGTCAGTAAGGGCAACTAGCACCTCGGGGATTCTGAGCCCTGGGGGTGTTTTCCCCAACATTCCGATGGGAGGGTGAATGGCTGACTACCCCCTTTGACCCCACTCTCTTCTCTTGGTAGATACTAGTGTCATTAGGCACAATGGTTAGTTTTACCCATATATGTGTGTAGAGGGCTGTAATGGCTTGTGGTTATATATTCTGGATATAGTATCCTATGGACTACTATAGGTGTAACGTGTATAGGTTGTGATGCCATGAGGATCCTTACTCGGTGTATGGGTTGTAACGGCTTGAGGTATAATATTCGACGTCTGATACACGTTATGCGACCTGTGGTGGCTCCCAGAAACTACCTGGTTACTTTTGGTTGTGAGGATGGTGTGGTGCTTAGCCCAGGTGTCTGCAGGCAAGCCTTTGTGGTACACGTGGTGCAGATTGTGGAGCTTAGCCCACGTGTATTCGGGCAAACCTTTGGAGAGAGATGCACAGGATGTATGTCGTTGGGGCAAAGCGGCAAACCAGTGGGGAAGTAGAAGCGGGGTACCCTTGATATTCTTTATTATATGCTATATTCTTCTATGCGTTACTTGGTGAGAGTAGTCATGGTGAGGTTGGGAACTTAGTATACCTGTTTAGGTGATGAGTTAGTTTCACTTATTGTTCACTGTGCTTTAGCATGCTTTCTTTACTTTTGCACGAGAGGGTTCGGGGAGGATCCTACTGAGTATATTGTTATACTCACCCTACGTATATATAAACTATTTTTCAGGTCACTTGGAGCAGGTTGGAGATCAAGCTGGTTTCTACTAGCTTGGGGTTGCAGGAGCTGTTCGATCTTGCGGTTGTTGTAGCTTTTACTTTATTTTGGGTACTTGTAGTTTTCCCTTTCAGATGTAGTACTCTTGCATGGAATTTCATATATGTACTTGGGTTTCTTTTATATTTCAGTTCTGAGTTGGAGTTGGTTGGTGTTTATCTTATCTCTCTCTTCCGCATGTGTTCTCTTAGAGGGTAATGTCTCCCATTTGTGTGTCTATTATACCCTCGGTGCTAATCGTCAACCCGGGGCCTACCGGAGGTGGGACTCAGTGGTCATTATCTCCCTTTTCACATTGCCGGCCCAGGAGGGGTACACTTTGTGGTAAGGGGGTCGTGACAAGAATTCCCACTAAGGTTTGTCTTCAATCGTTTGGAATTCAGCTTCGCTCTAAATGTAATGTCACGAACCAACACGGGTCGACCCTGAACCAGTCACCCGAGCTGGTCCTTGACATAGCCCGAAGGGCGCTTCTGATCCCTACAGGCTGGAAACCAGTTTCGGGCATCAAAATTTAACCGTTGGGAACGATTTGGCCCATGAACAGAAGATAAACAGATAAACAAGACTGACGATAAAAATGGAAACTAGCAGCAGAAAGAAAACTAAAACCGAACATACCTCCTTGGGACCTTCTAGGTCACCACCCAACTCAGACTCAAGCCTCCTCTAACACTGAGCAGCTAAACCAGGAACCTGAACAAAAATTGAACCTGCAACTGAAAGAATATGATAGGTGTGAGCACTAAGATGCTCAGTAGGGAGCCAAAATAAACCACAGAATCCAACGTCTCCTTTCCTGAAACAATCCATTAACACAAGTTTGAAATACAATTATAAAAGTAGGGTTTTCACATTTTAAAATAAGCAACATGTTTTCCCATTTCAAAACCCAACACACGCTACATACCATTTCCAAAATCATTTGCCATTTTATAAATAGAAACCAAAACAGAATGTACCAAAGCTGGGCCAAAGTAAAACAAGGAAAAAGTTCAAACTAGAAATAAACCAGTGCAACGGAAAGTAAACAAGCAATGTAAAAATCTAGTAACCATGGGTGATCCTAAATATCCCTAGAAGACCCCTGAACGTATTCGCTTTCAAAACCACTTGTCGGCGTATGGTGAAGCTCCTAAGTCTATAACCAATCGGCAGTCGTAACTGACCAATCTAGTGACAAAGTCCGTCTGGCCTAACAACAAATCCAGGGGGTATCAACTCGTCTAATCAGGGTTGGTCAGCAACCCTCACTCGATCATCTAAAAGACGCTCAGGAACCCATGGTGGTGGTGATAATACTATGTAAGTAGGAAGACCCTCGCACGCGTGACTCATCTCACCGCACTTGTCTACCCTAAACACGGACGCTTCCTATGCGTTCACCCATAAAGGGTTACCCTAGACAGGGGCACCCCCAAATACACATTCAATCATTTCATGTTAACAAAGTGTCAATCGGGTCGTCACACCATTTAACATTTAAACCATTTCATAAAATGTTCAAAGTTGTCAATCGGGCCTTTCTATATTTTTCAAAACCATACTTTTATAAACAACCAGACATGCATATCACTTTAGTTCCAAACATTTTTTTTTCAACGGCCAAAAAGGCATCGCATCGAGCACATAGCGTGCAAAACCATTTGAAAGCACCTATCATCATTTTTCTCGCATGGCAATTACACTCATAAAAATAAAAATATAGTACTAAAGATCATAAACCATATACAAGAGCCAACTGGGAAACTCACCCAAATTTTGGTTTGGAAAACCCAACAAAAACGCACGACATGTCAAAACCCACATTTAAAACCCTACGCACCCCAAAACATCCTTCAAATCTGTTTCACACCCATCACACAGTTTAGAAAAACCATTAAACACTTTACGAAACCACTCTCAATAACACTTCAATCTTCAATGTTGACACACACCCCAAAACCCTCTTGAAAAACCAAACACACATCGAAACACTTTTCACCCATGATTTGAATTTCAAGCATCATTAAACAAATCAGTTACTCATTTGGTAAAACCTTTCAAAAGACAAAACAGGGGCTTACATCTCAATTTCACCAACTCACAATCAAACTCCATTTTATAAATCATTGCATAACCAAACCCTTTGAAAAACTACTCTTGCACCTTTTTAAAACTTAACCCACACCACGCACACAACCAAAATCACTTTACAAAACCAAAGGACCAAGACCTCAAGGAAAACAGTTAAACTCGTCCTTTGAAATTTTACAGTGAACCAAACAATTAATTAAAAATATTCATGAACAGTCAAAACAATTAAATTAACAGACCGAATAATCTATATACATTTATACAAACAACTCAACCAGTTTACAAACACTTTTATAAACAAGTAATCAGTTTCTAACAATCTCCATAATCAGGCCAAACAGAGTATAAATAATTTCATAACCAAATCAATTATTTTTCAAAGGTTCAAATAAAGTAAAAGGATCAATTAAAACACGAAAGCATTAAATGAATTTATTCGAAAAAGAAAAATGTGGATTCACCTACACATAACAAGAGACACATTCCAAAACTATTTCACAACTTTAACGGACATAAAAACATTGCGACCAGTTAGGTACTATACTTATGGAGATGCAAAAGATATTTCAAAAATTATTTTAAAACACACAAGTGTCATGAGTTGTGCGGGAAAGGTAAATAATCGGAAACACCTACCTCAATGGCATGCAAGCGCGACAAATCTCTGACGGAGGGTAGAATAATCCCTCGTGGACTAACTGCACACGCTGAACAGCGATAAAAACACACGACACAAAACCCGCGATAGTATTAGGATTTATCCAAATTAAATAAAAACTCCAAAGGTAAAATGAAGATAAATAAATAAATAAAAAAAAATAAGTAAATAAATAAATAACTAGATATACTGGAGGAGTATGCGCCAGGAGAAGCGATGCAGGGGGTCCGGGCTACCAGAAGCAAGGCACGCAAGGGGTTAAGGTCGGCAGACCGAAGGCAGAGGGCAAGGGAGGCGGGGTCTTGCGACTGCTGCTGAAGCGGCCGGAGCTGGCAGAGGGGGCAAGGCGGAGGCGGCCTGATGCGGCTCACCGGAGGTAGGGAGTAGAAGAGGGTGAGTGCGGCAGGGGCTGGAGGCACTGGATGAAGGCGGGGTCGTTGAGCGAGGGTGTTGGGCGAGGTCGGCGGAGGTCAAGAGCGGGTCGGATGCAGGCGGAGGGGTGAGCTGGGTTCGAGGAGGCCTGTACGCAAGGCCGATGGAGGGGTCGGGGCGCTGATGGCCGGTGCAAGCCGGTGGCCGGGATGGGTGAAACGCCGCGAGAGGAGGGTGAGAACCAAGAGGGGAGGTCGGCGTGGGACTGAGGCCGGGTGCAGGTGGGAGGCCAGGATGGCTGGGCGTGGGGAAACCGGGGAGGGCAAGGCTGAGGCCCGGAGCAAGGGCGGAGAGCAGCGTGAGGGGCTGGCGGCGAGGAAGCAGCTACGCGAGGGGAGGCCAAAGGGTAGGGGGGCCTGGTGCGTCACGAGGGTAGGGGGAAGTGCCGGGTAGATTAGGGTTTGTGTCTTCTTTTTTTCATTCTATTATATTAACAATAATAATATTAGTAATATTAATAATATTAATAATAATAATAATACCAGAACGATAGTAATAATAATAAAACCAAAAATAATAATAATAAAATTAACAATAATAAAGGTAATATTAATAAAATCTATTAACAATAAAAATAATAATTATAAAAATAATAATAATGAGAATAATAATAAAAATAACAACATAATATTATTATTATTATCGAACATTCTTTTCTTTTAAAATTTAATCTGTTTATTTATCTTGTTCCGAAAACCGGGTCAGTGCGCGCTCGTCGCACGACTTAATAACCCATGCGCAAGTTGCGCGCCTCAACCCAGACCACCTGGGCATCCGCACAAACACCTGGGTGATCGCGGGGCTACCGCTCACCGTGTGGTGACCGCGCACGGGTCCGAAACCTGCTAAAAATATTTAACGACAAAAAATTTTAATCTGGGACCCAGCTCGAACCTTGGCGTGAGAACCCAAAACCAAGAATTAATAAAATAAAAATTAATTTAAAAAAACGTATGTGACAATTCTCCCCCACCACAGACACTTTCTACCCCCAGAAAGTCACTCAGCCGAACGATGAACCAAACAAAAATCCATGCCCAATTGAAACTGAAAGAAACCACAATACAAGAGAACGGGAGAACACGAGAGGGTTCTCCCCACCACAAGAACTCAGCTAGTGCGGAAATTTAACACCAATCATACCACCCCGATAAGGGGGGGCAATGCGGGAAGTCCCAACCTATATGAACTAACTTTGATGTCACGACTGAACAACACCTTCATCGAAACCTGGAACTCTCGACCCAGATCAAAAACCCCCAACACTAGAGAAAAACCACCAAGCAGAACTTACCCCAAGTAGTGAACTCGAGCATAACTGCAAACATCGATTATCCACAGGCACTTACATCTCTAAACGAATACAGCTAAATCGAGATCAACCCATACAGGGGCCAAACACACTTTTAAGAAAAACGCATGATTCAGAAAACCACGATCCGACAAACAAAACTGTTTGGGTTATAATAGAACATGTCCGTCATAACTTCATGACAAAACAATGAACTCACAACCACGTCAAAACTTTTACAGCGGAAAATAAGAACGAAAAAACTTTAAATGTTATACTGCCAACACAGAATTCAAAACCCGGACCAAGGCTTCACACCCCTGGCAACTCCTGACTGCGCGAGAGCTTCACCCCAAGACTTGTGGTTGGGGCTCTGATGGTCGAAGCATATCCTGCCTCACAGTTAGACACTAGATTTCCTTCGGTCACAACATCTTCTTCAAGCGAATCTTCCTTCAAAATTTCTCCAAATGACCCAAACAGCTACAATGATGACATGTCTTTGGAGGGATGCGGCATAACGACTTCACGTGCCCGAACCGGCCACACTGGTGGCACACCGCTGAACGGTCCAATGAACTGGAATCCAAAACCACTGCAGATGACTCTTTAGAAACAGGTCTCTCTGGCACACCCTGCTCGCCAGATGGGAAACCTTCACGAGCAAATGAATGCACTGGATTTCCAACCATATATGCTCCGGAGACCAACTCAACTAAAAACGCTGCATCCACCAGCTTCTCGAAACGATGGTCCTTAGAAAGGAGGACTCGCTCCTTGATCTCTGGACGAAGACCGCCGATGAAGAGAGAAGTCTTCATCAAATCATGTGACACTACCTCCAGAGAAAAGGACACAAGCTCCTTGAAATGGTCAACATACATCTTCACCGTCTGTTGGCCTTGTTGACTATGCATGAGCTCTTCCCTTTTCTTCATCTTCACCTCTTCAGGTATAAACCATCAGACAAAGACGAATTTAAAGACATCCCACGTCATCCCAACTTGCATTAACGGTGGGGCAACCAACTCCCATTCGTCCAGAGCTGGACCTTCAAACTGACCCAAAACGGCACGCACTCTGACAGCTTCGGGAGTTCCCAATATTCTAAAGACGCGTTCGACCTCTTTAAGCCACTCTGTTGCTTCTAACGGGCCCCGATCATCGTGAAGGACAAGAAACGTCTAAGAAAGACCAAAAACTGGGCATGACTTATCAGAAACTTTGGAGACTTTTTTGGCCGGCATTTTCTGAACAGCATATAAAGCACAAATCCAAAATCAATATCAAACCAAAGAAACATCAATGAAAGTGCTTTCATCCAAAAACTGCCAGCTTAAAAACCAAAAAAATACAAACACAACACAAAATTATCTTTTTAAAATTGCTTTAGAAAAACAAGGTCAAGCCTTTAATTCTAAGTGCACACCCTAGTAATCCCATGAATCGTTGCACATGTTTTCATCCGCTTCCATTCATACGTACCAACACGCACTTCTCATGCATTCCCTCACATGTGTGAACGTTCATAAAGAGTACTTGAGGTTGCACCCAAACCATATCTGTATCGATTCCAGGCAACCACTGAATTTTTAGACCAAGAGCTTTTAGTTTTAAAAACCCCTTTCACAAATTTAAATCCATTTAAAAGAAATCGTTCTCATTTCAAAAAAAAACTTTTCATTTTCAAAAGTGCACTTACACCCACAAGAACCAAGACAACATGCAACTTTCATCAAATTACCAAAGTGAGGAACTAGTAGTCATGCTTAACTTGGCGACATGGTAGTGGGTCATACCCCAAGTATGAGCCAACAACTAGGAGGAACTTAAATCGTGTACTCGGACTCCACATGGGTCACTACTCCATTTGAAATCACGATGCGACATCGGCTTTCCTATTTTGTCATCCCTTAATCAAAAGCAAACCAGAATGAAACAAGGACTCAATTCCCGGACTACCCCTGGCGACTCGAGGTTCAGAACGGGCGAGGGTTCATGATGTCCTTCCCGTACCTACCTCTCGAGTCCCGACAGTCCTAATCTCCATCTACCGGATACCCCAAATAACAAGGGCCTCCTTTGATATCATTTTGTCATGAACCAACCCGGGTCGACCCTGAATCGGTCACCTAAGCCGGTCCATGACATGGACCAAATGGCGTTCTCGATCCCCACGGGCCGACAACCAGTGTCGGACATCAAAATTTAACCGTTGGGAACGATTTGGCCCATGGACAGAAGATAAACAAGTAAACAAGACTGATGATAAAAATGGAAACTAGGAGCAGAAAGAAAAGTAAAACCGAACATACCTCCTTGTGACCTTATAGGTCACCACCCAACTCAGACTCAAACCTACTCGAACACTGAGTAGCTAAACCAGGAACCTAAAAAAGAATTGAATCTACAACTGAAGGAATATGATAGGCATGAGCACCGAGATGCTCAGTAGGGATGCCAAAATAAACCACAAAATCCAACGTCTCCTTTCCCGAAACAATCCATTAACACAAGTCTGAAATACAATTATAAAAGTAGGTTTTTCGCATTTTAAAATAAGCAACATGTTTTTTCCATTTCAAAACCCAACACACACTACATACCATTTCCAAAATCATTTGTCATTTTATAAAAAGAAACCAAAACAGAATGTACCAAAGCTGGACCAGAGTAAAACAAGTAAAAAGTGAAAACTATAAATAAACTAGTGCAATGGAAAGTAAACAAGCAATGTAAAAATCCAGTAACCATGGGTGATACTAAACATCCCTAGAATACCCCTGGACATACTCGGTTTTGGAACCACCTGTCGGCGTATGGTGAAACTCCTAAGTTTATAACCAACTGGCCACCCTAACTGACCAATCCAGTGGTAAAGACCGCATGTCCTAACAACAAATCTAGGGGGTACCAACCCGTCTATTCGGGGTTGGTCAACAACCGTCACTCGATCATCAAAAAGACGCCCAGGAACCCATGGTGGTGATGATAATATTGTGTAAGTAGGAAGACCCTCACACGCGTGACTCATCTCACCGCACTTGCCTACCCCAAACACAGACGCTTCCTATGCGTTCACTGATAAAGGGTTACCCTAGACAGGAGCACCCCCAAATACACATTCAATCATTTCACGTTAACAAAGTGTCAATCGGGTCGTCACACCATTTAACATTTAAACCATTTCATAAAATTTTCAAATTTTCCAATAGAGCCTTTCAATATTTTTCAAAACCATACTTTTATAAACAACCAGACATGCATATCACTTTAGTTCCAAACATTTTTTTTTTCAACGGCCAAAAAGGCATCGCATCGAGCACATAACATACAAAACCATTTGAAAGCACCTATCATCATTTTTCTCGCATGGAATTTACACTCATAAATATAAAAATATAGTTCTAAAGATCATAAACCATATGCAAGAGCCAACCGGGCAACTCACCCAAATTTTGGTGTGCAAAACCCAACAAAAATGCACGACACATCAAACCCTACATTTAAAACCCTATGCACCCCAAAAGATCCTTCAAATCTGTTTCACACCCATCACACGGTTTAGAAAAACCATTAAACACTTTATGAAACCACTCTCAGTAACACTTCAATCTTTAATGTTGACACACACCCCAAAACCCTCTTGAAAAACTAAACACACACCGAAACACTTTTCACCCACGATTTGAATTTAAAGCATCATTAAATAAATCAGTTATTCATTTGGTAAAACCTTTCAAAGAAAAAAACAGAGGCTTACATGTCAATTTCACTAACTCACAAGCGAACACCATTTTATAAATCATTTCACAACCAAACCCTTTGAAAAACTACTCTCGCACATTTTTAAAACTTAACCCACACCACACACACAACCAAAATCACTTTACAAAACCAAAGGACCAAGACCTCAAAAGGAAAACAGTTAAACTCATCCTTTGAAATTTTACAATGAACCAAATAATTAATTAAAAATATTCATGAACAGTCGAAACAATTTACAAACAATTAAATTAACAGACCGAATAATTTATATACAATTATAAAAATAACTCAACCAGCTTAGAAATACATTTATAAACAAGTAACCAGTTTCTAAAAATCTCCATAATTAGGCCAAACAAAGTATAAATGATTTCATAACCAAATCAATTATTTTTCAAAGGTTCAAATAAAGTAAAAGGATCAATTAAAACACACAATCATTAAATGAATTTATTCAGAAAAGAAAAATGGGGATTCACCTACACATAACAAAAGACACATTCCAAAACTATTTTTCACAACTTTCATTGACATAAAAACATTACGACCAGTTAGGTACTATACTTATGGAGATACAAAAGATATTTCAAAAATTATTTTAAAACACACAGGTGTCATGATTTGTTCGGGAAAGGTAAACAGTTGGAAACACCTACCTCAATGGCGTGCGAGCGCGACAAAACACTGACGGAGGGTAGAATAATCCCTCGCGGACTAACTGCGCACGCTGAACAGTGATAAAAACACACGACGCAAAACCGCGATAGTATTAGGATTTATCCAAATTAAATAAAAACTCCAAAGGTGAAATGAAAATAAATAAATAAACAAATAAGTAAATAAATAAATAACTAGATATACCCAAGGAGGAGTCTGCGCCAGGAGGGGCGGTTCAGGGGTCTGGGCTACCAAAAACAAGGCGCGCAAGGGGTTAAGGTCGCCGGAAACAAGGGGGGGCTTGCGGCGGTGCTGGAGTTGGTCGGCAGGCTGAAGGCAGAGGGCAAGGGAGGCGGGGTCTTGCCGATGCTGCCGGAGCGGCCGGAGCTGGTGGAGGGGGCAAGGCGGAGGCGGCCTGATGCGGCTCACCAGAGGGAGGATGATGGCTAGAGGAGGGGGAAAAAACAGGGCAGCGAGGGGGGTAGCGAGGAGGCGACCTAGTGAGGGCGAGGTCCGCTAAGGGGGTCGGGAGTTGAAGAGGGTGAGTGCGGTAGGGGCTGGAAGCACTGGATGAAGGCAGGGTCGCTGAGCGAGGGTGTTGGGCGAGGTCGGCGGAGGTCAGGAGCGGGCCGGATGTAGGCAGAGGGGTGAGCTGGGTTCGAGGAGGCATGTACGCAAGGCCGACGGAGGGGTCGGGGTGCTGTTGGCCAGCGCAAGCCGGTGGCCGGGCTGGGTGAAACGCCGCGAGAGGAGGGCGAGAACCAGGAGGGGAGGTCGGTGTGGGACCGAGGCCGGGTGCAAGTGGGAGGCCAGGACGGCTGGGCGTGGGGAGAACCGGGGAGGGCAAGGTCGAGGCCCGGAGTAAGGGCGGAGAGGGGCGTGAGGGGCTGGCGGCAAGGAAGCAGCCGTGCGAGGGGAGGCCAAAAGGGGTGGGGGGCCTGGTGCGCCGCGAGGGTAAGGGGGTGGAAGCACCTGGTAGATTAGGGTTTGTGTCCTTTTTTTCATTCTATTATATTAACAATAATAATATTAGTAATATTAATAATATTAATAATTATAATAATACCAGAGTGATAATAATAATAATAATAATAAAACCAAAAATAATAATAATAAAGGTAATATTAATAAACTTTATTAACAATGAAAATAATAATTATAAAAATAATAATAATGAGAATAATAATAATGCAAACAATAATAATATATAAAGAATGATAATATCATGAATAATTTTAATTTTCGTAATAATAATCATAATAATAATAAAAATAACAACATAATATTATTATTATTATCAAACATTCTTTTCTTTTAAAATTTAATCTGTTTATTTATCTTGTTCTGAAAATCGGGTCACTGCACGCTCATCGCACGACTTAATAACTCGCGCGCAAGTTGCGCAACTCAACCCAGACCACCTGGGCATCCACACAAACACCTGAGGCGATCGCACGACTACCACTCACCATGTGGTGACCGTGCATGGGTCTGAAACCCGCTAAAAATATTTAATGACAAAAATTTTAATCGGTGACTCAGCCCGGACCTTGGCGCGAGAACCCGAAGCCAAGAATTAATAAAATAAAAAATAATTTAAAAAGATGGATGTGACATGTAAAATATATAACCAATACAGAGAAGATGTTAACCACCTCTTCCTTTCTTATGCTACTGATTCTACTCTTTGGAACTATATTTTTGACATCGTTAATTGCAGATGGTTGATACTTGACTCTGTCAAAACTCAACTTAAGAATGTGCAGAGATGGAGGGATCTCAGCAAATAAGGAATCTCTTCCTTGCTATATTTGCTAAACTTCACCATGTGATTTGATATGATCGAAATGCTATTATTCATAGTAACCACTCACTCAATCTTAATGCAGGTCGGACCCGAATCATTGTTGCCATAAAGGAAGCTGCTTTGTTACAAAAAGGTCATTGCCACAACTTCGTGCATGACTTTGGAATCATAAAACGTCTACATATCAACGAAAACTTCAGTCAACCGCATTTCACTCTCGAGGTGTTTTGGAGAGCCCATCTCCTTGGATGGATCAAAATAAACATTGATGGTGCCTCCACGAGCAATCCGGGGCCTACAGGATGTGGTGCTGTCTTAAGGAACCACCTTGGCTAGATTCTAGGATGCTTCATGGGTCATTGTGGCATTGCCACCTCCCTTGAAGTTGAGATGTTGGGTTTGATTTATGCGATAAAATTTGTCACGAGCTTTGGTTGGAGCAACCTTTGGATTGAAAGTGACTCGACGACAATCGTTCAAGCTATTTGGAATGGTGTAACTCATCTAGCTTGGCTGATTACTACCCGTTGGATGGAATGCAACCGTTCGCTCACCGATATGAACTACATCATCACACATGTCTATCGGGAAGCAAACATGGTTGTTGATGGCTTGGCCAACTTGGGAGTTAATCAAGACATGACCTAGTGCGAAGACCCCCCTGATGCTCTTATTCCTTTCCATGTGAAAGATTGTAATATGATCCCGTACATTCGTCTCTTGTAAACTTTCTTTTAATAAATTTTGTGCTTTGACCTCTTAGGTCAAGGCATCATCTCTTTTTAAATAAAAAAATGTAATTATAAATATATTTATTGAAACATATAAAATTTAAACATGGGTTTATAAATACCATACATTTATTAAATACATATGTATTGTATATTTATGTATGAATACATTTATATTATATTACGTATACAAATATATATAATATAAACAAAATTAAATATAATTATTAATATAAATATTATATAATTATATTATAAATATTATATTAAAAATATTTCATTATATATAAATTTATATATATTATATATGTTGTAGTATACCTTATTAATTATAAATTAACTTAGTATATATATATATATATATTATTTAATTATATTATATATTTCCTATTATATGAATGCATTTAATTTTGTGTGTGTGTATACATGTGTGTATACATGATATAATATAAATGTAAATAATTATATACATAAATATATAATATAAATGTATTTAGTATAATATAAATCCTAAAATAAATGTATAGTATTAATAAAACCAACATATAATTTTTATAGTTTAAAAAATTGGTGTAATAATAATAACAATTAATAATATTATCATCACACACACACATATAAGTATATAAAAATAATTATATGTATATATTACATCTATAAATATTATATAAACACACACACACACATGTAAATGTTTATAAATATATGTATAAATATATATTTATATATGTAAATATAATTATTTATATATATTGTAACGACCCGAATCCGGAGCCCCTCCACTGGTGCCCCGTACCCGGTTCGCCACATGACCTCAAGCGCATTTCCCTAAACACCAGAGGCTGCCGACTAGCAGTGAGGGCCTTGGTGAGTCAGTGGGGAAACTATGCCCTCATTCGGTAGAGTATACAATGGAAGAACAACCAAACGCAATAGTGGAAACAATAAACAGCATACAACAACTGTCCTGAACAGCGAAAGCAATTTATAAAATAATGATGATGCAACATGGTACACATGTCAATGGAAAGCAGTAAACAAACCAACGTGCTGAAGTAAAACTGAAAACAAAGTGAAAAAGAAAACAAAGTAAACTCCTCAGCATCGCAAGCCACGGCTCGGTCCCATGCTCTCCAACTCCAGTGCAATCAAGAACCTGAAGTAAAAGGACGCTTTCCCTTATCTATACCTGCAACAACATAGTCTGCTTGGGCCCAAAAGCATGGCCCAAATAGGGTGTGAGATACAATCCCAATAGGCAATCACCCAAAGATTTGTGCCTAACAGTCAATGAATACAAGGCAAGTAAAAGTGCAGAAAGAAGTAAATAGTAATGCACACAACAGCTACAATCCACAGTTCTACATATAAAGTACACAAGTAACAACCAGCAACAGGAAGAAAACAGGTAACCCTCTGGGTAGCTCTCTCAGCCTAACCCCTATGGTTCAACCCAAGTACTACCAACCCTCTAGGAGGCACACACAGTCTCACCCCTCTGGTTCAGTTATGAAAATAATAGACTCTCTGAGGAAGCACTCACCGTCAATTCCCCCTATAGTCTCGTATCATACTAAAGGCTCTCTGGGGAATCACTCAACGTCTCATTCCCCCTGTGGCCCGCGTCGAGGAACTACAGACTCTATTAGGAAGCACTCATCGTCAATTCCCCATGTGGTCTCGCATCATATTAAAAGAAACTCTGGAGAAGTCCTTACGTCTATTCTCTCTGTGGTCTACTACACTAGGTTCTCACAGTCCTGTGTGAAAGAAACATGCTTAGCGCGTGTGCAACATCCAAGTAAACCTCAAGAACTACTTGGCTACCATTCTAAGGCTCAACAGTAATACAAAGCAACAGTTCCACTATCCTACAACTAGGCATGGAAAATAGAAAACACTATACAGTACAACAAGCATGGAAAAGAAACCTGAGCACAAAATAAATTACTCTACTCACAAGCATAAACCTCTACTACAACAATCAAGCAAAGGAGGCAAACAGCAGGGGAAAAACAGGAAACCCACAATTCCCTGCCCAAGGGAATTTGTGGAATTTTCACAAAATACTCATCGACTTTCTACAGAAAGGCACAAAACACCTACCTCGATCCTAGGAGATCGATATACGTGAACCATGATGATTGATTCCCCTTAGAACACCGTAGATATGAGAAAACGCACAAAATGCTCAATCTAAAATAACTTGAAAATGAAGAGGAATCAAAAAACGAAGCTCAAGAAGAAGGAAGAAATCACTGATGTGATTCCAATGCAATCGACCTTGCTAGAATCGGAGAACGGATGAAGAGGCAGGAGCTCTTTGAAGATCCGGTCGTATGGGTCACTCTCGGACGAACGGAACCTAGAAGGAGGTGTTTCTGTGTGTCAGGCGCGACCCCGGTTCATTTAGTGAAAAAAAAGTACACGGCGTGTACTTTTAGAGTACATGGCATGTACTGGGTCTTTTCTGTACTCTGCCCAAATCATCCTCCACGTCACCCCTACACACCGTGTGTGTGGCCCGGGCATGGCCAACACATGACTTCGAGTTGGGGAAGAGTACATGGTGTGTACTCAGAAAGTACATGGCGTGTACTTCAAAAATTTCCAGAAAGTTCATTTTTCTTAAAAACTCCAGAAAAAGGAAAAACATACCTGAAATGAAGATCTGAGTTCTTACAAACTTCTCCCCTTAAAGAAATTCGTCCCAGAATTTCCCTAATGTGGCATAGAAGAAGAAACCCCGAACAGCTCCGACCACTGCAATCGTACATCGGTCTCCCTTTCCCAAGTCTCTTATTGTACTCGCTCGTGCTGTCATAGCACCCATACCAGAGGAACAGACCGCCCATGGAGAACCTTCGTACTACGATCGACAATCCGGATAGGATGCTCCTCAAACGATGCATTTGCTTCAAGCTTAACCTCCTCAGGTTGAAAGACATGAGACGGGTCTGAAAAGTAGCGTCAGAGCTGAGAGATGTGGAAGAAGTTGTGCATGGACCGATACCTCTAAGGTAGCTGCAACTGATAGGCGACCGGCCCCACTCTCTCCAAGAACTCAAACAGCCCGACGTACCGTGGTGAAAGCTTACCCTATCTCTGAATCCTCTTGTGTTCCAACCTCGGTGCGACATGCAGAAAAACCTGATCCCCAACCTCGAACTTCAGAGGTTGTCTCCGCTTATTAGCATAAGACTTATGTCAAGACTGTGTTATAGCCATCCTCTTCCGAATCAGCTCTATCTGCTCTGAGTTCTCCAGAATGAGACGAGGTCCCAGCAAAGCTGCCTCTCCTGCCTCTAGCCAGCATAAGGGTGATAGGCATGACCTACCATACAAAGCCTCGTATAGTGCCATATGAATGGTCGCCTGGAAACTGTTGTTGTAGGCGAATTCCACCAGAGGAATATGCTTCTCCCAAGAACTGCCAAAGTCTAAAATGCTGGCTCAGAGCATATCCTCAAGCACCTGGATCGTGCGCTCGGACTGGCCATCAGTCTGGGGATGGTATGTTATACTCAAAAGTACATGTGTACCCAAGGCCTTCTGAAGCCCATTCCAGAATCGAGAGGTAAAGCGCGCATCCCTGTCTGAAACAATGGAGTGTGGAACTCCATGCAGACGAATGATCCCTCGGATGTAAAGTCGTCCCAGATCATCGACACTGAAGGTATCCTTGATCGGCAAGAAGTGAGCAACCTTCGTGAGCCTATCAAAGAAAACCCAAGCAACATCGTTTCCCTGAGGCATCCTCGACAATCCAGTCACGAAGTCCATTGCGACATCATTCCATTTCCACTCCGGATTGTGTAACTGCTGTAAAAGGCATGCTGGTCGCTGATGCTCTGCTTTCACCTGCTGACAAGTAGAACATATCATGACAAAACCAGCAACATCTTTCTTCATACCTGGCCACCAGTACTGGCGATGAAGATACTGATACATCTTGGTGATGCCAGGATAAACTTCCCAAACAGAGGAATGAAAGTCCCACATCATCTCCTCTTGTATGTCTGCTGGCACCCATACGCATCCCTGGAAACGCAAGATCTCATCCTCGCCCATTGTACATCCAGGAAGAGGGTCCTCTCCTGACACACTCTCCCACAGGAATAAGCCTTCTGATTCTGATAGTTGCCTCATACGTACACGATCAAGAAGTGTAGAGGTAACAACTATAGAAGAAAGGGAAGTCTTTCCCTGTTTGTCGTGCACCTCCAGATGCATCTCAGAGAACAGATCCATAAGCTTCCACTCACTGCTGGCCTTCCGAACTGCCTGAACCTAAGTTATTCTTCTCAACGCATCTGCCACTGTGTTGCCCTTTCCTGGCGTATAGGCAAGCTCGAAATCAAAAGACTGAAGATACTCGACCCACCCGCGCTGCCTCAGATTCAGATCACGCTGAGTGAAGATGTACTTGAAACTCTTGTGGTCGGTGAAAACTACAAAGTGCTCTCCCAGAAGGTAATGTCTCTAATATCGTAAGGCATGAACAACAACTGCCAACTCCAGATTGTGCGTAGGGTAGTTCCTCTCGTGTGGCCTCAAATGTTGAGATTCGTACGCAACGACTCCATCTCCCTGCATAAGCACAGCTCCCAGCCCGATACCTGAAGCATCACAGTAAACAGTGTAGCTCTTGCCTGGCTCTGGTAAGACTAGTATCGGCACTGACGTCAACCTCCCTTTCAGCTTCTGAAAGAATGACTCACAATAATCTGACCATAAGAACTTCGACCCCTTCTTGGTCAGACCTGTCAAAGGTGCTTCTAGATGAGAAAAGTCCTGAATGAAGCGTCTGTCATATCCAACCAGCCCTAGGAAGCTCCGTACCTCAAAGACGTTCTTCAGCTGCTACCAGGAAACTACAACTCTCACTTTATCTAGGTCCATAGATACTCCTGCATATGAGATTACGTGACCCAAGAAGTGAATCTGATCCATCTAGAAGTGTCACTTCAAGAGTTTAGCATAAAGTCAGTGCTCTCTTAGTGTACTCAGAACAATCTCAATATGTGTGGCATGGTCGTGTCGAGTGTGAGAGTACACCAAGATATCGTCCACGAAGACCATGACGAAGGAGTCCAAGTAAGGATAGAATACTTGGTTTATCAGTGCCATAAAAACTGCTGGTGCATTCGTGAGACCGAACGACATAATTGTATACTCGTAAAGACCATACCTGCTCCTGAAGGTCGTCAGAGGTATATCTGATGGTCTAACACGCAATTGATGATAACCTAACCTCAAATTGATCTTCGAGAACACCCGGGCTCCTTGAATATGATCGAATAGGTCATCGATACTCAGTAAGGGATATCGGTTCTTGACCATCAATTGGTTCAGCTTCCGATAATCCACACGAAGCCAAAGGGTACCGTCTGCCTTCTTCACAAACAGGACAGGAGAACCCCAAGGAGAAGTACTGGGTCAGATGAAACCCTTTGCCTGCAACTCCTCCAACTACTTCTTGAGCTCCTGAAACTCAGGTGTATCCATCCTATAAGGAGGAATGGACACCGGTGCCGCTCCTGGCACGAGCTCAATAAAGAATTCCACCTCACATTCTGGAGGAAAACCTGAAAAGTCCTCTGGAAAGACATCCCCAAAACGATCCACCACTGGAGGAAAGTCCAACTGTGGAGTCCCATGATCATCTAGATAAAGACTAGCAATCTGGGCTATCACCCTTCCTAGCCCATGATGCTCGAGTCCTGCTCGACTCGCCTGAACATCCCATTCGCCTCTATGAAGAAAAGACTCACCCTCTGGTGAAACGAAACTCACTCTGCGATGATAACAGTCGACAACTGCCTGGAAGGGAACCAACCAGTCCATCCCGAGGATGAAATCATAACTTTTAATATCTAGGACATAGATATCCCATAAGAAACGACACCCTGCAACCTCGAGAGGGAACTCTCTACACTAACGTGCACTAGATGTCATTATCCCCAATGGTGTGTCTAGTGTCAATGAGTCAGCATAAGAAAATATGCAGAGCCCAAGGCTCTCCATGATAACAATAGAGATAAATCTATGTGTAGAACCAGTATCAAAAAGAGCTGAAGATAAAACTGAGACTACTAAAATCATACCTCGAACAGTAGAAGGGTCGGGATCCTGCTCCTGATAAGTCTGCTCCACGGCGAAAGACTGGCCTGTACCGCGACCCTACGCCCCCCGCTGACCACTCTGAGCTAAACCTAACTACTGGTGCTGAGGGACTGGTGGCTAACCGCCATGACCTCGACCTCCACCTCGGCCCGAACGGCCGGAAGAACTCCAGTTCCCCGACTGGTGAGAAACTGGTGGTGCTGCTCCTAAACGAGGAGTCATGGAAGAACCCCGGTCACCAGCTGCTGGTGAGAAAACTTGGCAGAAACACTGAAGGTGACCCATCTTGCCGCAAGATCGGCACTCCATGGGGTCCCTCTGGCACTGCGGCCTCGTGTGCCCTGACCGGCCACACTGGTAGCATGTCACCTGGTTGCCTGACGATGCATCACGCTTCCTCAGGTCACCATGCGTAGACTCTCTACGACGCTTCTTGCTGTCATCTGGAGGAAAACTATCTCTAGAAGCAGAACCACCTTGGCTCACAGCTCCAGATTCTCTCAGATTGCACTCTGCAATCAGTGCCTGGTTGATGATGGAAGTGATGGAAGTCAGCTGGAAGATGTTCACCTGCGAGAAGATCTCCCTCCTGAGACCATCCTCAAACTTCCTTACTAAGAACACCCCACTTTCATCCCGAAGGGGTGTGAAACATTGCAGCTCGGTGAAGCGAGAGGAATACTCCATGACAGAAAGAGTACCCTGCTCTAAGCTCATGAACTCCCGGGCTCGGTCGGCCCTCAGGGTCTCTGGGTAAAAGTAGTCATAGAACATGCGCTGGAACTCCTCCCACCCATATCCTGCTGCTGATCCGCCTGTGAGATCACGTCCCACCACCTCTTGGTGGAGTCTCGTAGCATGTAGGTAGCGAGCTTGACCCACCTCTCTAGATGCGTCTCCAGATGCTCGAAGATAGTCAGCATGGCTTCTAACCATGACTCTATAGCCTGAGGTCTTCCTTCCCCCGAGAACGTAGGAGGATGCTGCTAGTGGAAAACCCACGTCAAGTATACCATAGTCATGGTAGGAAGCGGTACTCCCTGAAGGGTCTGCATCATCCTCATGAAACCTTCCCTGAACTATGCATCAGTGCCAGCAACTGGTATAACAGCTGATGCCAAGGCTGGCCCGACTGGAGGATCGGCAGGAAGTCCCTGATCAGCCCTGTCTGGCGTCTGATCCCTGCCTGACGACAGACGTACGATCGGAGGACGTCTCAGAGGTATAGCTCTAAAAGATCAAAAGTACACCTTAGATCAGGAAAACAAGGACAGAGAACACAAGAGTACAAAACGGAAACAGGTGAAGGAAAACACACAAGTTTACAAACCTCGACTACACGGTGTGTATAAAAACTACACGGCATGTCTTCTCAAGCCACTGACTTGGGCGTGTACTCCTACCCTACAAGTCGTGTAATCCTCAAACTACACAGTGTGTTGACCCCACACACGGCGTGTACTTGAAAATTGTTCCCCTGCCCGAGTCCCTTACACGGCTAACCCACACGGTTTTCTTAAACTGAGACTACACAACGTGTTCCCTGCGGACACGGCGTGTAGTGGACAAGGCTTCGGTGGCCCATGTTGTTAAACACACGGCCATCTACACGGCTGAACCTTACACGGCGTGCTCCGAACAAACATGACGTGTATAGGCAAGGTGACACCATCCCGTGTTGTTCGTGACATGGCCGGGTACCTGGAAAGACTACACGACATGCTTCAAAAGCAACACGGCGTGTCTGAGAGAAGGTCACACCGACCCGTGTTGTTCGTGACATGGCTGGGTAACTAGAAGGGACTACACGGCGTGTTCCGTTACAACACGGCGTGTGCTACTCGAGCTTCCCCGACCCGTGTTGTTAGTGACACGACCGGGTACACAGCTCATTACTACACGACATGTACTTACCATACACGGTTTGTTCCTAAAGTTACTTTCACGACACCGTGTTCTTCTCACACGGTCAGTGACACAGCCTGAAAACTACATAGCATGTATCCAAAAAGTACACGCCGTGTATTCTGGGTTTTTCTGGGCAGTAGCTCAGAAACTGCACAGAACCCCAGAAACACTAAAAACAAGGCAAAGAGGTGCCAAATTCCGATTCGTGAGGGCCCATACTCCCCGCGAATCAAAGCTTGGCATCTCTTACAGTCACATACAAGGGAAAACAAACAGCTCTCTAACATAACAGCAGGGATTCTATCAAGCATCTATCACAACAGCATGCATAATCTACACGAAGTCTATCACAACAGCATGCATAATCTACACGAAGCCTATCACAACAGCATGAAATCACTAATTCACCCTAGATGGAATGTCAAGAATGCATGGAATGTGATTCTACAAGTGCCTATATGATTCATGAGATGGCATACCCTCATCTCATTGGGTTGTGACAGAAATAGAACCGAAATATCAAAGCAATAATAGCACAAGTCATGTGAATCACTCTAGGTGAAGTCATATCAGCCGTAAAATCTCAAAATCAGCAAACTGCAATTAACGAGGTAGTATGGCTTTTCCCTGTACACGAGTTAGCTACTCCCGAGAACAACTTAATACCAAGTACCGAATCTGTCATATCCCTGGCTAAAGTCTCTAAACAGTAAAGCAAGATAAAAGAACTCCTCTGATACCACTTTTTAACGACCTGAATCCGGAGCCCCTCCACTGGTGCCCCGTACTCAGTTCTCCACATGACCTCAAGCACATTTCCCCAAACTCCAGAGACTTCCGACTAGCAGCGAGGGCCTTGGTGAGTCAGTGGGGAAACTATGCCCTCATTCGGTAGAGTATACAGCGGAAGAACAACTAGACGCAATAGTGGAAGCAATAAACAGTATACAACAACAGTCCTAAATAGAAAAAGCAATGTATAAAATAATGATGATGCAATATGGTACATATGTCAATGGAAAGCAGTAAACAAATAAACGTGATGAAGTACAACTGAAAACAAAGTGCAAAAGAAAACAAAGTAAACTCCTCAGCATCGCAAGCCATGGCTCGGTCCCATGCTCTCCAACTCCAGTGCAATCAAGAACCTGAAGTAGAAGGGTGCTTTCCCTTATCTATACCTGCAACAACATAGTCTGCTTGGGCCCAAAAGCATGGCCCAAATAGGGTGTGAGATATAATCCCAGTAGACAATCACCCAAAGATTTGTGTCTAATAGTCAATGAATACAAGGCAAGTAAAAGTGCAGAAAGAAGTAAACAGTAATGAACACAACAGCTACAATCCATAGTTCTACATATAAAGTACAAAAGTAACAACCAGCAACAGGAAGAAGACAGGTAACCCTCTGGGTAGCTCTCTCAGCCTAAACCCTATGGTTCAACCCAAGTACTACCAACCCTCTAGGATGCACACACAGTCTCACCCCTCTGGTTCTACTATGAAAATAATAGACTCTCTGAGGAAGCACTCACCATCAATTCCCCCTATAGTCTCGTATCGTACTAAAGGATCTCTAGGGAATCACTCAACGTCTCATTCCCCATGTGGCCCATGTCGAGGAACTACAGACTCTCTGAGGAAGCACTCATCATCAATTCTCCATGTGATCTTGCATCGTATTAAAAGACACTCTGGAGAATCCCTTACGTCTATTCTCCATGTGGTCTACTACACTAGGTTCTCATAGTCCTGTGTGAAAGAAACACGCTCAGCGCACGTGCAACGTCCAAGTAAATCTTAAGAACTACTTGGCTACCATTCTAAGGCTCAATAGTAATACAAAGCAACAGTTCCACTATCCTACAACTAGGCATGGAAACTGGAAAATGCTATACAGTACAACAAGCATTGAAAAGCAACCTGAGCACAAAATAAATTACACTACTCACAAGCATAAACCACTACTATAGAAATCAAGCAAAGCAGGCAAACAGCAGGGGAAAAATAGGAAACCCGCAATTCCCTGCCCAAGGGAATTTGTGGAATTTGCACAAAATACTCATCAAATTTCTACAGAAAGGCACAAACCACCTACCTCGATCCTAGGAGATTGATATACATGAACCACGACGATTGATTCCCCTTAGAACGTCGTAGATCTGAGAAAACACACAAAACGCTCAACCTGCGATAACTCGAAAACGAAGAGGAATTAGAAAATGAAGCTCAAGAAGAAGGAAGAACTAACCACTGTGATTCCAACACAATTGACCATGCTCGAATCGGAGAATGAACAAAGAGGAGGGAGATCGTCGAAGATCCGGTCGTACGGGTCGCTCTCGGACGAACGGAACCTAGAAGGAGGTGTTTCTGTGTGTTAGGTGCGACCCCGATTCATTTAGTGAAAAAAAGAAAGTACACAACGTGTACTTTTAGAGTAAATGGCGTGTACTGGGTCTTTTCTGTACTCCGCCAAAATCGGCCTCCACGTCACCCCTACACACCGTGTGTGTGGCCCGGGCACGGCCAACACACGACTTCGAGCCGGGGAAGAGTACACAGCGTGTACTCAGAAAGTACATGGCATGTACTTTGAAAATTTACAGAAGGTTCATTTTTCTTAAAAACTCCATAAAAAGGAAAAACATACCTGAAATGAAGATCCGAGTTCTTACATATATTATATATACACAAATATATATTTATATATATACACAAATATATTATATTATTTATATTTCAATACACAAATATATATATATAATAATATTTTTTACATGTAAATAAATAAAGTTTAGAATATATAATATACAAAGACTATGACAACTAAGTGGAAGAGGTATGAAATAACCCCGTAATTAGGGTTCAAAACCTGCAAAGAAGATTTTTTAAGTTGGGCGTGAAGAAGATACTAGGCGCGTGCGGGTGGTATCAGGATTTTTGAGGCGTGTGCACCTATGGGGTCATTAGGGGGGGGGGGGGGGCTTGGTGCGGTCATTGTTGGGATTGTTGTAGTGCATGCGCTTGTGGGGTCGTTGGGGAGGCCTTGGTGGATGTCTTATAAACAAGGGTCAGGTGTCTGGGGGGATTGGGTGGTTGTCTAGTGGACAACAATAAGGGAGTCCAGTGGTTGTCTAGCGGACAACAAGAGCGACCAACGAGGGACAACAAGGTGTTGTCCAGCGAACAATAGGGAGACAAGGGGGAGCTTGGGTGGTTGTCCATCGATCGTAGGTGTAAAATATTAAAAAAAAGTGAAAATTGAGGGGTGGTTGTTGAAAAGTTTCACTTAAAACTACTTGTTGGAAAGTCAATTAGGGGTGATTTTAACTGACCCTAATTCAAAGGTCAATTTAGGGGTGGTTGGAACCAATCCTAATCCATCTATTTTTTGGGAATTTTGGGAAGAATTATATGGGTTTTAAACCCCATCTAATTTAATTTCCACTAAATTGAACTTAATTTTACCATCGCTTTTTCAAAACCACCCCCAACAGGATAGGGTAGCCACATTAGTGGCGATTACCCACAACCACCACTAATGTGTTTAGAGGGGGCTGTAACCCCCTCTAATCTAAAAAATAACCCCTCTAATTGGGGCATTTTTTTTATAGTGATGGCTCGAGATACATGAGTGATGTTGATCATAGGTGGAGGCGACATGGTAGTTGAATTGAGAGGATGAGGTTGTCAGGATGAGGGCATGGCCCATGTGATATGAGATAATGATGACCATCATCAATTAGTGGCATATTCGCAGAGGCACATGGTGGCAGATGATGTGGATTAGGATGTTTGGTGATTGTCGCTCACTGTTTATTGGCCGACGCGTTGTTTGAGTCATTTGCACACAGTTAGGTCTCAGATCGAGGTGGTGTTGACCACTCGTTGTGGGAAGTGACCCTAATAGTTTATGAGACTTTGGTGATGGTGTTTACCATCGAATATATTGGGGGTGCTCACCGCATAATGCCATGTAGATGATGACGGACCATCGATTGATGGTGATGAGATCGTCGGTTGGGGGTTGAGGCTTGTTGTGATACTTGAGGTCGTGGGCTGATATTTTGAGGGGATTAATATCACCATGCCTTAGGATGTCAGCTGTTGAGCTGATGATGATTATCATTTGGAGTAAAAATATCATTGTGCCTCGAGACATTAGGCTTTGAGCCGATAGGGGTTTTTGAGCTGAGGTCTGAGGGACCGGGTACTCATTGCTTGGGAGTGTCATATAAACACTGGATATTTGAAAAATGGCACACAGTGTCGATGACATGATTATAGGTGGAACCTGAGGGTTTATCTGGTATAACGTTCGTTAGGGGATGCGTTGGGCTTTAAGCCATGGATCCTCACCACTGCAATTATATATACACAGACAATTTCTGTATGCCATATATATAATTGATGGCACATTTTCAGACTTTTATCGGCGATAGATGAAGCAGGTGATCACTTCCATGTGGTTAGTGAGCACAAGAGAAGCGAGTTATTTATTAAATGTGCATGTCCTGCCTTTTATTTAGTTTTAGAATACACATGCATTGATCATGGATATAAGAAAAACACACATTGGTGGTGGCCTACTGAGATTTATTCTCACACCCTACACAGGCCCCTCGGGATGCATGTAGGCTTTATGTCTCTACGATCAAGTAAGGGATGGATCTTGGGAGCCCTACCTTAGTTTTTGAGTTGGACCTTTTGAATGGGATGAATGGAATTGGATCGTGGAAGTTATTGCATTGGGATGGAGTTTCCTTTTTGTTTAGCTTGCTTTATATATATACGTACTGATATGGTCAACCACAGATGACTTGCATGCTTATTTTTATGTATGATCTAATATGTCATGTTATCATCTATAAATGATATGTTTGGTAATTCTTATTTGATTATTTCTTTGTTATTCTTCCACTGAGTTTGTATTATTCTTTTGTTATCGTTGTAGTCCTATTACGTTGTGTAATATTTATTATAGACTAATATTATTATCACCACCAGAGGGTATAGTCTCCCCATTATCACCTCTCAGACCCTCGCTGCTAGTCGATATCCTTTAGTGTATGGGGAAGTGCGCCTAAGGCTTAGTGGCCAACCGATCCGGAGCACTGTTTGAGTGGAAAACCAGGCTGGGGCACTACAAATGGTATCAGAAGAGTTTCTTTTCCTTTTTGGTTGAAATATTTGGGATATGGTAGACTGGAGACTAATATGTATTCATAACTGGGTACAAATATCGTGTTTGGGTGCCTACAACCCCATGCATGGGGGACATACCAAGTTTTTAGGGGTGGGAAATTTATGTTCTTTAGTGTGCTTCTACAATTGATTTGATTTCCACCTCAAGTGTCACAATTGGGTGTGATGATTATATGTTACGTGACTTTAACCCTTGGCTCGGTATGATAAGGGAGGTTTTATTATGCTTCATGATAGAAACTTATACTCATATGATATATGCTTGATTGTGATTGTCATTGGAAGCCTAGATTACACTAAGATGGGTTGAGCTGTCAAAAATATCAACAAAAGAATCTAAATAGCGTTTTCCTGCTTAGCCTCCTTTTTGGTGGTATTTTACTTATCTATACATGGCATGTAGTTCCAATGAAATCTTTGTGTAATACTATATATATGTGATATATGAGTCTGACCCTGATAAGGGTAAACAGAGATGATGATAGGGATGAGTTGTTTAAAGTGTCAACAAATAAGCTAAATCATGTTTTACTTTATAGCCACTTTGGAGTCATTCTACTAATCTACCCTAGATGATACATGATATTGTAAGAGATGGTGTCCTAGAACCAAATGGTTGTACTTTGATTACATATACATTTAATGTATTTAAATATTAAACATCTTATTACATATTTTTTATTGTTCTGCATGACTATGATGTAATAATGTCCTAGAGTATTTGTTGCATTGATAAAGTCATGGCAGTTCCCCGCTATGATGAGAAACTTGAAGTGTTATAACAATATTCTTAAATATAGTTCTATGGTTGGATGACATACTATAATGGGACACATAACATGCAAACCATTAGGTGTGAATACTCGTAAGTAGATGAGACTTCCTCTCGTGAAGTTCGCACTTGGTAATCTCCAAGACAGGAGATTATGAGAACAGACCCGCCGGTAGGAATTCCGCATGTTTTGGTGTCATCAGATATTTCTATCTATGAGTGTGTGTAATGATCTTTAGACTTTAAGATTATCATTAATACATGTCATTACTTTCACACTTTGATTTACTAACGAAAACCATCACACAGACAATTGGCGGGAAGTAGGGTATGTTGGGTGCGTCATGAGTGGCATGTTATTAATGGATAAGTTGAGGAAGGATTTGTCCCTTCCATTTATGGAAGTTGATATCTCGGCCCTTTGATTTAAATTGAACAGAGGCGTGAAATTCCATGGCCATGGTGTAATAATGAGTTTATTTCAATTATTCAAAGAATGACATATTAAACATAAAAGTTGATGACACTATCATGAAACCTGCTTGATGAGATATTGCGACAAAGAGATTATATTACACAGTGAGCGTTCGTATGTGGATGTCGTTGTTGCGACATAACATTTTTTCTCTTAGGTGCCTTGACGCATTTCTAGACAATACTCTTGGACTTTAGGCAAGTCCGCCTAATGCCAACAAGAAAGAATCCTAGAGGGTCACACACCGAGTGTTTTTAGTGGTCTCGGTTAAATTCTATTTGAATTTAATTAAAGAAATAAATATTATTCTCAAGACCATGGAATAATTTTATTCAAGTTAAGATGATCACATAAATTAAATAAAATACATTTATTTATTTTATTGAACATTTAATAAATATTTATTTTCTAGTTTGTAAATAAAATATTTATTTAGGAGAATAAATTATTTATTTATTTATTCGGGTGTTCAATAAATGGAAGTGGAGTTCGAGCAGACCAAAGCCGGTCCGGTAGTAAAATAATTATTTGCAAGACGGTAAATAATTATTAGTTGACACAAGTTAAAATAATAATGACGCTGTTATTATTTTGTGACGCGAAATTTTATTCATAATTTCATTTTGCGCAAGTTGGCACGCCATAAATAATGACGCGATATTATTATTATGAGCATGGGGTTTCTCTAAGTTTATGAATGTATTTAATAGCTGTTATGAAATTAAATATTGTAACTAAAGTTCCATGCATATAAATAAACAAGTACGTCTATTGTACCATAGTGAACACACCACACGCTTGGGGAATTGGGAATTGTTGAGGTAAACAATTTCTCTCTCGAATCCTCTTCCTGCCCCTCTCAAGAATGAGAGATGTTCTTCAAGGAAAAAGAACAAGCGATCAAGAACAACCGACACAAGAAACTCGCTTCACCGTGCTAGCACCCGGAGAATGAGTGGTGTCGATCAGAGGCTATCATAGCACGTGTGGATCACCGCTAGAGGGATTCTAGTTTGGATCCTCGCAAGCGCAGTGAGATAATTTGGAAGGTTCATTCCGAACGATCAACATCATCAACGAAGAAAATACCGAATATCCATATATTCTTTTCTTTATGAAATTAATTAAATTAATTATAAACATGATATCCTCTCTAAAGGTTTCGAGCCTCTTCCTTCTTTATCTAAATATTTGATTCTATTCCATAGAGACTGGTGTTAATCATCGCATTGATCCCAAAATAATCATTGATCATGGTAAAAATTAAAGTTGGGTGTCAGCCCAACCACGCTTCCGCTGCACCCAGAACCTTCAAATGGTATCAGAGCGGTTACATCATAGTTTATAATTATTTAAATATTTCTTTGATGATTTATGCATTTAATAATTTAGTTGTTTCAATTCAAGTTAATTGTTCTGAAAATCTGAATCTCGAGATCTGTTCCTCCTCTTTCATTTCTAGTTCACCTTACAGAAATGATCTTTTATTTTAATTTTGATTAAAATAATATAGAGGATCTCATCTAGAGGTGCCAAAGATTTCTGGCCGTACAACACCAGAACACACGGTGTGTATTCGGTAGTACACGTCGTGTAGTCAAGATTCAATGCATTGGACCAGTTCACCAAACCAAGTCATGTGTTGGAGTCTTTTCAAGTCTTAAATGACTTTGTGTGTTGACCAATAATAGGTGGCACACGGTTTCCAGATTACACACCATGTTGTCCAGTGGACACAGCGTGTAGTCCCTTCGAGTTAGGGTTGGACCGTGTACCCCATACACGGCTTGCCCGGTTGGAAACCGTGTAACGCAAATACTACACAACGTGTGGCCCACTGAACACACTGTGTACTCTGAAGATTTCTGAAGTACATGTACACACCATGTCCTCGGGCGTGTACTTCGGATGGATGGTGAATGATAGTACACGCCGTGTAGTCGGAACTACACGTCGTGTACTCATCAAAATTACGCATATTTATTAAAATTTATTGTTATATTATAAAAACCCTTGAGACGTGTACCATAGTGCAAACATAAAGCTGAGGCACAACACGTGATAGAAGTTATATATATATGTCTTTAATTTAACATTTGTGTAATGTTAATTTCTACTCATTGGGTAGTTATGAACGAGAATTCACCAGGTTGCTTCCAAGGTACAAGTTACGTACAAAGATAATTTTAAATGAATTTATTTGTTTAAAATTATGATGGATGATAATATCAAGGAAATTCAGAAAAGGGTTTAAGATCAAAGGATTGATTAATTTAAGATGATAATTAATTGATTTGAGCGTGATTTATCTTAAACAAGAACGATTAAAGAATTTAATGCTAGATTTATTTATGCGTAAATATCATTGCATGTATGGATGATCATGATCTAGACCAAGACCTTTGTATGTGGATGGTTTCTTTTAATTTATTTATTTAAATTAAATTTGTTGGCCTGCGAGCCTTCTCCTCATTAATATGTAGGGCATGCGTGCCCAAAGTTTTTTTATATAAAACCCCTTTTTTACCCCTCACTTGTATGTGAGTTTAAAAAAGTCATATGTAATGGATGGAACTCCCAAGAAAGTGGAGGCGGTTCAAGCTAGAGTTGAGACGAAACCAATCCCAGGAGATACAGAGGTGGACAGGTGGAAAGCTGTAAACACAAACCCAAAAGGTTCAAGATGTTTCTCCCCTAGGTCAGGGTTAGTTTATCAACCTCTAGATAAACTAACAATTAGAAAATCTCATGATCATGCCCTTTATTTTATTTCTATTAGTTTCATGGTTTATCATTATATATGTGTTGTCACGATCACATAATTAATGAATTAAACAAGCATGCAAGATGGAACTAAAATAAACCAGACTTATGCGTAAATATTATCAATACATGTTTAATCACTTAAGCAAGTTCCACTTAATATTAACAATCATGTGATAATGATAATAAGAAATTCACACATAAGAGATAAAAATACCTTAAATAAAATATTAAGTCAGACGAAGCCTTCTGTTACTTGATTAAGAGAAAAACTCAATAAAAATATGTGTTTGAACAACCCTTGTTGGGACACTTACTTTTATACAGGAATCCCTTATGAAAGGTTTCGGGTTGACTTAACTATATTACATCAAGAGGAGTATCCCTTTCTAGACTTGGTGTAATATTGGAGGCAAGAGTTGAGGAAATCCAAAAGTCATGATTTTAGGATTGGGGAGTCCACTCAACAGATCAAGGAGCTACAATCCCATAGTTGGAAAAGACCTGCCTACCTAAAATACCTTCTAATAGCTTAACCAACCCTTTTTAGGGTTATGTGAAGGGGAATATGGATACTTTCCACTAGAATGTCATGGAAACTATACATTCTGAGTTCAATGGTGAGTTCCATTGAGTCTTGATAAAATAGCGGGAGACTTAATAAAAATTTATTATTTCTCATAAAATGAAATCAAGAAAGTACTAATGATCTGGTCTTTTAATTGTAGAATAAAAATGAAAAGCTTGTCAACCACACTATCCCTGATATCAATTCTGGATAAAGACAACATCCTCACCAGCAGTAACTTCCAGGAATGGTTTAGATGCCTTCGGGTTATTCTACTCCATGAATGGAAGTCTTATGTGCTGGAGTCAGCATTACCTGATCCGCCTTCCAAAGAGCTGAGTGATGAGGATTTCCTGGTCTATGAGAAACATATGAACGACATGGTAGATGTTCAATTTTTGATGCTATCATCAATGTCTAGTGAGCTCATGAAGTCTCATGAAAACATGGATGCTTATTTCTTGCTCGAGCACCTCTATGGTCTTTACCAGGAGAGAGCAAGATAAGAAAGGTTTGAGATCTCTAAGGCACACTTTCAGAGTAATCTTGGAGAAGGTGCCCCAGCTAGGCATCATGTAGTCAAGCTTATTGGCTACATTGAGTTTTGGGAGGTTCTAGGATTTAAACTCCCCGAAGAACTGGGCACCGATCTCATTCTCGCATCACTCTCTCAAAGATTCTCTAACTTTGTTGTTAACTTCAATATGAACAACATTGAGAAGTCTCTATCTGATCTTCTTATCCTCATTCTACAAGTGGACAAAGATATGAAGTGTGAAAAGCCTTATGTCCTTATGCTGAATAAGAGGAAAGGGAAGGCAGAGAGCTTTAATCCCAAAGCTTCTTTACGGCCTTCCAAGAAAAGGAAGCTCAAAGGGGAGGCAAAGGAACAGGTGCCTGTTTGTTTCACATGTGGCAAGAAGGGACACTGGAAGAAGAACTGCACCCAGCCTAAGAAGAAAGGGGAAGCTTCAGGTGCATTTGTTATCAAATTCAATCTATCTGTTTCTACAAATTGGGTATTAGATACAGCTTGTGGTGCTCACATATGTATCCAAATATAGGAACCAAGTAGATTCATGAAGATTGACCAAGGGGAGGTAGATCTATGAGCAGCTAACGGAGCCAGACTTGCTATTGTAGTTGTCATGGACTACCACCTAACATTTCCAACTATGATGATCTTGGTGTTAAAGGGTTGTTATTATGTTCCTTATGTTACTAAAAACAATATTTTTGTATCCAAATTAGATACAGATGAATTTTTTTCAAGTTTGGAAATGAATGTTGCTTATTTTACAAATATATCATTTGTTTTGGTAGGTCACATTTATACAATGGTCTTTACATGTTGGATTACACAAACCAAATAATGAAAATTGATAACAAAGATACTTCACATGACTCATACCACACCCAACTTTGGCATCACCTGCTGGGTCATGTAAACAAGAAACGCTTGACAAAGTTACATCAAGATGGATATTTAGATTCTTTCAAACCAAAAACCACTTGGTGTATGTCATGCATGTTTACAAGGCAAAATGAGCAAAGCCCCATTTAGTGGGAAAATTGAAAGGGTAAATAACTTCTTAAATTAGTTCACACCGATGTGTGTGGACCATTTCTAATTGAAGCAAGGGGAGGGTACTCATACTTCATAACTTTTACTGATGATTTTAGTAGATATGGATATATCTACTTAATGAGGTATAAGTATGATTCTTTTGATAAGTTCAAAGAATACAAAAATGAAGTTGAGAACGAGCTTGGTAAGAGGATTAAGAAACTCCACTCAGACCGAGGTGGAGAATATCTTAATCGAGACTTCATTGATTACTTACGGGAGTTTGGGATCCTATCCCAACTCACTCCTCCATACACGCCCCAGTGGAATGGTGTGAGTGAAAGGAGGAACCACACCCTATTGTACATGGTGAGATCAATGATGAGTCATGCGAGTCTTCCATCATCCTTTTGGGGATATGTGTTACAAACAGCTACACACATACTAAACCAAGTACCAACTAAATCGATAAATGGTATTCTATATGAGTTCTGAAGTGGAAAGAAATCCATATTATTGAATTTACGTGTGTGGGGAAGCGATACATTTGTTAAGGCCTCTTTAGGTAACAAACTTTCACACTGAGGCACAAATTGTACCTTTATAGGATACCTTAAGGAAACAAAGGGATATTACCTATACAACCCCTCAGATAAAAAGGTTATAGTGGAAAGACACGCCATATTCCTTGAGAGGGAGCACATCTCCAAAATATATAGTGGGAGAGAGATAGACTTCAATGAAGTTGAGGCTCAAGGTACACAAGAGTTGGTATACGAACAGATTCCACAAAGCCTCATGGAAGAAAGAACTGTTCCAGAGACACAAGATCTGTGTAAGAGTACAAGAGAGGTTAGAGAACCGGAACGATACGATTTTCTAGTTACCGAGGATGGTGAATAATTATTAGTTGATAATAATGATCCTCTAACCTACAAGGAAGCAGTAAGTGGCACAAATGTTTCCAAGTGGAAAGAAGACATGAATTCTGAAATGGATTCCACATACCAAAACTAAGTCTGGATTTTGGTAGATCCTCCAGTTGATTTAAAGCCCGTTGGTTTCAAATGGGTATTCAAGAAGAAACTAGACATGGAACGACAAGTCAGCACCTATAAGGCACGACTGGTTATAAAAGGGTTCAAACATCGTCAAGGCATTTAATATGATGAAACCTTTTCACCAGTTGCAATGCTGAAATCCATCAAAATTCTATTGTCCATTGCCGCTTACCATGACTATGAGATTTGGAAAATGGATTTCAAAACACCCTTCCTTAACAGGAACCTTTAGGAATATGTCTACATGACACAAACTGAAGGGTTTATGACTCCAAAGGATGCCAATAAGGTATGCAAGTTTCATAAATCCATTTATGGATTAAAGTAAGCATCCAGGTCATAGAACATTAGTTTTGATGAACCCATAATGAAATTTAGTTTTATCAAGAACGAATGTGTGCCTTGTGTCTACAAATGGTTTAGTGGGAGTACAATCATTTTTTTAATAGTATATATTGATGAAATATTACTTATTGGAAACGAGATACCAGTCTTACAGTCTGTTAAGGCATGGTTGAATCAATGCTTCTCCATGAAGGACTTGGGCGAGGCAACATATATTTTTGGGATCAAGATCCATCGTGATAGATTCAAGAGATTGTTGGGCCTAATTCAAAGTACATACATCGATAAGATACTAAAGAGATTAAGTATGGAACAATCCAAGAGGGGATTGTTGCCAACATCACATGGAATTCATCTTTCCAAGAAAATGTTCCCTCAGACACATGAGGAAATAAATATAATGGCAAGGACTTCATACACATCAGTGATTGGGTCAGTCTTGTATGTCATGCTATGTACTAGGTTAGATGTCGCCTATGCATTGAGTGCGGTAGCCAGATATCAAGATGACATAGGTGACCTCCATTGGAAGGTATTCAAGACTATCCTAAAGTATCTAAGGTGTACTAAGGATATGTTCCTGGTTTATGGAGGAGATGAGGAACTAGTCATTAGAGTATATGCAGATGCTAGTTTCCAGACCGATCAAGATGACATGAAGTCACAAATATGATACATCTTAACTTTGAATGGAGGTGCAGTGAGATGGAAGAGCTCAAAGCAGAGTGTGGTTGCAGATTATACAGTAGATTCTGAGTATATCGCAGCTTTTGAGGCAGCTAAAGAAGCAGTTTGGATGTGAATCTTCATTTAGGAGTTGGATGTGATACCTAGTAGTAAAGATCCTATCACATTGTACTGCGATAATACTACAACGGTGGTCTCCCAAAAGAGCCAAGGTCACATCAGCGGATGAAGAACATAGTTTGAGGGATTTTTATCAGAGAGGTGAAGTTGCAGTGAGCAGTATTTCCATGGAAGACAATATGGCAGGCCCCTTGACTAAAGCCTTGACTCAGCAGAAACATGATCTCCATGTGAGGTCTAGCGGACTGAAAGTCGTAGGCAGTTGGCTCTGGTCCAAGTGGGAGTTTGTAAGAGTTGGTATCCTAGAACCAACTGGTTGTACTTTTATAACATGGAAATTTAATGTATTTAAATATTAAACATATTTTTACATATTTTTCATTGTTCTGTATGACTATGATGTAATAATGTCCTAGAGTATTTGTTGCATTGATAAGGTCATGGAAGTTCCCCGCTATAATGAGAACCTTGAAATGCGATAATAATATTCTTAAATATAGTTCTACGGTTAGATGATATACTATGATTGAACACATAACATGCAGACCATCAGGTGTGAGTACTCGTAAGTAGATGAGACTTCCTCTCATGAAGTTCACACTTGGTAATCTCCACGACAAGATATTATGAGAACAGACCCACTAGTAGGAATTCCGCATGTTTTGGTGTCATCAGATATTTATATCTGCAAGAGTATGTAATGATCCTTAGACTTTAATATTATCATTAATATGTTCCACGACTCGCGCACTTTGATTTACTGACGAAAACTGTCATGCAAACAGTTGGCAGGAAGTAGGGTATGTTGGGTGCATCAAAAGTGGCATGTTATCAATGGATAAGTTGAGGAAGGATTTGTACCTTTCATTTATGGAAGTTGATATCTCAGCACTTTGATTGAAATAGAACCGTCACGTGAAATTCCATGGACATGGTGTAACAATGAGTTTATTTCAGCTAGTCAAAGAACAACGTATCAAGCATAAAAGTTGATGACACTATCATGAAACCTGCTTGATGAGATATTGTGACAAATGGATTATATTAAACAGTGAGTGTTCGTATGTGGATGTCATTGTTGCGACTTTACGTTCTTTCTATTGGGTGCCTTGACCCGTTGCTAGACAATACTCTTGGACTTTAGGCAAGTCCGCCTAATGCCAACAAGAAAGAATCCTAGAGGGTCGCACACTAAGTGTTTTTGGCGGTCTCAGTTAAATTCTATTTGAATTTAATTAATGAAATAAATATTATTCTCAATATCATAGAATAATTTTATTCAAGTTAAGATGCTCACATAAATTAAATAAAATATATTTATTTATTTTATTTAACATTTAATAAATATTTATTTGTTAGTTTGTAAATAAAATATTTATTTAGAAGAATACATTATTTATTTATTTATTCGGGTGTTCAATAAATGGAAGTGAAGTTCGAGCAGGTCAAGGCCGGTTCGGTAGTAAAATAATTATTTTCAAGATGGTAAATAATTATTAGTTAGCACAAGCTAAAATAATAATGATGCTTCTATTATTTTGTGACGTGGAATTTTATTCATAATTTCATTTTGTGCAAGTTGAAGCACCATAAATAATAACGCGGTATTATTATTATGAGCATGAGTTTTCTCTAAGTTCATGAATGTATTTAATTGTTGTTATGCAATTAAATATTGTAACTGAAGTTCCATGCATATAAATATACAAGTACATATATTGTGTCATAGCGAACACACCGAACGCTTGGTGAATTGAGAATTGTTGAGCTAAACAATTTCTCCCTCGAATCCTCTTCCCATCCATCTCAAGAACGGGATACGTTCCTCAAGGCCGAAGAACAAGCGATCAATAACGACCGACTCATGACACTCGTTTCACCCTGCTAACACTCAGATAACGAGTGGTGTCGATAAAAGGCCATCAGAGTACGTGTGGATCACCACTAGAGGGATTCTAGTTTGGATCCTCTCATGCACAATGAGATAATCTAGAAGGGTCATTCCGAGCAATCAACATCATCAATGAATAAAATACCGAAGATCCAGGTATTATTATCATTATGAAATTAATTAAATTAATTCTAAACATGATGTGAAAGATCCTCTCTAAAGGTTTCGGGCCTCTTCATTCTTTATCTAAATATTTGATTCTATTCTGTGGAGACTGGCGTTAATCATTGTATTGATCCAAGAATAATCATTGATCATGGTAAAAATTAAAGTTGGGTGTTGACCCAACCATGCTTCAACTATGCCTGAAACCTTCAAACATGTGATGTCTGACTCCGATGTGGGTAGGTAGGGGCCATGAGGCTAGATGATACTTGACACCTAGCTCTGATATGGGTATGTAAGGGGATTTGAGGTGAGATGTTGTGGGACATGGTGCGGTAGGGGGGTGTAAGGGTGGTGAGATGCACTGCTTATTACAACTTTACCTATCTGTGTTATCTGTAGATATACTATTATGGTTGTTTGACCATCGTGATTGGTATTCAGTTGGATACTGACTAGACAGATTCCAGTAGAGCATCAGGAGGGTGGTGATATTATGCCACTTGAGTGTGCATAGGATGAGGCCCTTGAGGGCCAAGATGAGACCCTGGAGGGTCAGGATGATCATGAGCCACAGGTACATGCTCCAGTACAGGCAGTACAACCGCTGACGACAGACTTTGGGCCATGGATGGATGAGTAGCTCATGGTGAGATAGGTTTGTGTCATATAGGGTATCAATTGAGGAACTTAGGGAGATGATCCATCGATGAAATATTCAACCTGTGAGTTTCATTTATAGTACCCCAACTATTTCAGGGTGAGGTTGGACCACAGGTAGTAGAGAACTAGACCGAGTTAGTCCAAAACATTTTTGATCAGCTTGAGACACCCTGGGTTGGAGGGTGAAGTTGGAGATGTACATGCTTAGAGAACTGAAAAAGCACTAGTGGGATGTATAGGTATAAGAAGACAAACATGATATACTGGCTTATAAGTATTTTGAGTCTGGGTTCTTCGATGATCTCTTTCCAAAGACGTTGAGGGTGGATAGAGTCTAAGAGTTCATAAATCTCTAGTAGAGATACACGCCTGTCATGGACTATAAATCTACCTTCACAAACCTATCTCGGTTTTTACCTACTATGGTGGGTGATGATATCATGAGGGTGAGGTGTTTGAGGGATGGTTTACAACATTCCATGAGGGTGTAGGTAAACATCTTTAGTTTATCCTCATTCTCGAAGGTGATCAACCAAACACTAATAGCTGAGGGGAATCTGACAGACTAGTATTATTCAAGCTAGGTGAGTTGAGAGGTGATGGTTCGGGTAGTAGGAAGCGGGGTCAGGAGGAATCTTAGCAGGGAATTCAGGCCATAGATTTAGGCAGACCATCGAGGAGTGGGTCTTTAGTTGTATGCTTCCAATGTGGGCGGTCGGGACATGTCTATACTCAGTGTGTGTGGCCTCCAAAGGAGTGTCGGGTATGTGGTTAATAATCTGGAGAGGTTCTTTAGGAAGCCTTCTTGGATAGTTGGGAGCTAGGGATTGGGGCAGACTCAAGGATCCGAGGTCGGACCAAGAATGGTACTAGGATATGGTAACCGAGATTCAATTGTATGCAGAGGTCATGGAAAATACAGTGGGACCCAACAATGGGGTTAGTGTCTAGTAACCGGTGCAACTCTAAAGGGAGGCCATACCTCAGGCGGTAGGGATTCAGGCCAGGTGCACACAGTTGAGCTGCTAGGTGTAGAGTAGGCCAGAGAGCCAATGACAGTTAGAGGTATATCATGATTATGAGCATGATCGAGATCCTTTTTATTTTTTCTTTGTCTAGTTTTGGTGCATGAGTATTGTTTTTTAACTAAGTAGGCACTGGTTAGTAGGTCAAAGTTGATCACGATGTGTTATATATATATGAGGTGTGTTGGCACCAGGTTTTATTATGGGCATCGATGTGATGGGAGTTATATGTGAGGTGCACAGACATCTGGGAATCGATGTGATGCAGGTTCTATATGAGGTGTGTAGGCATCAAGATTTTTATGGGGATTCATAAGTTTATATTATGTGGGTCTATTTGAGAATCCGTTTAAATTTAGGATCTTGAGCATCTAATGAGATGCAGGTTGTGATGGGTGTCATGTATAGCGTAGGTACTTATGGGCATCTGATCAGACGTGGAACACAATGGATTCTATATATGACACAAGCATGGTTTGAGCACTTGGTGAGGTGAATGAATGATGATTCTTCATGGGAGTAATTTTTGAGTCTGGGGATGGTTGATGGGCCATCAAAAAATGTTGTTAGGGTCAGGAAGCAAATGAGTAGGTAACTTCTAAGGTGGGGAGCACCTTGAGAGAAGTTAACATGTGACTTAATAACTAGGGTAGACCAAGTTGATATAGGTGAGATGGGTATGTTCGATACCATCTCTAGGTAAGGCTTGATAGCTCAAAGATGATCTATCTTAAGGTGGGGAGACTATAACATCCCAGGTTTTTGAGTGGATTGAAAATTCCTGAACTTGTTTGAATTTTTGAGTTTGGTGGTCAGACCAACCTTTCTCTTGATCTTCAAAACCAAATTTTGAGTGTTTATTTGATACATGGACTTTTTTTAGATGGTTTTTAAGGAAAATCAAGTGACTTAGGGTTTCGGGTGAGTTTCGGGTGTAGTGGGACCCGAAAACTCTGTTTTGGGAAAGTGTAGACTAAGGTACATGGTTTGGACAAACTGTGTGGCTTATAAGAAGTAATTGTGCGACCCTTTAGTGTCACTGGACATGATTTGATAAACCATGTAGAAGGGGGAGCACATTCATGCAAGATCTCTGTAGTTTTTGACAGAGGTCCCATCCACGATCTGTGCATAGTTTGACAAACCGTACGCCTAACCGTGCATAATGTGGTGCTTGGGCAGTGAGCACCACATGGTTGGCACAAAGTTAGCCAAACCATGCGTCCAACCCATGCGGGTCTTTAAAATGGGAAAAATTAGTATTTTACCCTCCCTCCTTTAATATATCTTCCTCCTTCCTCCCATTTTTCTACTACACGTAGGGGGCTTATCTAATCCTTATCCAACCTAGGCTTTGAGGTAACTCCCTCGATCAGAGTATAATATTTAATCTGTTGATGGATGTGGATTCGTCTTGGTAAGACCTTCAATCTTCTAGATTATCTTTTCTATTTATCTCACCATACAATGTGCTGAATCCATGCAAACACATTTACCCTACTTTCATGGAATTCATCTAAAACACCATTTTCTTCTGATTTAGCTCAAGTTAGAGGTCAAAATTAGATGAGCGAGCACCTACTAGTACGGGGTTGGTGGTTCCTAGATTTCTCCATGATTGTATGGGTTTTCTAGGGGTGCTCTCTATATGCACCATGTGGGTTTTCTGAGGGAGAGCCTAATTAATCAATTTCTTTTCCTTAAATTTTTAAATTGAAGATGTGAGATTCCTAAGGGCATGCTGGTACTCCACTTCAATTGGTCAAGCCGGATAAGGGGCTTGGACCAACCTGGTCATTTTAAGTCAGGTGTTTATTTTGAATTAAATTTAATTGTTAATATTGAATTGCTTGGTTATGTGGGAATGTGATAGGCTTGACCCGGGGATTGAGGTGATGTTAATCACTTGGATTGGGGTGATGTAGTTATCTAGGTTGGTCATAGCCTAAGATATATGATTGATGTTGATCAAGGTTTGAGGCCACATTGTCGTTGGATTAAAACTATGAGGTCGTCAAGATAAGGGTATGAATCGTGTGATAAGAGATGGTAATGACCATTGGGAATTAGTGACATGGTTGTAAGGGTATGAGGTTCCAGATGATGCAACTTAGGATTTTTGGTGATTTCTGATCACCGTTTGTTGGCCGACGCACCATTGGAGTTGTATGCACATAGTTAGGACTCAGATCGAGGTGGTGTTGACCACTCATTGTGGGTGGAGCCCCCTGTAGTTTATGCGACTTAGGTGATGGTGTTGAACATTAGATATGTTGGGGGTACTCACCATATAAAGTCATGTGGATGTTGATGGACCATCGGTTGACGGTGATGAGACCATCCGTTGGGGGTTGAGTCTCACCATGATACTTGAGGCCATGGGCTAAGATTTTGAGGGGATAGATATCAATGTGCCTCGGGATGCCAACTGTTGATCCAAGGATGATTATTATTTGGTGGAAATATATCAATGTGCCCTGGGACATCGAGATTTGAGCCGACTAGGGTTTTTGAGCTGAGGTCTGATGGACCCATGACTCATTTCTTGGGAGTGATGTATGGATTCTAGGTATTTTACAAATGGAAAACGATGTCGGGTGATATGATTATAGGTGGAACCTGAGGGTTCACCTGGTATGAATTTCGTTAGGGGATGCCTTGGGCTTTAATCGATGGATCCTCACCACTACAATTATATATATGGAGACAATTTTTTATGCCATATATATAATTGGGGGCACATATTCAAACTTTTACTAGCGATGGTTGAAGAAGGTGATCAATTACTTGTGGTTGTTAAGCATAAGGGAAGCAGGTTATTTGTTAAATGTGTATGTGTTTCCTTTTATTTAATTTTAGTATACACCTAATTTATCATGGATGTAAGACAGATACATATTGGTGGTGGCCTACTGAGATTTATTCTCACACCCTAAATAGGCCCCTCAAGATGCATGAAGACTTTAAGTATTTGTGATCAGGTAAAGGACTGAGCTCGAGAGCTAGACCTTAGTGATCAAGTTGGACCTTTTGCATGAGATGGGTGAAATTAGACCATGGTAGTTCTTGCATTGGGACGGAGTTTCCTTTTTTTCAGCATGCTTTATATATATACGTACTGATATGGCCTACCATAGGCAACATGTGTGCTTATTGTTATGTATGACCTGATATGGAATTTTATCATCTACAAATGGAATATTTGGTATTTCTTATTTGATTACTTCTTTGTTATGCTTCTGCTGAGTTTGTATTATGATTTTGTTTCCATTTCGTTCATATTCCACTGCATTATATTTATCATGGACCACTATTATTATCACCACTAGAGGGTATAGTATCCACACTATCACCTCTCAGACCCTCGTTTCTATTTTACAACCTTTGACATATGGGAAGGTGCTCTTAAGTCTTAGTAGACAACCGACCCGGAGCACTGTTCAAGTGGAAAACCAGGTCAGGGCACTACATCAATAGCAGGTGACTGCAAGCTTGACATACACCACATGTGAAAAGAGTATTAGACCCGCATGGGTCAGGTCCTTTAGTGTAAAACCAGGGAGACCTCACTGAGACCAAGGATCACGTCCAATGTTAAGCTCAGAATAGTACTAAACCTACATGGTCTAGGTTCCAAGGTGATAACCAAGGCGACCTATATCCAATGATATAAATGTGTACAAAAGTAATATGTGTTATACCTCAATCTCCCTCATCAGTTCCATGCCACAAGTAATCATACATAGGGGTCATAGGTGTTATACCTCGATCCCCCAGTCGGTGCCATACCGTTATGAAAAAGGTACCATACCTTCATAAGAAATTAATGCCATACCAAGATGTCCAACATCAAGAAAGTAATATAATAATGAAAAGGACTATGTTAGTGTCCATACCCAATTACAATTATCAATATAAAAAGGCACTGGCCAAGAGAATATCAATCTCATTCCACATTTTCATTTAAATCCAACCATTTAATAATTTGATGACATTTAATATCAAGTCAAAGGAGGCATTTCCATATCCAATCATATCATTAAATTTGAAAAGGCTCCCGCCAAAATTGGCAAGATCACACACCCAAAGGGGTGGTTCTATCATGAGAAATATTAAGGAACTCACCTCAAAGATAGCTCAAGTTGAGGTGGACAACCTCCAATCATGTCTAAGTGATAAAAGGGAAACATGTTAAGTTCTCACTAATTAAATTAAGACATTTAATCAATTTAGGATAAATATTCGAAAGGTATGGCATGTGGCACAATGACAATAATTTAATAGATAACAAAACCTTAGGGAAAAGGTATAGACCACCTAACTTATGCCCATGGTAGAACACTCATCCAATATTGACCTTTGGTTCATCCTAAATCAAAAGAAAATGGAAGAAAATACAAATGCCTTGAAAATTGGTCGTATGAACTTGCACCAAAATAGTATCGAAGACGACAAGATAAAAAAAGGAAGGAAGGAAACGTACTAAAGCTATTATGGTGTCGATCCAACATAATAGATAACATCAAAAATGGTGGCTGGATGAAGAAGTTTCTTCAAAACCTAGGTTAGGCTTGGAGGAGAGCTTCAATGGAAAGAGAGGGGGCCAACTGTTAGAGAAAAAGTGAATGAATAGGGTTAGAATATTTAAAAAAAGGATGGAAATGGTATTTTCCCCCAAATTTTAAAGGGTCACACGATTTGGCCACACTGTTGGCTAAACTACACACCAACCATGCATCATGAAATGCCCCAAGTCACCCCTTTTATAGGCTAGGTGCATGGTTTGAATAACCATGTTTAACCCATGAAAAAACCCTTTATAAAGTGGTTTTCAACACTTGCTGGACCGTGCAACCATGTTTTCACAATTAGAACAAACCGTGTGACCCTAGATAGAGCACTGGACCACCCTGCATGGTTTAATCAAACCGTGTGGACTGGGCTACACAGTTTCTACTAATCATGTGACCCACCTGTTTCCTCCAAAATTTGGGGCTCCAGGATCCATACAAGCCCTGAACACCATCGTAACCTCTATGAGCTAATTTATCACTTCCATTAGGATAAAATTAAGTAATTAAACTGAAAATAAATGGTTCCATACCTCGAAAAAAATTCAGGTTCTTACAATCTCCCCCTAAAGTAACTCATAATTGAGTTTCCCTTCTAGTTGTGTTTCTATACTGGCTCATTTAATTTACCACACTTACTTTTGTACTCAATTTACTTTGTGTTTACTCCATCTTTCATACTCTGTTGTGTTTGTCTACTTATATAAAGGCAATGTCTTCCCTTTTATCAGGATTTACGCTTTTGGTGCTAGTCCCCAGCCTCTGGCCTATGGAAGGCGGGCTTGGGGTAGTCACGGCACGGGCCCCGAGGATGGGTTATCACAGACTTGGCTTAAGACCTTCAAGGAAATGATCAATATTGTCTTTTAAATCACGTACGTAATCTATAGCATACCTGGATAGTCTTGTGAAGGTAGCCTCATACTCCACAACACTCTCTTCTTCCCTTTGCTTTAAGATAAGTAATTTTATCTTCATTTAATTTTTTGCTCATGAGGGAAATATTTGTCGAAGAATGTTTATTTAAAAGTTCTCAAATCCATGTCTTCTATTTCACCTTCCTTATTAGTATTTTGGATCAAAAACCACCATTGATCAGTATCTCCCTTGAGACAATATACTTCTAGTACTACTTTTTGTTTTCATTGCATCCTGATGCTAGAAATATCTTTTCAAGGGACTTGATCCACTGCTCAAATACCATTGGATTATTAGTCGCACTAAGACATGGGGGTTTTTCCACATGAAATGATCCAACATAGGTGTAGTATGGTTATTCTTCATAACCTGAGTAACTTGTCCGAATATGGTCATGATTTGATCGGCTATAACACTAACTGTGTTGACTTGTTCAGTGGGAAAACCCCTACATTTTCCATGGGTATTGATTCCCTTTCTTCTATTAGGAACCATTAATTAACAATAATATACACTAAATTAAGTTATGAATCACAATGCATAATTTATTACTAGAAAAACACTTAACATAAATTTAAAATTTATGCATAGCTAATCTCATAATCATAAAGATGATTTCTTTGGGGGCATATTTAATTTTAAATCCTTTATAATGATTTGTAAAGAAAATGTGAATTATCCTAAGCATATCCCCCGAGAGTGTCAAACTAGGTGCACAGTAAGGTCTATTATCATTGAAACGCATGACCGATTGTCACCTATCGACCGGTCAAAGTTCCGGTGCTCTGCTAATGTGTATAGCAGCACTCAGGTCGAATCCTCGGCGATGATACTTTATTATAGTCGTTTGTTTTTAGTTGATTGTATTTTGATTAGGGAGGTTTGTTTGCAGAGATTAATTGAAATGATTGATTGTATATAATTGATTTAACAAATTGATAAATATTGGGGTGATTTCATCATTAGGTAGTTAATCTTGTGATATCATTGAGCTTTGCTTTATATTGCATTTAAATTAACACCCACTTCACAAGTTGGCGTCGATTAGAATTCCTAAGTGTTAAAGATTTAATCCAAGCCTTAACTTAATTAGGATTATAATATCAATCAGTAAGTGTTTTTAGTAGTGTATTTGTGGTTCCAATAATCCATGGAAACCACATTCTAAACAAAATATGTCATTAATCCATGACATATTAAGTCCAACATACACAATGTTAAATTAACGAATACTCATCGAGCAAATATTCTCAATCACTTAACATCCCTAAATTATAACTCACCCCAATGAGATATTTACTCAGACATTTGGGTTTTTAATATTTTGGTTATAATAATTATGATGATAAATTAATAATAGAAGAAAAAGAAAGGGATTAGCAAAGAGTGGAACGTCGAACACACACACACGAACAATGATGATAATTAAAAACATATTTTCGATTGACTGAGGAAGCAAAATAAGGGAAGGGGATTCAACTGAATTTAAACTATGTTAAGAACATTAATATTAAAATACAAAAGTTGGATAAGAATAAGATATATTGAAGAAGAAACGTTCATTAAAACAGAATTACAAAGAAAGAGACTTATAAAATTACAAAAACAAAGAACACGAAATTAAGTGAAAACAAAGAGAGGAGGAAAGGTCTCTCAAGTGAAAACTTGAGTATGGAAGGTCCTCCCAAGCCTTTTTAAAGGCTTTGGTCGTGCCAATATGTTATCCTCTCTTCTGAAATGCCAACCATTTTGAAAGGAGAGGAGGGTATGCATTTATAGCCCAAGGTGGTGGACTATTTACATTCTTGAAATACCCCTCCACTTGGATCGCAGATATGGACGTCAAGACAGCCAAATCTCAAGCAATATCCTTCTTAAAAGTTGTATATAATAATGTTTTCCGACTAATATCAAAATTTGGAGTCATTTGGAGCTAAGTATAAAAAGTTATTTCCGGTTTATTAAACAAAGTAAAACTGTCCATTTCAATCCAGTCTTTTTGAAGTCTAGAATGTGAAAGGGTTTTTAAATATGAAGATGCCTTCAAATCTGAATGGGTTCTTCAAAAAAGTCGGCCTTATATATCTCCTATTTCACACTTCAAAATCTCAGCTCAATTTTATGCTTACATCATGATATATGTCATGAATACAATACTGATTTTAATTTTCGGCCAGAATGGTGGGCTGGATTTTAAAGCTTCATTTGGGCCCCTTGTTCTTAGATTTGGGCCCTGAAATTTTTATACAAGACTCCTTGAATTTTCCCCCAAACTATGGTGGAGAATAATAGTATTTGGACTTCTTTATGTAGCCCAGTAAATCAATCTTCATGAATAGTCCAGTTTTTTCACAGATTCTTTGGTCTTGTTTGTGAGGACCATATGACCATTCAAATGGCAGAATTGGCTCATGGTACCTTATAATGAAATGTTTTATATTTAATGTATAATCCTAAAAAATAATAACCACAAAATTTGGATCATTATAGTGATAGTTATTATTAAAACAGTAAACTGACTCAATTGGACTACTTCTAAAAATGCTCAAAAATTATACTTAATATTAAAACATTAATATTTCACAAAAATTATGCACATTTCATATAAAATCAGTGAAGGGAGTATATAATAAGTCATAAAAATATTAACAATATCAACTCCCCCACACTTAGTTTTGTGCATTTCCTCATGTGCAACCAATATAAAAACATGACAAAATCATTTTTACTCACAAACAGATATTAAAATTTTGTTTTCTCCAATAAGGGGAAGTTTAGACTATTTCACTCATCCATTTTGAATTCCACCACAAGTTGTTACAAAAAAAATGTTCCAAAACTAATTCATTTTTTTCATGCTCAAATTTAGAAATGGAAAATGTGGACACTCAAAACTCACCCCTCTCAAGATGATAAAATTCATTTGTGGAGGTTCACTCTTTCACCAACCAAAAGTGAAAATCATAGAGTTTGTAAGAGATCTCAGCTTCCAATCCCTATTAAAAGTGCTCAAAAATCAAGAGGTATTTTGAAGGGTTTTTTCTATGGCTATGGGACGGTAGTAATATAATTTCCAAGAGAGAAAAGAAGAGGGTTAAAATACCAACATAGAAAAAGCAATGCACATTTTTTTGAAATAAAACATGGAAGAAAATGAAAACACATATTTACAAGGGAATGATTGTGTGAAGAAAGACACAATAGAGGAAGAAAATATGAAGGTAATGATAAGATGAAATATTTACAAAACACAGAACTTCTCCCAATAAGAATATAATACAAGTGTTCTTTTTTTTTCTTCTCCTTTTTTTCTTTGTTTTTTCAAAAGTTGAACTTGGAAAAGATCTCACACTCATAACCCAACCCATTATTGATCTCCTCATGAAACTAATTGTAATATTTATAACAAGATATAAGGTTGAGGAAGAGTGATTTTTGAACTACCCAAGACACAACCCATTTTTTGATTTTTTTTTGATTTTTTTTTCATCATTTTTTTAACACTTGTCAATAACATTTACAAAATTACTTAAATGGAAGTTCATTACATTCCCCAAAACACACTTAATGAAAACCTCTCCTCCACACTTAAATGGATTCTTGCCCTCAAGCAGATGATAACTCATTGAAAATCAATAAGAGGGTACCCAAACAATGAAATCCATTCCCCCCCACACATAAATTTCAAAAAAAATTATGCAATGAAAATCCATGTTGATATTGGGTGGGAAAAGGTATTGGGCTTGTAATGTGGCTATCAAAGAAAAAGATTTCATAGGCTCGAAGGGGCTCTCAAAAGGAGGATTAATGTAAGAGAAATGGGAGGTTATTTGGCTATTGTGATTCTCATGTGGTTCAAAAAAATGTCTCTATCATATTAATACACACTAAGGTAGGAAATTAAGCTCAAAGGTCCACAAACTCAAGAATCACAAATGGGGGTGAAAACACACATTTTGAAAAGATGGCCATAGGTGGCCTTAGCATTAAAGCAAATTTTTTTCCTCACGGTTGGGGAAAATCATTTTACAAATCAAAAATTGAGCATTCAAAATTTGTTGGTTTTGACACACTATTCTTTATCCAAAGTCACGATGAAAATACAAAATTTTTGAGATGAAATAATGTCTGTTAAATCCCCAAAATGGTTGGACAAAATTTCAAAACTCGATGGTGAGTAATCATGACTCTTTAATTTTTTTTTTAAGTGATTGTGTTTTTTGGGTTTTTTTTAAAATACACACCCCCACAAGAAAGAAAAAAAAGGATTTGATGAAGAAAGTGGTAAAAAAATGAAAGAGAGAGGAATAAGAAGAAAGTGTTAGAGAGAGGAAGAGATAAAGAGAGTTAAAGGGAAAGAGGTGCCCCCTGATTTGGATTTGGCAGGTCCCCATCTTCATCTAGTGGTAGGTTGACTACAGAAGTTGGGGATCCAATGGAAGTCGAGGTGGTTCCAGGACCGTGGGAAGTTACCTGAAAAAGAAAAATCATTATTCATATAATGAAAAACTAAAAAGAAATTGAAACTTCACAAAAGTAAAAGAAAACATGGGTTGCCTCCCAAGAAGCGCTGCATTTATTTGTCTACAGCTAGACAGTTGCAGTGGACTACCCATAGTCTGACGGTGGCAATCATATTTTCTCAACTCTAGTGTGCTTCCGGAAAAACTTCTCCTCTGGGAGGCCTGATGATTCATTGGATAATTTCTTCTCATCCTTTTTGGTGTGCTTGCAATTCAATGGGGGTGGAAAGAGAATATTTCTATCCTCGCTTTGGTCTTCAACCTGAGGAATGATGTTATCCACAAAGTGCTGGTTTTCTATGCATGGAAATTCTGGAGGATGGCTCAATTCTGATGGTTCATTTATGTAAGGTTCAGATAACATGAAAGCAAAGTATGAGATCCCAATTGTTTTTGACTCATTTATTTCATCACTTACCGATGTAGAGTAATTAGGATCATTGGCATCATAATATTGAATAAAATTTTCAATATCCTTTATTTCAATGTTGTTCACAAAATAATTTTCAATTTCAACCTCACCAGTGATCACTTTATTAATTAGGGAACAAACGTCACAACCTTCTCTCCCATCAGGACAATATAAACAAATTGGTTTGGGGTTCACCTCACATATAACAGGATTTTCAGAATCATGGATAGGAAAGGATGAATGTGGTATAATCAGATTTGAATAAAAAAATGAGCATTAATGTTCATTTTCTTTATTACCATTCATGTTGAAGCATTGGAGGTCAGGGGTGAGATGAGATTTCAAATAGTTTTCAAGATCCTTTAGATCAATGGAGTTTGCATTTGTAATGTCAACATCAATTTCACCATTTATGACTTTGTTAATCATGGTTCAGATTTCACAAGACCCTTTTTCATTAGAACATAAAGAACATGGTGGATTGGGGTTCGATTGACTCTTAGAAGTGTCCTCATAAGCATGAATTGAGAATTCAGAGTGGTCCTCAGATGGGTATCGCATGGCTTGGAAAATGTCAAACTTGACCAGTTGGTCACCAAATTCCATGGATAAGATGCCTGAATGGACATCAATTTTGGTTCTCACAGTCATGAGGAATGGTCTTCCTAGAATTAAGGGATATCGAGAAGATTTTGTTTCACCTTCCATGTCAAGGACAAAGAAATCCGCAGGGAAGATAAGATCATTCACACAAACAAGGACATCTTCAATTATTCCCTCAGGACTGGCTATGCTTTGATTGGCTAATTGAATGACAATACCTGTTGGATGTGAGGGACCTTGACCAAGGTTGGAGAATATGGATTTGGGAATGACATTAATTGAGGCTCCTAGTTCTATGAGTGCATCATCAAAGTTGGAACTTCCAATTTGGCATGGAACAATAAAGGTCCCTAGATCTTTGCACTTAATGGGAATAGACTGCTGGGTGGAAACATTTTCAAAGGTCCTAAGTTGCCTCTTGTGGGTGCACAATTCCTTAAGAAACTTGGAATACTTAGGAATTTGTTTTATGGCATATAAGAGGGGAATGTTGACTTCAACACGTCTAAACGTGTCGATCATTTCAGGATCAGGTTCAAAGGACTTCCTTGGTTTAGAAACAGCTTGAGGAAAAGGAATTAGATTCCTAAGTGGAATGAAAGGAGGCGAGGGAATGGATTTGGGTTCCTTTTCAATTTTCTTTTTCTTTTCATTTTCTAGGTCAAAATTTAAAGGAGGGTTTGAGGTTTTATCTTGAGGCATAGCAAGTTGCTTTCCTGATCTAAGTGCAATTGCACTTACATTACCCTTGGGGTTGGGTAATGGTTGATCTGGGAGTTGGGAAGAATTGGATGGTTGCTGCTGACTAAGGTGGGATGCAAGTTGACCAATTTGGGTTTCAATGTTTTTAAGGCTAGAACGGGTGAAGGAGGAAAGATCTTCCACTGCACTTTCCCATGGTTGCTTGGAAGAAGAGGCTTGTTCCGGATTGGGATTTCCTTGATTTTGGTTCTTAGGAAATAGATTGTATTGGTTTTGGAATTCGGAAGGCTCACTAGGATAATGGAATCCAGGAGGAGGATTGTTCCTTTGAGGTTGAGGAACAAAAGGATAAGTTTGATGGAAGTTACCACCACCTTGACCATATTGAAATTGGTTTGGGTTTTGAGGAGGGAATTGAGGGGGGTGAGAGACAGGATTACCATACCTCAGGCCTTGGTTATAGGAAGAAGAGAAGGGCTCAGAGTGAGGTTGGTTGAAGTTTCTAACAAACTGACCTGATAGTTGAGGATTGGTGTTCCGCTGAGCATATGCTGCATTGAGCTCCATTGGTCCAGATGAATCCGATTGATCCTCTTGAAGTTGTGGACATGTGTCAGTTGGATGAGATGGAGAGTTGCAGATTCCACAGTTTTTGACAGGTCCAGGAAACATTAATTGTGGAGAAGACGAGGTTGGGGATTTGGTGGCCACAGCTAGCTGTCGCACAAGACCTGTAAGTTCACTCATCCACTCGGTCATCTTGTTTGGCTCAATTGTTTGATTATCTTGGGATTGCTTTACTTGAGAATGTGCTCGAGTATGGAATTGTTGTGTGTTTGCAGCCATGTTACTTATGAGATCTCTTGTTGCTGCAGGAGTTTTATCAACCAGAGCACCACCACTTGCGGCATCAATGATAGTTCTCTCCACAGCCAATAACCCCTCATATAAGTATTGAATCAAGAGTTGGTCAGGAATTTGGTGGTGTGGGTAGGTTGCAACAAGCGTTTTGAACCTCTCCCGGTACTCATGGAGAGATTTACTTGGGAATTGACGTATACCACTTATTTCCTTTCGGATAGAAGCAGTACGAGAAGCAGGAAAAAAATTTCTAAGAAAAGTCGTTTCATGTCATTCCATGTGGTTATGGAACCAGGAGGAAGGTAGTAGAGCCATGACTTAGCAGTGTCAGCTAGGGAGAAAGGGAATGCTCAAAGTTTTATTTGTTCTTCAGAAACCCCTTGAGTCTTCATGGTAGAGCACACTACTTGGAACTCTTTAAGGTGGAGATGTGGGTCCTCACTGGCTAGCCCATGGAAATGAGGAAGAAGATGAATCAAACCAGATTTGAGTTCGAAGTCAGCCTATATGTTTGGATATTGAATACCAAGAGGTTGGTAATTCATACCAGGGGCAGCGAGCTCTTTAAGGGTTTGTTCCCTCGGATTGGCCATATCTAATTCAATTGGTTGGATGAGGACTGGTTCTTGAATGAGTTGATTATCTCTTATGTTCCTCCTAATTTAGCGAAGTGTTTGCTTAATTTCAGGGTCAAACAAATCCTAGGGATTGTTTGGGAGGATAAGGGGCATTCAAATAGATTTTTGAAGAAAGAGGAAGATGGGTTTTTCTTTTTGTTTTTTTTTCAATGTATAATTTTTAAGAGGAAGATGGGTTTTTCTTTGTGTTTTTTTTCAATTTTTTTTTTTAAATTTAGTTTTTTTGTGTTTTTTTTACAATAACCAGAAACTGATAACTAATTAAAGCACCATCCCCGGAAATGGCGCCATTTGAAATGCACGGACGATTGTCGCCTATCGACCTGTCAAAGTTCCGGTGCTCTGCTAATATGTATAGCAGCACTCGGGTCGAATCCTCGGCGATGATACTTTATTATAGTCGTTTGTTTTTTGTTGATTGTATTTTGATTAGGGGGGTTTGTTTGCAGTGATTAATTGAAATGATTGATTTTATATAATTGATTTAACAAATTGATAAATATTGGGTTGAGTTCATCATTAGGTAGTTAATCTTGTGATATCATTGAGCTTTGCTTTATATTGCATTTAAATTAACACCCACTTCACAAGTTGATGTCGATTAGAATTCCTAAGTGTTAAAGCTTTAATCTAAGACTTAACTTAATTAGGATTCTAATATCAATCAGTAAGTGTTTATGGTAGTGTATTTGTGGTTCCAATAATCCATGGAAACCACATGCTAAACAAAATATGTCATTAATCCATGACATATTAAGTCCAACATACACAATGTTAAATTAACGAATACTCATCGAGCAAATACTCTCAATCACTTAACATCCCTAAATTATAACTCACCCCAATGAGATATTTACTCAGCCATTTATGTTTTTAATATTCTGGTTATAATAATTATTATGATAAATTAATAATAGAAGAAAAAGAAAGGGATTAGAAAAGAGTGGTACGTCGAACACACACACACAAACAATGATGATAATTAAAAAAAGATTTTCGATTGACTGAGGAAGCAAAATAAGGGAAGGGGATTAAACTGAATTTAAAATATGTTAAGAACATTAATATTAAACTAAAAATGGTAGATAATAATAAGATATATTGAATAATAAACTTTCATTAAAACGGAATTACAAAGAAAGAGACTTACAAAATTACAAAAACAAATAACACGAAATTAAGTGAAAACAAAGAGAGTAGGAAAGGTCTCTAAATTGAAAACTTGAGTATGGCAGGTCCTCCCAAGACTTTGTAAAGGCTTTGGTCGTTCCAATATGTTATCCTCTCTTCTGAAATGACAACCCTTTTGAAAGGAGAGGAGGGGATGTATTTATAGCCCAAGGTGGTGGACAGTTTACATTCCAGAAATACCCCTCCACTTGCCTCGAAGATATGGATATCAAGACCGCTGAATATTGAGCAATCTCCTTCTTCAAAGTTTTATATAATAAAGTTTTCCGACTACTCTCAAAATTTGGATTCATTTGGAGTTAAGGATCAAAAGTTATTTCCGGTTGATTAAACAAAGTAAAACTGTCCATTTCAATCCGGTCTTTTTGAAGTCCAGAATGTGAAAGGGTTTTTGAATATGAATATGCCTTCAAATCTGAATGGGTTCTTCAAAAAAGTAGTCCTTATATATCTTCTATTGCACACTGAAAAATATCAGCTCGATTTTATGCTTACATCATGAGATATGTCAAGAATACTATTCTGATTTTAATTCTCGTCCAGAATGGTGGTCTGGATTTTAAAGCTTCATTTGGGCCCCTTGTTCTTAGATTTGGGCCCTGAAATTTTTATACAAGACTCCTTGAATTGTCCCCCAAACTATGGTGGAAAATAATATTATTTGTACTTCTTCATATATCCCAGTAAATCAATCTTCATGAATAGTCCAGTTTTTTCACAGATTCTTTGGTCTTGTTTGTGAGGACCATATGACCCATCAAATGGCAGAATTGGCTCATGTTACCTTCTAATTAAATGTTTTATATTGAATTTAGAAACCTAAAAAACAATAACCACGCAATTTGGATCAGTATAGTGATAGTTATTATTAAAACAGTAAACTGACTCAATTGGAATACTTCTAAAAATGCTCAAAAATTATACTTAATATTAAAACATTAATATTTCACACAAATTATGCACATTTCATATAAAATCAGTGAAGGGAGTATATAATAAGTCATGAAAATATTAAAAATATCAACTCCCCCACACTTAGTTTTGTGCATGTCCTCATGTGCAACAAATATAAAAACATGAAAAATCATTTTTACTCACCAACATATATTAAAATTTTGTTTTCTCCAATAAGGGGAAGTTTAGACTATTTCACTCATCCATTTTGAATTCCACCACAAGTTGTTACAGAAACAATGTTCCAAAACTAATTCATTTTTTTCATGCTCAAATTTAGAAATGGAAAATGTGGACACTCAAAACTCACACCTCTCAAGATGATAAAATTCATTTTTGGAGGTTCACTCTTTCACCAACCAAAAGTTAAAATCATAGAGTTTGTAAGAGCTCTCAGCTTCCACTCCCTATCCAAAGTCCTCAAAAATCAAGAGGTCTTTTGAAGGGGTTTTTATGTGGCTATGGGGCAGTAGGAATATAATTTCCAAGGGAGAAAAGAAGAGGGTTAAAATACCAACATAGAAAAAGCAATGCACATTTTTTTGAAATAAAACATGGAAGAAAATGAAAACACATATTTACAAGGGAATGATTATGTGAAGAAAGACATAATATAGGAAGAAAATATGAAGGTAATGAGAAGATGAAATATTTACAAAACATAGAACTTCTCCCAATAAGAATATAATGCAAGTGTTCTTTTTTTTCTTCTCCTTTTTTTCTTTGTTTTTTCGAAATTTGAACTTGGAAAAGATATCACACTCATAACCCAACCCATTATTTATATCATCACGACACTAATTGTAATAGTTATAACAAGATCGAAGGTTGAGGAAGAGTAATTTTTGACCTACCCAAGACACAACCCATTTTTTCATTTTTTTTTTGATTTTTTTTCATCATTTTTTTAACACTTATCAATAACATTTACAAAATTACATAAATGGAAGTTCATTACATTCCCCAAAACACACTTAATGACAACCTCTCCCCCACACTTAAATGGATTCTTTCTTTCAAGCAGATGATAACTCGTTGAAAATCAATAATAGGGTACCCAAACAATGAAATCCATTCCCACCCACACATAAATTTCAAAAAAAAAATGCAATGAAAATCCATGTTGATATTGGGTGGGAAAAGGTATTGGGATTGTAATGTGTCTATAAAAGAAAAGGTTTTTATAGGCTCGAAGGGGCTCTCAAAAGTAGGATTAATGTAAGAGAAATGGGAGGTTATTTGGCTATTGTGATTCTCATGTGGTTCAAAAAATTCCTCTATCATATTAATACACACTAAGGTAGGAAATTCAGCTCGAAGGTCCACAAACTCAAGAATCACAAATGGGGGTGAAAACACACATTTTGAAAAGATGGCTATAGGTGGCCTTGGCATGAAAGCAAATGTTGTTCCTCACAGTTGGGGAAAATCATTTTCCAAATCAAAAATTGAGCATTCAAAATTTGTTGGTTTTGACACACTATTCTTTATCCAAAGTCACGATGAAAAAAAAAATTGAGATGAAATCATGTTTGTTAAATCCCCAAAATGGATGGACAAAATTTCAAAACTCGATGGTGAGTAAGCATGACTCTTTATTTTTTTTATTTTTTTAAGTGATTGTGTTTTTTGGGTTTTTTTTAGTTTTTAAGTTTTTTTTTAAAAATACACACCCACACAAGAAAGGAAAAAAATGGTTTGATGAAGAAAGTGGTAAAAAAAAATGAAATATAGAGGAAGAAGAAGAAAGAGGTAGAGAGAGGAAGAGACAGAGAGAGTTAAAGGGAAAGAGGTTCCCCCTGATTTGGATTTGGCAGGTCGCCATCTCCATCTAGTGGTAGGTTGACTACAGAAGTTGGGGATCCAATGGAAGTCAAGGTGGTTCCAGGACCATGGGAAGTTACCTGAAAAAGAAAAATCATTATTCATATAATGAAAAACTAAAAAGAAATTGAAATTTCACAAAAGTAAAAGAAAACATGGGTTGCCTCCCAAGAAGCGCTGCATTTATTTGTCTACAGCTAGATAGTTGCAGTGGACTAACCATAGTCTGACGGTGGCCATCGTATTTTCTCAACTCTAGTGTGCTTCTAGAAAAACTTCTCCTCTGGGAGGCCTGATGATTCATTGGATAATTTCTTCCCATCCTTGTTGGTGTGCTTGCAATTCAATGGGGTGGAAAGAGAATATTTCTATCCTCGCTTTGGTCTTAAACCTGAGGAATGATGTTATCCATAAAGTGCTGGTTTTCTATGCATGGAAATTCCGAAGGATGGCTCAATTCTGATGGTTCATTTATGTAAGGTTCAGATAACATGAAATCAAAGTATGAGATCCCAATTCTTTTTGACTCATTTATTTCATCACTTACCGATGTAGAGTAATTAGGATCAGTGGCATCATAAGATTGAATAAAATTTTCAATATCCTTTATTTCAATGTTTTTCAACAAATAATTTTCAATTTCAACTTCACCAGTGATCACTTTATTAATTAGGGAACAAACGTCACAACCTTCTCTCCCATCAGGACAATATAAACAAATTGGTTTGGGGTTGACCTCACATATAACAGGATTTTCAGAATCATTGATATGAAAGGATGAATGTGGTATAATCATATTTGAATCAAAAAATGAGCATTCATGTTCATTTTATTTATTACCATTCATGTTGGAGCATTGGAGGTCAGGGGTGAGATGAGATTCCAAAGAGTTTTCAAGATCCTTTAGATCAATGGAGTTTGCATTTGTAATGTCAACATCAATTTCACCATTTATGACTTTGTTAATAATGGTACAGATTTCACAAGACCCTTTGTCATTAGAACATAAAAAACATGGTGTATTGGGGTTCGATTGACTCTTAGAAGTGTCCTCAGAAGCATGAATTGAGAATGCAGAGTGGTCCTCAGATGGGTATCGCATGGCTTGGAAAATGTCAAACTTGACCAGTTGGTCACTGAATTCCATGGATAAGATGCCTGAATGGACATCAATTTTGGTTCTTACAGTCATGAGGAATGGTCTTCCTAGAATTAAGGGAGATCGAGAATATTTTGTCTCACCTTCCATGTCAAGGACATAGAAATCCGCAGGGAAGATAAGATCATTCACACAAACAAGGACATCTTCAATTATTCCCTCAGGACTAGCTATGCTTCGATTGGCTAATTGAATGACAATACCTGTTGGATGTAAGGGACCTAGACCAAGGTTGGAGAATATGGATTTGGGCATGACATTGATTGAGGATCCTAGGTCTATGAGTGCATCATCAAAGTTGGAACTTCCAATTTGGCATGGAACCATAAAGGTCTCTGGATCTTTGCACTTAATGGGAATAGACTGCTGGGTGGAAAATTTTTCAAAGGTCCTAAGTTGCCTCTTGTGGGTTCACAATTCCTTAAGAAACTTGGCATACTTAGGAATTTGTTTTATGGCATATAATAGGGGAATGTTGACTTCAACACGTCTAAACATGTCGAGCATTTCAGGATCAGGTTCAAAGGACTTCCTTGGTTTAGAAACAGCTTGAGGAAAAGGAATTAGATTCCTAAGTGGAATGGAAGGAGGTGAGGGAATGGATTTGGTTTCCTTTTCAATTTTCTTTTTCTTTTAATTTTCTAGGTCAACATTTAAAGGAGGCTTTGAGATTTTATCTTGAGGCATAGAAAGTTGCTTTCCTGATCTAAGTGCAATTGCACTTACATTACCCTTGGGGTTGGGTAATGGTTGAGCTGGGAGTTGGGAAGAATTGGATGGTTTATGCTGACTAAGGTGGGATGCAAGTTGACCAATTTGGGTTTCAATGTTTTTAAGGCTAGAACGGGTGAAGGAGGAAATATCTTCCACTGCACTTTTCCATGGTTGCTTGGAAGAAGAGGCTTATCCCGGATTGGGATTGCCTTGATTTTGGTTCTTTGGAAATTGATTGTATTGGTTTTGGAATTGGGAAGGCTCACTAGGATAATGGAATCCAGGAGGAGGATTGTTCTTTTGAGGTTGAGGAACAAAAGGATAAGTTTGATGGAAGTTACCACCACCTTGACCATATTGGAATTGGTTTGGGTTTTGAGGAGGGAATTGAGGGGGGTGAGAGACAGGATTACCATACCTCAGGCCTTGGTTATAGGAAGAAGAGAAGGGCTCAGAGTGAGGTTGGTTGAAGTTTCTAACAAACTGACCTGATAGTTGAGGATTGGTGTTCCGCTGAGCATATGCTGCATTGAGCTCCATTGGTCCAGATGAATCCGATTGATCCTCTTGAAGTTGTGGACATGTGTCAGTTGGATGAGATGGAGAGTTGCAGATTCCACAGTTTTTGACAGGTCCAGGAAACATTGATTGTGGAGAAGAAGAGGTTGGGGATTTGGTGGACACAGCTAGCTGTCGCACAAGACCTGTAAGTTCACTCATCCACTCGGTCATCTTGTTTGGCTCAATTTTTTGATTATCTTGGGCTTGCTTTACTTGAGCATGTGCTCGAGTATGGAATTTTTGTGTGTTTTTAGCCATGTTACTTATGAGATCTCTTGCTGCTGTAGGAGTTTTATCAACCAGAGCACCACCACTTGCGGCAACAATGAGAGTTCTCTCCATAGCCAATAACCCCTCATATAAGTATTGGATCAAGAGTTGGTCAGGAATTTGGTGGTGTGGGTAGGTTTCAATAAGCTTTTTGAACCTCTCCCAGTACTCATGGAGAGATTCACTTGGGAATTGACGTATACCACTTATTTCCTTTCGGATAGAAGTAGAACGAGAAGCAGGAAAAAAATTTCTAGGAAAAGTCGCTTCATGTCATTCCATGTGGTTATGGAACCAGGAGGAAGGTAGTAGAGCCATGAATTAGCAGTGTCAGCTAGGGAGAAAATGAATGCTCGAAGTTTGATTTGTTTTTCAGAAACCCCTTGAGGCTTTATGGTAGAGCACACTACTTGGAACTCTTTAAGGTGGAGATGTGGGTCCTCACCGGCTAGCCCATGGAAATGAGGAAGAAGATGAATCAAACCCGATTTGAGTTCGAAGTCAGCCTCTATGTTTGGATATTGAATACCAAGAGGTTGGTAATTCATATTAGGGGCAGAGAGTTCTTTAAGGGTTTGTTCCCTTAGATTGTCCATATCTAATTCAATTGGTTGGATGAGGACTGGTTCTTGAATGAGTTGATTATCTCTTATGTTCCTCCTAATTTGGCGAAGTGTTTGCTCAATTTCAGGGTCAAACAAATCCGAGGGATTTTTTGGGAGGCTACGGGGCATTCAGAGAGATTTTGGAAGAAAGAGGAAGATGAGTTTTTCTTTGTGTTTTTTTCAGTGTATGATTTTTAAGAGGAAGATGGGTTTTTCTTTGTGTTTTTTTTCAATTTTTTTTTAAAATTTTGTTTTTTTTTGTGTTTTTTTTACAATAACCAGAAACTAATAACTACTTAAAGCACCATCCCTGGAAACGGCGCCATTTGAAACGCATGGCCTATTGTCGCCTATCGACCGGTCAAAGTTCTGGTGCTCTGCTAATGTGTATAGCAGCACTCGGGTCGAATCCTCAGCGATGATACTTTATTATAGTCGTTCGTTTTTAGTTGATTGTATTTTGATTAGGGGAGTTTGTTTACAGAGCTTAATTGAAATGATTGATTGTATATAATTGATTTAACAAATTGATAAATATTGGGGTGAGTTCATCATTAGGTAGTTAAGCTTGTGATATCATTGAGCTTTGCTTTATATTGCATTTAAATTAACACCCACTTCACAAGTTGACGTCGATTAGAATTCCTAAGTGTTAAAGCTTTAATCCAAGCCTTAACTTAATTAGGATTCTAATATCAATCAGTAAGTGTTTATGGTAGTGTATTTTTGGTTCCAATAATCCATGGAAACCACATTCTAAACAAAATATGTCATTAATCTATGACATATTAAGTCCAACATACACAATGTTAAATTAACGAATACTCATTGAGCAAATACTCTCAATCACTTAACATCCCTAAATTATAACTCACCCCAATGAGATATTTACTCAGACATTTGGGTTTTTAATATTCTGGTTATAATAATTATGATGATAAATTAATAATAGAAGAAAAAGAAAGGGATTAGAAAAGAGTGGTACGTCGAACACACACACACGAACAATGATGATAATTAAAAACAGATTTTCGATTGACTGAGGAAGCAAAATAAGGGAAGTGAATTCAAATGAATTTAAACTATGTTAAGAGAATTAATATTAAACTACAAAAGGTGGATAAGAATAAGATATATTGAAGAAGAAACTTGCATTAAAACAGAATTACAAAGAAAGAGACTTACAAAATTACAAAAACAAATAGCACGAAATTAAGTGAAAGAAAAGAGAGGAGGAAAGGTATCTCAAGTGAAAACATCAGTATGGAAGGTCCTCCCAATAAATTTTCAAGGCTTTGGTCATGCCAATATGTTATCCTCTCTTCTTAAATTCCAACCCTTTTGAAAGGAGAGGAGGGGATGTATTTATAGCCCAAGGTGGTGGACAGTTTACATTCCAGAAATACCCCTCCACTTTCCTCAAAGATATGGACATCAAGAACACCTAATATCAAGCAATATCCTTCTTAAAAGTTGTATATAATAAATTTGTCCGACTACTCTCAAGATTTGGAGTCATTTGGAGTTAAGGATCAAAAGTTATTGCCAGTTGATTAAACAAAGTAAAACTGTCCATTTCAATCCAGTATTTTTGAAGTCCAGAATGTGAAAGGGTTTTTGAATATGAAGATTCCCTCAAATCTGAATGGGTTCTTCAACAACATCGGCAGTCTATATCTCCTCTTGAACACTGCACAATCTCAGCTCTATTTGATGCTTACATCATGAGATATGTCATTAATACTATACTGATTTTAATTCTCATCCAGAATGGTGGGTTGGATTTTAAAGCTTCATTTGGGCCCCTTGTTCTTAGATTTGGGCCCTGAAATTTTTATACAAGGCTCCTTGCATTTTCCCCCAAACTATGGTGGAGAATAATAGTATTTGGACTTCTGTATGTAGCCCAGTAAATCAATCTTCATGAATAGTCCAGTTTTTTCACAGATTCTATGGTCTTGTTTGTGAGGACCATATGACCCTTCAAATGGCAGAATTGGCTCATGGTACCTTCCAATGAAATGTTTTATATTGAATGTAGAATCCTAAAAAACAATAATCACACAATTTGGATCAGTATAGTGATAGTTATTATTAAAATAGTAAACTGACTCAATTGGACTACTTCTAAAAATGCTCAAAAATTATACTTAATATTAAAACATTAATATTTCACACAAATTATGCACATTTCATATAAAATCAGTGAAGGGGGTATATAATAAGTCATGAAAATATTAACAATATCAACTCCCACACACTTAGTTTTGTGCATTTCCTCATGTGCAACAAATATAAAAACATGACAAAATCATTTTTACTCACCAACATATATTAAAATTTTGTTTTCTCCAACAAGGGGAAGTTTAGACTATTTCACTCATCCATTTTGAATTCCACCACAAGTTGTTACAGAAACAATGTTCCAAAACTAATTCATTTTTTTCATACTCAAATTTAGAAATGGAAAATGTGGACACTCAAAACTCACCCCTCTCAAGATGATAAAATTCATTTGTGGAGGTTCACTCTTTCACCAAACAAAAGTGAAAATCATAGAGTTTGTAAGAGCTCTCAGCTTCCACTCCCTATCCAAAGTGCTCAAAAATCAAGAGGTCTTTTGAAGGGGTTTTTCTGTGGCTATGGGACGGTAGGAATATAATGTCCAAGAGAGAAAAGAAGAGGGTTAAAATACCAACATAGAAAAAGCAATTCACATTTTTTTGAAATAAAACATGGAAGAAAATGAAAACACATATTTAAAAGAGAATGATTGTGTGAAGAAAGACACAATAGAGGAAGAAAATATGAAGGTAATGAGAAGATGAAATATTTACAAAACACAGAACTTCTCCCAATGAGAATATAATGCAAGTGTTCTTTTTTTTCTTCTCCTTTTTTTCTTTGTTTTTTCGAAAGTTAAACTTGGAAAAGATCTCACACTCATAACCCAACCCATTATTGATCTCCTCATGACACTAATTGTAATAGTTATAACAAGATCGAAGGTTGAGAAAGAGTGATTTCTGACCTACCCAAGACACAACCCATTTTTTCATATTTTTTTGGTTTTTTTTTCATCATTTTTTTAACACTTGTCAATAACATTTACAAAATTACATAAATGGAAGTTCATTACATTCCCCAAAACACACTTAATGACAACCTCTCCCCCACACTTAAATGGATGCTTTCCCTCAAGCAGATGATAACTTGTTGAAAATCAATAATAGGGTACCCAAACAATGAAATCCATTCCCCCCCCACACACATAAATTTCAAAACAAATTATGCAATGAAAATACATGTTGATATTGGGTGGGAAAAGGTATTGGGCTTGTAATGTGGCTATAAAAGAAAATGTTTTCATAAGCTCGAAGGGGCTTTCAAAAGGAGGATTAATGTAAGGGAAATGGGAGGTTATATGGCTATTGTGATTCTCATGTGGTTCAAAAAATGCCTCTATCATATTAATACACACTAAGGTAGGAAATTTAGCTCGAAGGTCCACAAACTCAAGATTCACAAATGGGGGTGAAAACACACATTTTGAAAAGATGTCCATAGGTGGCCTTGGCATGAAAGAAAATGTTGTTCCTCACGGTTGGGGAAAATCATTTTCCAAATCAAAAATTGAGCATTAAAAATTTGTTGGTTTTGACACACTATTCTTTATCCAAAGTCACGATGAAAATACAAAATTTTTTAGATGAAATAATGTCTGTTAAATCCCCAAAATGGTTGGACAAAATTTCAAAACTTAATGTTGAGTAAGCATGACTCTTTAATTTTTTTATTTTTTTTAAGTGATTGTGTTTTTTGGGTTTTTTTTAGTTTTTAAGGTTTTTTTTTAAAATACACACCCACACAAGAAAGGAAAAAAAGGGTTTGATGAAGAAAGTGGTAAAAAAATGAAAGAGAGAGTAAAAAGAAGAAAGAGGTAGAGAGAGGAAGATATAGAGAGAGTTAAAGGGAAAGAGGTGCCCCCTGGTTTGGATTTGGCAGGTCGCCATCTCCATCTAGTGGTAGGTTGACTACAGAAGTTGGGGATCCAATGGAAGTCGAGGTGGTTCCAGGACCGTGGGAAGTTACCTGAAAAAGAAAAATCATTATTAATATAATGAAAAACTAAAAATAAATTGAAATTTTACAAAAGTAAAAGAAAACATGGGTTGCCTCCCAAGAAGCGCTACATTTATTTGTCTACAGCTAGACAGTTGCAATGGATTACCCATAGTCTGATGATGGCCATCATATTTTCTCAACTCTAGTTTTCTTCTAGAAAAACTTCTCCTCTGGGAGGCCTGATGATTCATTGGATAATTTCTTCCCATCCTTGTTGGTGTGCTTGCAATTCAATGGGGGTGGAAAGAGAATATTTCTATCCTCGCTTTGGTCTTCAACCCGAGGAGTGATGTTATCCACAAAGTGCTGGTTTTCTATGCATGGAAATTCCGGAGGATGGCTCAATTCTGATGGTTCATTTATATAAGGTTCAGATAACATGAAAACAAAGTATGATATCCCAATTGTTTTTGACTCATTTATTTCATCACTTACCGATGTAGAGTAATTAGGATCAGTGGCATCATAAGATTGAATAAAATTTTCAATATCCTTTATTTCAATGTTGTTCACCAAAGAATTGTCAATTTGAACCTCACCAGTGATCACTTTATTAATTAGGGAATAAATGTAACAACCTTCTCTCCCATCAGGACAATTTAAACAAATTGGTTTGGGGTTCACCTCACATATAATAGGATTTTCAGAATCATGGATAGGAAAGGATGAATGTGGTATAATCAGATTTGAATCAAAAAATGAGCATTCATGTTCATTTTCTTTATTACCATTCATGTTGGAGCATTGGAGGTCAGGGGTGAGATGATATTCCAATGAGTTTTCAAGATCCTTTAGATCAATGGAGTTTGCATTTGTAATGTCAACATCAATTTCACCATTTATGAATTTGTTAATCATGGTGCAGATTTCACAAGACCATTTGTCATTAGAACATAAAGAACATGGTGGATTGGGGTTCTATTGACTCTTAGAAGTGTCCTCAGAAGCATGAATTGAGAATACAGAGTGGTCCTCATATGGGTATCCCATGGCTTGAAAAATGTCAAACTTGACCAGTTGGTCACCGAATTCTATGGATAAGATGCCTGAATGGACATCAATTTTGGTTCTCACAGTCATGAGGAATGGTATTCCTAGAATTAAGGGAGATCGAGAAGATTTTGTCTCACCTTCCATGTCAAGGACATAGAAATCCGCAGGGAAGATAAGATCATTCACACGAACAAGGACATCTTTAATTATTCCCTTAGGACTGGCTATGCTTCGATTGGCTAATTGAATAACAATACCTGTTGGATGTAAGGGACCTAGACCAAGGTTGGAGAATATTGATTTGGGAATGACATTAATTGAGGCTCCTAGGTCTATGAGTGCATCATCAAAGTTGGAACTTCCAATTTGGCATGGAACCATAAAGGTCCCTGGATCTTTGCACTTAATGGGAATAGACTGCTGGGTGGAAACATTTTCAAAGGTCCTAAGTTGCCTCTTGTGGGTGCAAAATTCCTTAAGAAAATTGGAATACTTAGGAATTTGTTTTATGGAATCTAATAGGGGAATGTTGACTTCAACAGGTCTAAACATGTCAAGCATTTCCGGATCAGGTTCAAAGGACTTCCTTGGTTTAGAAACAGCTTGAGGAAAAGGAATTAGATTCCTAAGTGAAATGGAAGGAGGTGAGGGAATGGATTTGGGTTCCTTTTCAATTTTCTTTTTCTTTTCATTTTCTAGGTCAACATTTAAAGGAGGATTTGAGGTTTTATCTTGAGGCATAGCAAGTTGCTTTCCTGATCTAAGTGCAATTGCACTTACATTACCCTTGGGGTTGGGTAATGGTTGAGCTGGGAGTTGGGAAGAATTGGATGGTTGCTGCTGACTAAAGTGGGATGCAAGTTGACCAATTTGGGTTTCAATGTTTTTAAGGCTAGAACAGGTGAAGGAGGAAAGATCTTCCACTGCACTTTCCCATGGTTGCTTGGAAGAAGATGCTTGTCCCGGATTGGGATTGCCTTGATTTTGGTTATTGGGAAATCGATTGTATTGGTTTTGGAATTGGGAAGGCTCACTAGGATAATGGAATCCAAGAGGAGGATTGTTCCTTTGAGGTTGAGGAACAAAAGGATAAGTTTGATGGAAGTTACCACCACCTTGACCATATTGGAATTGGTTTGGGTTTTGAGGAGGGAATTGAGCGGGGTGAGAGATAGGATTACCATACCTCAGGCCTTGGTTATAGGAAGAAGAGAAGGGCTCAGAGTGAGGTTGGTTGAAGTTTCTAAGAAACTGACCTGATAGTTGAGGATTGGTGTTCCGCTGAGCATATGCTGCATTGAGCTCTATTGGTCCAGATTAATCTGATTGATCCTCTTGAAGTTGTGGATATGTGTCAGTTGGATGAGATGGAGAGTTGCAGATTCCACAGTTTTTGACAGGTCTAGGAAACATTGATTGTGGAGAAGACGAGGTTGGGGATTTGGTGGCCACAGCTAGCTATCGCACAAGACCTGTAAGTTCACTTATCCACTCGATCATCTTGTTTGGCTCAATTGTTTGATTATCTTGGGCTTTCTTGACTTGAGCATGTGCTCGAGTATGGAATTTTTGTGTGTTTGCAGCCATGTTACTTATGAGATCTCTTGTTGCTGCAGGAGTTTTATCAACTAGATCACCACCACTTGTGGCATCAATAAGAGTTCTCTCCATAGCCAATAACCCCTCATATAAGTATTGGATCAAGAGTTGGTCAAGAATTTGGTGGTGTGGGCAGGTTGCAACAAGCTTTTTGAACCTCTCCCAGTACTCATGGAGAGATTCACTTGGGAATTGATGTATACCACTTATTTCCTTTCGGATAGAAGTAGTACGAGAAGCAGGAAAAAAATTCTAAGAAAAGTCGCTTCATGTCATTCCATGTGGTTATGGAACCAGGAGGAAGGTAGTAGATACATGACTTAGCAGTGTCAGCTTGGGAGAAAGGGAATGCTCGAAGTTTGATTTGTTCTTTATAAACCCCTTGAGACTTCATGGTAGAGCACACTACTTGGAACTCTTTAAGGTGGATATGTGGGTCCTCACCGGCTAGCCCATGGAAATGAGGAAGAAGATGAATCAAACCCGATTTGAGTTTGAAGTCAGCCTCTATGTTTGGATATTGAATACCAAGAGGTTGGTAATTTATATCAGGTGCAGCGAGTTCTTTAAGGGTTTGTTCCCTCAGATTGGCCATATCTAATTCAATTGGTTGGATGAGGACTGGTTCTTGAATGAGTTGATTATCTCTTATGTTCCTCCTAATTTGGCGATGTGTTTGCTCAATTTCAGGGTCAAAAAAATCAGAGGGATTGTTTGGGAGGCTACGGGGAATTCAGAGAGATTTTTGAAGAAAGAGGAAGATGGGTTTTACTTTTTGTTTTTGTCAGTGTATGATTTTTAAGAGGAAGACGGGTTTTTATTTGTGTTTTTTTCAATTTTTTTTTAAAATTTTGTTTTTTTTGTGTTTTTTTTATAATAACCAGAAACTAATAACTACTTAAAGCACAATCCCCGGCAACTGCACCATTTGAAATGCACGGCCGATTGTCGCCTATCGACCGGTCAAAGTTCTGGTGCTCTGATAATGTTATAGCAGCACTCGGGTCGAATCCTCGGCGTTGATACTTTATTATAGTCGTTTGTTTTTAGTTGATTGTATTTTGATTATGGGGTTTGTTTTCAGAGCTTAATTGAAATGATTGATTGTATATAATTGATTTAATAAATTGATAAATATTGGGGTGATTTCATCATTAGGTACTTAAGCTTGTGATATCATTGAGCTTTTCTTTATATTGCATTTAAATTAACACCCACTTCACAAGTTGGTGTCGATTAGAATTCCTAAGTGTTAAAGCTTTAATCCAACCCTTAACTTAGTTAGGATTCTAATATTAATCAGTAAGTGTTTATGGTAGTGTATTTTTGGTTCCAATAATCCATGGAAACCACATGCTAAACAAAATATGTCATTAATCCATGACATATTAAGTCCAACATACACAATGTTAAATTAACGAATACTCATCGAGCAAATACTCTCAATCACTTAACATACCTAAATTATAACTCACCACAATGAGATATTTACTCATCCATTTGGGTTTTTAATATTCTGGTTATAATAATTATGATGATAAATTAAGAATAGAAGAAAAAGAAAGGGATTAGAAAAGAGTGGTACGTCAAACACACACACACGAACAATGATGATAATTAAAAACAGATTTTCGATTGACTGAGGAAGCAAAATAAGGGAAGTGGATTCAAATGAATTTAAGCTATGTTAATAACATTAATATTAATCTAAAAAAGTTGGATAAGAATAAGATATATTGAAGAAGAAACTTGCATTAAAACAGAATTACAAAGAAAGAGACTTACAAAATTACAAAAACAAATAACACGAAATTAAGTGAAAACAAAGAGAGGAGGAAAGGTCTCTCAACTGAAAACTTGAGTATGGAAGGTACTACCAAGCCTTTGGAAAGGTTTTGGTCGCGCCAATATGTTATCCTCTCTTCTTAAATACCAACCCTTTTGAAAGGAGAGGGGGGGATGTATCTATAGCCCAAGGTGGTGGACTGTTTACATTCCAGAAATACCCCTCCACTTGGCTCGCAGATATGGACATCAAGACAACCGAATCTCGAGAAATCTCCTTCAAAGTTGTAGATAATAAAGTTGGTCGACTAATCTCAAAATTTGGAGTCATTTGGAGTTAAGGATCAAAAGTTATTTTCGGTTGATTAAACAAAGTAAAACTGTCCATTTCAATCCATTCTTTTTGAATTCCATAATGTGAAAGGGTTTTGAATATTAAAATTCCTTCAAATCCGAATGTGTTCTTCAACAAAGTCGGACGTCTATATCTCCTCTTTCACACTGAAAAATATCATCTCGATTTGATTCATACATCATGAGATATGTCATTAATACTATACTAATTTTAATTCTCTTCCAGAATGGTGGGCTGGATTTTAAAGCTTCATTTGGGCCCATTGTTCTTAGATTTGGGCCCTGAAATTTTTATACAAGACTCCTTGAATTTTCCCCCAAACTATGGTGGAGAATAATAGTATTTGGACTTCTACATGTATCCCAGTAAATCAATCTTCATGAATAGTCCAGTTTTTTCACAGATTCTTTGGTCTTGTTTGTGAGGACCATATGACCCTTCAAATGGCAGAATTGTCTCATGGTACCTTCTAATGAAATGTTTTATATTGAATGTATAATCCTAAAAAAAATTAAAACACAATTTGGATCATTATAGTGATAGTTATTATTAAAACAGTAAACTGACTCAATTGGACTACTTCTAAAAATGCTCAAAAATTATACTTAATATTAAAACATTAATATTTCACACAAATTATGAAAATTTCATATAAAATCAGTGAAGGGAGTATATAATAAGTCATGAAAATATAAACAATATCAATCATGTACAAGGTTACCCCAAGTTAGGCCTAGGACAATTTATTAGAGTTTTTACCCCTAGGTACATATGTTTCAGAACCACGCCCACTTATAGTTTCCAGACATGGATGTATTGTTAGGAACACCCACATAATCTCTACCTTACCAAAATTCTAGGATTTTATTATATAATTATCCTCAAATTCTATCTTATGGTTATGTTCTCTAATCTATGTTTTCTAAATCTAGTTTTCAAGGTTGCTGCTAAACTTTCTTTAATACCAACAGTAATGCCCCGACCCCAGAAGCCCAGAGTCGGTGCATTATTTTGTTACTTTGGAATGATTACAATGAATAAAATATCAAAGAACCGATCAGTTTAGTAGTATTGGAAAACCAGATTACATATATAACTCCCATATTACATTGGAAAATATATAAAATACAAACATGATACATAATAAAATGAAATAAACAACATCCTTGAAACTCATCCAAAGGTTTCCTCTTCATAACCTAGGGAAAGGAAACATAATAAGGGTGGTCTCAAATGATCAGTAAGAGTTATAAGAAATAAAAATAAGATAAGTAGATTCAATAAGGCATAGACGTTATGGAAAGGTAAATTATCTGAAAAACACATGCCATCAATAATCCGGGAATGAAAATGTATCCATAGATTTTGTTATTTTAAAAACTGAATGGAAAGTAATAATTGAATACTAAATGAAGAAAATTCTTATTTAGTGTATTACATGTCTGGAACATAAACCATTATACTGTCAATATGGTTTAAATCTAAGGGTAGAAACCCATCTGATTCTATTTGGAAACAAACATGAAGGGTTTGTCGCCAACTGCTTTGTCTCATGAGACCTATCAATGCATCAAGGGGCTATAGCGGGCCCCTCCCATCATTGAAAGTCTAAATAATTCTTCATACATAGATTTAATTCAAGAAAAATATTCCTTATCAATATTCGTATTGAGTATAGGATACAGATTCATCAATATTTCTCTAGTTAAAACGACATTCAAAATAAACATCGTATGTAAAATGGTATATAGCTAAGACAATAATCATATACAAGATATAGGAATATGGATAATTAATAGAAATATAATTTCAAATTAAAAATGATCTCAAAGGGGAATTAGATACATCGCATAAAAATTATTAGGTTAACAATAATGAGTAAGTCCCAATGAAATGGAAATTGAGACGAAGTCCCTTACCTTATGTCAAAAAGTGTTCTTCACTTGATCTTAATGTCCTGGATAATCAGATTAAATTCATTAATTAATTAATTAAAAACCTTTACTACATTTATTTTATTTATTATAAATTTATTAAGTTCATTTATGGCCTTTTTGATGAGTTAAAAGAGACAATTTCATCGTCTGGGAGTGCTTGCTTTCTTGGTTTTCATGATCATTTTGCTTATTTTATAAGTAATGTAGTTCAAGTAAAATGGATATAATTCTCCAAAATTGGAATTATATGTTATTAATTAATATACATAAGTTTAAATGGTTATATATATATATATATATCATTTTTTTATATGGTATGAGGATGAATCGTTAGATAAAATTTTAGTGATAATTGCTTAGATTATTTTGGAATTTTTTTCGGTCATCACGTGATAGTTTTGTTTAATTAATTAATAATATGTATATATAATGGTTGTAGAACATTAAATAGGATTTAATACATATTTTATAATATTTTTAAACCATAAAAATGGTTTCATGACCATCCTTGAAGGAGAAATTTAAGAATGAAATTATGTCATCTAGGAAGGTTGTAAATCAGCACCTCATGGACGATGATTTCGTTTTTAAAATAAGAGAGAGAGAGAGAGAGAGAGAAAAAGGAGTCTGATGAAGGATATTCCATTAACATGGTATCATTATAGTATATAGATTATACTATATTTATCATTATCATTTTTAAAGAGGAGGTTAGGAGAGGATAAAAATGAAAAGGGAAATTAAAAGGAAATTAAAAAGAAAAAGAAAGAGGTTTTACCTCTTGAATTCCCCTCTTTGAGTACCTCCTTAAGGGACCTTGGTTTGGTCCTTTTTTGTGACTAGAACCTTCTGGACGTGAGGGAGATACTTCTAAGTGGTTATGGGTTTGGAAAGGCTTCAAGGCTTAGATGCGTGAGGAGAAGTGGTGGTGATGGGTGGTATTTATAGTGGAGGAGAGGGGTGATTTTTTGAATATTTTATTCATCTGATTATTATTTTGGATCAAGACTATGAATAGTTTGAGAATTATCATCGAATATATTAAAAAAATGAAGTTAAGTTTTAGATTATGTTGCTTACATCATACATGAATCAAGGAATTGTGTATTTAACTTGTAATGTATTTATACCGTAAATTGTCGTATTTTATTATTCACCAAAAATTCAACTATTTCAGAAAAAAAATCACTCTAATCATTTTTAGACATGTAGAATCCAAAAATGACTCCATTTTATGAAAATAATTTTATAAATATGAGAAATTTAATTTTTAATTAAAATCATCATTTACTCGAAAAATGCAGGTTTTAAAATTATAACTCATTTTATAACACTCTGAAAAAATAACTAAGGTTTCATAAAATTATTCTAAAATCATAAGACAAAAAAATATTAATTTATCAATACATTTTATGAAAATAAATTTTATTTTATATCAATTTATAAATTATAAAGTTGTAATTAAATATTTACAACTTATAAAAATACTAACACTTAAACAATAATTTTTACAACATTTATTTACTTATACTATGATATAATTGTATCATACTTTCATTTATAGGATGCATAAATTTTATATACACTTCCATAGGTGAGTTTACTATTCTATTGGTTGAATTACTTTTCATAAGGGTCACATTACTATTCTAACGTTCAAATTACTATTTCATTGATATAAGTTCCTTCATTTCTAGAAAAAAACTTTTATTTTATTCATTCTTAATTTATAAGGTTTTGTGTGTTCTATGTGTTATTTTATATGATTTATACTATATGAAATAATTTTTGTGTGTAATGAAAGCTATCTAAAGAATTGAAATTATTTAAGAATATACATACCATAAAATATTAGGATGTTATATAATTGATCATTTGGACCTGCCTTTACATCTTTTGATCTCCATCGATCAACTGTTGCTCTAGTATGAAGTCTTTGGCCTACTGTTAATGGTTTTAAGGCTTTGTCATTGATGTCCCGGAGGCCCTGTAGCTCAAAGGCCCAACATGTGGCTCGATAGCCCAAACCAAGTGAATAGTATCACCACTACAGTACCCCTCTACAATACATGCTGCAATGATCGAACTACTACTATGTTACAGTGTTGATATAGTGTCACAAAAAATCATCCATACTCAGATTTAAACTCAGTTCATTCATGTAGTATCACGAGATGTTTACCACTCGAGCACCACCCTAACTACTTCACATACGTCACAGAATATTTAATTTTTGCACATATATATCCTAGATGATTTGATATATATACATATTTATATGTTTTGTATTTCATATATTATGTTGTGTGTGTAGAAATTTATAAATTTTAACATATAAATGTTTATAAAATATATATGTCCACGTATATGTTCTATGTTTACATATATGTTATATGTTTAGCATATATATTCATATAAAATTCTAATATTATGTACATATGTGGATTATACATGTGTTTGTGTGTGTGTATTATGACTATATTATGTATTATATAAATGTTCACAAAACATTTATTTATGAACATACATGTGAACATATATATAAACATTTATATGTGAATTATATATAATTCACATCACATCCAAAATTTTACAGAATATTTTTTTATACATGTGAATTATATACATATATGTGAACATGTATATAATCCATATATATGTTTTATGTACATATATACATAAAATTATATATGACAATGGATACCCATTAATTGAGTACTTAGCACTATCCAAACTAATTAAATAGTTTAGGGCAGTGATTGATCAAGTTTTTGAGTTCAATTTATATTGGATTTATAAGAATATTCTAAATCTCAATCTGATTAAATAAATTATTATTAATTCATTATCTATATATTTTAAAATCATAATAAAATTATAAATGGTATTTATTGAATTTTGTATCAAGTTATTTTAAATTTATAAATTAATTTTGAAATTTTGAAATTATAAATGAGCATTCGAACGGGTTATGACACTTAAATGAGTTTCAAAATATAATAGGATAGGATTAAACAAAAAGTTGTAAAATTTTTATTGGATGGGAATATTTTGAATCATCCTCATCTATATTCAAATTATATTATTTTGTAGTCATTTTTTCATGCAAATTAATTTATATTAATTTAATACTTTAAGTAATTCTATGAGTGGCTCGCCCCTCGCTTATAAAAGGGTACCTCCTCTCCTCTAATCTTCACACTTCAAGAACCATTTTGTTTGGAAAATACCTGCTCAAATCACTTCCTAAAATCCCTTCCCACATTCAAAAGGTCTTATTTTGAGTAGAATACCAACCTTAGAGGGCTTAATGTGTAAAGAAAAATTGGTTGTCTGAAAAAGAGGTATTGCTTTTAACCGAATGTTTTAGTTTTATTTCTTCTTTTACCTCCTTCTTATCTTCTTAAAGCAAGATTAAATAATAATAAAAGTGTCTTTAGTATATTTAGATTTTTTTATGTTAATGTAATAACCTATATCCATCTCCTCTTCCATAAAATGGGAAATGAAACTGTCGTTCGTGTGTATGGCGAACTACCGCCTCACAGACCAATGAAATTCATTTTTCATCACCACCTCTCACAGCAAGTTATAATGATGGATTTAATGAATATATATGATATTAATAACATAATTATCATTCTGTAAAGATAATATATCACATATTTTCTGACATTTCCATCCATTGAAAAATAATAATGTCGTTCGTGCGTACGTGTGGATTACCACCTCCACAAAGCGATGTGATTAATTTTTCATAACCACGTCATATAGATGTTATATATAAGTGAATTTAAAATAAATGATATGATATTTATGATATAATAATTATTTTGGAAAGTTCAAATAATACATACCTTCTTTCCATCATGATCTTTGAAAAATGGAAACGTTGCTCTTGCGTATGTACGGCCTACCGTCTCCATGATTGAAATGTAGTTCATTTTTCATAAACATCTTTCATGGTTTGTTTTTAAAGTAAAATTGATGTATAAAAATGATAATTATGTCATGATTATTATTCTGGAGATGATATAAGAATGAATTTATTGGTCATAGTCAACCTACCGAAGTTATTTTGGATATATGAGCAGAATATCATCAAAACATCTGACATGAACTTAATTGATTAAGTAATTGTATATAACATGGTAATAAATAAATAAAAAGAATATTAAAGTTGAAAAAGATTCTTAAGAAAGTAAATAATTAACATAAGTTTATTATTCAGAAAGATAAATAATGTACACGACGAGTCAGACTCAAGATAGGGGACATTTTAACTTAAAACCTTGTTTTTAAACGTTTTAAAGATTTATTTTCTAAATCCTATTTTTTCATGTCCAAATTCTTAAAAAAAATATGGATGTATTTATATGAACATAAAATAATTATAGAGGATATTTTATATCTCTTTTGACTTTCTTTCAAAGGTTTTCAAACAAAATCTTTTTATGTATTTTATACGAAATGTTTTGAATTTATTTACAAAAGGAAAAAAAGAAATGTTATCTTTTAACGTATACGGCATCAACGGTTTCTCCTACTGCCATAACCATTATTTGATGTTTTCCTTCCTTTACAATCTTCCATGTTTTCTTTAAAGAAAAACTCTCTTTCCCTTTGTTCTTGGTAATCTAGTTTTGAAATTGGGTTTTTAAAAGGAAATGGTATTTCGATAGCCGAAAGGGTTTTACATGTGGATTCAAAAGAATTTTTCTTAAGGGTTTTATGGTGAAAAGGAGAAAACATATAATGTTTTATTCATGATATAGTACTTGAGAATTATAGATGGTGACCGGTGAACCTGATACAACTTATATGAATGGGTGAGACTGATACAACTTTTACCAACAGGTAAGCATGATACAGCTTATACGAATGGGTGAACCAAATATAGCTCTCCAATGCATTAGATAATGTTCCTTATCTTCAAAAGAAATGAGGGGAGAGTTAACCAAGGTGATTTCTCCTATAGATTTAACTGGGCTCCAGTTATTTCTGGTATGAGTGAACATAGATTATGAATATGATGCTCTAAGTTTCCTATAAGGGTTTATATTTGCTTGTTATGAGTTTTAAAGGTTTTCTTGAGAAAAAAAGTGCTTTCATGTGTATATGATTTATTTCATAAGCTCGGAATATTGAGATAATGGTAAAAAAATTCTAGGTTTACATGTTTTTCACTGGACAAATAGATTTCTTTCTTTTATGCCCATATTATTAAAAAAATTATGGATGTATTTATATGAACATAAAATAATTCTAAAGGATTTTTTATGTCTCTTTTGTCTTTCTTTCAAAGGTTTTCAAAAGAAATATTTGTACGTATTTTATATAGAATGTTTTGACTTTCTTTACAAAGGGAAAAAAAGAAATGTTCACTTTTAACGTATACGGCGTCAACGATTTTTCCTGCTGTCGCAACCGTTATTTGATGTTTTTATTCCTTTACAAGCTTCCATGTTTTCTTTAAAGAAAAACTATCTTTCCTATTGTTTTGGGTAATCTAGTTTTGAAAATAGTTTTTTAAAATGAAATAGCATTTCAATATCTGAAAGGGTTTTACATATGGATTCAAAAGAGTTTTTCTTAAGGGTTTTATGAAGAAAAAGAGCAAACATATGATGTTTTATTCATGATGTAGTACTTGAGCATTATAGATGGTGACAAGTGAACCCGATACAACTTATATGAATGGGTGAGACTGATACAACTTTTACGAATGGGTAAGCCCCATACAACCTATATGAATAGGTGAACCCGATATAGCTCTCCAATGCATTAGGTAGTGTTCCTTGTCTTCAAAAGCGAGGAGGAAAGAGTTAACCAAGGTGATTTATCCAATGGATTTAACTGAGATCCAATTATTTCTGATACGAGTGAACATAGATTATGAATATGATGCTCTAAGTTGCCTAGAAGGGTTTCTATTTGATTGTTATGAGTTTTAAAAGTTTTCTTGAGAAAAAAGTGTTTTCATGTGCATGTGATTTATTTCATACGCTCAAAGAATATTGTGATAATGGTAAAAAAAATCTGGATTTTCATGTTTCTCACTGAACTAACAGATTTCTTTCTTTCATGTCCATATTCTTAAAAAAATTATGGATGTATATATATGAACATAAAAGAATTCTAAAGGATATTTTATGTCTCTTTTGACTTTCTTTCAAAGGTTCTCAGACAAAATATTTTTACATGTTTTATATGGAACATTTTGAGTTTCTTTACAAAAGGAAAAAAAAAGAAATGTTCTCTTTTAACGTATACATCGTCAACGGTTTTTCCTGCTGTCGCAACCGTTATTTGATGTTTTTCTTCCTTTACAAGCTTCCATGTTTTATTTAAAGAAAAACTCTCTTTCCTTTTTTTCTGGGTAATCTAGTTTTGAAAATGGGTTTTTAAAAGGAAATAGTATTTCGATATCCGAAAGGGTTTTATATATTGACTCAAAAGAGTTTTTCTTAAGGGTTTTATGATGAAAATGAGCAAACATATAATGTTTTATTCATGATATAGTACTTGAGCATTATAGATGGTGATAGGTGAACCTGATACAGCTTATATGAATGGGTGAGACTGATACAACTTTTTCGAACGGGTAAGCCCGATACAGTTTAGACGAATAGGTGAACCCGATATAGCTCTCAAATGTATTAGTTAATGTTCCTTGTCTTCAAAATCAAGGAGAGAGTTAACCAAGGTGATTTCTCCTATGGATTTAACTGGGCTCCAGTTATTTCTGATACGAGTGAACATAGATTATGAATATGATGCTCTAAGTTGCCTAGAAGGGTTTCTATTTGCTTGTTATGAGTTTTAAAGGTTTTCTTGAGAAAATAAGTGTTTTCATGTGGATATGATTTATTTCATATGCTCAAAAAATATTGAGATAATGGTAAAAAAATTCTAAGCTATCATGTTTTTCACTGAACTAATAGATTTCTTTCTTTTATGTCTTTTACTGAGTTTTTTGTGCCCATCTACGTTTTTAAATGTTTTTCACAGGGTTTAAAGATGTGTAAAAACAAAGAAGAAATCAAGTTGAAAGTCATGTAGATTTTTCATGAAAAGAAAATGTGAAAGTCATGTAGATTTTTTATGAAAAAAATATATGTTTCATTTTAAAAGTTTTATATTGTGGGAAAATGAATACTAGGTAGAAATGTCCACTTTGTAATATAAAGGTTTTCTATGTAAGAATTATGATCAAATTTTTTAAAACTCTAAATCATAAATATCCTCAAAATGTAAGAAAATGAATTATTAACTAAAAACCCAAGATCGGTTAATGTTTTAAGGTCGTTACATTAACTTTCTATATAATCAAATTTTATTTATTAATTTCTTATTACAAAACCTTATTCATGTTTATTTCATTTATTATTATTCGTTTATGTTAATTTGTCATTCATTTATTAAATACATGTTAATGTGCACTTAAGTGTTCACGTGTATATATGACCAAGCATTTGTTATATGTTCACATACATCACATAATAATCCTTATTTTAATTTGGTTGAAAGAGAACCCTTACATGGCTCGAAAACCCAATTGCACAATGTTATACGTAACTCGCAGGTTCAGCAACACAGTGGCCTAATACATAACCTGTAGGCTCAATGCCCAAGACTCCATAATGAAACAACCCCTTGTCTCCTGCATCTATCACTCCAACTTGAGTCATGACTTCAAGTTTGTGGTTAGTCGTTGTTGTCTCCCCTGCCTAGGGTCTTGAATTGGTGTGTGCAAGCCACTCAATGAATGAACTTTCACACCCAATTGATCAACCGGTCCCACTTTTTCATTTTTGCTCTCCACCGGTTAACTGTTGCTCCAACATGAGGTCTTTGGCCCACCTTTGATGGTCTCAAGGCCCAACCAATGATGATCTGGAGGACCAGTGGCTCAAAAGCCTAGCAAGTGGCCAGAAAGCCCAAATTAGGTGAATAGTACTACCATTACAATACTATGCTACAGTACATGCAGCATTGCCCGCACTGCTATTGTGCTACAGTAGTGCTACAACGCCATGTAGATTCATCTCCACTCAAGCACCACCTCAACTACTTCACATACATCACAAAACATTTGATATATATACATATTTATCCATTTTGTATTTCATATATATTTAAGTACAATTGCCAACGACATGTCACGTACGCTACAAAGAAATTGCAAGTAAATCCGCTTGCTTAAGGACTTGACCCCACGAACACGCTCCAAACCCCACCTCAACTACTTCGCATACAAATTTATATGTTATGTGTTTCATATTTATCTGTTATGTTCTGTGTTTCGTATATAACATTATGTGTGTAAACATTTAGAAATGTTAACATATATATTTTGCATTTACATATATGTTATATGTTTAGCATATATATTCATATAAAATTCTAATATTATGTACATATACGGATTATATTATATATATATCAATGTGTACATATATACATGTTATGTCTGCATTATGAATCATATAAATGTTCACAAAACATTTATATATGAACATACAAGTGAGCGTATATATAAACATTTGTATGTGAATTACATATAATTCACATCACATTCAAAATTACATATATGCTTACAAAATATTTTTTTATACATGTGAATCATATTCATATATATGAACATGTATATAATTCATATATATGTCCTATGGACATATGAAAACAAAATTAAAGATGACAAAAGGATATTGATTAAGTGGATACTCACCTAGATTAATTAAATAGTTTAGGGCGGTGATTGGTTTTTGAGTTCAGCTTATATTGGATTTATAAGTAAATTCTAAATGTTAATTTGATTTAATAAATTATTATTAATTCATTAGCGATATATTTTAAAATGATAATAAAATTATAAATGGTATTTATGCACTTAACAAGTTATTTTAGATTTATAAATTAATTTTGAAATTTCAAAATTATAAATGAGCATTTGAATGGATTATGATAGTTAAATGGGTTTCAAAATATAATAAAATAGGAATAAAGCAATAACTTTAAAAAAATAAACATGTTAGAAACAGGTTAGGGATTTAAGGCTCCCATGAATATATATGTGGATATTTTATGCACAGCATTAGGCACCATATACGTTAAATACTGTATACATGTATGGAAGGAGGATTTAAAATTTGGTTTTTTTTTAACTTTTAGCTATTTATTAGTACTGAATTGATGAAAACAGAAACTACAAAAGCAAGATTTGTTTTTTTTATCAAGCCAAACTACATTTAAATGCTTTTATTTTTTAAATTTATCGTTTAGTCTTTAGAAAATTAAACAAATTAATAATTATATCACATTACAAATACAAATAATGATTTCCAATTCTAATCATATTCATACTTTCTCTGTCCATTAATGAATTTAAGATACTTCTGTGAAATTAATTTTAAAATCAATCATTTCATACCAATTTTTAAAGAACGTAATTTTTTGAATAGAAAGCATGAAAATAATAGATTGAACGTAATACCAAGTGTCATCACCCTCCCCAGATTCTGCAAACACGATTCCACATCAAAGTGCAATTTTCACAAAAACAAAAACCTGTCAAAGATTTTTTTGGACTAAAAACGTTTTTCTCAACACAACTAAAAACACCACCCTAATTATATCCAAATCCATTTTGAAATACATATTTAACAGCTTGAACACCTTTAAAATGATTATATATTATTATTCTATGTGCACATTGAATGTATATCTAAAAATATAATCATTAATTAGCTATATATTTTAAAATGATAATAAAATTATAAATGGTATTTATTTACTTAACAAGTGTCATCACCCTCCCTAGATTCTGCAAACACGATTCCACATCAAAGTGCAATTTTCACAAAACAAAAACCTGTCAAAGATTTTTTTGGACTAAAAACGTTTTTCTTAACACAACTAAAAACACCACCCTAATTATATCCAAATCCATTTTGAAATACATATTTAACAACTTGAACACCTTTAAAATGATTATATATTATTATTCTATGTGCACATTGAATGTATATCTAAAAATACCATATGTACATTCTTACATTTAACCTGTCAGATGTTTATAAATAATTTAATTTTTTATATAAATAAATTATTTCAGAGGATTATTTAACCTATAATAATTTCTTTTTATGGAACAAAAATAAAATGACAAAGGTTCAAGTTAAAACTCCTGTAATGGAATAGATTGAACACGAGTTTCCAAAGGTTTGGAACGTCTGCATCATTTTTCCTGCATGCCAAACGTCGCCGTTTTATACAATCTATACCATTACAGAAGTTACTTATCATCCATGTGACATACCATTTATAGCTTTCATGGTATCCTCCTGGTACACGCCCAGAGGCGATCCATGAACGGACAGGAGCATCTCGCCACGCCTGGGCAGTCTTGAAGACTTGGGGGTCGTCCCGACAGACAGTTCGCCACTGCTCACCTGTAATCAAAACCAAATCAAAGGTCACGTGCATAGGTTCGGTGCTCCGGATATGAAGAATTAATTATCAAAATCTTCTATAAACAAAGCGGATACCTACCCCGGGAGTTTGGAAAGTGTCCAGCAGCCCCATCATCAGAGTGTCAGATGAATCCTAAATCAAATTTTAGTAGAAACAGAGCAACAGATGTCAGATCGAAAGGTTTGATCAGTACAGAGGTGATGCTTCAATAAAACTACAATTAATGTTCATGAAGCACGGCCTGTGCACAGTGATAACTGAAAACATATAATAAAAAAAATTAATGGAAACTTAACCAAAAGAAGAAAAAAAAGACAGAAATAGAAAACCAGTTGAACAAAAACAAGGTTGACATTTTACTTAAGTTCAGCTAATGTTAAACAAGCAATTTTTAAGAAGAAAACAAGTCCGTACAGTTAATCACCGTGCTTAGGTTGCATTTGACGATACTTATTTAGAAATATTTAGAGGATTTAGGCTCTGTTTGACAACACTTGATAAAAATTGCTTGTATCGCATACAATAAGTGTTGTGTAACTGTTTCCAGATTGCTTATTTTGCCACTTAATTTAAACGTTTTGCTTCTGGAATTCAAGTGTAAGTGCTTTTTCAGAAACAGAACAACCACCACTTAATTTTTTAGATTACATATCATAAGTGATCAATGCTATAAGGGTCCCTTAAAATACTTAAAGCACTGATCACTTATGATATGTGCTTCTATGCAAGTGTTTCCAGATTATTTATTTTAAAAAAGTGATTTTCTGTCACTTTTAAAAAACAAAACGAACACTGCTTATATTTTCAAACTGCTATAATCAGTTTTTGAAGAGTGTTGTCAAATGGTATCACATCACTTATGATGAGTGCTTTTGTATAAGCGTTTCCAGGTTACTTACGGAAAAAATGCTTTTCTGTCACTTATTTGAGTGTTAAGTATTTTTTTTTTTCAAAAAACGTCCCTCAGTTTTTCAAACTGTTTATCATTAGTGATCAGTGCTATGAGCACTTTTCAATTAATGTTATCAAATGCAACCCCAATACCAAGGAACCCTGCAGAACAGGGCGTTTCATTGGTGAGCAATTCACACAATGCTTAATTATTTGCAATTATAACATAGATAGCTTGTTTTTGGAATTTAATTGTAAGTGTTTTTTTTTTTCAAAACGAAACAAACACCATGTATTGTATTTAAAGTGCATATCATTTGACAACGTTTACTGAAAAAATGATTTTTTCTAAAATTTAAGTTTAAGTGTATTTTTTTCAGAAACAGAACAAACATCACTTAATTTTTTGAACTGCTTATCTTAAGTGATACACGCCATTAATAGTTTAAGTGGTGTCAAACGAAACCTAAAGAGTTTCCAATAAATGGTGTCAAACAAAGCCTGATCAATTATTTCCAGATTGCTTATTGAAAAGTTGTTTCCTGTCGCATATTTGAGTGGAAGTGTTTTTTTCAAAAAACAGAGCAAACGCCAACTATTTTTTCAAACTGCTTGTCACAAGAATTAAGAGAAGTGATTAAAATTAGATGGACACAATGAATTCATCACAAATTATAATGTATTCTCAAAAATAGCTTTTATTTAACATTTACACCATATACTCGGGGTCATAATTAAGGAAGGATGCTTTGTGGGAAAATAAAATGAAATGAACTATTTTCCAAATATTTTGGATCACAAAAACACCTCGCCCCACTTTTTTCCTTATACGATGGACCAGATATAGTAAGTACTACTAGAACCTTTTAAAAACTGTTGTCAAGCTGATAGGGATCACGTATCAGGAGAATACTACTTTCTAAATATTGGAACAAAGCAGACCAGAATTTAAGCGGGGGTAGAAGAATGAGGAGAGGAATGAAGGAGAAGGGAGAAATCAGGAGGCACCCTACACTCCTGCCCAAGCCACAATGGTTGTATTCTCTCCCCCTACTCTAGCTCCTCAACCCCATTTATATAACAACCTCCCTAACAATATGTGGCCTCTGACATATTCCTTTTTATTCCCTAACATATCCCCCCTAACCACCCTAGCTGGCCCCCATATTCCCTTTGATCCAAGTACCTAACACTGCCGCACCCTTGAAAATCACTTTGTTCTCAACATGAGACATAGGATGGAGATATTGTAGGTACTACGGTTGCCAGCCCCCTACTTTGTTTGCCCGGTTGTGAGTCGGGTGGCCCACTCGGTTGTCCAACTCTACTGGGCTCATGTCCACTGCACTGGGCGTGGCTATCAGCCTGGGCCTGCCCCTGTTCAGCACAGACATTCCATGCAATCATCCAGATTGCTCTTGAAACTTTAGATGCTGGCATGTCCATCGTGTAACGAGCCAGTTCTTTCATCAAGCCAGAGTCTGGTGGCCGCGTTTGGATGAAGAGGTACTCAGGAAGAAGGTATTGAAGGTCATTGGGAGGTGAGTTTGATTCCTTGGTAACTACGGGTGTCAACCCGTCTCCTTGCGGCGCCTTCTTCCTTTGGTGCATCTCCTCGACTGATGCGGTCTCTTCATACCAATGTTGCGTCGAGGTGGGACTCTCAATCCGTGGAGCATACAAACTCAACGCCACATCCGTGAGTTTTCGAAGCTCACGTTGAAGCGGGCTGCGCCTCAGAATGCTCAGTCGTCGGAGAAAGTCGAGTCACCTTGAGTTGTTGCACCGTCACAACAACAATTGTATTTTCCGCTGAAACCTCAGTTTGCCCCATCACGGACAATGTGTGCCTCCTCTCTTGCACTCCTCTCCCAGAAAATTTTTCCAACAAAACCATGTGTTGGTCTGACAGCTGACCGAACTGAACTTCATTGTTGCGCTCAGGCATCGTCGTTTTGTTGATCACCTAAAAACGCGCTTCAGACCTTTTGGACGCCAAACAAGGCCGATTGACCTTAGAGGTCCAGATTGTCTACAACTTTTCTGAATCCTTGTTGTCGTTGCGGTCCAAACAAAGGCCGACCTTGATGTGAGACGCACAGGGTGGCCCGATCTTCACAGCGTAGGGCGGCGGATGAAGGAGGTGGTTCGGGGCTATGTGGCGGATGATGGGTACGAATAGTAGATGCAAGTAGTCAATCAACGCTATAAGGAGCGTGACCTACTACTTAGACAACACACTGAAGGGGGGATGTGATAACCAATCCACACAACAACGCACTTGGGTTGAGGCACGAAATTGGGGGCTTTGTGATCTTGGATCACCAATCTAACTTGTAGATTGACAAGGCAAGAATGCACAAGAGCAAGGGGAAAAACCCGGGATAATCCTCATACAACGAAGAGAAACAAAGCACAAGTTCTCAATTAATTCTTGAATCAAAATACAATGTCATGGGGTGGCTATTTATAGCTGTAGAAGAGAAAAATGAGAGGAACCCGAACCCCCAAGGTTTTTCTCCAAAGGAGCCCTTGGGGTGTATTTATAACAAATAATAAAGACCACACCAGACCTCAAGTCCGATGTGGGATGCAGACTCCAACACTCCCCCTCAAGCTAGGTGAACCTAGCTTGGACACATAATGAAAAGAAAACAATATAACAGACGCTAACACTCCCCATCAAGCTGGACATACCCAGCTTGATGACAAAACATGACGAAATAAAAAGAAAGCTGCAAAAGTTGCTGCTCCCCCTCACGATCGAAGCTCCCCCGCAGGATGATGGATGGAAGATGTTGCGGGCGCAGCAGATGACCACTCAGACCGGCCAGTTGACGGAACGCCAGGAATGTCGCACTAGTGGGGCCGGTCGATGAAACGCCGGGAAATCCGAACTAGCACCGGGAAAACCGCACTTGCGGGGCCGGCGACGGGAGGCGGGGATTCCGCAGAAGTGTTGCGGGATCTGGCGGCGCCAACGGGGCCCGAATCCTAGGTGGTCGAGTTGCTGCGCCATCGAATGGGCGTGCCGGCGGATAGAGATGCGGCTGCCGGGAGTTGCCGGGAGATGCCGGCGAGGCGGGGATTCCGCAGGAGGAGGCCGGCGAGGGTGGAGGCCGGTTGCTGGAGGCCGGGAAGCCGCGGAAGCAGATGAGCAGCAGATTGGGGAGGCGACATTGAAGCGGGATTGCAGCGGAGATGCGCGGGGACGAACCTGGCCGGAACAGTCCGAATCTGCCCGGATCTGGCCGGATCTGGCCGAAAATCGCCAGATCTGGCCGGAGTAGCTTGGATCCGGCCGGAGTCGGCCGGAGCTTTCCGGATCTGGCCGGAAATCTCTGGATCAGGCCGGAGCCGGTCGGAGTAGCCTGGATCAGGCCAGAGCTGTCCGGATCTGGCCGGAAATCTCTGGATCAGGCCGGAGCCGGCCGGAGTAGCCTGGATCAGGCCGGAGCCGGCCGGAGCTGTCCGGATCTGGCCGGAAATCACCGGATCTGGCCGAAAAAACGGGAAGAACCGGGAGGGCGCGCGGAGGGCCGGGAGGGCGCGCGGAGGGCCGACGACGGGAGAGGGAGGAGGGCCGCTGGACGGAGGGCCGCCTGCGGGAGGCGCCGGGCGAGGGTGGTCGGGAGGCGCCGGAGGCGCGGGAGCAGCGGGGAGGGCGACGCGGGGAGCCGGGACGCCGGGGAGCCGGGAGCCGCGCCAGGCAGGAGGGCCGCCGGGGAGCCGTGCCAAGCAGGAGGGCCGCTGGGGAGCCGCGCCATGCAGGAGAGCCGCCTAGAAGGAGAGCCGCCGGGAGGGAGCGCGCCGCCTGGAGGGAGGGCCACCGGACAGGGAAGCCGGCTGCGCTGGAGGGAGGGGAGGGGCGACGGCAGAGCTGGCCATGGAGGCCGCCCCCCCCCCCCTACGGGGGAAAAGGAAACCCTAGAGCAGGGAGAAAAAAAAAGATGGGAGGGAGGGGTCGGGTTAGCAAACCTCCTCTGATACCATGTAGAAGAGAAAAATGAGAGGAACCCGAACCCCCAAGGTTTTTCTCCAAAGGAGCTCTTGGGGTGTATTTATAACAAATAATAAAGACCACACCGGACCTCAAGTCCGATGTGGGATGCAGACTCCAACAATAGCCAAGGGGGTGATATTACCAAGGGCGCACACCATGAGAAGGTGCCTCAAACTTTTATGAGTCTTCACCCCTAATGGCCTGTATTATTTGTGTCCCTCAAATAACATCATCCGGCCATAAACATATATTCAAGAACACTGTTATGACACTTCCGGGTTCTCATCATAGCAGGGATCCCCTATGAACTTTTAGTGCAACAACTATCCTTAGGACATTATCACATACATTGTCACGCAGAAGAACAATCAAGATGTGATAAGATATTTATTAATGAATAAAGTACAAAGTAGTTGATTTTAGGCCACCAACTCCAACAGGTAGTGTTTAGTAAGGGGTAATATATAGGAGGCAGGTTGTATGGGGGTGGGTACGATTCAATCTTGGGTAATTCGGGCTGTTGGGAGCTAAAACCTTGGGAGGTTCGGCCGATCCTCACGAGAGGGGTCTTCTCCGAGGGTATCCATCTTATTCCATTGTTAGATCTGTTTAAGCGAATTTCCAAGTCCCGCATCGTTTTCCTCCTACATGAAGGTCGACTAAAGTCCAGGGAGTTCGACGAAGATCCAAGCGGTCCAACAAAGATCTGGGAAGGAGGTTCGCTGCTTGCTGGTCACCTGGTCTGCCATGAGGCATGCCTGGAAATCGCACCCGAAAGCAGAGGGGGCATGCCTGGCCGGGAAATTATGTGGCAAGGGCACACACAAAGGAGGCATCCACCTATGTCATGCAACGTGGCAGGGTAAAGATGCGGCGGTACTATAGGGAGGGCGCCACGGAATCGGTGCATTAGCAGGATACAGAGGAGGCAGGGGGTGGCACAACTGAAATGATGGCCTTCAGCCAGGGGGCAGCTGCCCCCACACCCACCCCCCCACCGCACCCCACCCCGGGGATCTAGGGTTGGGAAACCCACTCTGACACCATGGAGAAAGAGAGGGACCAAAATCCGTAACTCAGAAGTGCGGTCAAATTGTTCTATTTATAGAAGATAAAAGACATCAGTCCGAGGTAGCAAGAGATAAGAAATTCAAAATGCATGATATAAGATTAACCTGGTCAAACCCCATATCCTAAATATCTAAATACTCTAAGAACAAGGTTACTCTAGAAGTGGTACCATCAAACTAAGAGAGAAGGAATCGGATGTGGCTAGTAAAGTGGAAGGGAAGGTCAGCGAATGAGGCTATTTGGGAGTTGGTAGAAGTGTTGAATGTTAAGGATAAGGTGGATTTTCAAGAGGGCGAGAGCGATAGGAACATGAGCCTCGGGGCTTGACTGCCTCAGCAACAGTATGAGACAATTATTACTTAACAAAGGAGAAAAGGAGAGAGAAATAATAATTAAACGCTGCTCAACAGAACAACTTGGTCTGCTCAATGTACAATTCAGCATTGACTCTGTGCAACGATCATAGGCATCTACTCCACGTAGTTGCTCTAAATGTTTACTCAACACAACTCAACTAAATTTACTTTCCGTATTTGTAGAAGTTAGTTTGGAAAACTTACTGAATAGATTTTTTTTTCTTGGTTTAAGAGAGGGATCGGTTAGAAGTTAGCTGGCCTTTGCGCCAATGCCTGGATGATGAGAGAATTCCCTCGAGGATGGGTCCACTAATTTCCATTTATTCTTCTTTCAACTCTACTGTTTTACTGTAATTCTATATTCTGTGTAAGGAAATCCCATCTCCCAGATCCATTGTCTACAAAACCACAATGAATTCATCACAAATTATAATGTATTCTCAAAAATACCTTTTCTTCAACATTTAAACCATATACTCTGGCTAATTAAAGAAGGTTTCTTTGTGAAATTATATTTTTGGATCACAAAAACACGCCACTATTTTTCTTATAAGATGGACTGGGGATATTAGAACTTTTTAACAAATGTCGTCAAATGCAACATTAATACAAGGGAATCCCACGGAGCAGGATGTTTGGTAATTCACAAGATAATTAATTCCAATTATAACATAAATCAATGAAGAAAGAGAGCATACAAGATCCTTCATCCCTATACTTCCAGCACGTAGGAGACCAGTTTCCACTGCAACCAATCAAATTACTGAAGTGAGATACACTGAAATCAAGAGATTCGCTTATAAAACGAATTGCAGGGATTCAGAATTACCTGCATTACCAGGAAATTCAACCCCATCAGTGGCCCCAGAAGCAAGGCCGTTACCGTATAGCCGATGCAAAAGAGAAATATCGGCACTTTGGCCAGCATTTGTCGTGGGTATTTTACCATCTTTTTTCTTCCAAAGCACTTCAATCTGTCCATTTTTCTCATCTCTGAGAAGGGACAGATTGGGAAGATTTTCTTCAAAAAATTGCAGTACAGGAGTTCGCAGCTGTTCTTCATCAAAATACGAGCGAAGCAAGCGTAGCCTGGTCAGTAAATGCTCAGTTTCCGCCTCACAGATAGCCCTAATTGCAGCACACTGACGTTCAACTGCGCAACAAATGAGAGAAAAATGTGAGCATCACGTCTTTATTTTAGAAATAAGAAATAGGTCAATCACATATAGCCATGAAATACTCCAGTGAAAAAAAAGCAGTAACATTCATCCAAAACAGATGACTTCTGCTACCATATTAAATCATTTATCGTTTTTTTACCACAGATGACTCCTGACTGCGCGAGAGCTTCACCCCAAGACTTGTGGTTGGGGCTCTGATGGTCGAAGCATCTCCTGCCTCACAGTCAGACACTAGATTTCCTTCGGTCACAGCGTCTTCTTCAGGCGACGCTTCCAGCTAAATTTATCCAAATGACCCAAACAGCTACAACGATGACATGTTTTTGGAGGGATGCGACATAACGGCTTCGCGTTCCCGAACCGGCCACACTGGTGGCACACCGCTGAACGGTCCGATGAACTGGAATCCGGAACCACTGCAGATGACTCTTTAGAAACAGGTCCCTCTGGCACACCCTGCTCGCCAGATGGGAAACCTTCACGAGCAACTCGATGCATTGGATTTCCAACCATCTGTGCTCCGAAGACCAACTCAACTAAAAACGCCCCATCCACCAGCTTCTCGAAACGATGGTCCTTAGAAAGGAGGACTCCCTCCTTGATCTCTAGACGAAGACCCCTGATGAAGAGAGAAGCCTTCATCAAATCATGTGACACTACCTCTAGAGAAAAGGACACAAGCTCCTTGAAATGGTCAACATATATCTTCACCGTCTGTTGGCCTTGTTGACTACGCATGAGCTCTTCCCTTTTCTTCGTCTTCACCTCTTCAGGTATAAACCATCGGACGAAGACGGATTTAAAGACATCCCACGTCATCCCAACTTGCATTGACGGTGGGGCAACCAACTCCCATTCGTCCAGAGCTGGACCTTCAAACTGACCCAAAACGGCACGCACTCTGACAGCTTCGAGAGTTCCCAATATTTTGAAGACGCGTTCGACCTCTTCAAGCCACTCTGCTACTTCTAACGGGCCCCGATCATTGTGAAGGACAGACAACGTCTGAGAAAGACCAAAAACTGGGCATGACTTATCAGAAACTTTGGAGACTTTTCTGGGTAGCATTTTCTGAACAGCATATAAAGCACAAAGCCAAAATCAATATCAAACCAAAGAAATATCAATGAAAGTGCTTTCATCAAAAAACCGCCAGCTTAAAAAACAAAACAAATACAAACACAACACAAAATTCCCTTTTTAAAATCGCTTTAGAAAAATAAGGTCAAGACTTTAATTCTAAGTGCACACCCCAGTAATCCCATGAATCGTTGCACATGTCTTCATCTGCTTCCATCCATACGTACCAACACGCACTTCCCATGCATTCCCTCACATGTGCGAACGTTCATAAAGAGTACTCGAGGTTGCACCCAAACCATATCTGTACCAGTTCTAGGCAACCACCGAATTTTTAGACCAAGAACTTTCAGTTTTAAAAACCCCTTTCACATATTTAAATCCATTTAAAAGAAATCGTTTTCTCTTTTCAAAAAAAAACTTTTCATTTTCAAAAGTGCACTTACACCCACAAGAACCAAGACAACAAACAACTTGCATCAAATTACCAAAGTGAGGGACTAGTATTCATTCTTAACCTGGCGACATGGTAGTGGGTCATACCCCAAGTATGCGCCAACAACTAGGAGGAACTTAAAACGTGTACTCGGACTCCACATGGGTCACTACTCCATGTGAAATCACGATGCGACATCGGCTTTCCTATGTTGTCATCCCTTAATCAAAAGCAAACCAGAATGAAACAAGGACTCAATTCCCGGACTACCCCAGGCGACTCGAGGTTCAAAACGGGCGAGGGTTCATGACGTCTTTCCCGTACAAACCTCTCGAGTCCCGACAGTCCTAATCTCCATCTACCAGATACCCCAAATAACAAGGGTCTCCTTTGATACCATTTTGTCATGAACAAACCCGAGTCGACCCTGAACCGGTCACCCGAGCCGGTCCATGACATGGCCCGAATGGCGTTCTCGATCCCCACGGGCTGACAACCAGTGTCGGGCATCAAAATTTAACCGTTGGGAAAGATTTAGCCCATGAACAGAAGATAAACAAATAAACAAGACTGATAATAAAAATGGAAACTATGAGCGGAAAGATAAGTAAAACCGAACATACCTCCTTGTGACCTTATAGGTCACCACCCAACTCAGACTCAAACCTACTCCAATACTGAGCAGCTAAACCAGGAACCTGAACAAGAATTGAACCTACAACTGAAAGAATATGATAGGCATGAGCACTGAGATGCTCAGTAAGGATGCCAAAATAAACCACAAAATCCAACGTCTCCTTTCCCGAAACAATCCATTAACACAAGTTTAAAATACAGTTATAAAAGTAGGGTTTTCGCATTTTAAAATAAGCAACATGTTTTTTCCATTTCAAAACCCAACACACGCTACATACCATTTCCAAAATCATTTGTCATTTTATAAATAGAAACCAAAATAAAATGCACCAAAGCTGGGCCAGAGTAAAACAAGTAAAAAGTGAAAACTATAAATAAACTAGTGAAATGGAAAGTAAACAAGCAATGTAAAAATCCAGTAACCATGGGTGATCCTAAACATCCCTAGAAGACCCATGGACGTACTCGGTTTCGGAACCACCTGCCGGCGTATGGTGAAACTTCTAAGTCTATAACCAACTGGCCGCCCTAACTGACCAATCCAGTGGCAAAGCCCGCCTAGCCTAACAACAAATCTAGGGGTACCAACCCGTCTAATCGAGGTTGGTCAACAACCGTCACTCGATCATCTAAAAGATGCCCAGGAACCCATGGCGGTGATGATAATACTGTGTAAGTAGGAAGGCTCTCGCACGCGTGACTCATCTCACCGCATTTGCCTACCCCAAACACGAACGCTTCCTATGCGTTCACCCATAAAGGGTTACCCTAGACAGGAGCACCCCCAAATACACATTCAATCATTTCACATTAACAAAGTGTCAATCGGGTCGTCACACCATTTAACATTTAAACCATTTCATAAAATGTTCAAAGTTTCCAATCGGTCCTTCCGATATTTTTCAAAACCATACTTTTATAAACAACCACACATGCATATCACTTTAGTTCCAAACTTTTTTTTTCAATGCCCAAAAAGGCATCGCATCGAGCACATAGCATGCAAAACCATTTGAAAGCACCTATCATCATTTTTCTCGCGTGGAAATTATACTTATAAATATAAAAATATAGTTCTAAAGATCATAAATCATATGCAAGAGCCAACCGGGCAACTCACCCAAATTTTGGTGTGCAAAACCCAACAAAAACGCACGACACATCAAAACCCGCATTTAAAACCCTACGCACCCCAAAACATCCTTCAAATTTGTTTCACACCCGCCACACAGTTTAGAAAAACCATTAAACAATTTATGAAACCACTCTCAGTAACACTTCAATCTTTAATGTTGACACACACCCCAAAACCCTCTTGAAAAACCAAACACACACCGAAACACTTTTCACCCATGATTTGAATTTCAAGCATCATTAAATAAATCAGCTATTCATTTGGTAAAACCTTTCAAAGGAAAAAACAAAGGCTTACATCTCAGTTTCACCAACTCACAAGCGAACACCATTTTATAAATCATTGCATAACCAAACCCTTTGAAAAACTACTCTCGCACATTTTTAAAACTTAACCCACACCACGCACACAACCCAAAGCACTTTACAAAACCAAAGGACCAAGACCTCAAAAGGAAAACAGTTAAACTCGTCCTTTGAAATTTTACAATGAACCAAATAATTAATTAAAAATATTCATGAACAATGGAAACAATTTACAAACAATTAAATTAACAGACCGAATAATTTATATACAATTATACAAATAACTCAACCAGCTTACAAACACTTTTATAAACAAGTAACCAGTTTCTAACAATCTCCATAATAAGGCCAAAAAAAGTATAAATGATTTCATAACCAAATCAATTATTTTTCAAATGTGCAAATAAAGTAAAAGGATCAATTAAAACACGCAAGCATTAAATGAATTTATTTGGAAAAGAAAAATGTGGATTCGCCTACACATAAAAAAAGACACATTCCAAAACTATTTTTCACAACTTTCACTGACATAAAAACATTGCGACCAGTTAAGTACTATACTTATGGAGATGCAAAAGATATTTCAAAAATTATTTTAAAACACACAAGTGTCATGAGTTGTGTGGGAAAGGTAAATAGTTGGAAACACCTACCTCAATGGCGTGCGAGCGCGACAAAACTCTAACAGAGGGTAGAATAATCTCTCGCGGACTAACCGCGCACGCTGAACAGCGATAAAAACACACGACGCACAACCCGTGATAGTATTAGGATTTATCCAAATTAAATAAAAACGCCAAAGGTGAAATGAAAATAAATAAATAAATAAATAAACAAATAAGTAAATAAATAAATAACTAGATATACCTGAGGAGGAGTCTGCGCCAGGAGGGGCGGTGCAGGGGTCCAGGCTGCCAGAAACAAGGCGCACAAGGGGTTAAGGTTGCCGGAAACAAGGGGGGGCTTGCGGCGGTGCTAGAGTTGGTCGGCAGGCCGAAGGCAGAGGGCAAGGGAGGCGAGGTCTTGCCGCTGCTGCCGGAGCGGTCGGGCAAGGGCGGCCGGAGCTGGCGGAGGGGGCAAGGCGGAGGCAGCCTGATGCGGCTCACCGGAGGGAGGATGTTGGCTAGCGGAGGGGGAAAAACAGGGAAACGAGGGGGGTAGCAGGGGGGCGACCTGGTGAGGGCGAGGTCCGCTGAGGGGGTCAGGAGTAGAAGAGGGTGAGTGCGGCAGGGGATGGAGGCACTGGATGAAGACGGGGTCGCTGAGCGAGGGTGTTGGGCGAGGTCGGAGGAGGTCAAGAGTAGGCCGGATGTAGGCAGAGGGGCGAGCTGGGTTCGAGGAGGCCTGTACGCAAGGCCGACAGAGGGGTCGGGGTGCTGCTGGCCGGCGGAAGCCGGTGGCCGGGCTAGGTGAAACGCTGCGAGAGGAGGGCGAGAACCAGGAGGGGAGGCCGGCGTGGGACCGAGACTGAGTGCAGGTGGGAGGCCAGGACGGCTGGGCGTGGGGAGAACCGGGGAGGGCAAGGCTGAGGCCTGGAGCAAGGGCGGAGAGGGGCGTGAGGGGCTGGCGGCGAGGAAGCAGCCGCGCGAGGGGAGGCCAAAAGGGGTGGGGGGACCTGGTGCGCCGCGAGGGTAAGGGGGTGGAAGCGCCGGGTAGATTAGGGTTTGTGTCTTTTTTTTCATTCTATTATATTAACAATAATAATATTAGTAATATTAATAATATTAATAATTATAATAATACCAGAATGATAATAATAATAATAATAAAACCAAAAATAATAATAATAAAATTGACAATAATAAAGGTAATATTAATAAACTTTATTAACAATAAAAATAATAATTATAAAAATAATAATAATGAGAATAATAATAATGCAAACAATAATAATATATAAAGAATTATAATATCATTAATAATTTTAATTTTCGTAATAATAATCATAATAATAATAAAAATAAAAACATAATATTATTATTATTATCGAACATTCTTTTCCTTTAAAATATAATCTGTTTATTTATCTTGTTCTGAAAATCGGGTCACTGCGCGCTCATCGCACGGCTTAATTACCCGCGCGCAAGTTGCGCAACTCAACCCAGACCACCTGGGCATCCACACAAACGCATGGGGCGATCGCGCGGCTACCACTCACCGTGCGGTGACCGCGCACGGGTCTAAAACCCGCTAAAAATATTTAACGACAAAAATTTTAATCTGGGACTCAGCCCGGACCTTTGCGCGAGAACCTGAAGCCAAGAATTAATAAAATAAAAAATAATTTAAAAAGACGGGTGTGACATGTAAAATTTGTCACCAATACAGAGAAGATGTTAACCACCTCTTCCTTTCTTGTGCTACTGCTTCTACTCTTTGGAACTATATTTTTGACATCTTTAATTGCAGATGGTTGATACTTGACTCTGTCAAAACTCAACTTAAGAAATGTGAAGAGATTGAGGGATCTCAGCAAATAAGGAATCTCTTCCTTGCTATAGTTGTTGAACTTCACTATGTGATCTGATATGATCGAAATGCTATTATTCAAAGTAACCACTCACTCAATCTTAATGCAGGTCGGACCTGAATCATCTTTGCCATAAAGGAAGCTGTTTTGTTACAAAAAGGTCATTGCCACAACTTCGTGCATGACTTTGGAATCCTAAAACGTCTACATATCAACGACAACTTCGGTCAGCCGCATCACACTCTCGAGGTGTTTTGGAGATCCCCTCTCCTTGGATGGATCAAAATCAACATTGATGGTGCCTCCACGGACAATCTGGGGCCTGCAGGATGTGGTTTTGTCTTAAGGAACCACCTCGGCCAGATTCTAGGATGCTTCACGGGTCATTGTGGCATTGCCACCTCCCTTGAAGCCGAGATGTTGGGTTTGATTTATGCGATAAAATTTGTCACGAGCTTTGGTTGGAACAACCTTTGGATTGAAAGTGACTCGATGACAATCGTTCAAGCTATTTGGAATGGTGTAACTCATCTAGCTTGGCCGATTACTACCCGTTGGATGGAATGCAACCGTTCGCTCACCAATCTGAACTACATCATCACACATGTCTATCGGGAAGCAAACATGGTTGTTGATGGCTTGGCCAGCTTGGGAGTTAATCAAGACATGACCTAGTGCAAAGACCTCCCTACTGCTCTTATTCCTTTCCATGTGAAAGATTGTAATATGATCCCGTACTTTCGTCTCTTGTAAACTTTCTTTTAATAAATTTTGTGCTTTGACCTCTTAGGTCAAGGCATCATCCCTTTTTAAATAAAAAAAATGTAATTATAAATATATTTATTGAAACATATAAAATTTAAACATGGGTTTATAAATACCATACATTTATTAAATACATATGTATTGTATATTTATGTATGAATACATTTATATTATATTACGTATACAAATATATATAATATAAACAAACTTTAATATAATTATAAATATAAATATTAAATAATTATATTATAAATATTATATTAAAAATATTTCATTATATATAAATTTATATATATTATTTATGTTGTAGTATACCATATTAATTATAAATTAACTTAGTATATATATATATATATATTATTTAATTATATTATATATTTCCTATTATATGAATGCATTTAATTTTGTGTGTGTGTATACATGTGTGTATACATGATATAATATAAATGTATATAATTATATACATAAATATATAATATAAATGTATTTAGTATAATATAAATCATAAAATAAATGTATAGTATTTTTAAAACCAACATATAATTTTTATAGTTTAAAAAATAGGTGTAATAATAATAACAATTAATAATATTATCATCACACACACACATATAAGTATATAAAAATAATTATATGTATATATTACATCTATAAATATTATATAAACACACACACACACATGTAAATGTTTATAAATATATGTATAAATATATATTTATATATGTAAATATAATTATTTATATATATTATATATACACAGATATATATTTATATATATACAAAAATATATTATATTATTTATATTTCAATACAAATATATATATATATATATAATCATATTTTTTTACATGTAAATAAATAAAGTTTAGCATATATAATATACAAAGACTGTGACAACTAAGTGGAAGAGGTATGCAATAACCCCGTAACTAGGGTTCAAAACCTGCAGAGAGGATTTTTTAAGTTGGACGTGAAGGAGATACTAGGCGCGTGCGGGTGGTATCGGGATTGTTGAGGCGTGTGCACCTGTCGGGTCGTTGGGGGGGGGCTTGGTGTGGACAATGTTGGGATCGTTGAAGCGCATGTGCTTGTGGGGTCATTGGGGAGGCCTTGGCGGATGTCCTGTAAACAAGGGTCATGTGTCTGGGGGGCTTGGGTGGTTGTCTAGTGGACAACAAGAAGGGAGTCCAGTGGTTGTCTAGTGGACAACAAGAGCGACCAACGAGGGACAACAAGGTGTTGTCCAGCGGACAAACAGGGAGACAAGGGGGAGCTTGGGTGGTTGTCCAGCGGTCGTAGGTGTAAAAAAAATTAAAAAAACAAAGTGAAAATTGAGGGGTGGTTGTTGAAGAGCTGCTCTTAAAACTACTTGTTGGAAAGTCAATTAGGGGTGATTCTAACTGCCCCTAATTCAAAGGTCAATTTAGGGGTGGTTAGAACCAATCCTAATCCATCTATTTTTTGGGAATTTTGGGAAGAATTATAGGGGTTTTAAACCCCCTATAATTTAATTTCCACTAAATTGAACTTCATTTTACCATCACTTTGTCAAAACCGCCCCCAACAGGATAGGGTAGCCCCATTAGTGGCGATTACCCATAACCACCGCTAATGTGTTTAGAGGGGGTTGTAACCCCCTCTAATCTAAAAAATAACCCCTCGAATTGGGGCATTTTTTTTATAGTGATGGCTCGAGATACATGAGTGATGTTGATCACAGGTTGAGGTGACATGGTAGTCGAATTGAGAAGATGAGGTTGTCAGGATGAGGGCATGGCCCATGTGATATGAGATGATGATGACCATCATCAATTAGCGGAATATTCGTAGAGGCATGAGGTTCCAGATGATGTGGATTAGGATGTTTGGTGATTGTCACTCACTGTTTGTTGGCCGACGTGTTGTTGGAGTCATGTGCACACAGTTAGGTCTCAGATCGAGGTGGTGTTGACCACTCATTGTGGGAAGTGACCCTAATAGTTTATGAGACTTTGGTGATGGTGTTGACCATCGAATATATTGGGGGTTCTCACCGTAGAATGCCATGTAGATGACGACGGACCATCGATTGATGGTGATGAGATCATCAGTTGGGGGTTGAGGCTTGTTGTGATACTTGAGGTCGTGGGCCAGTATTTTGAGGGGATTAATATCACCATGCCTTAGGACATCAGTTTTTGAGATGACGATGATTATCATTTGGAGGAAAAATATCATTGTGCCTCGAGACATTAGGCTTTGAGCCGAGAGGGGTTTTTGAGCTGAGGTCTGAGGGATCGGGTACTCATTGCTTGGGAGTGTCATATAAATGATGGATATTTGAAAAATGGCATGCAGTGTCGATGACATGATTATAGGTGGAACCCGAGGGTTCATCTGGTATAACGTTAGTTAGGGGATGCGTCGGGCATTAATCCATGGATCCTCACCACTACAATTATATATATACAGACAGTTTCTTTATGCCATATATATAATCGAGGGCACGTGTTCAGACTTTTATCGGTGATGGATAAAGCAGGTGATCACTTCCCTGTGGTTAGTGAGCACAAGAGAAGTGAGTTATTTATTAAATGTACATGTACTTCCTTTTATTTAGTTTTAGAATACACCTGCATTTATCATGGATATAAGACAAGCACACATTGGTGGTGGCCTACTGAGATTTATTCTCACACCCTACACAGGCCCCTCGGGACTCATGTAGGATTTATGTCTCTACGATCAGGTAAGGGATGGATCTTGGGAGCCCGACCTTAGTTTTCGAGTTGGACCTTTTGAATGGGATGGATGGAATTGGATCGTGGAAGTTATTTCATTGGGATGGAGTTTCCTTTTTTTTAGCATGCTTTATATATGTACGTACTGATATGGTCATCCACAGATGACCTGCATGCTTATTTTTATGTATGATCTAATATGTCATGTTATCATCTATAAATGATATGTTTGGTATTTCTTATTTGATTATTGCTTTGTTATTCTTCCACTGAGTTTGTATTATGCTTTTGTTATTGTTGTAGTCCTATTACGTTGTGTTATATTTATTATAAACTAATACTATTATCACCACCAGAGGGTATAGTCTCCCCATTATCACCTCTCAGACCCTCACTGCTAGTCAACATCCTTTGGTGTATGGGGAAGTGTGCCTAAGGCTTAGTGGCCAACCGATCCGGAGCACTGTTTGAGTGGAAAACCAGTTCGGGGCGCTACAAATGGCATCATAAGATTTTCTTTTCCTTTTTGGTTGAAATATTTGGGATATGGTAGACTGGAGACTAAGATGTAGTCATAACTGGGTACAAAGACCGTGTTTGGGTGCCTACAACCCCATGCATGGGGGACAGACCAAGTTGTTAGGGGTGGGAAATTTATGTTCTTTAGTGTGCTTCTACAATTGATTTGATTTCCACCTCAAGTGTCGCAATTGGGTGTGATGATTATCTGTTACGTGACTTTAACCCTTGGACCGGTATGATAAGGGAGGTTTGATTATGCTTCATGATAGACACTTAGACTCATATTGATGTGAGACGCAGGGGGTGGCCCGATCTTCACGGCGTAGGGCGGCGGATGAAGGAGGTGGTTCGGGGCTATGTGGTGGATGATGGGTATGGATAGTGGATGCAAGTAGTTAATCAACACTATAAGGAGTGCGACCTACTACTTAGACAACACACTCAAGGGGGGGGGGATGTGATAACCAATCGACACAACAACGCACTTGGGTTGAGGCATGGAATTGGGGGCTTTGTGATCTTGGATCACCAATATAACTTGTAGATTGACAAGGCAAGAATGCACAAGAGCAAGGGGGAGAACCCGGGATAATGCTCACACAATGGATAGAAACAAAGAATAAGCTCTCAATTAATTCTTGAATGCCATACAAGTTCCATGAGGGTGGCTATTTATAGTCAAGGGGGTGATACAATAGTCAAGGTTCTAATACCCTAAAGTCATAAAGGCTAAACTACTTTGTTCCCTTAAATTCAAAAAGATAAATTCTACCAAAGACTTTTGGAAAAGTGTCACACAACTTTCCAACTATAGCCCACTGGATTTGACTTTGAGTGCACAGCCCACCAAATTTGACTTTGGTGTCCAAATATGCCATTTCTAGAATCCTCCATGTGGGAAAGGCATCCAAATTCGTGCAACCATGTGGGTCAAGCCTTAAACATCAATTTTGGGCTTGAATAAGTGATATTATAGGTCCATTTTCTTCATCCATTCAAGGCAAGATCCATTGGGCCTTTAATGAGGCAAGATGCGCACCTATTGTAGCATTAAGCCTCTTTAATCTCCCTCGCGTCATTGGGCCTTGCAAATCCAACTCTTACACCCATTAAATCGACTTGGTGCCTTTAACATGGTTCTAATCATCCTCCCCTCTTGAAAAGGAGTCATCCTCGACTCTTCATCCTCTGCACCCAAAAAAGGAGAAAGATCAAAAACATTGAAAGTGGAACTTACACCATACTCACCTGGAAAATCTATCTTGTAAGCATTGTTGTTAATCTTCTCAAGAACTCGAAAAGGTTCCTCTCCATGTGGCATGAGTTTTGATTTCCGCTTGTCGGGAAATCTCTCCTTTCGCATATGAATCTAGACTAAGTCCCCGGTCTCGAACAACACTTGTTTGTGACCCTTGTTTGCACGATCAACATATTTTTGGGTCATCCACTCAATATTTTTCCTTGCCTTCTCATGGAGTTGTTTGATGAATTCTGCGCGCCCTTTTGCATCCATATTAGTTGCTTCCTTCAAAGGCAAAGGAACTAGATCAATAGGGGCAAGAGGGTTAAAACCATAAACAATTTTGAATGGAGAATATTGAGTAGTTGAGTGCTTGGCCCTGTTATATGCGAATTCCACATGTGGCAGACACTCCTCCCAATTCATGATATTCTTCTTGACAATTGTTTGCAGAAGGGATGATAGTGTTTGATTCACCACCTCTGTTTGCCCATCGGTTTGCGGATGAAAAGTAGTGTAAAATAGTAACTTTATACCCAGTTTGCTCCACAAGGTCTTCCAAAAGTAACTAAGAAATTTTGTGTCTCGATCCGACACAATGGTCCTTGGCATAGCATGAAGTTTGACTACTTCTTGAAAGAAAAGTATTGCAATGTTAGTGGCATCATCGGTTTTGTGACAAGGAATAAAATGTGCCATTTTTGAAAACCGATCCACCACAATAAAAATGGAATCTCTCCCCCTCTTGGTCTGTGGTAACCCCACAATAAAGTCCATTGATATGTCCTCCCAAGGGGTGTTGGGAATTGGGAGAGGAAGATATAGTCCGTGTGGGTTCAGTTTCGATTTGGATTTATGACAGACAATGCACTTTCCCACAAATTTCTCGACATCTCTAGATATCCTAGGCCAATAAAAATGCTCGTTAAGAACACTTAGAGTTTTTGAAACACCAAAATGTCCCATTAACCCACTCGAATGTGACTCCTTTAGTAAAAGTAAACGGATAGAGAAATTGGGAATGCAAAGCTTGTCAATCCGGAATAAGAATCCATCAGGTAAATAGAACTTTTCCCAACTAACTCCAGGTTTACAATGTTCATAAGGTTCTCTAAAATCACTATCAGTGGCATATAAATCCTTAATGTATTCAAACCCAAGGAGTTTTGAATCCAACAAGGATAAAAGAGAATATCTACGTGAAAGTGAATCAGCCACAGTATTTTCTTTACCCTTTTTATGCTTGATGACATATGAAAATGATTCAATGAATTCCAGCCATCTAGCATGTCTCCTATTTAGTTTATGTTGGCTCCTAAGGTATTTAAGATCCTCGTGATCAGAATGGATCACAACTTTTTTAGGCCAAAGATAGTGTTTCCATGTCTCTAGTACTCTAAACAATGCATAAAACTCTTTATCATATGTAGCATAGTTTAGAGTTGGGCCATTTAACTTCTCACTAAAATAAGCAATAGGCTTAACTTCTTGCATGATTACTCCTCCTATGACAATTCCGCTTGCATCACATTAAATTTCAAAGGTCTTACTGAAGTCTGAAAGTGCAAGTAGAGGGGCGTGGGTGAGTATCTCCTTTAGCGCATGGAAGGATTTTTCTTGAGTTGTCCCCCATTTGAAAGGAACATTCTTCTTTGTCAATTCATTCAACGGTGCTGCTAGTGTGCTAAAGTCCTTCACAAATCTCCTGTAAAAACTAGCAAGTCCATGAAAACTTCTTACCTGCCCAACGGAGGTTGGAATTGTCCATTCTTGGATTTCTTTGATCTTCTTAGTGCCAACTTCAACTCCATTGCCACTCACAAAAAATCCAAGGAAAACAATTTTATCTAGGAAAAATTCACACTTATTTATGTTTCCAAACAGGTTTTCCTTCCTTAACACCTCTAAGACTTTTCTTAAGTGATCTACATGTTCAAGTAAGGTCCTACTATAAACCAAAATGTCATCAAAATAAACTACCACAAATTTTCCAATATATGCACGTAAGACATGATTCATTAACCTCATAAATGTGCTAGGTTCATTGGTGAGACCAAAGGGCATGACTAACCATTCATAAAGTCCATGTTTTGTCTTAAATGCAGTTTTCCACTCATCTCCTTCTTTCATCCTCATTTGATGGTAGCCACTTCTTAAATCAATTTTTGAGAAAATAGTTGAACCATTTAATTCGTCTAGCATATCATCTAACCTAAGGATAGGATGACGATACCTGACCGTGATGTTGTTGATGGCTCCACAGTCTATACACATTATCCATGTTCTATCCTTCTTTGGTACTAGAATCACCGGTACGACACAAGGACTAAGGCTCTCTCTGACATATCCCACATCCAACAGCTCTTGAACTTGCCTTTGAATTTATTTTGCCTCTTCAGGATTGGTGCGATATGCAGGGCGATTCGGTAGTGATGCTCTAGGTATGAGGTCAATTTGATGCTCAATACCTCTAATGGATGGAAAACCTGGTGGCACCTCTTCAGGAAATACATCATCATACTCCTGTAACAACGACTCAACAACATTTGGCAAACAAGGTAAGTCGTTAGTATTTAGAAACACCTCTTTGTACATGAGTACTAGGAGGGTTTGCTGTGAAAACAATGCTTCCTTAACCTCACTCTTTTTTTCCAACATCAAATTTTTCTCTTCTCTCAAATTCTTTTTCCCACTTGATTTTTCTTTGCTCTCCATTTATTTCCTTCTCTCATTTTCTATCTTTCCCTCATTCTCTCCTTTTTCATTTTCAATATTTTTTTTCCTCATCGCTCATTTTTTTCTTTTCTCTCAAAATGTGATCTTCCAGAATTTGTTTGGGGGACATGGGGTTGAGAGTTACAGGTTCCCCTCGGAGTACAAAAGAGTGATGATTCAAGAAAATGTAATGGGTAACATGCCGATCATACTTCCATGGTCACCCCAACAACAAATGGCAGGCGTTCATAGGAACAACATCACAAAAGACCTCATCTTTGTACTTCCTGATGGTGAACAGTACCTTCACTTGCATGGTGACCTTCATCTCCCCGCAATCATTCAACCACTGAAGCCAATATAGATGTTGATGCTTCAAAGTAAGAAGTCCCAACTTCTCTACTAACTCGGTGCTCACAACATTACTACAGCTTACTCAATTAATAATAACACTACATACCTTCCCATGGATCTTGCATCATGTATGGAAAAGGTTCTCCCACTTCTCATTCTCTCCCATAGTCATTTGTGTGCTTAGAACTCTCATAGTAACAAGAATCTCACCATCTTCTGCAAACTATCCACTATTAATTTCTGGAGATTCTTCCTCCTCCTCTTGCGAACTCTCTCCATAGGTCTCCCATTCTCCATACTTGTTGATGGTCATGGTGCACCGGTTTGGGCACTCACTAGCAATGTGACCCCTTCCTTGACATTTGAAACACCGAATATCCATATTCTTGGTTTGGTTAGCCTCAAAAGCAGGTTTCTTAGGTGGAAGAATTACCTTGTCACTTTTGTGATCAACCACCTCTTTTGGCTTTGATGATTCTCCAAGCTCCTTCCTCAGATTTCTCCATGGTGTGAAAGGGGTAGTGGGTTTCCTCATGTTTCTCCTCCTTTTTATTTGTTGCTCAACCTTGGTGGCTTGGTGGATCATATCTTGTATCTCCACATGATGGTACATCTCCACTTGATCAACAATCTCTCGATTGAGCCCATGTAAAAACTGTTTCATGGTTGCCTATGGATCCTCCTCAACGTTTTCTCGAATCATGGATATTTTCATCTCCTTGTAGTAGTCTTATACACTATTACTCCCTTGGGTGAGGCATTGAAGTTTGTTGTGGAGATCTCTATGGTAATGTGTGGCAACAAACTGCTTCCGCATGACGAACTTCATGTCTTCCCAAGTGTTAATGGGACATCCACAATATCTAGCTCTCTCCTTTTGAACTTGATCCCACCAAATTAAAGCATAATCAGAAAATTAAAGGGAAGAAAGTTTGACCTTTTTCTCCTTAGAATAAGCATGGCATGAAAATACTTGCTCGATCTGCATCTCCCACTCCAAGTATGCTTTCGGGTCGCTTTTCCCTTGAAAAGATGGGACCTTTACCTTGATCCTGCCAAGTATGTCATCATCATGTTGTCTCCTTTGTCCTCCTCTCGGTTGTTGGTACAACCTTCTCCTTTGTGGGACATCATCAAGATCATCATCAAAGTTCACCATCTCCTCTTCCATGATGTGGGGACGACGTGGTGCCGGAGCACGTCGTGGGTTATCATGTAACATCCTTGGACTTTGTTTATTCTCCAATTCATCAATACTCTCATGTAACACCTCCAACTTCCGATCAAGAAGCTTCTTGAAGTGGCTCACCAAAGCTTGCATTTGAAATTGTGTAGCTTCGGGTGCAGGAGATCTACTTCGACTTCCTTCATCGCTAACATGTGCAATTTTCTTCCCACAATCTTCTGTCATGATATGTTATGCAAACACAAACACACACCAGGGGGGGGACACACACAATGATACACACTCACTCACACACACGAGATGTACACACACACACACACAATATGTACACACTCACACACACAAGGATACACACTCACACACACAAGATATACACACTCACACACACAATATTTACACACACACACACACACAACTAGATGCACACACTCACACACACAAGATATATATTTTTTTTGCTTATTTCTCTCCACTCTCAACACTCAATTAAAATTCCAAGATCTTATGGAAATATAATACCTTGGTTTGGATGATCACTTTCCACCAAAATTTCCCCAATCAAGATTGTGTTGGGGGCTGGTTTAACACAACCCGCTTGAGTGGTAAAGGGTAAAGGGTGAAAAGAGGGTAGAAAATGGATAAAGGGTGGATGGAAAATGGGGTAGAATTGTGGTATTTGGGTTTTTCCCGATTGTGCAAGATAAGATAAATGAATAACAATATGAGCCAAATACAAAATGGGGATGAAGTAACAAGATGGAAAAAGTGATATATGGAAATGGAAAGTGCTAATAAGGTAAAGCACAAATGAATAATTGTATACACTTTTTTTGCTATTTTTTTTTGGTCAATTCTCCCCAAAAAGTGTTGTGCTTGGAGTTTTAAAGCACAAGATGATTTAACGGAGAGTAAGACATTTTTTTTGAAATCTCTCAAATAAAGGATGTGCTTAATTTTGAAAATCACAAAATGATGAGTTGAGAGAATTTGTTTTTTTTTTCAGATACAAATCACATATAGAGAATTAAATGAGGAAAGAAGATGAATGAAAATTTGGCTCAATTTATAATAATCCAAGCTTGCACAAACTAGGCCAATTCGGGAGGCTTTCAAGAAAAGGGACTTTTTTTGTTGAATGGGTGAATAATATAGAAAGATAAGGAGGGTAATTGACAGAATTAAAGTAAATGAATGGATATATACCTATCTTGTCAATCGGAGCTCTGATACCAACTGATGTGAGACGCAGGGGGTGGCCCGATCTTCACAGTGTAGGGCGACGGATGAAGGAGGTGGTTCGGGGCTATGTGGCGGATGATGGGTACGAATAGTGGATGCAAGTAGTCAATCAATGCTATAAGGAGTGAGACCTACTACTTAGACAACACACTCAAGGGCGGGGGGGGGGGGATGTGATAACCAATCCACACAACAACACACTTGGGTTGAGGCACAAAATTGGGGGCTTTGTGATCTTGGATCACCAATCTAACTTGTAGATTGACAAGGCAATAATGCATAAGAGAAAGAGGGAAAACCCAGGATAATCCTCAAAAAACGGAGAGAAACAAAGAATAAGCTCTCAATTAATCCTTGAATTCCATACAAGTGCCATGGGGGTGGCTATTTACAGCCAAGGGGGTGATACAATAGTCAAGGGTCTAATACCCTAAAGTCATAATGGCTAAACTACTTTGTTCCCTTAAATTCAAAAAGATAAAGTCTACCAAAGACTTTTGGAAAATTGGAACACAACTTTCCAACTATATCCCACTGGATTTGACTTTGAGTGCATAGCCCACCAGATTTGACTTTGGTGTCCAAAGATGCCATTTCTAGAATCCTCCATGTGGGAAAGGCATCCAAATTCATGCAACCATGTGGGACAAGCCTTAAACATCAATTTTGGGCTTGAATAAGTGATATTATAGGACCATTTTCTTCATCCATGCAAGGCAAGATCCATTGGGCCTTTAATGAAGCAAGATGCACGCCCATTGTAGCATTAAGCCTCTTTAGTCTCCCTCGCATCATTGGGCCTTGCAAATCCAACTCTTCCACCTGTGTAATCGACTTGGTGCCTTTAACATGGTTCTCATCACATATGATATATGCTTGCTTGTGATTGTCATTGGAAACCTAGATTGCACTAAGAGGGGTTGAGCTGTCTAAAATATCAACAAAAGAATCTAAATAGTGTTTTCCTGTTTAGCCTCCTTTTTTGTGGCATTTTACTTATCTATCCAAGGCATGTGGTTTTAATGAAATATTTTTGTGATACTATATATATGTGATATATGAGTCTGACCCTGATAAGGGTAAACAGAGATGATGACAAGGATGAGTTGTTTAAAGTGTCAACAAATAAGCTAAATCGTGTTTTACTTTATAGCCTACTTGGTGTCATTCTACTCACCTACCCTAGATGATACATGATATTGTAAGAGTTGGTGTCCTAGAACCAAATGGTTGTACTTTGATTACATATAAATTTAATGTATTTAAATATTAAACATCTTATTACATATTGTTCATTGCTCTGTATGACTATGATGTAATAATGTCCAAGAGTATTTGTTGCATTGATAAAGTCATGGCAGTTCCCCGCTATGATGAGAACCTTGAAGTGTTATAACAATATTCTTAAATATAGTTCTACAGTTGGATGACATACTATAATGGGACACATAACATGTAGAAAATTAGTTGTGAATACTCGTAAGCAGATGAGACTTCCTCTCATGAAGTTCACACTTGGTAATCTCCAAGACAGGAGATTATGAGAACAGACCCGCCGGTAGGAATTCCGCATATTTTGGTGTCATCAGATATTTCTATCTATGAGTGTGTGTAATGATCCTTAGACTTTAAGATTATCATTAATACATGTCATGACTTACACACTTTTATTTACTAACTAAAACCATCACGCAGACAATTGGCGAGAAGTAGGGTATGTTGGGTGCGTCATGAGTGGCATGTTATTAATGGATAAGTCGAGGAAGGATTTGTCCCTTCCATTTATGGAAGTTGATATCATGGCCCTTTGATTGAAATTGAACAGACGTGTGAAATTCCATGGCCATGGTGTAATAATGAGTTTATTTCAAGTATTCAAAGAATGACGTATTACACATAAAAGTTGACGACACTATCATGAAACCTGCTTGATGAGATATTATGACAAAGAGATTATATTACACAGTGAGCGTTCGTATGTGGATGTCGTTGTTGTGACTTAACGTTATTTCTCTTAGGTACCTTGACCCATTGGTAGACAATACTCTTGGAATTTAGGCAAATCCACCTAATTCCAACAAGAAAGAATCCTAGAGGGTCACACACCAAGTGTTTTTAGTGGTCTCTGTTAAATTCTATTTGAATTTAATTAGTGAAATAAATATTATTCTCAAGACCGTGGAATAATTTTATTCAATTTAAGATGATCGCATAAATTAAATAAAATACATTTATTTATTTTATTGAACATTTAATAAATATTTATTTTCTAGTTTGTAAATAAAATATTTATTTAGGAGAATAAATTATTTATTTATTTATTCGGGTGTTCAATAATTGGAAGTGGGGTTCGAGCGGACCAAGGCCAGTCTGGTAGTAAAATAATTATTTGTAAGATGGTAAATAATTATTAGTTGACACAAGTTAAAATAATAATGATTCTGTTATTATTTTATGACATGAAATTTTATTCATAATTTTCTTTTGCGCAAGTTGGTGCACCATAAATAATGACGCGGTATTATTATTATGAGCATGGGGTTTCTCTAAGTTTATGAATGTATTTAATAGTTGTTATGCAATTAAATATTGTAGCTAAAGTTCCATGCATATAAATAAACAAGTACATCTATTGTACCATAGTGAACACGCCACACGCTTGGTGAATTGAGAATTGTTGAGCTAAACAATTTCTCTCTCGAATCCTCTTCATGCCCCTCTCAAGAATGAGAGATGTTTTTCAAGGCCAAAGAACAAGCGATCAAGAACGACCGACACAAGACACTCGCTTTGTCATGCTAGCACCCAAAGAATGAGTGGTGTCGATCAGAGGCTATCAGAGCATGTGTGGATCACCGCTAGAGGGATTCTAGTTTGGATCCTCGCAAGTGCAGTGAGATAATCTGGAATGTTTATTCTGAACGATCAACATCATCAACGAAGAAAATACCGAAGATCCATGTATTCTTTTCTTTATGAAATTAATTAAATTAATTATAAACATGATATCCTCTCTAAAGGTTTCGGGCCTCTTCCTTATTTATCTAAATCTTTGATTCTATTCCGTGGAGACTGGCGTTAATCATCGTATTGATCCCAGAATAATCATTGATCATGGTAAAAATTAAAGTTGGGTGTCGGCCCCACCATGCTTCCGTTGCGCCCAGAACCTTCAAGTGGTATAAGAGCGGTTACATCATAGTTTATAATTATTTAAATATTTTGTTGATGATTTACGCATTTAATAATTTAGTTGTTTCAATTCAAGTTAATTGTTTGGCAAATATGAATCTCGAGATCTGTTTCTCCTCTTTCGTTTCTTGTTCACCTTACAGAAATGATCTTTTCTTTTAATTTTGATTAAAATAAAATAGAGGATCTCATCTAGAGGTGCCAAAGATTCCTGGTCGTACAACACTAGAACACATGGCGTGTATTCGGTAGTACACATCGTGTAGTCAAGATTCAATGCATTGGACCAGTTCGCCAAACCAAGTCGTGTGTTGGAGTCTTTTCATGTCTTAAATGACTTCATGTGTTGACCAAGAATAGGTGGCACGTGGTTTCCAGATTACACGCCGTGTAGTCCAATGGACACAACATGTAGTCCCTTCTGGTTAGGGTAGGACCGTGTACCCCAAACACGGCTTGCCTGGTTGGAAACCATGTAACGTGAATACTACACAACATGTGGCCCACTGAACACACCGTGTACTCTGAAGATTTCTGAAGTACATGTACACGCCATGTGTAACACCCCGAGCTTCCACGATACGCTTCTCATTCAATAATGCAATAGCGTGTGTTGTACGCAACCTCGAGCTCTAGCACACACCACAACTAATTAAACTAGCCGTTGTGAATAGTAATACCTACTTTTTGAAATTTTATAAATTTTATATTTCAAAATGGACTTCACTTTTGTATTCCCAATATTGAAATTAGCCTATGTTGAATTTTTTGTAATTTTCCGAGAACTTCCAAATTTTTATGAATAGTGAAAAATACTTAAAACAACTTTTTTAATCAAAATAATTTATAGTGATAAGTTATACTATTTAGTGGTTTTAAGGTACAATTAGAATATATTTTTACCATTTTATCCAATGGTGGTCATTAAAGTTAATTTAACATTGAAATTGGACATAAACAATTGCCAATCTTTTGATATAAATTGTTTCTTAAAAACACGCTATTTGTTATAACAGCGGGAATTAATTATTAAATTAATTAATTTGACTTATATGTTTTGAATTTTGTAAAATGGACTTCATTTTTGAATTCAGAATATCAATTATAGCTTAGGGTGAAATTTTGGCCTTATTCTGAAAAACTTCAATTTTTGATGAATAGTGAAACCACTAAGTGGTAATCAAGCAAACTGATTTTTCAGTTAAATGAAAGTTTACCACTAATGTGTACTGAATTTTGAAAATCCGACATACATGGTTGTCATTAAGAAGTAAAATGTGGTTCAATGAGATTAAAATAATTTTTTGGTGAATAGTAACTTATTAAGTTTTTAATCGCGACTAGTGGTAATTAGTGTAGTTTAAGGAATAAATAATGCTTTAATAATATAAAATGACCTAGACACATGTCCCAACCTTATTGGTTGTGTCATGGCTGACCAAGACAAGCCATGGCCTAACTTGGGGACCCCATGGATCCACTTTTGTTGGGAAATAACATAAATTACTTTTTATTTAATGTTAAAGTGAAAATGACACTAACATAAAGTGTTTTACTAAAACAATTTTTAAGTAGGGTTACACAAGTCCAAATTTTGATTATAAATAGTCATTGGAAAGATAAAAAGATTTCCTATATCATAGTATTTTTTTTACAATTTTTAGACATTAAATAAATTTAATTATTTATGACATAATAATGATGCAGCGATGACATCATTATTTGACGATTTAAATAAAATGGAAAGGTAATATAAAATCTATGAACTACACATGGCCAAAACCAATTGGATAAGTGGATTTCGATGCCTTATCACCTTATCCACGAATTCTATCAATGTGGGACCTTTTAAAACCGAAACACATTTTCAAATAATGTAATGTTCCTTTACTTTCCAAAAGTGCCCTTCCTCTCCTCTTATAAAAGGCCCCCACCTCTACCTCATTTCACACACTCTTCAAGCCATTGGCTCGGCCAACCCCTGCCCATTTGCTCTCTCCACATCCCTCTCCTCATCCTAGAGGATTCCCTTTGGGCAGAATCCTTTCAAAGGAAGCCTTTAGGCTCAACTCAAAAGGAGTTACACTTTTTAAGGTAATTCATTCTCTCATGTTCTTTTGTTTTATTTTGCTTCTCCAACCCCCTAAACTCTTTTTATTTACTTCTTTTGTAACAACACCAGTATCTTCAATATACTAGGATGTTGTTATAAGATTTATTTGAGCTACACTTCCACACAACTACATCAAATGGTTAAAGAACATAAGGTTTCCGTGGATGGAGAAATTCTGCCTCCCGAAACGATGATTGTTCAACACTCATTTAACACCTTCAAAGGTGGCCATTATGATGTCAATATTTTTATATATGATATATAATATGTTTATGTTTTCCTTAAGCTTCTGTTTTTTTCATTTTGGGCATACCTTTATGGTTTCCATTATGGGTAAAACACGATATCTTCATTTTAGGAAGCGCGGACTACCGCCCCCTGAAAGTGATTTGATTCGTTAATACCATATGTGGGATGTGTGAAGGATAAAGTTAATGATATTATATATGTTATTATACTGGAATTATAATATACTCTTATATCATTATGATTCCATTCCAGAAAATATGAAATAGAAATGGAAGTAGCGTTCATGCGTACGTACGGCTTACCGTCTCCATGAACGGTGCATTTCATTTCTTACCTCTAAATGTGATGTAATATTATAAATGAATGTATGTACTGGATATATATGAAATATATGATATCTAAATCATGAATACCATTCTGGATATAATGAACCTTTGACCAAATTAACAACATGTAAGTGTAAGAAGCCTATTTTTGACTTAAGAACCAAATACCGACAAAACGACCGTTATTAACTTAAATAATTACATAATGATCATATCATTGTAATAAGTGATATAATAAGGATAATGAAATTGAGAATGGTTCTTAATAAGGTATATATTAACTCTAGTTTATTATTCAGGAGGTTAAAGAACGGTTGAGTCAAGTCGGACACAAGGTAAGGGAAATTCTTAACCCAATTTCTGTTCTTTGGGTTAATCTCCTACTTTCAAATTCTGTCATGATATTGTTATGTATTATCTTGTATTTGTACTTTCTTTATGTGTACTTATAGTTAGTACACATAATAGATCTATTTTATTTATAAATGATCTTGTAAGGGAATTTCTTAACCCAACTTCCATTCTTTGGGTTAATCTCCTACTTTCAAATTATGTCATGATATTATTATGTACTATTTTGTATTTGTACTTTCTTTATGTGTACTTATATTTAATACACATAATAGATCTATTTTATTTTAAAAATGCTCTTTGTAAGGGAATTTCTTAACCCAACTTCCATTCTTTGGGTTAATCTCCTACTTTCAAATTATGTCATGATATTATTATGTCCTATTTTGTATTTTTACTTTCTTTATGTGTACCTATAGTGAATACACATAATAGATCTATTTTATTTTAAAAATGATCTTTTTAAAGACTTTGTCTCAATCTCCTTTCATTGAGGCATATTTGGATTTATACACAACTTTCTTTTATACGGTGTATAAACCCCTTTGACTTTCATGTTTATTCAAAAGGAATCTTTTTTATACGAAGCATTTTACTAAACGACAAAAAGGGAATGTTTTTCTTTCCGTACTTATGCGGCGACAACGACTACTCCGCCGTCGTGACCGTTATTTGAGTTTCGGCTTCCTCTATAAGCCATCTTTTTTTTTAATGAAAAATAAATACAAAGTTTTAACTTTCTTTTATTTTGGTATTGAAAATGGTTTTAAAAGAATTTTTATTATATCAATGTGCTGTATTGATATCTTGTGATTGAAATGTGGAAATGTTATGTTTCCTTTATGCATGTTTTATGTGATACAATTATGTTATGGTTTATGATATGTTTAAACCTATTCATATGAGGAATGCATTGGACTTAATAAGTGACGGGTGGAGCCCGCTATAGCTCCTCGATGCATCGGCAGGTCTCATGAGACAAACTAGTGTCTTGGCACAAGGCCTTGACAAAATCTTATTTGTAGTCTTGGCACGAGGCCTTGGCTATGTGGTTATGATAGTCTGGCATTATGCATTCCATCATTATGAAAGTGGTTATTGATATTGCATGTGATTATTCGACCAGTAGAATATCCATGTGAAGAAGTAAATGGCATTATCTCATTTTACTTTTGCCATATTATGTTGAAGTTCATGTTTAAAAGGCTTTTGTTTTAGTTATACATTGCCTTAAATGTTAATGTTTATTTATGAAAGCTTCCGCATTATTGTTATCCTTACTGAGCATTTGAGCTCACCCCTTTCAATGTTTAAAAATTTTCCAGGTTGTGAAGAAGTATTTTATGACTGACTTGCAAGAATAATCAGTGAAGATATGAGTGTGGAATATGAAGACCATGTTTTTTTGTAGTTTGTTTAATTTTGATGTAATGAAAGACTTATGAATGTATCTAGTGTTTCCAAGGCTACTAAACTAATCGGTCTTTCGAGACTTGATCTTTTGGGATCATGCCAATGTTACGAAGTAATGCACCGGCTCTGGGTAGCTGGGGTCGGGGCGTTACAGTTGGTATCAGAGGCAGTTTAGTACTAACCTTGGAAGCTAGATTTAGATAAACTCTGATTAGAGCACATAGCCCGAAGATAGACTTTGAGGATTAGTATAAAAGAACATCTTAGAATATTGGTATTGTAGAGATTTTGTGAGTTTTCCAAGCAATACATTCCTGTCTGGATACGAGCAGGTAGAGGCGGCTCTGGCACAGATGTACCTAGGGGTAAAACCCGAAAACACCGCTTTGAGCTAGACTCGAACGGGAACTGGTGCACGACAACGGGCCTTGCCGCACTCTTGGTTACGACACTCCCGGGGGATACGCTTAGGATAATTCTCATTTTCTTTACAAACCACTATGAACGGTTATGAGTATATACTTCCTCAAATAAAACCTTTTTATGATTATGGATTATATCCATAAATAGTTCAATTTATGTTAAGTATTTTACAAGTATGGAATTATGTATTTTGATTCATAAACTAATCTAGTTTATGCCATTGTTTAGAAATGGCGCCTAGTAGAAGGAATGGAAACTGTATCAATGCACGAACTCCGTGTAGGGATTGCCCTCCTGCTCAAGATAATTATTGTGGACCTGAAGATACAACTGGTGCTGATCAACTTATTACCATACTGGGACAACTCACGCAGGTTATGAATAACAACCTTACTCGTATGGAGCACCCTGATCCGCAACGTGGAGGATCAATGCTAGACCGTTTCATGAGGCAACAACCACCAACCTTTAATGGGAGTACAAATCCTATAGTAGCTGAGCAATGGATAAATTCCTTAGAGAAAATATTCCATGCCTTGGGGAGTAGTGAAAGGGAGAAGGTTGTCATGGCAGTTTACCGCCTCACTGGAGATGCCGATCAATGGTGGTCACTAATTCAAAACACAAAGGAGGATGATGAATTAACAAACATGGAATGGCAGGAGTTCAAAGAGCTATTTTTAGAAAAATACTTTCCTCGAGACCATCGAGCAGATATGGAAAGGCAATTTCTGAGTTTGAGGCAGAAGGAGGATGAGAATGTCGCAAAGTATGAGGCTACCTTTACAAGGTTAGCGAGGCATGCTGCCGATTATATACGTAACCCAAGGAGTAAGATTGATCGTTTCTTTGATGGGTTAAAACCATTTCTCCGTCGTGCTTTAGTATCACAATCCTTCTCATCATACGAAGATATAGTCTCATGTGCTATCAAGACAGAAAAGGAATTCTCTAAGTCTTATGACAACAAAGTAAAGCAAGAGAAGAAGAGAACGGTGGAACAAGAGACAGATAAAGGGAAAAAGGGAAAGAAGGATTTTCCATTATGTGATAATTGTGGGAAGAATCACCCTGGTACTTGCCTAAAAGGAATGGGAGTTTGTTATAAATGTGGAGAAAAGGGTCACCAGGCTCGTGATTGCAAGGGAAAGAAAGAGGCTGTCAAAGTTGAATGCTACAATTGTAGAGAAATGGGTCATTATGCAAATGAATGTCCTAAGCGTCAAGGAAACTTACCTCAGAAAAGGCCAAGGGATCAAGGACAATCTTATGCTATTACTACAGTTGAAGCAGAATAACTAATGTATTGGTGCTTTTGGACTCATGGATTATATTCTGGTTATTAGAATAATGTGATCTATATAAGGATTGTACTGTAGTACTTTTTGATTTCAGTAAGGTTTTAATATGATTAAGGTAATCATATTTTTAGTATGTGACAATAAGAGAAACTTTTCTTTGTTTGGGGAATCTGATGTTACAATTGATTTTGGAATTAAGAGACCTTTTAGAGAAAGTTTGGACAGAGGTATTTTGGATAACTATAAATGTTGGGATGGATTAAGTTGAACTTTGAATAGTATTGTTTAAGGTTAAAACTTTTCTGAAGATTATTTCTGGAATACTATAATACTATTTTTTTTAGAAAAAGGACAACCTGCAGGGTGGGGCATAAACCGTCGCGTCGGACAAAGCTGTAGGAATCGAACCCACAATCAAAGTGCGACAAGCCTTTATTTCCTACCACTAGCCTACAGGAAGTCCCTGGTTATTACAAAATAGTTTTACTAATCTAAATGGTATGTGTTAACATTTGGAACCTTATACAATTAGGATAAATAGAATATTTTTGAGTTCCGTTACCATTTGGAGTAAAAGTTGGGTTTGTGGTAAAAATTTATTAACGAATGAAAGTATACATAACAAGTATGTATATTCCCTTACGTTCTTAGTAAATCTCATAAATAAATTCCTCAACATTATAAAAGGTAACTTAAAACAAAAATGTTGTCGGTTAACTTTTCCAACTGGGGATTCAATGACCGTTTAACCAATCACAAGTTTGTGATTTTCTTATGGTTAAACTTTCTCCTAATCCTGTTTTCTATAACTCTCCATCAGACCTTGATGGTTTGTTTTTCTTCCATATCCATATTTTCATAGAATCCTAGAATGGGCTATATCGGGTGACCTTTGTACTTATCCTGCTTTCTTTTAATGTTATATATTTATTAACCTTATTTCCGATGTGGGTTTTCCTAAAAGGTATTTTCTCTTTTCAACCTTTTATTTTCAAAGAAAAATTTCAGATTGCGAGGACGCAATTTATTGAAGGAGGGTAGAATGTAACACCCCGAGCTTCCACGATACGCTTCTCATTCAATAATGCAATAGCGTGTGTTGTACGCAACCTCGAGCTCTAGCACACACCACAACTAATTAAACTAGCCGTTGTGAATAGTAATACCTACTTTTTGAAATTTTATAAATTTTATATTTCAAAATGGACTTCACTTTTGTATTCCCAATATTGAAATTAGCCTATGTTGAATTTTTTGTAATTTTCCGAGAACTTCCAAATTTTTATGAATAGTGAAAAATACTTAAAACAACTTTTTTAATCAAAATAATTTATAGTGATAAGTTATACTATTTAGTGGTTTTAAGGTACAATTAGAATATATTTTTACCATTTTATCCAATGGTGGTCATTAAAGTTAATTTAACATTGAAATTGGACATAAACAATTGCCAATCTTTTGATATAAATTGTTTCTTAAAAACACGCTATTTGTTATAACAGCGGGAATTAATTATTAAATTAATTAATTTGACTTATATGTTTTGAATTTTGTAAAATGGACTTCATTTTTGAATTCAGAATATCAATTATAGCTTAGGGTGAAATTTTGGCCTTATTTTGAAAAACTTCAATTTTTGATGAATAGTGAAACCACTAAGTGGTAATCAAGCAAACTGATTTTTCAGTTAAATGAAAGTTTACCACTAATGTGTACTGAATTTTGAAAATCCGACATACATGGTTGTCATTAAGAAGTAAAATGTGGTTCAATGAGATTAAAATAATTTTTTGGTGAATAGTAACTTATTAAGTTTTTAATCGCGACTAGTGGTAATTAGTGTAGTTTAAGGAATAAATAATGCTTTAATAATATAAAATGACCTAGACACATGTCCCAACCTTATTGGTTGTGTCATGGCCGACCAAGACAAGCCATGGCCTAACTTGGGGACCCCATGGATCCACTTTTGTTGGGAAATAACATAAATTACTTTTTATTTAATGTTAAAGTGAAAATGACACTAACATAAAGTGTTTTACTAAAACAATTTTTAAGTAGGGTTACACAAGTCCAAATTTTGATTATAAATAGTCATTGGAAAGATAAAAAGATTTCCTATATCATAGTATTTTTTTTACAATTTTTAGACATTAAATAAATTTAATTATTTATGACATAATAATGATGCAGCGATGACATCATTATTTGACGATTTAAATAAAATGGAAAGGTAATATAAAATCTATGAACTACACATGGCCAAAACCAATTGGATAAGTGGATTTCGATGCCTTATCACCTTATCCACGAATTCTATCAATGTGGGACCTTTTAAAACCGAAACACATTTTCAAATAATGTAATGTTCCTTTACTTTCCAAAAGTGCCCTTCCTCTCCTCTTATAAAAGGCCCCCACCTCTACCTCATTTCACACACTCTTCAAGCCATTGGCTCGGCCAACCCCTGCCCATTTGCTCTCTCCACATCCCTCTCCTCATCCTAGAGGATTCCCTTTGGGCAGAATCCTTTCAAAGGAAGCCTTTAGGCTCAACTCAAAAGGAGTTACACTTTTTAAGGTAATTCATTCTCTCATGTTCTTTTGTTTTATTTTGCTTCTCCAACCCCCTAAACTCTTTTTATTTACTTCTTTTGTAACAACACCAGTATCTTCAATATACTAGGATGTTGTTATAAGATTTATTTGAGCTACACTTCCACACAACTACATCAAATGGTTAAAGAACATAAGGTTTCCGTGGATGGCGAAATTCTGCCTCCCGAAACGATGATTGTTCAACACTCATTTAACACCTTCAAAGGTGGCCATTATGATGTCACTATTTTTATATATGATATATAATATGTTTATGTTTTCCTTAAGCTTCTGTTTTTTTCATTTTGGGCATACCTTTATGGTTTCCATTATGGGTAAAACACGATATCTTCATTTTAGGAAGCGCGGACTACCGCCCCCTGAAAGTGATTTGATTCGTTAATACCATATGTGGGATGTGTGAAGGATAAAGTTAATGATATTATATATGTTATTATACTGGAATTATAATATACTCTTATATCATTATGATTCCATTCCAGAAAATATGAAATAGAAATGGAAGTAGCGTTCATGCGTACGTACGGCTTACCGTCTCCATGAACGGTGCATTTCATTTCTTACCTCTAAATGTGATGTAATATTATAAATGAATGTATGTACTGGATATATATGAAATATATGATATCTACATCATGAATACCATTCTGGATATAATGAACCTTTGACCAAATTAACAACATGTAAGTGTAAGAAGCCTATTTTTGACTTAAGAACCAAATACCGACAAAACGACCGTTATTAACTTAAATAATTACATAATGATCATATCATTGTAATAAGTGATATAATAAGGATAATGAAATTGAGAATGGTTCTTAATAAGGTATATATTAACTCTAGTTTATTATTCAGGAGGTTAAAGAACGGTTGAGTCAAGTCGGACACAAGGTAAGGGAAATTCTTAACCCAATTTCTGTTCTTTGGGTTAATCTCCTACTTTCAAATTCTGTCATGATATTGTTATGTATTATCTTGTATTTGTACTTTATTTATGTGTACTTATAGTTAGTACACATAATAGATCTATTTTATTTATAAATGATCTTGTAAGGGAATTTCTTAACCCAACTTCCATTCTTTGGGTTAATCTCCTACTTTCAAATTATGTCATGATATTATTATGTACTATTTTGTATTTGTACTTTCTTTATGTGTACTTATATTTAATACACATAATAGATCTATTTTATTTTAAAAATGCTCTTTGTAAGGGAATTTCTTAACCCAACTTCCATTCTTTGGGTTAATCTCCTACTTTCAAATTATGTCATGATATTATTATGTCCTATTTTGTATTTTTACTTTCTTTATGTGTACCTATAGTGAATACACATAATAGATCTATTTTATTTTAAAAATGATCTTTTTAAAGACTTTGTCTCAATCTCCTTTCATTGAGGCATATTTGGATTTATACACAACTTTCTTTTATACGGTGTATAAACCCCTTTGACTTTCATGTTTATTCAAAAGGAATCTTTTTTATACGAAGCATTTTACTAAACGACAAAAAGGGAATGTTTTTCTTTCCGTACTTATGCGGCGACAACGACTACTCCGCCGTCGTGACCGTTATTTGAGTTTCGGCTTCCTCTATAAGCCATCTTTTTTTTTAATGAAAAATAAATACAAAGTTTTAACTTTCTTTTATTTTGGTATTGAAAATGGTTTTAAAAGAATTTTTATTATATCAATGTGCTGTATTGATATCTTGTGATTGAAATGTGGAAATGTTATGTTTCCTTTATGCATGTTTTATGTGATACAATTATGTTATGGTTTATGATATGTTTAAACCTATTCATATGAGGAATGCATTGGACTTAATAAGTGACGGGTGGAGCCCGCTATAGCTCCTCGATGCATCGGCAGGTCTCATGAGACAAACTAGTGTCTTGGCACAAGGCCTTGACAAAATCTTATTTGTAGTCTTGGCACGAGGCCTTGGCTATGTGGTTATGATAGTCTGGCATTATGCATTCCATCATTATGAAAGTGGTTATTGATATTGCATGTGATTATTCGACCAGTAGAATATCCATGTGAAGAAGTAAATGGCATTATCTCATTTTACTTTTGCCATATTATGTTGAAGTTCATGTTTAAAAGGCTTTTGTTTTAGTTATACATTGCCTTAAATGTTAATGTTTATTTATGAAAGCTTCCGCATTATTGTTATCCTTACTGAGCATTTGAGCTCACCCCTTTCAATGTTTAAAAATTTTCCAGGTTGTGAAGAAGTATTTTATGACTGACTTGCAAGAATAATCAGTGAAGATATGAGTGTGGAATATGAAGACCATGTTTTTTTGTAGTTTGTTTAATTTTGATGTAATGAAAGACTTATGAATGTATCTAGTGTTTCCAAGGCTACTAAACTAATCGGTCTTTCGAGACTTGATCTTTTGGGATCATGCCAATGTTACGAAGTAATGCACCGGCTCTGGGTAGCTGGGGTCGGGGCGTTACACCATGTCCCTGGGTGTGTACTTCGGATGGACAGTGAACGATAGTACACACCGTGTAGTCGGAACTACACATCGTGTACTCATCCAAATTATGCAGATTTATTAAAATTTATTATTATATTATACAAACCCTTGAGACATGTACCATAGTGCAGACATAAAGCTGAGGCACAACACGTGATAGAAGTTTTATATATATGTCTTTAATTTAACATCTGTGTAATGTTCATTTCTACTAATTAGGTAGTTATGAAAGAGAATTCACCGGGTTACTTCCAAGGTACAAGTTACGTACAAAGATAATTTTAAATAAATTTATTTGTTTAAAATTATGATGGATGAGAATATCAAGGAAATTCAGAAAAGGGTTTAAGATAAAATGATTGATTAATTTAAGATGATAATTAATTGATTTGAGCGTGATTTATCTTAAACAATAACGTTTAAAGAATTTAATGCTAGATTTATTTATGCGTAAATATTGTTGCATGTATGGATGATCATGATCTAAACCAAGACCTTTGTATGTGGATGGTTTCTTTTAATTAATTAATTTAAATTAAATTTGTTGGCCTGCGAGCCTTCTCCTCATTAATATGTAGGGCCTGTGTGCCCAAAGTTTTTTTATATAAAACCCCCTTTTTACCCCTCACCTGTATGTGAGTTTAAAAAAGGCATATGTAATTGATGTAACTCCCAAGAAAATGGAGGCGGTTCAAGCTAGAGTTGAGACAAAACCAATCCCAGGAGATACAGAGGTGGAGCGGTGGAAAGATGTAAACACGAACCCAAAAGCTTCAATATGTTTCTCCCCTAGGTCAGGGTTAGTTTATTAACCTCTAGATAAAATAACAATTAGAAAATATCATGATCATGCCCTTTATTTTATTTCTATCAGTTTCATGGTTTATCATTATGGATGTGTTGTCACAATCACATAATTAATGAATTAAACAAGCATGCAAGATGGAACTAAAATAAACCAGACTTATGCGTAAATATTATCAAGACATGGTTAATTACTTAAGCAAGTTCCACTTAATATTAACAATCACGTGATAATGATAATAAGAAATTCACACATAAGAGATAAAAATCCCTTAAATAAAATATTAAGTCATAGGAAGCCTTCCGTTACTTGATTAAGGGAAAAACTCAATAAAACTATGTGTTTGACCAACCCTTGTTGGGACACTTACTTTTATACAGGAAGCCCTTATGAAAGGTTTCAGGTTGACTTAACCATATTACATCAAGAGGAGTATCCCGTGCTAGACTTGTTGTAATATTGGAGTCAAGAGTTAAGGAAATCCAAAAGTCATGATTTTAGGATTGGGGAGTCCACTCAACAGATCAAGGAGCTTCAATCCCATAGTTTTCAAAGAACTTCCTACCTAAAATACCTTCTAATAGTTTGACCAACCCTTTTTAGGGTTATGTGAAGGGGAATATGGATCCTTTACACTAGAATGTCATGGAAAATGGACATTCTGAGTTCAATGGTGAGGTCCATTGAGACTTGATAAAATAGTGGGAGACTTAATAAAAATTTATTATTTCTCATAAAATGAAATCAAGAAAGTACTAATGATCTGGTCTTTTAATTGTAGAATAAAAATGACAAGCTCGTCAACCACATTATCCCTGAGATCAATTTCGGATAAAGACAACATCCTCACCGGTAGTAACTTCTAGGAATGGTTTAGACGCCTTCGGGTTATCCTACTTCATGAAGGGAAGTCTTATCTGCTAGAGTCAGCATTACCTGATCCGCCTTCCAAATAGCCGAGTGATGAGGATTTCCTGTTCTATGAGAAACATATGAACGACACGGTAGATGTTCAATGTTTGATACTATCATCAATGTCAATTGAGCTCATGAAGTCTCATGAAAACATGGATGCTTATTTCATGCTCGAGCACCTTTGTGATCTTTACGAGGATAGAGAAAGACAAGAAAGGTTTGAGATATCTAAGGTAATATTTCAGAATAAGCTTATAGAAGGTGCCCCATCTAGGCATCATGTAGTCAAGATTATTGGATACATTGAGTTATGGGAGGTTCTAGGGTTTAAACTCCCCGAAGAACTGGGAACCGATCTCATTCTCGCATCACTCCCTCAAAGCTTCTCTAACTTTGTTGTCAATTTCAATATGAAAAACATTGATAAGTCTCTATCTGATCTTCTTATCCTCATTCTCCAAGTGTACAAAGATATGAAGCATGAAAAGCCTTCTATCCTTATGGTGAATAAGAGGAAAGGGAAGGCAAAGAGCTTTAAGACCAAAGATTCTTTACGGCCTTCCAAGAAAAGGAAGCTCAAAGGGGAGGCAAAGGAACAGGTGGCTGTTTGTTTCGCATGTGGCAAGAAGGGACACTAGAAGAAGAACTACACCCAGCCTAAGAAGCAAGGGGAAGCTTTAGGTGCGTTTTTTATTGAATGCAATCTATCTATTTCTACAAATTGGGTATTAGATACAACTTGTGGTGCTCACATATGTATCCAAATACAGGAACCAAATAGATTCAGGAAGATTGACCAAGGGGAGGTAGATCTACGAGCAACCAAAAGAGCCAGACTTGTTGTTGTAGTTGTCATGGACTAGCACCTAACATTGCCAACTAGGATGATCTTGGTGTTAAAGTGTTGTTATTATGTGCCTTATGTTACTAAAAACATTTTATTTGTATCCAAATTAGATATAGATGAATTTTTTTCAAGTTTAGAAATGAATGTTGCTTCTTTTATAAAGATATCATTTGTTTTGGTAGGGCACATTTATACAATGGTCTTTACATGTTGGATTACACAAACCAAATAATGGCAATCAATAATAAAGATACTTCACATGACTCATACCACACCCAACTTTGGCATCACCTGCTAGGTCATGTAAATGAGAAACACTTGACAAAGTTACATCAAGATGGATATTTAGATTCTTTCAAACCAAAAACCACTTGGTGTATGTCATGCATGTTTATAAGGCAAAATGAGCAAAGCCCTATTTAGTGGTAAAAATGAAAGGGTAAATAACTTCTTGAATTGGTTCATACCGATGTGTGTGGACCATTTCTTGTTGAAGCAAGGGGAGGGTACTCATACTTCATAACTTTTACTGATGATTTTAGTAGATATGGATATATCTACTTAATGAGGTATAATTGATATTCTTTTGATAAGTTCAAAGAATACAAAAATGAAGTTGAGAACGAGCTTGGTAAGAATATTAAGAAACTCCGCTCAGACCGAGGTGGAGAATATCTTAATCGAGACTTCATTGATTACTTACGGGAGTTTGGGATCCTATCCCAACTCACTCCTCCAGACACGCCCTAGTGGAATGGTGTGAGTGAAAGGAGGAACCACACCCTATTGGACATGGTGAGATCAATGATGAGTCATGCGAGTCTTCCATTATCCTTTTGAGGATATGCGTTACAAACAGCTGCACGCATACTAAACCAAGTACCAACTAAATCGATAAATGGTATTCTATATGAGTTCTGGAGTGGAAAGAAATCCATATTATTGAATTTACGTGTGTGGGGAAGCGATGCATTTGTTAAGGCCTCCTCAGGTAACAAACTTGCACCCCGAGGCACAAAGTGTACCTTTATAGGATACCTTAAGGAAACAAGGGGATATTACCTATACAAACCCTAAGATAAAAAGGTTATAATGGAAAGACACGCCATATTCCTTGAGAGGGAGCACATCTCCTAAAGAGATAGTGGGAGTGAGATAGAATTCAATGAAGTTGAGGCACAAGGTACACAAGAGTTGGTACACGAACAGATTCCACAATGCCTCGTGGAAGAAAAAACTATTCTAGAGACACAAGATCTGCGTAAGAGTACAAGAGAGGTTAGAGAACTAGAATGATATGATTTTCTAGTTACCGAGGATGGTGAATCATTATTAGTTGATAATAATGATCCTCTAACCTACAAGGAAGCAGTAAGTGGTACAAATGTTGCCAAGTGGAAAGAAGACATGAATTCTGAAATGGATTCCATGTACCAAAACTAAGTCTGGATTTTGGTAGATCCTCCAGTTGATATAAATCCCGTTGGTTTCAAATGGGTATTCAAGAAGAAACTAGACATGGAACGACAAGTCAGCACCTATAAGGCACGAATGGTTGCAAAAGGTTTCAAACAGCATCAAGGCATTGACTACGACAAAACCTTTTCACCAGTTTCAATGCTGAAATCCATCAAAATTCTATTAGCCATTGCTGCTTACCATGACTACGAGATTTGGAAAATGGATGTCAAAACAGCCTTCCTTAATGGGAACCTTCAGGAATATGTCTACATGACACAACCTGAAGGGTTTATGACTCCAAAGGATTCCAATAAGGTATTCAAGTTTCATAAATCCATTTATGGATTAAAGTAAGCATCCAGGTCATAGAACATTAGTTTTGATGAAGCCATAACGAAATTTAGTTTTATCAAGGACGAATGTGAGCCTTGTGTCTACAAATGGTTTAGTGGGAGTACAATCATTTTCCTAATAGTATATATTGATGACATATTACTTATTGGAAACGAGATACCAGTCTTACAGTTTATTAAGGCATGGTTGAATCAATGCTTCTCCATAAAGGACTTGGGTGAGGCAACATATATTCTTGGGATCAAGATCCATCGTGATAGATTCAAGAGATTGTTGGGCCTAATTCAAAGTACTAACATTGATAAGATACTAAAGAGATTAAGTATAGAACAATCCAAGAGGGGATTGTTTCCAACATCACATGGAATTCATATTTCCAAGAAAATGTTCCCTCAGACACATGAGGAAAGAAAGATAATGGAAAGGACTCCATACACATCAGTGATTGGTTCAGTCATGTATTCCATGCTATGTACTAGGCTGGATGTCGCCTATGCATTGAGTGTGGTAGCCAAATATCAAGCTGACACAGGTGACCGCCATTGGATGGTAGTCAAGACTATCCTAAAGAATCTAAGGCGTACTAAGGATATGTTCCTAGTTTATGGAGGAGATGAGGAACTAGCCATTAGAGTATATGAATATTCTAGTTTCCAGACTGATCAAGATGACATGAAGTCACAAATATGATACATCTTCACTTTGAATGGGGGTTTAGTGATATGGAAGATCTCAAAGCAGAGTGTGGTTGCAGATTATACAGTAGATTTTGAGTATATCGTAGCTTCTGAGGCAGCTAAAGAAGCGGTTTGGATGTGAATCTTCATTTAGGAGTTGGATGTGATACCTAGTAGTAAAGATCCTATCACACTGTACTGTGATAATATTGCAGCGGTGGCTCTCGCAAAAGAGCCAAGGTCAAATCAGCAGACGAAGCACATAATTCAAAAGTATCATATTTCGAGGGATTTTTATCAGAGTGGTGAAGTTGCAGTGAGTAGTATTTCCATGGAAGACAATATGGCGGGCCCCTTTACTAAATACTTGACTCATCAGAAACATGATTGCCATGTGATGTCTAGCGGACTGAAAGTCATAGGTAGTTGGCTCTGGTCCAAGTGGGATTTTGTAAGAGTTGGTGTCCTAGAACCAACTGGTTGTACTTTTATTACATGTAAATTTAATGTATTTAAATATTAAACATATTTTTACATATTTTTCATTGTTCTGTATGACTATGATGTAATAATTTCCTAGAGTATTTGTTGCATTAATAAGGTCATGGCAGTTCCCCATTTTGATGAGAACCTTGAAATGCTATAATAATATTATTAAATATAGTTCTACAGTTGCATGATATACTATGATGGAACACATAACATGCAGACCATCAGGTGTGAGTACTCGTAAGCAGATGATACTTCCTCTCATGAAGTTCACACTTGGTAATCTCCACGAGAGGAGATTATGAGAACAGACCTGCTAGTAGGAATTCTGCATGTTTTGGTGTCATTAGATATTTCTATCTGCAAGAGCATGTAATTATCCTTATACTTTAATATTATCATTAATACGTGCCATGACTCACGCACTTTGATTTACTGATGAAAACTATCACGCAAACAGTTGTCAGGATGTAGGGTATGTTGGGTGCATCACAAGTGGCATGTTATCAATGGATAAGTCGAGGAAGGATTTGTACCTTTCATTTATGGAAGTTGATATCTTGTCCCTTTGATTAAAATAGAACCGTCACGCGAAATTCCATGTCCATGGTGTAACGATGAGTTTATTTCAGGTAGTCAAAGAATGACGTATCAAACATAAAAGTTGATGACACTATCATGAAACCCGTTTGATGAGATATTGTGACAAATGGATTATATTAAATAGTGAGCGTTCATATGTGGATTTCATTGTTGCGAATTTACATTCTTTCTATTGGGTGCCTTGACCTGTTTCTAGACAATAATCTTGGACTTTAGGTAAGTCCGCCTAATGCCAACAAGAAAGAATCCTAGAGGGTCACACACTAAGTGTTTTTTGCAGTCTCGGTTAAATTCTATTTGAATTTAATTAATGAAATAAATATTATTCTCAAGATCATGAAATAATTTTATTCAAGTTAAGATGATCGCATAAATTAAATAAAATATATTTATTTATTTTATTGAACATTTAATAAATATTTATTTGTTAGTTTGTAAATAAAATATTTATTTAGGAGAATAAATTATTTATTTATTTATTCGGGTGTTCAATAAATGGAAGTGAAGTTCGAGTAGATCAAGGTTGGTTCGGTAGTAAAATAATTATTTTCAAGATGGTAAATAATTATTAGTTAGCACAAGCTAAAATAATAATGATGCTGATATTATTTTATGACACTAAATTTTATTCATAATTCCGTTTTGTGCAAGTTGACACACCATAAATAATAACGCGTAATTATTATTATGAGCATGAGTTTTCTCTAAGTTCATGAATGTATTTAATTGTTGTTATGCAATTAAATATTGTAACTGAAGTTCCATGCATATAAATATACAAGTACATCTATTGTGTCATAGCGAACACACCGAACGCTTGGTGAATTGAGAATTGTTGAGCTAAACAATTTATCTCTCGAATCCTCTTCCCACCCCTCTCAAGAACTGGATACATTCTTCAAGGCTTAAGAATAAGCGATCAAGAACGACCGACACATGACACTCGTTTCACCGTGCTAACACTCGGAGAACGAGTGGTATCGATCAGAGGCCATCAGAGCACGTGTGGATCACCGCTAGAGGGATTCTAGTTTGGATCCTCTCAAGCACAACGAGATAACTCAGAAGGGTCACTCCGAGCAATCAACATCATCAATGAAGAAAATACCAAAGATCCAGCACTACAACATAATCACCGTTTAGCAGTGGTTTTTTTTGCGTTTAGCGGTGGTTTATAGAAACCGCCGCCTAATAGGGCGTCGACAATCTATTAGCAGCGGTTTTTAACATTTAGTGGCGGTTTCAGGAAAGCGTTGTAAGTTCCTCATTTCGCGGAGGTTTTCCTAAATTTAGCGGTGTTTTTACGAGCCCTGGATATCTCTTTATTCACGGCGGTTATAACCGCCGCGAATAAACTCAATTTCCAGTGGTGGTAAAACTGCCGCTAAATTCATGTAAACCGTCGCGAAATGAGGCATCCATGATGATTCTATTTAGCGGCGGTTATAACCACTGCTAGAAGTAAATTTTATTTTACGTTTAGCGGCGGTTTAAACCGCCGCTAGTATACATTTCGCGGCGGTTAAAACCGCCGCTAAAAGCTGCCTAGAATAAAAAAAATAATTCTTGGATTCTGCCGCACCACTACCCTGAAAAACAAATAAAACCAGAAAAAAACAATCAAAGGTTTCAACACATTCCTCATACTCATGTATACAATATCCTAAATAGTAAATACTAGGAAGATAAAACTCCATTGATACAACATTGTAACATACCAAACTGGATTCCACTAAATCTTATAACTTCACTTCCTTAGGATAGATCATCCATAGCGGTTCCACTCTACTTATAAAAATTGATAATTGATGAATTAGTAGTTATATTTGTACCAACCCATTTATATAATGATTTGTTTTTGGTTTTGTGGCCTAGAAACCATCCTTAATACTTATAATAAATTTTAACTGATGAAATAGCTTAAATAACACATTATAAATATATTGTTATAAAAAATACTATTGTGGGAATAGTTTTAGAGTTACATTGGGATATAGATTTTATAGGAATGTGGATATTTCCAGTGAGTCTTAGTTGACATATTTTTATGTTGGAATATAGGTTAGGTATTAACTACATTGTGGTGAGTGATGTAGACCAGAGTTTTTAGTAGAAAAGCTAAGTTATCCTAGTTCTATGGATGACTATGTAAGAGGATCGAGTTTTATAACATCATCAATCTTGGTTAAAGTTCAAGATGTAGTTATTGATGTTGATTGAATGTGTGCGCATGAAATGATGATTTCATAATACATGTGATTATGAATAGATCATTTCTATTTATTATTAAGTGTATGATGTAAATCTATGTGGTAGGAAGTGAACCACAGGTTGTTCAAGGATGGAATATTAGTTCCAGATGAGGCTTCAGCATATGCCAAGGATGGATTGTCGTGATGGAACATGGTATAATTATGTTGACTCACATCCAGAAACCATGTTTAGTGGTGGACAGAATGTTTTTCATGGGAAATAGATTTCTATTTTTATTAAAATGATGAATATTAAAATCCTATGGTGGGGAGAATCACACAGGTCATGGAAAATGTAACCTTTGGGAGAGTGGTTATAGAAATAATAGTCATGAATGGTAAAGAAGAAAGTTCTGAAATTCCAGTAATTAAAGTTTCATGACCGTATAGCTTGTAATGAATCAAAAAATGGAATTAAGAATCATAATATAAATAATTCAGGGATATAATGATAGGTAATAATTACCAGATAAACCATGATTAAGTGGAAATTGTGTTGGGAATGCAGTTCAAGTCATGCAGTAACAGTTCAGTGATCAAAACAGTTATGGTTGGAAATGGTCCATTGTAACCATCCTAATATTGAAGTATTTGGTAGAAGTTCTTTTCTTAAAATTCATGTTTTTATAAGACATACAAATTGTTCATCAAGTCTACATCCATCTTCAAGATTATATTTTAATTTATAAAGTATTCTTTCCTATATTCATGGACTTATGCTAATTTATCACCCCTCAGTCACACCTATATCTTAGTGAACCACCCTTGATTTAGAACATTCTCATGAAATTTTAGAAGAGCTAGAGCATGTTTATATACTTTTGATGCTTAAATCAGACATTTTCAACAATGGGCCTCACCAAAGTGTCCACAACACTATCCCCTTGATCACTATGAAATGACCCAATTTGTTCAACACATCAACAATGGGTTTAACTCCTAGTCATCTAAAATCTCGACTACCAATTCAAAAATAGACCTAAATGGAATGATGTATACCACACTCGAGAAATGAAGACATAAAAACAAACATCAGAAATCAATAAAATGTATAAAAAGAAACGTGAGAAATCAAGGAAATTTTAGGACATGAAAATGTGTGGTGGCAACAATGTGCCACAAATGTTACATATACAAACCAACTGTTTTAATTTTTGTTCAACACATCAACAGTACAACTACTCAGGGTCTGATGATGCATCATCACCCTGTCCACCTTCATTTCCACTTTGTGCTGTCACCTGTAAGAACATTATATTGAAAATTAAATACAGTTACATATTTATATTAAAATTTAAAACAAATGAAAGTTAGAACCACCAATCGATGCACTCCCATCGGGGGAATATCTGCTCATCTGCTAACGTAGTTCAATCAACTCTTTCTGCAATGTAGATATCTGATCCCCCTGCTGGTGAACTGTGTTTCGTAAAAAAACAATCTTTTTCTTAGCATCTCCGGGCTGACTAAAGTCAGGAGTAGATACATCAGCTATCCCCGATGGCCTGCTAAAAACCTCAGATGGCACGGGTCCCAAACCCATCCCGCACACTCTCCTAGTATGATCCTTCCCAAGGACTTTAGTAACCGGGTCATCCTGGGAGACAGAGTAGGAATGCTCAGGATTGGCATCCCATAGTTCTTTAATTTTGACCTATAAATCAAATATCAATATATATTAACACAAAAAAAATTGATAAGAAGTTATTATGATAAAAAATTGACTTTATACCCCAACTTCTTTAGAAGGCTCATTAACAAAACATCCATCTGATTTCTTGTGAACATCCAACCACAGTTCAGTTCTGGATGGTTCATGGCCTAAACTCTGTGACTGCATTAATCAAAGATAAATCAACATTTCAATATATTAAATAGATAATATTGTCTTATAAATATTTAAACTAATTAAAAGATTACCAATGAACTTCGATTTCTAGAAAAACTTTTTGAGCCCGCAGTGTGCGGGATGACTTGCTTCGCTCGTTTTGACGCATTCTGTCTTGATAGATCCTGAAATAAATAAAATTCAATTTAATACTGATGTATTGAATGTCATGTCCTTTTCATATACATGTATAAATGTAAAATGAAGATAATATAATAATATATATATTTCAATACCATCCGCTTCAGATCCCGATGCCTGTCAACAAACACTTTCCACTGCTCTTTTGGTAACCCACTGGGTAGCTTCTCATACATTTGCAGCATGGTCAACAAAGCATCGTTGAAATCACACCACAATCTCCATTTAAAATCTTTCCACTTCTTACCTAGATTTTTCAACGTCCACTTCCGTGCTATCACATCAGCAACGGTAAAGTGGAAGACCATCTGTATACAGAAATTCATTTTGAACATATTAGTAACATGACATTAAATTAAACCATAATGTAATAAATTTACCTTGATTTGAGAATCAAACACTTCATTTTTCCAGCTTGGAGGCATATGTCTCCAATCGTCATATGAAATGGGAAGGGAAATGGGCTCCGCTGCCATCTGGCCTAGAATATGGCCAAGCAACCCCGCGGCATCATCCGTAGGGACCCCGTAAGAATCGAATGGCACAACAATCTTCTCGCCATTCAGATTCCAAACATCTGAAATTTTTATTTTTTTCTCCACGGTTGCATTTTTGTCATCTTCAATGAGAAAAAAATTAGTATAAGCAAAATGCAATAAATTTATTTAATTAAAATTTGTACCTATGATAGTGACACTCCAATATGTCCAGGATGAACTGGAAGAGGCGCGTCATTTCCCCACTACTGAGGCTCCTGAAGGGGGAGTCGACGACTCAGCCTCTACTGGGACATCCATAGATGGTGTGAGAGATAGTGCAGGGGGAGATGGTGCAGGGGTGTCAGCAGCTGGTGCATCAGATGTCGTGGGGAGGGAGCCAGATGGATAGTCATCTGTCGCAGAACTGGATGAAATAATGTAACGCTTCTTCCTTGGAAATACTTTCATTTAATCAAATAAAATTAAGTTCATAATATATATTTCAAAAAGATTATGCAGAAAAAAAATTAAAAATGATAACAGATGGAGTACTAACAGACAAAATATATATAACAATGATAATGAATGACTGCAGAAATGAAACAAGTGGTTGCTGAATAAATAAATAATTGTACATACAATCATTTTCTCCTTCAATCATGTCGGTTTCCTGCTCCATTGCTTCATCCACTTCATTCATCCTTTCTAGACTAATATTTTCAATATTATGATAGACAAATAATTCTGCTTCCTGTTACTGATTAAATTCAATTTTAGAGGTCAAATTTTCCACTTCATCACCCATATCATACAAATCTCTTTGTATTATGTGAGAAACTACACTCCACCCTTCATCGGCAACATCATTCACATAATATACCATTTTTTCTTGCGATGCTAAGATATATGGATCATGCAGTTCATGATCACCAACATCTATCAAGCGAGAGAAGTTCACAGAAGTAAATTGCAAGGAATCTATTTTAACACCTCTGATAATATCGACCCATTTTCATTTGAATAAAACAACCGAAAAATGTCCGTGGTAGTTTAATTCAATAATATCATGCATATTTCCATAGTATTCCACTTCAGAAAATATAAATATACCACTATTCTGTGTTCTCAAACCCACTTCTTGATCGACTGTATGAAATCTAAAGCCATTCACATTATAAGTGTCGAACTTTCTAACTTCTTTTAGAGGACCTCTAGCAAGAAACTTCAAATCTTCTGATACCTCTGATCTAGTATCAGTATTCATGATCTAAAAAAATAAATATACTTTATTAGATTTAAAAAATGTTTGTGTCAAACTAATATTCGTATTTATTGCAATATTTATAAACTTACACGTCATGCAAACCATTCTACAAGCTCTTTATTAACAGCTTTCGTTATATCTTTCTCATTTCGTGTTCAGCCTCTCATTTGTCTCTTTGTTTGTATCCTCAACTCTTCAATAAATGGATCTGCAATTTCACTATTCAGCAGCACATATCTATGTGCCTGTAATAATTCTAATTCAGTCAGTGTCACATTTGAGGTCCTCCCAACTGATCGGCCAATAGCATGAAATATTTTGTATTTTTGATGTATTTGAGATTGAGTTGATTTATCGTCAACACGTCCAACTCGATTAAATCTTGTCTCAATATCATCCAAGTATCGAGAACAAAAGTTAAGACACTATTCATCCACATAGCCTTCAGCAATTGAGCCTTCTGGTTTAGCTTTATTTCTCACGTATGATTTCAAATGCCCAAGATATCTGTGAAATAAAATAAAAATAATTATGAATTTAATTAAGTACCAAAAATTGTTTACTTAACTGGAAAACATATAAATAAATTACCTCTCAATTGGATACATCCATCGATAATGAACGGGGCCTCCTAATTTAGCTTCCTCAACCAAATGCATAGTTAAATGCATCATTACAGTGAAAAAGGATGGAGGAAAGATCATCTCCATTGTGCAAAGGTTCAATACAAACCTCTCCTGGAGGTTTTCAAGCTGAAATGGATGTAGAGATTTCTCACATAGTTTTCTGAAAAATGTGCAGAACTGGAGTACAACAGCAGTAATTTTTTCAGGTAATAATGTACGCAATGCCAATGGTAGTAACTGTTGTAACAAAATATGTGAATCGTGGATTTTCAATCCATGTAACTTACGATTCTTCAAATCAACACACCTCGAGATGTTACTTGAATACCCATCAGATACCTTAACATTCTTTAACATTCAAAAGAATGTATCTTTATCCCTATTTTTCATTGCAAAAATTGCCGAAGGATACTTTCCATTCTCATCTGGCTAGAGATCGTGTTTTATGTTCATTGCTTGTAAGTCTTTGTGAGTATTGAGATGATCCTTCGACTTTCCATGCTCATTAAGCAATGTGAAAATCAAATTTTCACAGACATTCTTCTCAATATGCATCACATCAAGATTATGCCGCAACAAATTAAATTCCCAATACAGAAGTTTGAAGAATATACTTTTTTTCTTCCATTGTTGCGTTCCGGTTTCACTTGATGATACACTTCGGACCCGTTTTCCGCTATCATTCAAATGATGAACCTTCCCAAATTCTGTTTTAACATTTTCAAGTTATGCCAATATTTCAAAACCATTTAACAACTTTGGAGGTGGTCTACGATCAATGGAACCATTAAATTTTGATATGTTCAACCGAAATCTATGAGATGCATCGAGAAATCTTTGATGACACAAGAAGCACCATTTTCTACTATGAGGTAGCCGTTTGGGCTCAAAATCAAAGTTACAAATGGGACAAGCTAAACCCGTGTAAGTGTTCCAACCATATAAATTCCCAAGCCTAGGAAAGTCACTAATGGTCCACATTAAAGCAGCATGCATTTTGAACATTGTTTTAGAAGAAGCATCAAATGTCTCAACACCGTTGCTCCATAACTCCTGCAATTCTTCAATCAAAGGCTGCAAGTATACATCAATATCATTTCCAGGAATTTGTTTTCCAGGAATAATCATCGAAAGGATAAAAGATGTTTGTTTCATACACATCCACGGAGGCAGATTATAAGGGATCAAAACAATTGGCCAAATGCTATAATTGGTACTCAAAGTCCCAAATGGGTTGAATCCATCGGCAGCCAATCCCAATCGAACATTCCTAGGATCAGCTGAGAAATCGAGATGTAACGAATCAAATGTATTCCACAATTGGGAATCTCATGGATGTCTCATTAACCCATCATTGTTATTACCTACAGAATTCCACTTCATGTGTTCGACGGTTTTCGATGACATGAATAATCTTTTCAATCGAGGATTCAAAGGAAAGTAATGCAAAACCTTTGCAGGTGTGCTCCTTTTCTTCTTATCCATGAAATTATGTTCATTCAGACTTCCAACATCACCCTTTTCCTGCCATCTAGAAGAAGAACATTTCTTGCAATTCTGTCTACTTGAATCCTCTCCCCAATAAAGCATACAATCATTGGGACACGCAAGTATAATTCAGACCAAGCTTGTTAACAACTTTTTTCATATCATAAAAAGATTCTGAGATTTTTGCTTCAGGAAATGCATCACTAATCAATTCCAATATCATGGACATTGCCGTATTTGTAATTCCACATAGACATTTGATATGGTACAACTTCAGCAAAAATGAAAGCTTTGAATATTTCAAACACCCACTATACAACTCTTGATTTCCATCATCAACTAAATCATGAAACACATTTTCCTCAGTGAAGTTTTCTCTTACATTTGGCTCCACATAATCAAGAGGAGGATCCAATGATATGTGACAATCTTGATCTGCCTGTGTTACAGTCTCAAAAACATCACTTGTCACGTTGTAATTTGTAGCACCCTCTTCTGGTTGTTCTGATATGTTTTGATACTGATAGTGGTGTCTTGCAGTTCCAAATGCATCATTTATTAGGTTTTGAATTTCATTTTCCATTGTCGATGAACTTGGGACCTCATTATGCGGATTAACATCAGTGATCAATCTTTCTGTAATGTTCGATTCTCCATGCCAAATCCAACACAAATATTGAGTAGGGAGTTGCTTCATTATTAAATGATCATAAACCTCATCTCTCTTCAACCATGTTCTAAATTTACATTTAGGACATGGACATTTTATTCTCCCTTCAATGGATCAATTAGAAATTACAAAATCTAAAAACTCATTCAAACCCTTAACATACTGAGGTGTGTTCCTCGGTAATGTGATCCAGCTTTTATCCATGTATATCACAATGTGCCTACGCAAAAAACAAGGAATCAAACATGATACATATTCTATAACCCCATCATCAAAAACAAATAATTATGAACAAAATTTCCATAATAGATAAAAAATCAATGATATATCAAGAAATGGGTCTCAAAATTCCTCAAAGTCCCTAAACTGGAAGCACAACATGGATGAACAATTTCTATAAGAATGGTACTTTTCATTACATTATGGTTCATCCTGCCTCTACTCCTTGCACATTGGATTCTTTTCATTCCCACTATTAATTTGTTTCATACCTGATAAAACTAAGGAATGAACAACCATCGATTTCCAAGAATATTTAGCTTTCATTCACATTTCCTTAGTGACAACCTCCAAAATGGATGTTATGCCCAAAGAAAGTAGAGATGTACCAAGGTATGGGTGAAGACCATCACCAAAGAAATGATCTTTCTCATAATTGATGACCCCTATCTTTGGAGAATATATAACAAACCTTGAAAGGTTATTGACATACTCCCATACTGACCTCTCACCAATAAAAAGTCTCATGAGCTCAGTCTATTTCTCTACATTCATTCCCTTAGGAAATAACCATTAAAAAAATCAATCTTGATGAGATTCCAATTCATACATTCATGAAGTTAGAGGACCGAATTTTAAATATAAAGACTGAATTTAAATATAAGTACATTGATGAATAAGCCTCTGGTGAAATATATCATGTATAAATATATCCTATGTATGATAGGGGACATCATTAACATACCATGGATTCATGGGTAGGGGAACATGTTTATATTGAGATATTTTATTTATCTGACTCTCATGTACATATTTATAGCTAATAAAGTTATTATACAATAACCAGATTGAGGTCATGTAGAATTTACTATATATCAAGACAGGGGGCTGGTGTGGGCTGGATGTGGCTGGAGCAGGGCCAAATCACGGCATTACCATGGCATGACCGCGGCGTGACCACGGCGTGACCGCGGCGTGACCGCGGCATGACCGTGGCGTGACCGCGGTGTGACCGCAGCATGTTGGCCCGGTCCAACGACATCTGCGAGACAACATCTTCCACTTAGTTTCAAATAGGATGATATGGATGGCATGAGAGGATGTTTTCTCATAATATTTAAAGAAATGAAAGCTAATCTGTGATTACTAGAGGATTGGATGACCCCTGCTATACCTAATTCGGTGAGGGCTCGAATGCTGGTGGAAGGGGGGCTGTTGCGGGCTGGAATGCTGGTGGAAGTGGGCTGAAATGATGGTGGAAGGGGGCTGGTGTGGGCTGGATGTGGCTGGAGCAGGGCCAAATCACGACATTACCGTGGCGTGACTACGGCGTGACCGTGGCGTGACCGCAGCGTGACCGCGGCGTGACCGCGGCGTGACCGCAGCGTGTTGGCCCGGTCCAACGACATCCGCGGGGCAGCATCTTCCACTTAGTTTCAAATAGGATGATATGGATGTCATGAGAGGATGTTTTCTCAGAATATTTAAAGAAATGAAAGCTAATCTGTGATGACTAGAGGATTGGATGACCCCTGATATACCTAATTTCGTGAGGGCTCGAATGCTGGTGGAAGGGGGCTGGTTACAGGTGCTGGGGGGATGGTGCGGGCTGATTTGAAGGTGGCAGGGGGTTGTTGTGGGCTGGAATGCTGGTGGTAGCGGGATGAAATGAAGGTGGAAGGGGGATGGTGTGGGCTGGATGTGGCTGGAGCAGGGCCAAATCATGGAATTACCATGTCATGACTGCGGCGTGACCGCGGCGTGACCGCGGCGTGACCGCAGCGTGACCGCAGCGTGTTGGCCCGGTCCAGCGACATCCGGGGGGCAACATCTTCCACTTAGTTTCAAATAGGATGATATGGATGGCATGAGAGAATGTTTTCTCATAATATTTAAAGAAATTAATGCTAATACGTGATGACTAGAGGATTGGATGACCCCTGATATACCTAATTCGGTGAGGTTTGGAGATCTAGCAATGTGTAGGAATACCTAGAGGAATTAATACCCCATGGGATTAGGAAAATCATAGGTTACATAACATGTAATCTGACATTACTGGTACCGTGGGACCCCTGGGCTGTGGAACTGGGCTTTTGGTTGGATTTAAATATCACATGCCATGTGACATGGTCACACAACATGGGACCCATCTTAAAAGTCTAATGGCACTTAAAGAGTGTCTTGGTTCAAACAATCATTTTAATAAAAAGATGGAAACCCTCTATAGGGATATAAAAAGGGTCAGGTACGATGTGTGCTTTATGACTAACAACGACATCAAGTATAAGGAAAACAACAATGCAATAATGTTAAGCAAGGTATACCACTGTGAGTTTTTGCAGACAGCGCACCTCCTTAGGGGATGACTCAGATATTTTATGGTCATGGTTCTCAGACCTGTAGCTGCTAACATTTTTATATATAAAAACATAGAACTAATGATTGGTTAGTCTTCATAGATATTCCAAAACACAACCTGATATGAATTAAGGATGATTAGTATCATATAATACCTTGGAGGGGGACATGAATTTTATGGTCATGATGTTTAGACCATTGTGTCACAAAGTTTAATATCCTATGAAAAGGACCATGGTTTTGATAAGACATTACAAAAGGAGAATCTAATGTTATGTATTTGGGGTATCCAAAAGAGATTCATACCCAAATTGGAAGGTGCAGAAGAATATAATTTCATAATTTATTTAACTGTTAAAATGATTCTCAAATGTTTAAACTTCAGGGTACAATAATCACATTGAATAGAATGATTTTGTAAGCTTTAAAACATACATTATGAATGCCTGAGTCAATAAGAAATAGAGACCAACTAGTGAATAATGACCATTACAAATAGTGGAATACTAATACCATTCTCATTCAATAGAATCTAATGGTAGTAGGTTGGATATTTTCTCAATCAGTCCATTGATTTATTATGTGGTTTAGGTGGAACTATCTTCCATGACTGAAATATCCCATAGGGATAACTTTATATGCTTCGAGGAAAGGTGTGATATTCAGTATCAAATCCTAATAGGTTAGCTCCAAATAAATCAACATCCACAACCAATTTTTAGAAGACCCCTACAGACCCACTATATAGGGCTATCCCCCAAGGCCTCATTACACCTTTACATACCGCCCTATAATGAAAAAAACCAGTAAAATAATAATTTAAGTGTAATTTAAAATAAAAGATGTGGAAAAGGAGAGTGAGAGGGACTATAGGGTGTGAACAAAACTCAACACAAATAAATGGTTCAAAATAGTGTATGGAGTATCCATTAGTTAATGAGAGACCATCCAAAAGGTGGAATGTGGTAGAGGATGGAGCCATTCATTAAATTATAATTGTGGAGGCTATCATTAACCATCCCCACCAATCATAATGAAAACCTTATATTATAACTATCATGGTCTTGGAAACACAGGATCAGTTCAAATTATCTATCATAGTTTCACTTCAATCCACCATGATATGGTTTTGTAGTCTGAATTTATATTCGAATTCAAGGACATGATTGGTATTGGGAACTTAGATAACTTTCATGGGTTCTTCCATATCTATTTAAATGGCTACTCTGGTGTCCCTTTACTTATTTTAAATGAATACATTAATGATATAATCTAATCATTCTTTTCAGACCACATTGTCACCTCTATTCACCATTAGAACACCCCTTCTTGGTACTTTCTTGGTCTTCATAGATGTCTTTCTCATAGTGACAAATAGAATTCATGGAATCTTCTTCAAGCCTATGGGACAATTTTCTTGGAACGGTTTGGTACGTAGGGGACATTACAAAATTATGTTCTATTCTAAAAAGAAACAGGGGGATAGTACAATCCATGCCTCCATGATGTAGTTCCATCATACAACAATGAGGGTAGGGATTACTGATATGGGACATGCAACTATTCATTAGACTTGGTTCTGAGGGAACATGATCAACACCTTTATTGCTGAACAACTAGACCATTTCTTGGGTTTGGGTGAGTGGACTAATTTATTCCAACTTTCCATATCTCTCACTTGAGACATACTACCTTAGATATTACCCCATTATTTTCAAAACTACCTATGGTTTAAAGAGACCAAAACATGTTAAATACTCAACATTTGAGATATTTGTTGACAAATAAAATGAATGTGATGATGTGAATCGAGATAGCCGGATGGTCGATGACCCTGACAAAAACCATGAAATCTTCTCAAATACAATTTAGCCTAAGTAGGGATTGAGTACAAATTAGGAGGCCACCACTAACATTTTTCTTACCCAAATCTAGAAAATATAAGTTTATATAAATGTGACATTGATATAATAATAATATAACCTAAATAAAAAATACCCCTTATGTTATTGGGTTCCATCATGACTTCCAGGATCAACTATACACGCTTCGTCCAGTTTTACTATTATTTCTAAACATGTTACAAATAAATACCTATGGTTATCATGAAATATTCCCAAAATGAATGGTAGTTGGAAGTATATCCAATTTAAGAACCGGCTCATATCAAAAAAACAACACATGTTGGAAGTGAACGCAACCCATAACTCAAATAGGTTTATTATTGTAATTACATCCATTCCATTCTCTGTACGGTCTATGGATGTCATTACAACAAACCCATATTTCATGAATATCCATGATTATAAATACACGCAACCCCTCACTAATAAACACACTTGAGATGGAATTACACCTAAATCCATGTAAATCATTTCATCAGGTTTTCATTATAGCCAACCGCACCCAAAATATATCTTTTATGTTGGCATTAAACCCAAACACATAATAAAAACATCCCCAGATATCATTATATTCAACCACATTTTAATTAAATTTTATTTTATTAATTACACACAAACCCTTCTTGGGGATTTGATTCTTATACCTACTAGAAAACCAAAAAAACCTAAAGGAGAAACAAAACCCTACCTAGAGGGGAAGACGGTGCAGCTTCCGAGGTCGCGGGGGGCTGGGGGTCACGGGGTCGCGGGTTTTCCAGGGTCGTCGGGGTCGCGCGGGGTCATCGGGGTTGGGGTCGCGGGGTCGCCAGGGGAAGCGGGGGGTCGGGGTTGTTGGGGAAGTGGGGGGCCGGGGTCGCGGGGGAAGGAGGGTCGGGTGTTAAAAAAACCAACATTTCACGGCGGTTTATTATAAACCGCCGCTAAGCAACTGCCGCTAAATAGTGGTTTTGTTGTAGTGCAGGTATTCTTTTCTTTATGAAATTAATTAAATTAATTATAAACATGATGTGCAAGATCCTCTCTAAAGGTTTCGGGCCTCTTCATTCTTTATCTAAATCTTTGATTCTATTCTGTGGAGACTGGCGTTAATCATCATATTAATCCAAGAATAATCATTGATCAAGGTAAAAATTAAAGTTGGGTGCTGACCCAACCATGCTTCCACTGCGCCCGGAACCTTCAAATATGTGATGTCTGACTCCGATGTGGGTAGGTAGGGGGCCATGAGGCTGGATGATACTTGATACCTAGCTCTAATATGGTTATGTAAGGGTATTTGAGGCGATATGTTGTGGGACATGGTGCGGTAGGTGGTGTAAGGGTGGTGAGATGCACTGCTTATTACAACTTTCCCTATCTGTGTTATATGTAGATATACTATTATGGTTGTTTGACCATCGTGATTGGTATTCAGTGGGATACTGACTAGATGAATTTTAGTGGAGCATCATGAGGGTGGTGATATGATGCCACTTGAGTGTGCACAGGATGAGGCCCTTAAGGGCCAAGATGAGACCCTGAAGGGTCAGGATGATCATGAGCCACAGGTACATGCTCCAGTATAGTCAGGAAAACCACTGACGACAAACTTTGGGCCATGGATGGATGAGTAGCTCATGGTGAGATAGGTTTGTGTCATATAGGGTATCAATCTAGGAACTTAGGGAGATGATCCATCGATGAAATATTTGACTTGTGAGTTTCATTTATAGTACCCCAGCTATTTCAGGGTGTGGGTGGACCACAGGTAGTAGAGAACTAGACCGAGTTAGTCCAAAACATTTTTGATCAGCTTGAGACACCCTAGGTTGGAGGGTGAAGTTGGAGATGTACATGCTCAGAGAACCGACAAAGCACTAGTGGGATGTATAGGTATAAGAAGACAAACATGATATACTGGATTATAAGGATTTTGAGTCCAGGTCCTTAGATGATCTCTTTCCAAAGATTTTGAGGGCGGATAGAGTCTGGGAGTTCATGAATCTCTAGTAGAGATACACGCCTTTCATGGACTATAAAGTTACCTTCACAAACCTATCTCGATTTTCACCTACTATGGTGGGTGATGATATCATGAGGGTGAGGTATTTCAGGGATGGTTTACAACATGCCATGAGGGTGTAGGTAAACATCTTTAGGTTATCCTCATTCTCGAAGGTGATCAACCAAACACTAATAGCTGAGTGGAATCTGAAAGACTAGTATTATTCAAGCTAGGTGAGTTGATAGGTGATGGTTCGGATAGTAGGAAGCGGGGTCAGGAGGAATATTAGCAGGGAATTCAGGCCAGAGATTTAGGCAGACCATCGAGGAGTGGGTCTTCAGTTGTATGCTTCCAATGTGGGCGGTCGGGTCATGTCTGTACTCAGTTTGTGTGGCCTCCAAAGGAGTTTCAGGCATGTGGTTAGATCAATAATCTGGAGAGGTTCTGTAGGAAGCCTTCTTGGATAGTTGGGAGCTAGGGATTGGGGCAGACTCAAGGATCTGAGGTCGGACCAAGAATGGTACTAGGATATGGTAACCGAGATTCTGTTGCATACAGAGGTCATGGAAAATACAGTGGGACCCAAAAATGGGGTTAGTGGCTAGTAACCAGTGCAACTCTAAAGGGAGTCCATACCTCAGGTGGTAGGGCTTCAGGCCAGGTGCACACAGTTGAGCTGCTAGGTGTAGAGTAGGCCAGAGAGCCAATGACAGTTAGAGGTATGTCATGATTACGAGCATGATTGAGATCCTTTTTGTTTTTTCTTTGGCTAGTTTTGGTGCATGAGGTGCATGAATATTTTTTTTAACTAATTAGGCACTGGTTAGTAGGTCAAAGTTGATCACAATGTGTTATATATATATGAGGTGTGTTGGCACCAGGTTTTATTATGGGCATCGATGTGATGGGAGTTATATGTGAGGTGCACAGACATCTGGTCATCGATGCGATGCAGGTTCTATATGAGGTGTGTAGGAATCAATATTTTGATGGGGATGCATATGTATATATTATGTGGGTCTATTTGAGAATCTGTTTAAATTTAGGATCTTGAGCATCTGATGAGATGCAGGTTGTGATGGGTGTCATGTATGGCATAGGTACTTATGGGCATCTGATCAGACGTGGAAGACAATGGATTCTAGATATGACACAAGCATGGTTTGAGCACTTGGTGAGGTGCATGAATGATGATGCTGCATGGGAGTAATTTTTGAGTCTGGGGATGGTCGGTGGGCCATCAAAAAATGTTGTTAGGGCCAGGAAGCAAATGAGTAGGTAACTTCTAAGGTGGGGAGCGCCTTGAGGGAAGTTAACATGTGACTTAATAAATAGGGTAGACCAGGTTGATATAGGTGAGATGGGTATGTTCGATACCATCTCTAGGTAAGGCTTGATAGCTCAGAGATGATCTATCTTAAGGTGGGGAGACTATAACATCCCAGGTTTTTGAGTGGGTTGAAAATTCCCAAACTTGTTTGAATTTTTGAGTTTGGTGGTCAGACCAACCTTTCTTTTGATCTTCAGAACCAAATTTTGAGTGTTTATTTAATACATGGACTTGTTTTTAGATGGTTTTTAAGGAAAATCAAGTGACTTTGGATTTCGGGTGAGTTTCGGGTGTGGTGGGCCCCGAAAACTCTGTTTTGGGAAAGTGTATACTAAGGCACATGGTTTGGAAAAACTGTGTGGCTTCTAAGAAGTAATTATGTGACACTTTAGTGTCACTGGACATGATTTGATAAACCATGTATAAGGGAGAGCACGTTCATGCAAGATCTCTGTAGTTTTTTACAGAGGTCCCATACACGATCTGTGCATAGTTTGACAAACCGTACGCCTAACCGTGCATAGTGTGGTGCTTGGGCAGTGATCGCCACATGGTTGGAACACAGTTAGCCAAACCATGAGGCCAAACCATGCGAGTCTTTAAAATTTGAAAATTACTATTTTACCCTCCCTCCTTTAATATATCTTCCTCCTTCCTCCCATTTTTCTACTACACGTAGGGGGCTTATCTAATCCTTATCCCACCTAGGCTTTGAGGCAACTCCCTTGATCAGAGTCTAATATTCAATCTGTTGGTGGGTGTGGATTCGTCTTTGTAAGACCTTCAATCTTCTAGCTTATCTTTTCTATTTATCTCACCATACAGAGTGCTAAATCCATGCAGACACATTTACCCTATTTTCATGGCATTCATCTAAAACACCATTTTCTTCTGATTTAGCTCAAGTTAGAGGTCAATATTAGATGATCAAGCACCTACTAGTATGAGGTTGGTGGTTCCTAAATTTCTCCATGATTTTATGGGTTTTCTAGGGGTGCTCTCTATATGCACCATGTGGGTTGTCTGAGGGAGAGCCTAATTAATCAATTTCTTGTCCTTAAATTGTTAAATTGAAGATGTGATATTCCTAAGGGCATGCTGGTACTCCACTTCAATTGGTCAAGCTGGATAAGGGGCTTGGACCAACCTGGTCATTTTAAGTCAGGTGTTTATTTTGAATTAAATTTAATTGTTAATATTGAATTGCTTGGTTATGTGGGAATGTGATAGGCTTGACCCGGGGATTGAGGTGATGTTAATAACTTGGATTGGGGTGAAGTAGTTATCTAGGTTGGTCATAGCCTAAGATATATGAGTGATGTTGATCAAAGTTTGAGGCCACATGGTCGTTGGATTAAAACTACGAGGTCGTCAGGATAAGGGTATGAATCATGTGATATTAGATGGTAATGACCATTGGGAATTAGTGAAATGGTCGTAAGGGTATGAGGTTCTAGATGATGAAACTTAGGATTTTTGGTGATTTCTGATCACCGTTTGTTGGCCGACGCACCATTGGAGTTGTATGCACATAGTTAGGACTCTTATCGAGGCAGTGTTGACCACTCGTTGTGGGTGGAGCCCCCTGCAGTTTATGTGGCTTAGGTGATGGTGTTGAACATTAGATATGCTGGGGGTACTCACCATATAAAGTCATGTGGATGGTGATGGACCATCGGTTGACGATGATGAGACCATCGGTTGGGGGTTGAGTCTCACCATGATACTTGAGGCCATGGGCTGAGATTTTGAGGGGATAGATATCAATGTGCCTCGGGATGCCGACTGTTGATCCAATGATGATTATTATTTGGTGGAAAGATATCAATGTGCCTTGGGACACCGAGCTTTGATCCAACGAGGGTTTTTTAGCTGAGGTCTGATGGACCCGTGACTCATTTCTTGGGCGTGCTGTATGGATTCTAGGTATTTTACAAATGAAACACGATGTCGGGTGATATGATTATAGGTGGAACCTGAGGGTTCACCTAGTATGACTTTCGTTAGGGTATGCCTTGGGCTTTAATCGATAGATCCTCGCCACTACAATTATATATATGGAGACAATTTTTTATGCCATATATATAATTGGGGGCACATGTTTAAACTTTTACTAGCGATGGTTGAAGAAGGTGATCAATTACTTTTGGTTGTTAAGCATAAGGGAAGAAGGTTATTTGTTAAATGTGTATGTGTTTCCTTTTATTTAATTTTAGTATAAACCTACATTTATCATGGATGTAAGATAGATACACATTGGTGGTGGCCTACTGAGATTTATTCTCACACCCTAAATAGGCCCCTCAAGATGCATGAAGACTTTATGTATTTGTGATCAGGTAAAGGACTGAGCTCGAGAGCTAGACCTTAGTGATCAAGTTGGACCTTTTGCATGGGATGGGTGACATTAGACCATGGTAGTTCTTGCATTGGGATGGAGTTTCCTTTTTTTCCAGCATGCTTTATATATATACGTACTGATATGGCCTGCCATAGGCAACATGTGTGCTTATTGTTATGTATGACCTGATATGGAATGTTATCATCTACAAATGGAATATTTGGTATTGCTTATTTTATTACTGCTTTTTTATGCTTCCGTTGAGTTTGTATTATGCTTCTGTTTCCATTTCAGTCCTATTCCACTGCATTATATTTATCATGGACCACTATTATTATCACCACCAGAGGGTACAGTCTCCACACTATCACCTCTCAGACCCTCATTTCTATTTTACAAACTTTGACATATGGGAAGGCGCTCTTAAGTCTTAGTATCCAACCGACCCAGAGCACTATTCAAGTGGAAAATTGGGTCAGGGCACTACATCAATATCAGGTGACTGCAAGCTTGACATACACCACATGTGACAAGAGTATTAGACCCACATGGGTCAGGTCCTTTAGTGTACAACTAGGGAGACCTCACTGAGACCAAGGATCACATCCAATGTTAAGCTCAGAATAGTACTAAACCTACATGGTCCAGGTTACAAGGTGATAACCAAGGTGACTTATATCCAATGATATAAATGTATACAAAAGTAATATGTTTTATACCTCAATCTCCCTCATCGGTTCCATACCACAAGTAATCATACATAGGGATCATAGGTGTTATACCTTGATCCCCCAGTCGGTGCCATACCGTTATGAAAAAGGTACCATACCTTCATAAGAAATTAATGCCATACCAAGATGTACAACATCAAGAAAGTAATATAATAATGACAAGGACTATGTTAGTGTCCATACCCAATTACAATTATCAATATAAAAAGGCACTGGCCAAGAGAATATCAATCTCATTCCACATTTTCATTTAAATCCAACCATTTAATAATTTGATGACGTTTAATATCAAGGCAAAGGAGGCATTTCCATATCCAGTCATATCATTAAATTTGAAAAGGCTCCCGCCAAAATTGGAAAGCTCACACACCCAAAGGGGTGGTTCTATCATGAGAAATATTAAGTAACTCACCTCAAAGATAGCTCGGGTTGAGGTGGACAACCTCCAATCATGTCTAAGTGATAAAAGGTCAACATGTTAAGTTCTCACTAATTAAATTAAGACATTTAATCAATTTAGGAGAAATATTAGAAAGGTCTAGCATGTGGCACAATGAAAATAATTTAATAGATAACAAAACCTTAGAGAAAAGGTATAGACCACCTAACTTATGCCCGTGGTAGAACACTCATCCAGTTTCGACCTTTGGTTCAGCCTAAATCAAAAGAAAATAGAAGAACATACAAATTCCTTGAAAATTGGTCGTATGAACTTGCACCAAAATAGTATCGAAGACGAAAAGATAAACAAAGGAAGGAAGGAAACATACTAATGCTATTATGGTGTCAATCCAACATAATAGATAACATCACAAATGGTGGCTGGATGAAGAAGTTTATTCAAAGCCTAGGTTAGGCTTGGAGGAGAGCTTCAATGGAAAGAGAGGGGGCCAAATGTTAGAGAAAAAGTGAATGAATAGGGTTAGAATATTTAAAAAAAGGAGGGAAAATGGTATTTTCCCCCAAATTTTAAAGGGTCGCACGGTTTGGCCACACTGTTTGCTAAAATACACACCAACCATGCATCATGAAATGCCCCAAGTCACACCTTTCATAGGCTAAGTGCATGGTTTGAATAACCATGTTCAAACCATGAAAAAACCCTTTATAAAGAAGTTTGCAACACTTGCTGGACCATGCAACCAAGTTTTCACAGTTAGAACAAACCGTGTGACCTTAGATAGAGCACTGGACCACCCCGCATGGTTTAATCAAACTGTGCGGACTGGGCTACACAGTTTATACTAATCATGTGACCCACCTGTTTCCTCCAAAATTTGGGGCTCTATGATCCATACAAGCCCTGAACACCATCGTAACCTCTATGACCTCATTGATCGCTTCCATTAGGATAAAATTAAGGAATTAAACTGAAAATAAATGGTTCCACACCTCGAATAAAATTCAGGTTCTTACAATCTCCCCCTAAAGTAACTCATACTTGAGTTTCCCTTCTAGTTGGGTTTGTATACTAGCCCATTTACTTTACAACACTTACTTTTGTACTCAGTTTACTTTGTGTTTACTCCATCTTGTGTACTCTGTTGTGTTTGTCTACTTCTATAAAGGCAATGCCTTCCCTTTTATCAGGATTTACGCCTTTGGTGCTAGTCCCCAGACCCTGGCCTATGGAAGACGGGCTTGGGGTAGTCACAGCACGGGCCCCGAGGATGGGTCATGACAGACTTGGCTTAAGAACTTCAAGGAAATTATCAATCTTGTCTTTTGAATCACGTACGTAATCTATAGCATACCTGGCTAGTCTTGTGAAGGTAGCCTCATACTCCACAACACTCTCTTATTCCCTTTGCTTTAAGATAAGTAATTTTATCTTCATTTCAATCTATTTCTCATGAGGGAAATATTTGTCGAAGAATGTTTATTTAAAATTTCTCAAATCCATGTATTCTATTTCACCTTCCTTATTAGTATTTTGGATCAAAAACCACCATTGATCAGTATCTCCCTTGAGACAACATACCGCTAATACTACTTTTTGTTTTCATTGCATCCTGATGCTAGAAATATCTTTTCAAGGGACTTGATCCACTGATCAGCTACCATTGGATTATTAGTCGCACTAAAATATGAGGGGTTTTCCACATGAAATGATCCAACATAGGTGTAGTATAGTTATTTTTCATAACCTGAGTAAGTTGTCCGAATATGGTCATGATTTGATCAGCTATAACACTAACTGTGTTGACTTGCTCAGTGGGAAAACCCCTACATTTTCCATGGGTATTGATTTCCTTTCTTCTATTAGGCACCATTAATTAACAATAGTATACACTAAATTAAGTTATGAATCATAATGCATAATTTCTAACTAGAAAAACACTTAACATAAATTTAAAATTTATGCATAGCTAATCTCATAATAATAAAGATGATTTCTTTGGGGACATATTTATAATGATTTGTAAAGAAAATGTGAATTATCCTAAGCATATCCCCTGAGAGTGTCAAACTAGGTGCACAGTAAGGTCTGTTATCATGTACAAGGTTACCCCAAGTCAAGCCCATGACAATTTATTGGAGTTTTTACGCCTAGGTACATATGTTTCAGAAACCACGACCACTTATAGTTTCCAGACATGGATGTATTGTTAGGAACACCCACGTAATCTCTACCTTACCAAAATTCTAGGATTTTATTATATAATTATCCTCAAATTCTATCTTATGGTTATGTTCTCTAATCTATGTTTTCTAAATCTAGTTTTCAAGGTTGCTGTTAAACTTCCTTTAATACCAACAGTAATGCCCCGACCCCAGAAGTCCAGAGTCGGTGCATTATTTTATTACTTTGGAATGATTAAAATGAATAAAATCTCTAAGAACCGATCAGTTTAGTAGTATTGAAAAACTAGATTATATATATAACTCCCATATTACATTGGAAAATATAGAAAATACAAACATGATACATAATAAAATGAAATAAACAACACCCTTGAAACTCATCCAAAGGTTTCCTCTTCATAACCTAGGAAAAGGAAACATAATAAGGGTGGTATCAAATGATCAGTAAGAGTTACATGAAATACAAATAAGATAAGTAGATTCAATAAGGAATAGACGTTATGGCAAGTTAAATAATCTGAAAAACACATGCCATCAATAAACTGGGAATGAAAATGTATCCATAGATTTTGTTATTTTGAAAAGTGAATGGAAAGTAATAATTGAATACTAAATGAAGAAAATTCATATTTAGTGCATTACATGTATCTGGAACATAAACCATTATACCATCAATATGGTTTAAATATAAGGGTAGAAACCCATCTGATTCTATTTGGAAACAAACATGAAGGGTTTGTCGCCAACTATTTTGTCTCATGAGACCTATCAATGCATCGAGGGGCTATAGAGGGCCCCTCCCATCATTGAAAGTCTAAATAATTATTCATACATAGATTTAATTCAAGAAAAATATTCCTTATCAATATTCGTATTGAGTATAGGATACAGATTCATCAATATTTCTCCAGTTAAAACGACATTCAAAATAAACATTGTAAGTAAAATGGTATACGGCTAAGACAATAATCATATCCAATATATAGGAATATGGATAATTAATATAAATATAACTTCAAATTAAAAATGATCTCAAAGGGGAATTAGATACACTGCATAAAAATTATTAGGTTCACAATAATGAGTAAGTCCCAATGAAATGGAAATTGAGACGAAGTCCCTTACCTTATGTCAGAAAGTGTTCTTCACTTGATCTTAATCTCCTGTATAATCAGATTAAATTAATTAATTAATTAATTAAAATCCTTTACTACATTTATTTTATTTCTTATAAATTTATTAAGTTCATTTATGGCCTTTTTGATGAGTTAAAAGAGACAATTTCATCATCTGGGAGTGCTCGCTTTCTTGGTTTTCATGATCATTTTGATTATTTATAAGTAATGTAGTTCAAGTAAAATGGGTATAATTCTCCAAAATTGTAATTATATGTTATTAATGAATATACATAAGTGTAAATGGTTATATATATCATTTTTTTATATGGTATGAGGATGAATCATTAGATAAAATTTTAGTGATAATTGTTTAGATTATTTTGGAGTTTTTTTCGGTCATCACGTGATAGTTTTGTTTAATTAATTAATAATATGTATATATAATGGTTGTAGAAAATTAAATAGGATGTAATACATATTTTATAATATGGTTAAACCATAAAAATGGTTTCATGACCATCCTTGAAGGAGAAATTTAAGAATGAAAATATGTCATCTAGGAAGGTTGTAAATCAGCACCTCATGGACGATGATTTCGTTTTTAAAATAAGAGAGAGAGAGAGAGAAAAAGGAGTCTGATGAAGGATATTCCATTAACATGGTATCATTATAGTATATAGATTATAATATAGTTATCATTATAATTTTTAAAGAGGAGGTTAGTAGAGGATAAAAAATGAAAAAGGAAATTCAAAGGAAATTAACAGAAAAAGAAAGAGGTTTTACCTCTTGAATTCCCCTCTTTGAGTACCTCCTTAAGGGACCTTGGTTTGATCTTTTTTTTTTGTGACTAGAACCTTATGGATGTGAGAGAGATACTTGTAAAGTGGTTATGGGTTTGGACAAGCTTCAAGGCTTATAGTTGTGAGGAGAAGTGGTGGTGATGGGTGGTATTTATAGTGGAGGTGAGGAGTGATTTTTTGAATATTTTATTCATTTGTTTATTATTTTGGATCAAGACTATGAATAGTTTGAGAATTATCATCGAATATATTAAAATAATGAAGTTAAGTTTTATATTATGTTGCTTACATCATACATGAATCAAGGAATTGTGTATTTAACTTGTAATGTATTTATACCGTAAATTGTCGTATTTTATTATTCACCAAAAATTCAACTATTTCAGAAAAAAACAAAAAATTCACTCTAACCATTTTTAGACATGTAGAATCCAAAAATGACTCCATTTTATGAAAATAATTTTATAAATAGGAGAAATTTAATTTTTAATTAAAATCATCATTTACTCGAAAAATGCAGGTTTTAAATTTATAACTCATTTTATAACACTCTGAAAAAATAACTAAGGTCTCATAAAATTATTCTAAAATCATACGAAAACAAAATATTAATTTATGAATACATTTTATGAAAATAAATTTTATTTTATATCAATTTATTAATTATAAAGTTGAAATTAAATATTTACGACTTATAAAAATACAAACACTTAAACAATAATTTTTACAACATTTATTTACTTATACTATGATATAATTGTATCATACTTTCATTTATAGGATGCATAAATTTTATATACACTTCCATAGGTGAGGTTACTATTCTATTGATTGAATTACTTTTCATAAGGGTTGCATTACTATTCTAAAGGTCAAATTACTATTTCATTGATATAAGTTCCTTCATTTCTAGAAAAAAACTTTTATTTTATTCATTCTTAATTTATAAGGTTTTGTGTGTTCAATATGTTATTTTATATGATTTAAACTATATGAAATAATTTTTGTGTGTAATTCAAGCTATCTAATGAATTGAAATTATTTAAGAATATACATACCATAAAATATTAGGGTGTTATATAATTGATCATCTGGCCCTGCCTTTACAGCTTCTGATCTCCATCGATCAACTATTGCTCTAGTATGAAGTCTTTGGCCCACTGTTAATGGTTTTAAGTCTTTTTCATTGATGTCCCGGAGTCCCTGTAGCTCAAAGGCCCAACATGTGGCTCGATAGCCCAAACCAAGTGAATAGTATCACCACTACAGTACCCCTCTACAATACTTGCTGCAATGATCGAACTACTACTTTGTTACAGTGTTGATACAGTGTCACAAAAAATCATCCATACTCAGATTTAAACTCAGTTCATTCATGTAGTATCATGAGATGTTTACCACTCGAGCACCACCCTAACTACTTCACATACGTCACAAAATATTTAATTTTTGCACATATATATCCTAGATGATTTGATATATATACATATTTATATGTTTTGTGTTTCATATATTATGTTGTGTGTGTAGAAATTTATAAATTTTAACATATAAATGTTTATAAAATATATATGTCCACGTATATGTTCTATGTTTACATATATGTTATATGTTTAGCATATATATTCATATAAAATTCTAATATTATGTACATATGTTGATTATACATGTGTTTGTGTGTGTGTATTATGCCTATATTATGTATTATATAAATGTTCACAAAACATTTATTTATGAACATACATGTGAACATATATATAAACATTTATATGTGAATTATATATAATTCACATCACATCCAAAATTTTACAGAATATTTTTTTATACATGTGAATTATATACATATATGTGAACATGTATATAATCCATATATATGTTTTATGTACATATATACATCAAATTATATATGACAATGGATACCCATTAATTTAGTACTTATCACTATCCAAACTAATTAAATAGTTTAAGGTAGTGATTGATCAAGTTTTTGAGTTCAATTTATTTTGGATTTATAAGAATATTCTAAATCTCAATCTGATTAAATAAATTATTATTAATTCATTATCTATATATTTTAAAATCATAATAAAATTATAAATGGTATTTATTGAATTTTATATCAAGTTATTTTAAATTTATAAATTAATTTTGAAATTTTGAAATTATAAATGAGCATTCGAACGGGTTATGACACTTAAAAGAGTTTCAAAATATAATAGGATAGGATTAAACAAAAAGTTGTACAATTTTTATTGGATGGGAATATTTTGAATCATCCTCATACTATATTCAAATTATATTATTTTGTAGTCATTTTTTCATGCAAATTAATTTATATTAATTTAATACTTTAAGTAATTCTATGAGTGGCTCGCCCCTCGCTTATAAAAGGGTACCTCCTCTCCTATAATCTTCACACTTCAAGAACCATTTTGTTTGGAAAATACCTGCTCAAATCACTTCCTAAAATCCCTTCCCACATTCAAAAGGTCTTATTTTGAGTAGAATACCAACCTTAGAGGGCTTAATGTGTAAAGAAAAAATGGTTTTCTGAAAAAGAGGTATTGCTTTTAACCGAATGTTTTAGTTTTATTTATTCTTTTACCTCCTTATTATCTTCTTAAAGCATGATTAAATAATAAAAAAAGTGTCTTTCATATATTTAGATTTTTTTATGTTAATTTAATAACCTATATCCATCTCATCTTCCATAAAATGGGAAATGAAATTGTCGTTCGTGTGTACGGTGGACTACCGCCTCACAGACCAATGAAATTCATTTTTCATCACCACCTCTCACAGCAAGTTATAATGATGGATTTAATGAATATATATGATATTAATAACATAATTATCATTTTTTAAAGATAATATATCATATATTTTCTGAAATTTCCATCCATTGAAAAATAATAATTTTGTTCGTGCGTACGTGTGGATTACCACCTCCACAAAGCGATGTGATTAAATTTTCATAACCACATCATATAGATGTTATATATAAGTGAATTTAAAATAAATGATATGATATTTATGATATAATAATTATTTTGTAAAGTTAAAATAATACATACCTTCTTTCCATCATGATCTTTGAAAATGGAAACGTTGCTCTTGCGTATGTACGACCTACCGTCTCCATGATTGAAATGTAGTTCATTTTTCATAAACATATTTCATGGTTTGTTTTTAAAGTAAAATTGATGTATAAAAATGATAATTATGTCATGATTATTATTCTGGAGATGATATAATAATGACTATATTGGTCATAGTCAACCTACCGAAGTCATTTTGGATATATGAGCAGAATATCATCAAAACATCTGACATGAACTTAATTGATTAAGTAATTGTATATAACATGGTAATAAATAAATAAATAAAATATTAAAGTTGAAAAGTATTCTTAAGAAAGTAAATAATTAACATAATTTTATTATTCAGAAAGATAAATAATGTACACGACGAGTCAGACTCAAGATAGGGGATATTTTAACTTAAAACCTTGTTTTTAAACGTTTTAAAGATTTATTTTCTAAATCCTATTTTTTCATGTCCAAATTCTTAAAAAAAATATGAATGTATTTATATGAACATAAAATAATTATAGAGGATATTTTATATCTCTTTTGACTTTCTTTCAAAGGTTTTCAAACAAAATCTTTTTACGTGTTTTATATGAAATGTTTTGACTTTCTTTACAAAAGGAAAAAAAGAAATGTTATCTTTTAACGTATACGACATCAACGGTTTCTCCTACTGACATAACCATTATTTGATGTTTTTCTTCCTTTACAAGCTTCCATGTTTTCTTTAAAGAAAAACTCTCTTTCCCTTTGTTCTTGGTAATCTAGCTTTGAAATTGGGTTTTTAAAAGGAAATGGTATTTTGATATCCAAAAGGGTTTTACATATATGGATTCAAAAGAATTTTTATTAAGGGTTTTATGGTGAAAAGGAGAAAACATATAATGTTTTATTCATGATATAGTACTTGAGAATTATAGATGGTGACCGGTGAACCTGATACAACTTATATGAATGGGTGAGACTGATACAACTTTTACGAACAGGTAAGCCCGACACAGCTTATAAGAATGGGTGAACTAGATATAGCTCTCCAATGCATTAGATAATGTTCCTTATCTTTAAAAGAAAGGAGGGGAGAGTTAACCAAGGTGATTTCTCCTATAGATTTAACATGGATCCAGTTATTTCTGGTATGAGTGAACATATATTATGAATATGATGCTCTAAGTTGCCTAGAAGGGTTTATATTTGCTTGTTATGAGTTTTAAAGGTTTTCTTGAGGAAAAAAGTGTTTTCATGTGTATATGATTTATTTAAAAATCTCAGAATATTTAGATAATGGTAAAAAAATTCTAGGTTTACATGTTTTTCACTGGACTAATAGATTTCTTTCTTTTATGCCCATATTATTAAAAAAATTATGGATGTATTTAAATGAACATAAAATATTTCTAAAGGATTTTTATGTCTCTTTTGACTTTCTTTCAAAGGTTTTCAAAAGAAATCTTTGTACGTATTTTATATAGAATGTTTTGAATTTCTTTACAAAGGGAAAAAATAAATGTTCACTTTTAACGTATATGACATCAACGGTTTTTCCTGTTGCCGCAACCGTTATTTGATGTTTTTCTTCCTTTACAAGCTTCCATGTTTTCTTTAAAGAAAAACTCTCTTTCCTATTGTTATGGGTAATATAGTTTTGAAAATAGGTTTTTAAAATGAAATAGCATTTCAATATCTGAAAGGGTTTTACATATGGATTCAAAAGAGTTTTTCTTAAGGGTTTTATGAAGAAAAAGAGCAAACATATGATGTTTTATTCATGATGTAGTACTTGAGCATTATAGATGGTGACAAGTGAACCCGATACAGCTTATATGAATGGGTGAGACTGATACAACTTTTACGAATGGGTAAGCCCCATACAACCTATATGAATAGGTGAACCCGATATAGCTCTCCAATGCATTAGGTAGTGTTCCTTGTCTTCAAAAGTAAGGAGGAAAGAGTTAACCAAGGTGATTTATCCTGTGGATTTAACTGAGATCCAGTTATTTCTGATATGAGTGAACATAGATTATGAATATGATGCTCTAAGTTTCCTAGAAGGTTTTCTATTTGCTTTTTATGAGTTTTAAAAGTTTTCTTGAGAAAAAAAAAAGTGTTTTCATGTGCATGTGATTTATTTCATACGCTCAAAGAATATTGTGATAATGGTAAAAAAAATCTGGATTTTCATGTTTCTCACTGAACTAACAGATTTCTTTCTTTCATGTCCATATTCTTAAAAAAATTATGGATGTATATATATGAACATAAAAGAATTATAAAGGATATTTTATATCTCTTTTGACTTTCTTTCAAAGGTTCTCAGAAAAAATCTTTTTACATGTTTTATACAGAACGTTTTGATTTTCTTTATAAAAGGGAAAAAAAGAAATGTTCTATTTTAATGTATACACCGTCAATGGTTTTTTCTGCTGTCGCAACCGTTATTTGATGTTTTTCTTCCTTTACAATCTTCCATGTTTTCTTTAAATAAAAACTATCTTTCCTTTTGTTCTGGGTAATCTAGTTTTGAAAATGGGGTTTTAAAAGGAAATAGTATTTCGATATCCGAGGAGAGGGGAGGAGTCTGCCATGGAGGCGTCGAGTAGCAGTCTAAGACGCAGGTGTGGGCAGCGCCGGAATCAGCGGGGGGTTGGGTGTGCCGGGAAGCCGTGAATGGCCCTGTGCAGCAGAGGTGACAGGAAGAGAGGGAGTCGTAGGAGGCGATCCAGCTAGAGCGTCGGGAGGGCGGCCGGGAGAAGATGGTGAGTGCACCTCAAGGAGAAGTCGGTGGGTTCTGATGCGCGTAGAGGAAGGAGAACCTCCGGTGGGCCACTAGAGGTGTCACGCGCAGAGGAGGGCCGCCGGGGGAGCTTCTGGAGGTCGGGGCCGGACGGCGCAGGGAGGCACAGGTCGCCCGGCGAGAGCGCCACTGGGATGGGAGAGAGGGCGCGTAGGGAAGACCGAGAAGGGAGGGGGTGCCACGTAGGGAAAACCCAGGAGGGAGGGGTGCCACTTACGGCAGAACCGGGAGGGAAAAAAATTAGAGGGAGGGCTCGAGAATGGGTTCCCTCTAATACCATGTAGAATGGGAAAACCCCCTCACCTTCAAGGTGAGGCAGAGGCCTTATTTTATAGATTGAGAAAGAGGAATACACATAGGAGTATTCCGATGTGGGACTCGGAAATACCCACAATAATAAAAAGAGGGTTTAACAATTTTATTTAATTCTTAGTAAGACCTCATGCCTAATAATAACAGTTACTATTATTATTACTTGACATGCGCTCAGCGAATTACGCCTGATATTATTTAATTAAATAAATAATATTATTTCTCACAAATTCCTAGAAAAACTACACGGCGTGTATATTAATAAACACGGCGTGTACTTTTGTTTTTCCATTCTCTTTATTTCCTCCACCACATTTATTAGACCTTGAATAATAACTATTTATTTCTTAAATAAATATTACTGCATTACTCGCTAATAAATATATTATTTCGCCCACAATATATTCTCTCAAATAACTAGTGTCGAAATAAATGCGACCAGACATTCTTGAATAATTATTAAACCAAAATCGGTAATAATCTTTATTCAACTTGTTAAATTGATATTTAACTGAGATACTTGGACACACTTAGTGTCTGACCCTCTAGGCCTCTTTCTCAGTGGCATTAGGCGGAGCCTGCCTAAAGTCCAAGATTAGCATGTATCAACACGCCAAGGCACCCATAGAGAAAGAATTTAACGCCGCAATGACGTGTCACCTCCTACGAACGCTTACAGTGTAATGTAATCTCTTTGTCTCGATATCTCGAATCAAGCGGGTTGTTTGCTGGTGTCATCAACCCATGTGCTCGATTATTCTTTCTTTGACTTCCCAGAATTGAACTTACCGATTCCTCACCATGGTCATGGATTTATTTAGGTTATATCAATTCTATCAAAGGGCCTGAGATGTCTACTTCTTTTATGGAACAGAAAAGAGAAATCGATTCTCAAATTATATATTAATGTCGTATTACTCGTAACGCATCCAACATATCCTACCTTTCTGCGAATAGTGTATCGTCACAATTTTCGTCAATACATCTAAGTGCGTGAGTTGTAATACCCATTAATAATGATCTTAAAGTTTAAGGACCAATACACACGTCCGCAAATAGGAACATCCAATGACACCATGAAATGTGGATTTCCTACTGACGGGTCTCGTTCTCATAATATCCTTCTGGATATTACCAAGAGCGCACACCATGAGAAGGTGCCTCAAACTTTTATGAGTCTTCACCCCTAATGGCCTGTATTATTTGTGTCCCTCAAATAACATCATCCGGCCATAGAACATATATTCAAGAACACTGTTATGACACTTCCGGGTCCTCATCATAGCAGGGATCCGCTATGACCTTTTAGTGCAACAGCTATCCTTAGGACATTATCACATACATTGTCACGCATAAGAACAATCAAGATGTGATAAGATATTTATTAATGAATAAAGTACAAAGTAGTTGGTTTTAGGCCACTAACTCCAACAGGTAGTGTTTAGTAAGGGGTAATATATAGGAGGCAGGCTGTATGGGGGTTGGTACGATTCAATCTTGAGTAATTCAGGCTGTTGGGAGCTAGAACCTTGGGAGGTTCGGCCGATCCTCATGAGAGGGGTCTTCTCCGAGGGTATCCATCTTATTCCATTGTTAGATCTGTTTAAGCGAATTTCCAAGTCCCGTATCGTTTTACTCCTACATGAAAGTCTAATAAGGTCCAGGGAGTTCGACGAAGATCCAAGCGGTCCAACAAAGATCTGGGAAGGAGGTTCGCTGCTTGCTGGTCACCTGTTCTGCCATGAGGCATGCCTGGAAATCGCACGCGAAAGCAGAGGGGGCATGCCTGGCCGGGAAAGAGCCATGTGCCTGGTTGGCACTGTGTGGTAAGGGCACACACACAGGAGGCATCCACCTATGTCGTGCAATGTGGCAGGGTAAAGATGCGGTGGTACTATAGGGAGGGCGCCATGGAATCAGCGCAGTAGCAGGATGCAGAGGTGGCAGGGGGTGGCGCAATAGAAATGTTGGCCTTCAGGCAGGGGGAAGCTGCCCCCCCACCCACCCCCCCAGCCCACCCCACCCCGGGGATCTAGGGTTGGGAAACCAACTCTGACACCATGTAGAAAGAGAGGGACCAAAATCCGTAACTCAGAAGTGCGGTAAAATTGTTCTATTTATAGAAGATTAAAGACATCAGTCCGAGATAGCAAGAGGTAAGAAATTCAAAATGCATGAGATAAGATTAACCTGGTCAAACCCCATATCCTAAATATCTAAATACTCTAAGAACAAGGTTACTCTAGAAGTGGTACTAGAAAACTAAAAGAGAAGGAATCGGATGTGGCTAGTAAAGTGGAAGGGAAGGTCAGCGAATGAGGCTACTTGGGAGTTGGTAGAAGTGTTGAATGTTAAGTTTTATTGTTTCCACCTTTAGGATAAGGTGGATTTTCAAGAGGGTGAGAGCGATAGGAACATGAGCCTCGGGGCTTGACTGCCTCAGCAATAGTATGAGACAATTATTACTTAACTAAGGAGAAAAGGAAAGAGAAATAATAATTAAATGCTTCTCAATAGAACAACTTGGTCCGCTCAATGTACAATTCAGAATTGAATCTATGCAATGATCATAGGCATCTACTCCACGTAGTTGCTCTAAATTTTTACTCAACACAACTCAAATAAAGGGTAACAACAAGCAACCACAATCCAAGGACGTATTCCATAACCAATAGATCTGTCTGGGTACCAAACGGTGACCCGAACAAGGTGTGAGTAAAACTCAGCAGACCACCACTAACAGTGTCTAATGCAATTCAGTCCGTGAGTATAAAATGAAACAACAAAGTGCCGGTAAAATAAATTAAGCAATAAATAATAATTTTAATCAAGTTGGACTCAGGCTCCTCAAAGACACGTGGGCGACCATACAAGCTTTGGTCTAAGCTGGAATATCTCTAAACAGTCGACATTCTATAAAAACACTCAGAAATAGAGAAGTAGGAAAGAAAATAGGACTCATGACTATAATCTCAGACGTCCATGTGTAAGACTAGTCATGGGGACCCATGGTGGGCCGAGGCATCCATATACAACAATAACCATATAAGGTTCTACATGTTCTATGATATTAAAGATTTAGCAATCAAGCATGATATAATATCACATCACCCATGAGGCCGTCCGAGGCCTTCCGTATCAGAAATTCATGTATCGCTCATAGCTTGCCATAAATTCATATGAACCCCTCTAAGGCATTCCGTATCGGGAATCCATGTATCATTCAAGGTGTAGCATAATCCCAATCAGCCTATGAACCTGTCCAAGGCATTACATATCAGGAATACAATTGTCGCTCATGGCATAAGATAATATCATTCAACCTATGAACTCATCCAAGACATTATGTATCAGGAGTCCGAGTATCGTTCAAGGTGTAACATAATATTATTCAACCTGTGAACTTGTCTGAGGCATTCCGTTTCAGAAATACAGGTATCGTTTAAGGTGTAGCATAATATCATTCAACCAATGAACCTATCCAAGGCATTCCGTATCAGGAATCCAAGTATCATTCAATGTGTAGCGTAATATTATTTAACTATTAGCTCACGCATTTAATATAACTCAAAGGAATTAATCCGGGACTGAACTCGAACCCCCAAAAAAATATTTTAAGGCCGAAAAATAAATTAATTATTTAAACACACGGGTTGGGGTGTTTCAGTGTGTGCATTGTGTGTGTGTCTATATTATATAAACATGTTATATAAATGTATTTAAATACATTATAAACACACACACACATGTATAAAAAAGTCACTATATAAATGCTTTAAATAAACACTTATACATATAAACAAAAATGTATACATATATAAATATTGGTATACATAATGTTGAACACACCCCACATGATAACAAGAAAACTGAACCTACTACTCATGACAGTCCACCTGCTGCTCTATCAACTGATAGGTAGGAGACTAAGGACTCCCTAGAAGAGAAGCATAATACCATGTTGCTGTCCACAGTGGATACAAAATCTCCAGGTTCAAAGGACTCTACGGAATCAACTATGACTACTCAATTAAAAGACCCTACAAATAAGAACAATGTCATCTCTCACAATGTACATGAAAATACCACTAACACTAAGGTTAGAAGGTCTACTAGAAACAAGGGGTCTGGAAAAAAGAATAAAGGGAGTTCTAACTCCAAAATCAGATTTAAATGAAGATCCATTTTTGAAATTGTCAGGGTATCGCCAATTCTGACACCCTCAATGTTTTGAAAAGAATGATTAGCATGCACCACCCTATCCTTTTTGTTATTGTTGACCCTAAAATCAATTTCTCTCCTAAATATTCTCACTTATGTCAACACAATTATTTTTTTGATGGTGGAATCGATAACAATCTTAATGCTGATTATTTATGGATTTTTGCACATGTTTCTTTACAAGATTTAGTGTTTTTAATATCTCTGATCAGATTCTCACTTGCACCCTTACTATTGATGGTACTCACACTTTCTGCTCCTTTGTTTACACTAATAATAGATATCAAGAAAGAAGAACTCTTTGGAATGACCTTTCTTATTTAGGCTCGAACATCAATGCCCCTTGGTTTCTCATTGGAGACTTTAATGATATTCATAGCTCTAGTGAAAAAATTGGCACATCTCACATTTCTATTTCAAAGAGAGATTTCAAAACCTCGATTGAAGACAACAACCTTATCTAAATTAACCTCAGTGGTGCGAAATACACCTAGTATAGAAGACATTACAACAAAGTGGTCGCCTCAAAATTGAACAGAGCCTTTATGAATGTCCCTGCTTTAGACCAATGGGACACTCCAACATCACTCTTCAAAAATTGAACTCTGATCATCATCCTATCCTGGTAAACATATCCTCCAAACACATGAAACCTTAGTTACCTTTCCGTTTCAACAATGTGTGGTTCTCTGGTGATGAATGTAATCATGTCATCCAAAATTTCTGGTCCTCGATGTCTCACAACAATGGGGCCTTTGATTGCAACCTCAAACTCAAACACCTCAAACACCTCAAACAGACGCTCAAATCTTGGTGCAACTCCAAAGACAAACAAATCAGAAATGAAATTACTCTTCTTGAGAAAGATCTCAATGAAATTCAAAACATAAACACCAAATCTAATCTCCACACTGATTCTATGCAAGAAATTAACATTGCGGTCAAACTCAATTCATTGCTCACTTTTAAGGACAATATGAGAAAGCAAGCTTATAAAGTCAAATGGTTAACTGACAGTGACAGAAATACCAAATTCTACAACTCTCTCCAAAGAATAAGGAAGGACTACAGACCTCTCACCTTCCGAAAAGATGGAGATATGATTCTTGACAAAGAAGAAGACATTTCTAATCATAGTCTCCTACTATGAAACCCTATTCAATGACGCTGGTAATAAAAAAGACCTCCTCTCTGAGGTCATTCCTTTAGTGATCACTGATGCGGACAATTCTTTCTTTCTTAATCCACCGTTGGATCATGAAATCAAAGACATTGTCTTTAGTCTGAATCCTGATAGTGCCCCCGGTCCCGATGATTTTAACAACAGTTTCTTCCAACACTATTGGGATGTGGTTCATATCGATGTTTGTAATCTAGTTAAATCCTTTTTCACTACTGGGGTGCTACCCCATGCTCAGTTCCTCACATTGATCCCTAAAGTGGATAATGCCTCTGAAATTCACCTTTTTAGACCCATTGCTCTTATCAACACTCTTTACAAAATCATCACCAAAATCATTACTAATAGGCTTTCTACCATTACTGACAAAATTGTCTATTGGAATCAATTTGGATTTATAAAGGTAAGATCCATTCAATATTGTATATTTCTTTCCTCTGAGTGTATCAACAACTTGAATAAACCGAATAGAGGAGGCAACATTGCTATTAAACTTGACATCAGAAAAGCTTTTGACACCATGGATTGGAGATTTATCTTTAAAGTCATTCAAAGTTTTGGTTTTAGTGCCTCATTTATCACTGCTATCAAAACTCTCTTCAACTCGGCCAATATCTCCATATTGATCAATGGTTCTCCCAAAGGTTACTTTAAATACACCAAATGTGTCAGACAAGGTGACCCCCTCTCTGCCATTCTCTTCTCAATAGCGGAAGACTACCTCAGTCATCTGATCAATCAGCTGGTGGTCCAAAATAAACTGAAACCCATTCATGTCTCCAAGAATGTAAATTCCCCCACTCACCTCATTTATGTTGACAGCATCATCCTTTTCCTCCATGGAGACAAAAGAAACATTCTTAACCTCTAGAATGCTTAAGCTCACTATGAAGATGTTTCTGGTCAAAACAAAAGTTGGAACAAATCCTACATCTTCTTTGGGAAAAACTTCCCCCTCAATAGAAAATGTAACATCATGAGTGATTTGGGGTTTAAGGAAGGCTCTCTCCCTTTCACTTACCTTGGTGTCCCCATATTTTTCTGTAGACCCAAGTCCTACCACTTTGTGACTATTGTTGATCGAGTTCTCAGCCAACTTTCCTCCTAGAAAGGTAAGGCTCTCTCTATGGCTGGCAGGACTTGCCTTGTAAAATCCACTATTGTCTCCAAAATGGTCTACTCCATTATAGTCTACAAATGGTCTATTGGTCTTATCAAAAAAATTAACACAGCTATTAAAAACTTCATCTGGACCGATAGCATTCTAGAAAGAAATCTTGTGAAGGTCCCTTGGTCCATTTGTTTCAAACCCATTGAAAATTGTGGCATTGGTATAAAAAATTTAAAGTCCTTTAACGATTCTCTTCAAGATCGTCTCACTTGGAACCTTTTTAACAATACTTCTGAATCTATCACCTTTCTCAAGAATAGATTCCTCGAAAAACTTAAGACTGGCAACCTGAAATTCATTAATTCTTCCATTTGGCCCGCCCTCAAGCTCTCATTTGCTAACATTATGAATAATTCCAAATGGATGGTTTACAGAGATTCCTCCATGAAATTCTATCTAGACAATTGGACTTGAACGCCTCTAATCTCTATGATTCCTCCTGATCAAACTCCTGAAAACACCAATAGCTCTATCAAAGACACTTTAGATTCTCAACATCATCATCTTCTTGCTCCTATTTTGAATCTGATTGAAAACTATCCTTTTGCTTACAATTATGATTTCTTAATTTGGGAGCCTACTCACAATGGTTACTTACCTCAAAGCATTACTACAATCATACTTGCTGCAATAATAAGAATGACTTCAGCTGGATTAAACACTTTAACAAACCTTGGATAAAGCCCTCAAGAGACTTTCTCACAACAGAATTGTAATGGACCAGACCTCTACGGTCCACTACTTTGTGAAAATGTGGTTCTAGAAGTGTTCCGAGAAATCAGGGTGACTTGGGGGTGCGTTTGGGTGGACTTTTAAGGGAAAATAAAGGGTAATAGCCTTCGCACGGGAGGCGCACGGTTTGCCTAAACCGTGCGGCAAAACCGTGCAAGGTTGGTGTTAGAGACAGTGGCCTCCGCACGGGAGGCGCACGGTTTATCTAACTGTGCTGCCTAATCGTGCCAGGATTGTTGTCAAAGCAGAAGCTAAGGCATAGTTAGCGCACAGTTTGTCAAACCATGCGGACTAACTGTGCGGGTACTTAAAGTTAGATCCTAAAATTGTGGATTTGAACTCTTTTGCCTCTAAATGGTTCGTTTAAGCGCCTAAGCGGCCATAACTCGGGATTACCCTTCCTTGGAGATAGAAGAACCTCTCCCAAGCGTTTTGGAAGCGATCCGACGACTTCTCTTGGCGAATTGAAGCCAGTTTCTTGAGGTATGTGGTCGTTCTTACTCGTTCTTGTTTGGTTTCTTAGATCTACTTAGATCTAATACTCCTCTTCTCTTGTCTTATTAGATATACACCCATTATGGGTAGATCTAGGTGTGTATATGTCAAAAATGATGATCTTTGCTCTTGATCTTGTTAGGAGGAGAGATCTAAAGCGGGGTTTCAGAAAATCGACCCAGGTTCCTTGAGCGTTCCTCGACCGTTGTGGTTTTCGTCAACAAACCGTTGAGGTAGGGGATTCGTGGCTTCTCTAATTGTTTATGTGTAATCGTAGAGTTAGCATGATTTGGCCTTTGGATCAAAATGGAATTGACCTAATTAAATACTTGAACCGGATTAAAAGAATTGGTTTGATCGCATGTTGTTGCTTTGTGCCGTGATAACGGTTCGCCTCTTGATTTACTAGATAGTTTGATATCTATGCCTTGCTTGTTAGCATGTTTCTCTTGATGAAATTGATAAATAACGTAAATCTGGAATTAATTGATAATTAATTGGCTAAAGATAAAGAGGCATGTAAATGAATCCGGTTGTTGTTGTTGTGGATGTTGTTCCAACTTGGTGTTAATCAAACTGAGGTCGATGATGTGTTTAATTCAGTTGGTTGGTAAACTTGAAATCTGTTGGTGCTTGTTGTTTGAAGGTCAGATGCCTTGTTAAAGGTCCAGAGCCTAAATTGATGTGATGTTTGTTTTCCTGTTTCTTGTGCATTGATGTGACCTTAGGAGGGTGTTATGATATGTGGGGGCATGGAGGTCATGTGGTTGTGGCAGTGGATGACGCCTATAGTGGCGAGATGCATCGGTTTATGCATGTGGGTGTCGGGGAGGACACCAGGGATGATGGAATGGGATGGATGTGGTTTTTGGATGCTTGTGGATTCTTTGGTTGTTTATCTGCTTTGCTTTTCCCCACTGCTCAAGGCAGTGGGTCTTGCTTACCCTTCTTCCGAAACGGGCGAAGACACGTGGGGTATGTCACGTGCTTTCCGTGTTTAGCCTCTTCAAGTAGAATGGGTCTACACTCTTTCTATAAGCGGCACAGACTCGACGGGTAGTACATCTACTCATCGTGTTGAGCCCCCTTGTGTTTAGTAGCATAGGATGCTTTTCTAGAATTCCTGGGAATATGGGAAAGTAATTCTGTAATGAATCTTTGAATAATTGATGTTAACCCATGGGGATGGAGATGCTGGAACATAATGATGAGGTTGTAACTTTGAAGGAAAATTTGACTTTGGGTGTGATGTTTATGAATTTAATGTGGTTTTGCTCAAGGTTAATTAATGTTGGAAGAATTAATTAATGTACAGTGGAACCGATAAAAAGGGAATTAAGTAACCTAATAATGCTCTTTAAATGGTTATGTTCTTATAAGATACCTAGTCTTAGAAGTGGCAGCCCGGAGTTCGAGAGATGTTAGTTGCAGTTGTGTCGAAGACTAGGTTATGCCCATAGTGTGGTTGTGAGTTATAATATATTTTGTACCTTTTGTGTTTCTATACGCTACTCCACCCTGTCAGTAAGGTCAACTGCACCTCGGGGATTCTGAGCCCTGGGGGGTGTTTTCCCCAACATTCCGATGGGAGGGTGAATGGCTGACTACCCCTTTTGACCACGCTCTCTACTCTCGGTAGATACTAGTGTCATTAGGCACAGCGGTTAGTTTTACCCATATATGTGTGTGGAGGGCTGTAATGGCTTGTGGTTATTCACACACATATATTCTGGATATAGTATCATATGGACTACTACAGGTGTAATGTGTATAGGTTGTAATGGCTTGAGGATCCTTACTCGGTGTATGGTCTGTAAGGGCTTGAGGTATAATACCCGACATATGATACACGTTATGCGAACTGTGGTGGCTCCCGGAAACTACCTAGTTACTTTTGGTTGTGAGGATGGTGTGGTGCTTAGCCCAGGTTTCTGCGGGCAAGCCTTTTTGGTGCATGTGGTGCAGATTGTGGAGCTTAGCCTAGGTGTATTCAGGAAAGCCTTTGGAGAGAGATGCACATGACGTATATCGTTGGGGAAAAGAGGCAAACCAGTGGAGAAGTAGTAGCAGGGTACCCTTGATAGTATTTATTATATGCTATATTCTTGTATGCGTTACTTGGTGAGAGAATCCATGGTGAGGTTGGGAACTTAGTATACCTGTTTAGGTGACAAGTTAGTTTCACTTGTTGTTCACCGTGCTTTAGCATGATTTCTTTACTTTTGCACGAGAGGCTTCAGGGAGGATCCTACTGAGTATACTTTTATACTCACCCTACGTATATATAAACTGTTTTTCAGGTCACATGGAGCAGGTTGGAGATCAAGCTGGTTTCTACTAGCTTGGGGTTGCAGGAGCTGTTCAGGCTTGCGGTTGCTGTAGCTTTTACTTTCTTTTGGGTACTTGTAGTTTTCCCTTTGAGATTAGTACTCTTACATGGCATTTAATATATGTACTTGGGTTTCTTTTATATTTCAGTTCTGAGTTGGAGTTGGTTGGTGTTTATCTTATCTATCTCTTCCGCATGTGTTCTCTTAAAGGGTAATGCCTCCCATTTGTGTGTCTATTATACCCTCGGTGCTAGTAGCCAACCCGGGGCCTACTGGAAGCAGGACTCGGGGGTCATTATCTCCCTTTTCACATTGTCGGCCCAGGAGGGGTACACTTTGTGGGGAGGGGGTCGTGACAAGAATTTCCACTGAGGTTTGTCTTCAATCGTTTGGAATTTAGCTTCGCTCTAAATGTAATGTCACGAACCAACCCGGGTCGACCTTGAACCGGTCACCCGAGTCGGTCCGTGACATAGCCCGAAGGGCGTTCCCGATCCCTACAGGCTGGCAACCAGTGTCGAGCATCAAAATTTAACCGTTGGGAACGATTTGGCCCATGAACAGAAGATAAACAGATAAACAAGACTGACGATAAAAATGTAAACTAGCAGCGAAAAGAAAAGTAAAACCGAACATACCACCTTGTGACCTTCTAGGTCACCACCCAACTCAGACTCAAACCTCCTCCAACACTGAGAAGCTAAACCAAGAACCTGAACAAAAATTGAACCTGCAACTGAAAGAATATGATAGGCATGAGCACCGAGATGCTCAGTAGGGATGCCAAAATAAACCACATAATCCAACGTCTCCTTTACCGAAATAATCCATTAACACAAGTTTGAAATACAATTATAAAAGTAGGGTTTTCGCATTTTAAAATAAGCAACATGTTTTTCCCATTTCAAAACCCAACACACGCTACATACCATTTCCAAAATCATTTGTCATTTTATAAATAGAAACCAAAATAGAATGTACCAAAGTTGGGCCAGAGTGAAACAAGTAAAAAGTGCAAATTAGAAATAAACTAGTGCAAAGGAAAGTAAACAAGAAATGTAAAAATCCAATAACCATGGGTGTTCCTAAACATCCCTAGAAGAACCCTGGATGTATTCGGTTTCAGAACCACCTATCGGCGTATGGTGAATCTCCTAAGTCTATAACCAACTGGCAGCCCTAACTGACCAATCCAGTGGCAAAGTCCGCCTGGCCTAACAACAAATCTAGGGGGTATCAACTCTTCCAATCGGGGTTTGTTATCAACCGTCACTTGATCATTTAAAAGATGCTCAGGAACCCATGGTGGTGATAATAATACTGTGTAACTAGGAAGACCCTCACACGCATGACTCATCTCACCGCACTTGTCTACCCTAAACACGGACGCTTCCTATGCGTTCACCCATAAAGGGTTACCCTAGACAGGGGCGCCCCCAAATACACATTTAATCATTTCACGTTAACAAAGTGTCAATCGGGTCGTCACACCATTTAACATTTAAACCATTTCATAAAATGTTCAAAGTTGCCAATCAGGCCTTTTGATATTTTTCAAAACCATACTTTTATAAACAACCAGAGATGCAAGAGCCAACCAGGAAACTCACCCAAAAAGGCATCGCATCGAGCACATAGCGTGCAAAACCATTTGAAAGCACCTATCATCATTTTTCTCACAGGGCAATTAAACTCATAAAAATAAAAATATAGTTCTAAAGATCATAAACCATATACAAGAGCCAACCGGGAAACTCACCCAAATTTTGGTGTGGAAATCCCAACAAAAAAGCACGACATGTCAAAACCCGCATTTAAAACCCTACGCACCCCAAAACATCCTTCAAATCTGTTTCACACCCATCACACAGTTTATAAAAACCATTAAACACTTTACGAAACCACTCTCAATAACACTTCAATCTTCAATGTTGACACACACCCCAAAACCCTCTTGAAAAACCAAACACACATTGAAACATTTTTCACCCATGATTTGAATTTCAAGCATCATTAAACAAATCAGTTATTCATTTGGTAAAACCTTTCAAAGGAAAAAACAGGGGCTTACATCTCAATTTCACCAACTCACAAGAGAACGACATTTTATAAATCATTGCATAACCAAACCCTTTGAAAAACTACTCTCGCACCTTTTTAAAACTTAACTCACACCACGCACACAACCAAAAGCACTTTACAAAACCAAAGGACCAATACCTCAAGTAAAACAGTTAAACTCGTCCTTTGAAATTTTACAATGAACCAAACAATTAATTAAAAATATTCATGAACAGTCGAAATAATTTATAAATAATTAAATTAACAGACTGAATAATTTATATACAATTATACAAACAACTCAACCAGCTTACAAACACTTTTATAAACAAGTAACCAGTTTCTAACAATCTCCATAATCAGGCCAAATAGAGTATAAATGATTTCATAACCAAATCAATTATTTTTCAAAGGTGAAAATCAAGTAAAAGGATTAATTAAAAAATGAAAGCATTAAATGAATTTATTCGGAAAAGAAAAATGCGAATTCACCTACACATAACAAGAGACACATTACAAAACTATTTCACAACTTTAACTGACATAAAAACATTGTGACCAGTTAGGTAATATACTTATGGAGATGCAAAAAATATTTCAAAAAATATTTTAAAACACACAAGTGTCATGAGTTGTGTGGGAAAGGTAAATAGTCGGAAACACCTACCTCAATGGCGTGCGAGCGCGACAAAACTCTGATGGAGGGTAGAATAATCCCTCACGGATTAACTGAACATGCTGAACAGCGATAAAAACACACGACACACAACCCGCGATAGTATTAGGATTTATCCAAATTAAATAAAAATTTCAAAGGTAAAATGAAGAAAAATAAATAAATAAATAAATAACTATATATACTGGAGGATTCTGCGCTAGGAGAAGCGGTGAAGGGGGTCCGGGCTACCAGAAGCAAGGCACGCATGGGGTTAAGGTCGGCAGGCTGAAGGCAGAGGGAAAGGGAGGCGGGGTCTTGTGGCTGCTGCCGAAGCGGCCGGAGCTGGCGGAGGGGGCAAGGCGGAGGTGGCCTGATGCGGCTCACCGGAGGTAGGGAGTAGAATAGGGTGAGTGCGGCATGGGCTAGAGGCACTGGATGAAGGCGGGGCCGTTGAACGAGGCTGTTGGGCGAGGTCAGCGGAGGTCAAGAGCGGGTCGGATGCAGGAGGAGGGGCGAGATGGGTTTGAGGAGGCCTGTACGCAAGGCCAACGGAGGGGTCGGGGTGCTGATAGCCGGCGCAAGCCGGTGGCCGGGATGGGTGAAACGCCGTGAGAGGAGGGCGAGAACCAAGAGGGGAGCTCAGCGCGGGACCGAGTCCGGGTGCAGGTGGGAGGCCAGGACGGCTGGGCATGGGGAAACCGGGGAGGGCAAGGCCGAGGCCTGGAGCAAGGGCGGAGAGCGGCGTGAGGGGTTGGCGGACAGGAAGCAGCCGCGCGAGGGGGGGCCTGGTGCGCCGCGAGGGTAGGGGGGAAGCGCCGGGTTGATTAGGGTTTGTGTCTTCTTTTTTTCATTCTATTATATTAACAATAATAATATTAGTAATATTAATAATAATAATAATAATAATAATACCAGAATGATAATAATAATAATAAAACCAAAAATAATAATAATAAAATTAACAATAATAAAGGTAATGTTAATAAAATTTATTAACAATAAAAATAATAATTATAAAAATAATAATAATGATAATAATAATAAAAATAACAACAAAATATTATTATTATTATCGAACATTCTTTTCTTTTAAAATTTAATCTATTTATTTATCTTGTTCTGAAAACCGGTTCAGTGCGCGCTCGTCGCACGGCTTAATAACCCATGCGCAAGTTGCGCGCCTCAACCCAGACCACCTGGGCATCCGCACAAACACCTGGGTGATCGCGGGGCTACCGCTCACCTTGTGGTGACCACACACGGGTCCGAAACTCGCTAAAAATATTTAACAACAACAAATTTTAATCCGGGACCCAGCTCAAACCTTGGTGCAAGAACCTGAAGCCAAGAATTAATAAAATAAAAATTAATTTAAAAAGATTGATGTGATAATTATCCCCCACCACAGACACTTTCTGCCCCCAGAAAGTCACTCAGCTGAACGATGAACCAAATAAGAATCCATGCCCAATTGAAACTGAAAGAAACCACAACACAAGAGAATGGGAGAACACGAGAGGGTTCTCCCCACCACAAGAACTCAGCTAGTGCGGAAATTTAACACCCATACATACCACCCCGGGAAGGGGGGGGGGCGACGTGGGAACTCCCAAACGATATGAACTAACTTCGACGTCACGAGCGAACAACACCTGCACCGAAACCTGAAACTCTCAACCCATATCAAAAACCCCCAACACTAGAGAAAAACCACCAAGCAGAACTTACCCCAAGCAGTGAATTCAAGCATAACTGCAAACATCGATTATTCCACAGGCACTTACATCTCTAAACGAATACATCTAAACCGAGATCAACCCATACAGGGGCCAAACACACTATTAAGAAAAATGCATGATTCAGAAAACCACGATCCAACAAACAAAACTGTTTGGGTTACAATAGAACATGTCTGTCATAACTTCACAACAAATCAATGAACTCACAACCACAAAAAAACTTTTACAGTGGAAAATAAGAACAAAAATACTTTAAATGTTATACTGCCAACACAGAATCCAAAACCTGGACCAAGGCTTCACACCCCTGGCAACTCCTGACTGCGCGAGAGCTTCACCCCAAGACTTGTGGTTGGGGCTCTGATGGTCGAAGCATCTCCTGCCTCACAGTCATACACTAGATTTCATTCGGTCACAGCGTCTTCTTCAGGCAACGCTTCCGGCTAAATTTATCCAAATGACCAAAACAGCTACAACGATGACATGTTTTTGGAGGGATGCGACATAACGGCTTCGCGTTCCCAAACCGGCCACACTGGAGGCACACCACTGAACAGTCTGACGAACTGGAAGCCAGAACAACTACAGATGACTCTTTAGAAACAGGTCCCTCTGGCACACCCTTCTTACCATATGGGAAACCTTCACGAGCAACTGGATGCATTGGATTTCCAACCATCTACGCTCTGAAGACCAACTCAACTAAAAACGCCCCATCCACCAGCTTCTCGAAATGATGGTCCTTAGAAAGGAGGACTCGCTCCTTGATCTCTAGACGAAGACCCCTGATGAAGAGAGAAGCCTTCATCAAATCATGTGACACTACCTCTAGAGAAAAGGACACAAGCTCCTTGAAATGGTCAACATACATCTTCACCGTCTGTTGGCCTTGTTGACTACGCATGAGCTCTTCCCTTTTCTTCGTCTTCACCTCTTGAGGTATAAACCATCGGACGAATATGGATTTAAAGACATCCCACGTCATCCCAACTTGCATTGACGGTGGGGCAACCAACTCCCATTCGTCCAGAGCTGGACCTTCAAATTGACCCAAAACGGCACGTACTCTGACAGCTTTGGGAGTTCCCAATATTCTGAAGACGCGTTCGACCTCTTCAAGACACTCTGCTGCTTCTAACGGACCCCGATCATTGTGAAGGACAGACAATGTCTGAGAAAGACCAAAAATTGGGCATGACTTATGAGAAACTTTGGATACTTTTCTGGGCAGCATTTTTTGAACAGCATATAAAGCACAAAGCCAAAATCAATATCAAACCAAAGAAACATCAATGAAAGTGCTTTCATCAAAAAACCGCCAGCTTAAAAAACAAAACAAATACAAACACAACACAAAATTCCCTTTTTAAAATTGCTTTAGAAAAACAAGGTCAAGCCTTTAATTCTAAGTGCACACCCCAGTAATCCCATGAATCATTACACATGTCTTCATTCGCTTCCATCCATACGTACCAACACGCACTTCCCATGCATTCCCTCACATGTGCGAACGTTCATAAAGAGTACTCTAGGTTGAACCCAAACCATATCTGTACCAGTTCCAGGCAACCACCGAATTTTTAGACCAAGAGATTTTAGTTTTAAAAACCCCTTTCACAAATTTAAATCCATTTAAAAGAAATCGTTTTCTCTTTTCAAAAAAAAACTTTTCATTTTCAAAAGTGCACTTACACCCACAAGAACCAAGACAACACACAACTTGCATCAAATTACCAAAGTGAGGGACTAGTAGTCATTCTTAACCTGGCAACATGGTAGTGGGTCATACCCCAAGTATGCACCAACAACTAGGAGGAACTTAAACTGTGTACTCGGACTCCACAGGGGTCACTACTCCATGTGAAATCACGATGTGAAATTGGATTTTCTATGTTGTCATCCCTTATTCAAAAGCAAACTAGAATGAAACAAGGACTCAATTCCCGGACTACCCCTGGCGACTCGAGGTTCAAAATGGGTGAGGGTTCATGACGTCCTTCCCGTACCTACCTCTCGAGTCCCGACAGTCCTAATCTCCATCTACCGGATACCCCAAATAACAAGGGCCTCCTTTGATACCATTTTGTCATGAACCAACCCGAGTCGACCCTCAACCGGTCACCCGAGCTGGTCCATGACATGGCCCGAATGGCGTTCTCGATCCCCACGGGCCGACAACCAGTGTCGGGCATCAAAATTTAACTGTTGGGAAATATTTGGCCCATGAACAGAAGATAAACAAATAAACAAGACAAATGATAAAAATGGAAACTATGAGCGGAAAGAAAAGTAAAACTGAACATACCTCCTTGTGACCTTATAGGTCACCACCCAACTCAGACTCAAACCTACTCCAATACTGAGCAGCTAAACCAGGAACCTGAACAAGAATTGAACCTACAACTGAAAGAATATGATAGTCATGAGCACTGACATGCTCAATAGGGATGCCAAAATAAACCACAGAATCCAACGTCTCCTTTCCCGAAACAATCCATTAACACAAGTCTAAAATACAATTATAAAAGTAGGGTTTTCGCATTTTAAAATAAGAAACATGTTTTTTCCATTTTAAAACCCAACACACGCTACATACCATTTCCAAAATCATTTGTCATTTTATAAATAGAAACCAAAACAGAATTTACCAAATCTGGGCCAGAGTAAAACAAGTAAAAAGTGCAAACTATAAATAAACTAGTGAAATGGAAAGTAAACAAGCAATGTAAAAATCCAGTAACCATGGGTGATACTAAACATCCCTAGAAGACCCATGGACGTACTCGGTTCCGGAACCACCTGCCTGCGTATGGTGAAACTCCTAAGTCTATAACCAACTGGTCGCCCTAACTGACCAATCCAGTGGCAAAGCCTGCCTGTCCTAACAACAAATCTAGGGGGTACCAACCAGTCTAATCAGGGTTGGTCAACAACCGTCACTCGATCATCTAAAAGATGCCCAGGAACCCATGGAGGTGATGATAATACTGTGTAAGTAGGAAGGCTCTCGCACGCATGACTCATCTCACCGCACTTGCCTACCCCAAACACGAACGCTTCCTATGCGTTCACCCATAAAGGGTTACCCTAGACAGGAGCACCCCCAAATACACATTCAATCATTTAACATTAACAAAGTGTCAACCGGGTCGTCACACCATTTAACATTTAAAACATTTCATAAAATGTTCAAAGTTTCCAATCGGGCCTTTTGATATTTTTCAAAACCATACTTTTATAAACAACCAGACATGCATATCACTTTAGTTCCAAACATTTTTTTTTCAACGACCAAAAAGGCATCGCATCGAGCACATAACATGCAAAAACATTTGAAAGCACCTATCATCATTTTTCTCGTGTGGAAATTACACTCATAAATATAACAATATAGTTCTAAAGATCATAAACCATATGCAAGAGCCAACTGGGAAACTCACCCAAATTTTGGTGTGCAAAACCCAACAAAAACGCACGACACATCAAAACCCGCATTTAAAACCCTACGCACCCCAAAACATCCTTCAAATTTGTTTCACACCCATCACACAATTTAGAAAAACCATTAAACAATTTATGAAACCACTCTCAGTAACACTTCAATCTTTAATGTTGACACACTCCCCAAAACCCTCTTGAAAAACCAAACACACACCGAAACACTTTTCACCCATGATTTGAATTTCAAGCATCATTAAATAAATCATTCATTCATTTGGTAAAACCTTTCAAATGAAAAAACAAAGGCTTACATCTCAGTTTCACCAACTCACAAGCGAACACCATTTTATAAATCATTGCATAACCAAACCCTTTGAAAAACTACTCTCGCACATTTTTAAAACTTAACCCACACCACGCACACAACCCAAAGCACTTTACAAAACCAAAGTACCAAGACCTCAAAAGGAAAAAAGTTAAACTCGTCCTTTGAAATTTTACAATGAACCAAATAATTAATTAAAAATATTCATGAACAATCGAAACAATTTACAAACAATTAAATTAACAGACCGAATAATTTATATACAATTATACAAACAACTCAACCAGCTTACAAACACTTTTATAAACAAGTAACCAGTTTCTAACAATCTCCATAATCAGGCCAAACAAAGTATAAATGATTTCATAACCAAATAAATTATTTTTCAAAGGTGAAAATAAAGTAAAAGGATCAATTAAAACACACAAGCATTAAATGAATTTATTCGGAAAAGAAAAATGTGGATTCGCTTACACATAACAAACGACACATTCCAAAACTATTTTTCACAACTTTCACTGACATAAAAACATTGCGACCAGTTAGGTACTATACTTATGGAGATGCAAAAGATATTTAAAAAATTATTTTAAAACACACAAGTGTCATGAGTTGTGTGGGAAAGGTAAATTGTTGGAAACACCTACCTCAATGGCGTGTGAGCGCGACAAAACTCTGACGGAGGGTAGAATAATCCCTCATGGACTAACCACACATGCTGAACAACGATAAAAACACACGACGCACAACCCATGATAGTATTAGGATTTATCCAAATTAAATAAAAACTCCAAAGGTGAAATGAAAATAAATAAATAAATAAATAAACAAATAAGTAAATAAATAAATAACTAGATATACCCGAGGAGGAGTTTGCGCCAGGAGGGGCGGTGCAGGGGTCCGGGCTGCCAGAAACAAGGCGCACAAGGGGTTAAGGTCGCCGGAAACAAGTGGGGGCTTGCGGCGGTTCCAGAGTTGGTCGGCAGGCCGAAGGCAGAGGGCAAGGGAGGCGGGGTCTTGCCGCTGCTGCTGGAGCGGCCGGGCAAGGGCGGTCGGAGCTGGCGGAGGGGGCAAGGCGGGGGCAGCCTGATGCGGCTCACCGGAGGGAGGATGTTGGCTAGCGGAGGGGGGAAAAATAGGGCAATGAGGGGGGTAGCGAGGGGGCGACCTGGTGAGCGCGAGGTCCGCTAAGGGGGTCAGGAGTAGAAGAGGGTGAGTGCGGCGGGGGCTGGAGGCACTGGATGAAGACGGGGTCGCTGAGCGAGGGTGTTGGGCGAGGTCGGAGGAGGTCAAGAGCAGGCCGGACGTAGGAAAAGGGGCGAGCTGGGTTCGAGGAGGCTTGTACGCAAGGCCGACGGAGGGGTTGGGGTGCTCCTGGCCGGCGGAAGCCGACGGCCGGGCTGGGTGAAACACCGCGAGAGGAGGGCGAGAACCACGAGGGGAGGCCGGCGTGGGACTGAGGCCGGGTGCAGGTGGGAGGCCAGGACGACTGGGCGTGGGGAGAACAGGGGAGGGAAAGGCCGAGGCCTGGAGCAAGGGCAGAGAGGGGCGTGAGGGGCTGGCGGCGAGGAAGAAGCCGCGTGAGGGGAGGCCAAAAGGGGTGGGGGGACCTGGTGCACCGCGAGGGTAAGGGGGTGGAAGCGCTGGGTAGATTAGGGATTGTGTCTTTTTTTTCATTCTATTATATTAACAATAATAATATTAGTAATATTAATAATATTAATAATTATAATAATACTATAATGATAATAATAATAATAATAAAACCAAAAATAATAATAATAAAATTGACAATAATAAAGGTAATATTAATAAAATTTATTAACAATAAAAATAATAATTATAAAAATAATAATAATGAGACTAATAATAATGAAAACAATAATAATATATAAATAATAATAATATCATTAATAATTTTAATTTTCGTAATAATAATCATAATAATAATAAAAATAACAACATAATATTATTATTATTATCGAACATTCCTTTCCTTTAAAATTTAATTTGTTTATTTATGTTGTTCTAAAAATCGGGTCACTGAGCGCTCGTCGCACGGCTTAATAACCCGCGCGCAAGTTGTGCAACTCAACCCAGACCACCTGGGCATCCGCACAAACACCTAGGGCGATCGCGTGGCTACCACTCACCGTGCGGTGACCGGGCACGGGTCTAAAACCCGCGAAAAATATTTAACGACAAAAATTTTAATCCGGGACTCAGCCCAGACCTTGGCGCGAGAACCTGAAGCCAAGAATTAATAAAATAAAAAATAATTTAAAAAGATGGATGTGACATGTAAAATTTGTAACCAATACAGAGAAGATATTAACCACCTCTTCCTTTCTTCTGCTACTTCTTCTACTCTTTAGAACTATATTTTTGACATCTTTAATTACAGATGGTTGATACTTGACTCTTTAAAAACTCAACTTAAGAAATGTGCAGAGATGGAGGGATCTCAGCAAATAAGGAATCTCTTCTTTGCTATAGTTTCTGAACTTCACTATGTGATCTGATATGATCGAAATGCTATTATTCAAAGTAACCACTCACTCAATCTTAATGCAGGTCGGAACCGAATCATCTTTTCCATAAAGGAAGCTGCTTTGTTACAAAATGGTCATTGCCACAACTTCATGCATGACTTTGGAATCCTAAAACGTCTACATATCAACGACAAATTCGGTCAGCCGCATCGCACTCTTGAGGTGTTTTGGAGATCCCCTCTCCTTGGATGGATCAAAATCAACATTGATGGTGCCTCCACGGACAATCTGGGGCCTGCAGGATGTGGTGCTGTCTTAAGTAACCACCTCGGCCAGATTCTAGGATGCTTCACGGGTCATTGTGGCATTGCCACCTCCCTTGAAGCTGAGATGTTGGGTTTGATTTATACGATAAAATTTGTCACGAGCTTTGGTTGGAACAACCTTTGGATTGAAAGTGACTCGATGACAATCGTTCAAGCTATTTGGAATGGTGTAACTCATCTAGCTTGGCCGATTACTACCTGTTGGATGGAATGCAACCGTTCGCTCACCGATCTGAACTACATCATCACACATGTCTATCGGGAAGCAAACATGGTTGTGGATGGCTTGGCCAACTTGGGAGTTAATCAAGACATAACCTAGTGCGAAGACCTCCCTGCTGCTCTTATTCTTTTCCATGTGAAATATTGTAATATGATCCCGTACTTTCGTCTCTTGTAAACTTTCTTTTAATAAATTTTGTGCTTTGACCTCTTAGGTCAAGGCATCATCCCTTTTTAAATAAAAAAAATGTAATTATAAATATATTTATTGAAACATATAAAATTTAAACATGGGTTTATAAATACCATACATTTATTAAATACATATGTATTGTATATTTATGTATGAATACATTTATATTATATTACGTATACAAATATATATATAATATAAACAAACTTTAATATAATAATAAATATAAATATTATATAATTATATTAAAAATATTATATTAAAAATATTTCATTATATATAAATTTTTATATATTATTTATGTTGTAGTATACCATATTAATTATAAATTAACTTAGTATATATATATATATTATTTAATTATATTATATATTTCCAATTATACAAATGCATTTAATTTTGTGTGTGTATACATGTGTGTATACATGATATAATATAAATGTATATAATTATATACATAAATATATAATATAAATGTATTTAGTATAATATAAATCATAAAATAAATGTATAGTATTTTTAAAATCAACATATAATTTTTATAGTTTAAAAAATAGGTGTAATAATAATAAAAATTAATAATATTATCATCACACACACACATATAAGTATATAAAAATAATTATATGTATATATTACATCTATAAATATTATATAAACACACACACACACATGTAAATGTTTATAAATATATGTATAAATATATATTTTTATATGTAAATATAATTATTTATATATATTATATATACATAGATATATATTTATATATATACAAAAATATATTATATTATTTATATTTCAATACACAAATATATATATATATAATCATATTTTTTTCATGTAAATAAATAAAGTTTAGCATATATAATATACAAAGACTGTGACAACTAAGTGGAAGAGGTATGCAATAACCCCGTAACTAGGGATCAAAACCTGCAGAGAGGATTTTTTAAGTTGGACATGAAGGAGATACTAGGAGCGTGCGGGTGGTATCTGGATTGTTGAGGTGTGTGCACCTGTGGGGTCGTTGGGGGGGGGGGGGGCTTGGTGTGGACAATGTTGGGATTGTTGAAGCGCATGTGCTTGTGGGGTCATTGGGGAGGGCTTGGTGGATGTCCTGTAAACAAGGGTCAGGTGTCTAGGGGGCTTGGGTGGTTGTCTAGTGGACAACAAGAAGGGAGTCCAGTGGTTGTCTAGCGGACAACAAGAGTGACCAATGAGGGACAACAAGGTGTTGTCCAGCGGACAAACAGGGAGACAAGGGGGAGCTTGGGTGGTTGTCCAGCGGTCGTAGGTGTAAAATTTTTTTTAAAAAAAAGTGAAAATTGAGGGGTGGTTGTTGAAGAGATGCTCTTAAAACTACTTGTTGGAAATCCAATTAGGGGTGATTCTAACTGCCCCTAATTCAAAGGTCAATTTAGGGGTTATTATAACCAATCCTAATCCATCTATTTTTTTGGAATTTTGGGCAGAATTATAGGGGTTTTAAACCCCCTCTAATTTAATTTCCACTAAATTGAACTTCATTTTACCATCGCTTTGTCAAAACCGCCCCCAATAGGATAGGGTAGCCCCATTAGTGGCGATTACCCATAACCACTGCTAATGTGTTTAGAGGGGGTTGTAACCCCCTCTAATCTAAAAAATAACCCCTCTAATTGGGGCATTTTTTTTATAGTGATGGCTCGAGATACATGAGTGATGTTGATCACAGGTTGAGGCGACATGGTAGTCGAATTGAGAAGATGTGGTTGTCAGGATGAGGGCATGGCCCATGTGATATGAGATGATGATGACCATCATCAATTAGCGGCATATTCGCAGAGGCACGAGGTGACAGATGATGTGGATTAGGATGTTTGGTAATTGTCTCTCACTGTTTGTTGGCCGACGCGTTGTTGGAGTCATGTGCACACAATTAGGTCTCAGATCGAGGTGGTGTTGACCACTCGTTGTGGACAATGACCCTAATAGTTTATGAGACTTTGGTGATGGTGTTGACCATCGAATATATTGGGGGTGCTCACCACAGAATGCCATGTAGATGACGACGGACCATCGATTGATGGTGATGAGATCATCGGTTGGGGGTTGAGGCTTGTTGTGATACTTGAGGTTGTGGGCCGGGATTTTGAGGGGATTAATATCACCATGCCTTAGGAAGTCAGTTGTTTAGATGACGATGATTATCATTTGGAGGAAAAATATCATTGTGCCTCGAGACATTAGGCTTTGATCCAAGAGGGGTTTTTGAGTTGAGGTCTGAGGGACCGGGA